>JAEIGQ010000008.1:4077064-5290252 GCA_018904275.1 Lordiphosa clarofinis
GGCCTGGTCCGCCGCCAAAACCGCCAGTGGGTGCACGGCATTTGATAAGAAATTCGATCACATGGTCGAGCGTCTCCTCATCAAAGTTAAAGCTCAGCAGTTGAGCGGCCTGCAAGATCCAATACACACACCAGGGTCTACTGCTGTCCAGGCACTCGTAATGCGAGAGCAAACGACGTAGCATCAGATCCAAATAGTGCTGATGCTCCACGCGATTCAGCTGGCTGAGACGTGGATTGAGGAACTGCATCTGGTCAAAGCGATCGAAGCATTTCTCCACTGAGCTCTCCGTTTTTTGCTGTTCCCTAGACGTGATGGTGGACACTTCTTCATCATCAAATTTAAAGTTTTTGAGCTGTTCGAAGTTACGAAACAGAAGCTCGTCTTCCGGCCACATGTCCAAGGACACGCAGTTAAGTTTAAATAAAGGAAAAAAATGAAAGAAAAGGAAATATTGATACGATATATTGCTATCAGTTACAAATGTTAATACTTTACAACAGTTTCGAACCCCCGGACCGAACCTTCTGCAAAATTTTTGAGGTTTGCAGCCTTGCGTAATAGATTTATAGTATATAACAATACTACAGTGTAATTTAAACAGTGTAAATTAAAGACCTGGAGGACACCTAGACACCTATTTTTTTCGCCTACTTCCATACAAGTCCGACCGCTGTGGGCTGGTCAGTTGGAGAGTCAGGACAGGTGTGAGTGGTGCAAGCCCAAAATGTAAGATCTTATAAATAGAACAGAAGTCTAAAATGATTAGGTCCGGGAAGGTTCAGTTTATGGTTTATGGTTCAAAGGACTCAAAACACCCGAACCGAACCGGTTCAGCGTGGTTCGGCTCTAAACCAATTTGCAGCTTTAATTCAAATCACGTTCTACATTTCCTGAGAGGATTAAATAAATCTGATCTTCTATCAATCCTTCTATCTATAATCCTACAACCGTGTCCATTAAAAGGTGAATAATTCTATATGTATAAAGAAAATTTGGAAAGTTAGATTTTGGAACTTTTGAAAAAATTAAATGGGGTATACACTACTGATTACTGACTTTAATTATTTTCCTTTTCTTTATACAGAAAATCTCCTTGTGATGTGACTTACAGCATTGTCCAGTTGCTAAGTACACCTAAGCTAGCTGGAACTCTAATTTGCATCTAATCTGAGAATAATAGTTATTGAGGTGCACGTTTGGAGGCGGGATTTGTTTCTCTAAACTAAACCATAAGCTATCGAACTCTTCAAAATATACATAAAATTTAAAATGGATCTCTCTTTAAATCATTCTAAGGATGGAAACTGGAGAACTGTCATATTTTTAGGTGTGAATGCCTGGCAGTTGTGTATAAATTTGGTACAGAATTTGGTTGTCCTTCACATTTTTCGATCTCGTGTGCTCAATATATCTCGAACATTAACAGTTTATTTTTAATTAATTTAGCTTTAAAGGAGCTTTTTAGCGTGTATTTTGTGTTTTTAATACACAAAAGTCTAGTTAATTTATATTAGTTAAGCATATGTCCGGGTATAACATAGTTGGCATAGACTCCCGCAAACTTAATGACCCAACCGATGCCATCGTAGTTCACTGTCTTGTGGAAACGCACAATCAGCTGACTACGTGCACTCTTATACACACGCGGATGATCTTCTCCACAGAAGCGACGCATCTCCTGCTCCACACCCGCCTCATTCTGCTCCAGAATCTGTAGATAGTCCGTGTGGCAAGTGCTCTTTGAGCCCAGATTGAAGACTGTAAGAAGATCAATGAATTGAAGAAGCTCCTCCAAAGGATATGACCCGACACTTACACTCGAAGTTGATTAGCACACGGTTATTGCTCGGCACACGCACCGTCCAGCGGCAATCCGAATTGTTGCGTATATTCTCCGGATAGAAGGGATTCGAAAAGATTCCCTCGGTATTATAAAACTGACCGCCACAACCAGGTCCCGCCTCCCGCGGACTGGCCAGGAAGGTCATGTCCAGGCTACCGAGTTGCGTATCCGTTGTAATATGCAGCCTTAGCTCATTCGTGTGGGTAAAGACACTCTTGCCGGCTTCCACATACGAGCAGATTTTGCGCAGCGATTGATTGCCCCGATCAAAGATCTCCAGGTACTCCTTGTCGCACTCGAAGGTGCCAAAGAAATACAGCTCGGAGAAATACACACTCAAGGTGTGATTCTCCGGTGCACGGATATATAGATTGCAATCGGTGGTATCGCTGTACTTGATGCGTCCCTGCAGACCCGCAAAGTGTCGCTGACATACCGAATCCAGCATGGCCAGAAGCTTGAAGCCCGACTTGGCCACCGCCTCATTCGAACGGAAAACTATAAAGATGTCATTGCCATTGGAATAGTACTGATCGGGTGTAGAATTGCCGCAATAGATGTGCTCGGTGGCAAAGTCAACGTAATTGTGTCCAGCCAACTGTCCATTGATTATCATTTCGCTGCTGTAGCCTTGATTCACCATTTGGGTATCCTGAGGAAAGGTTAGGGATTTAGTGCTAAGTGAACAAAGAACCATGGCGAATTGAGCTAGAAATCGGTAGGATTGAAGATAGCCAAAGTTTCAGGGCAACTGCCAAAAATTAAACGCTCGAATGTGCCTAGGTGGACGCACAGGTGTTATACACCCACTTTTAGTAGGTCTCAAGTCAGCTATGCCCTCCCGTACGTTTTCAATCAAGAGCTTAATACATCTATCAAATGCAAGAAACGATCCGACGAATAGAACCAAACAAAGCGCCTGGTATCGAAAGAGTTCCCGGTGAACTTCTCAGGAATGCAAAGGATGGTCTTCTTACAGAGCTTTTGCAAGCTTATAACCGAATTTTCAAAGAAGGCGTAGCACCAGAAAGCTTTAAATTCAATATTTTAAAAAGGTGAACCAATCGCGTAGTATCTTTTTTACACAGCATCCAAAAATTGTTTACGTCTACATATACTGCTAGTACGGATAACGTCATGGCTTAATTGCAACGGTATCCTAAGCGAATTTCAGACGGAATTCTACAAGAAGTACTCTGCTGCTCTAGACAGCATATTTTTTCTAGCATCAACAGCAACAGAGTACTTCCAAAGAAAGGACAAAAAGGAATCTCAAAAAGGAATAAGGGCTTTACTGCTGAAGCTCAGTAATTCCGGAATTTCGACGAAAATACTAGAAATTATTCGCAACCTATACGGCGAGAATCGCATTGTCGTGTGAGACGGAAAATCAGTGTCAAGAGTGGTTTGAGACCAATACAGGTCTGCAACAACCCAGCCAGAAATTTAGCAAGCAGTGTGCAAAGTAAGATTGCTTTTGCAGCCTACATTTACAAAACACTTGCTATGGTAAGCGATTTGCGAATGTCGTCTCACTCTTTCTCGCTCTCTTGGCATTCTCTTTTGGTGCTCTCTCTCGCTTCTGATCTCTTAGTGCTAGGCAGCTCGAGCAAAGCCAAGAAAAAAAGTGTATATCTCATTCTCGTTGTCTTTCTTGAAGAGCGAGCAAGTGAAATTTTTTCTTTAAAATTTATTTCAATGAGTTTCACCCAACATGTGCGACAAAAACTCAAAGATACCAGACTAGATATCAACAGTACACGGAGTTCCTTCATAACAAAAAGGATGTAAAAAGCAGCGCAAAGTTCAAAGTTTTCGAAGCTACATCGCAATCAATAATGTGCTAATATAGTATTATAATATAATAATGTGTGGATCATTGCTGATGGAATTTATAAAGCGATTGTTTCATCATTCTCAAAACTAGACTATCCCCAGTTTATGCCGACACGCTACAAGAAAGAAAGACCCTGAACATGAAAGCGCACCGACTGCCAAAAATTATAGCTACATACTTAATGCAATCGAAAAAGCAGTTCTTTCATAAGTGGGAATCACTGAATATATCCACCTGGAAAATAAACCATGGACTGTTGACTGTGTGAAAGATCACGCGATACCTATAAAGCATTATAGTACAACCTTGGAGCCATAGGCCTAAATGGAATTAAGTAGAGCTTTTGAGTTAAGAATACTCCCCCCACGGAATCGATCGCTTGGACGAATGTTCATTATGCAATATGAGAGAAAGAAAAGAAGAATCTTAAGGGAGATACGTCGGATTTATTGGAAAAGGGATAGTCTAAGCAGAAAGGAATGCCAGCAAAGGAATGTGCATCTTCGAAGCACAAAGTTATAGGCAATTGGTTAAGAATTTATTTAGTGATAGATACGGAAACTTGGGCATATTGAATCTTTTATGACGAACGATCTGGTATCTGGGATAGACCCGGGAAGCCAGGTTTAGTAGTCAGGGAAGTGAAAAGACGCGTTAAGTTTTCGGCTGTCGGTGTTACCATCAATTACAATTTTTTATTTTTTTAGTTTTGCTTACAAGATCATCGTAGCTTTACCTCAGATCATGTTAATATTATGCAACAATTTCCAAATAAATGATAATGATCTCTGAAGCCCATCACGGTTGCGGCCGTGCTTGTTTATTTTCCTTATAACTCGACTATGGGCTATCCAATCTTGACCATTCCTTTGGCAGATCGATAAATAATACTTGTTACGAAATTTTTGTAAAAGAAACGAAACATCTATATGCAAAACTGTGGGAGATATGACTTTCTTTCACATTGCATGGGCGGCAGGGGCCTGCCTCTATCACTTACATCTCTGAAATCTTTTTGTTCATACGTCTGTTCATGCTGATCAAGAATATATATATTTTTGATACAAATTCTTTCTCATACTCATTCATAGATGGCGCCACTACTTTCACCCTCTTTATCCTCTCATCCCACTTACCTCTTTGTTGTAGATCTTGACAAAATCCTTGTCACAGCTGCCATTGGCATTGGGTCCCTCCAGCTCGAATTGCTCGAAAGTCAAATGCACCGGCTTATCGCCCGTAACTTTCCACAAACACGCCACATTATTGGCGTACATATTCGTGTCCGTTTTGGGTGAATTGATGTAGGCCTGCTTCAATCCTCCACTCTCCAATTTGATTTGCGTATTGCCGCACAAGCTCTGCTTAGCCTTCACCGTGAACTCGAAACCGGAATCGGACACCAAGGAATCCGTAAAGAAGCGCAAGAAGAGCGTATGATGTGATGAACTCAAAGTGGGCGGTAAATTGTGACCACAGAATTTGCCCATTTCATCGGCAAAGGGACCCGCTCCATCGCGCAGTTCGACATAGTCGTCGGTACAGTTGGCACGTAGCTCCACATGAAAACTAAGGAACTCCAGGGTCAACTGATAGCCAGCCGGAGCCTCGAACACAATATGACAGTCCAGATTCGCTTCATAGCCATGGGCGTATTTGGAGTAGGTGTAAGTTTGCGTATCATTCAACCGTATACGTTCATCGCAATTCCGTACGATACGCACCAAAGCCCGGAAGCCCAGGGACGGATCTCGTGCATCCGCATAGCTGTGGATGAGAGCACGTTCACTGGCAATGCTGATGGTGGGCAAATCTTTGCTCAGTCGGCCACAGAAACGTCCACGCCGTTGTCGCTCCTCTGGCACGGGACCCTCAAAGATTTCCACCCCATCGAAGGCACAGGCACTGTGCGACTCAAAGTCCACCAGTTCGAACTTGATGGTGAACTTGTGACCCGCCGGAGCGGTAAGATTCCAATAGCAGTTGCTATTGGGCGGCATAGAGTTGTCCGTATGCTGACGCGGCGACTCCACCAATCCCGACTCGCTTACCACTCCGCCGCACATGCGTGTGCTGTAGTTCAAACGGAAGCCACGCCCCGAGAAGCTGTGATCGGTGCGTAGAATTAGGGAAATGGACTTTCGTCCACGATACTCGTGTTTTTGCTTGACGCCACAAATTATAGACGTGCGATCCGGCTCACCCTCATCGCGTGTGATGACCGTGAGATTGTCAAAGAGACAGATGCTGGCGGGAGCTTGTTCCAGATCGAATTGCAGGAAACTGACTATAACACCGGGAGCATGTGGATTCTCGGGCACAATGGTCCAATTGCAGAACAGATTCTTTTCATAGCCACCCGGATAGCCGGGACTACTGAGCTCAGACATGTCATCGCTGGCATAGAGTAGGCCACCGCAGTTTCTATCGAATTTGGCCGTAAAGCCATCACCCACCACATCGCTGTCCGAGCGAAAGGTGAGGCGTAGCCAAGAGCTCGAGGTGTTCAGGGGTAAGGGGAAGTTGCGGCCACACAGACGCGCCAGTTGCGACCAATTGGCGTTCAACTCACTCTTTTGCTCCACCAGCAAATAGTCCTTAGAGCAGTCCGGACTGTCCTGTATATAGAAGCGATTCAGAAACGACAGACCGATATGATAGCCTGGGTCGGCTTCCATTTCCCATATACACTCCACATTATTCTTGTACTGCTCCACGAAATCGATTTGTCTATAGGGATACTGCAGACGTCCACCACAGCCGGAGCCATACTTGACATTGAGTTGGAAAGTGGAGTTGGAGTGATAGACCTCGGCATGGTATTCAAAGAAGAGACCCCGCTCCACCACCAGATTGTCCGCAGAGGACTGACTGCAATAGCGTCCCAACTGGGGTGAGTTCTGATCGGGTCCATTGTAGATAATCAAATACTCCCGCTGACAGTCCGAGTCCCAAAGATGGGTGGTCAGTGACACCTCCAGTTGTACATCCTGGGGCGAGAGTGACTCCTCCAGGCTAGTCTCTGCATCGGGTCCAATGGCCCAGGCACACTCCAAGCTAGTGTTGGTAATTCCCAGCTGGGGCTGTGTTATGGTAAGATTATCACCTGGTTCCAAGTTCCACACCCCACCACACTGATACAGGCTATAGCCCAGCTGCAAATGGGTCATGCGGTTGCGACTGTTACCCGAAACGATCATACGCAAGGCAAAGGGCACGCGCAGACTCAAAGGGGCCAACGTAGGCAGCGACTCACACAGTAAACGTGGTAATAAAGCCTCGGACTCCTCCTGGCGATAGAGTTTCAGGGGCGACAGCACCGCACAAATATGCGTGTTCCTCATCAAAAGTGAGGTACTATTGTGACGCTTCACCTCCAGAAACAGCGTAGTGTTGGCCGGCGGATTAAGGTCAAAGCTGCAGTGCACCAAAGTGGAGGTGTTGGCTCGCTCATAGCTTAACAAGCCTCCATTTTGCAGATTGAGGCGACCACCGCACTCGCTCTGTCCGTAGGCACTGAAGCGCAACTTGAAGCCACGATGACGACTGAAGGGCAAAATGAAGGCATCAATGGCCATGGTGTTGTCTGTGGATAGAATCTCGGCGGGCGGATTGCCCGCAAAGCGTCCGAGAACAGATTGCATTTTGTGATCATTGGCAAAGACGAGACGTCCACGGAAAGCACTGGACGAGGAATTCATGCCAGCTCCCGTATCGAAATCCAAAATCTCTACTCTAACGCGCCGTCCCTTGGCCACCTCCAGGCGCCAGACACAGTGCGTGGGCACGCTGACACCCTGCGGATAACCGGGAGTCTGCAAAACCCCCGACTGTGCCTGCAACAGCTCACCGCAGCGTGGACCCACGGACTGATAGGCCAAGCGGAAGCCATCATTTCCGTTCATTTGGCCCTGCTGGGGAAAACGTAGTCTCACTATAATCTTATTGGTCTCCACCAGAAAGCGTTTCTTCTCCGAGCCGCATAGATGCAAGCGATCACTTTCCCTTTCCTCGCTGCCCTCTTCACCAAACGCCTCGATCTCCTCCAGCTGCAGATGTGTAACCAAAGTGCAATTGCCTGTCAGGCTGTAGGGAAGATGCATTCTCTCAAACTGCATCTGGATGGTATTGCCCTTGGCCACTTCAATGGTGTACACACACTCCTTCAGTTCATTAAGCTCCCGACTTTGGCGCAAGTCCTCTGCCGTGGGTGATTCAATCACGCCCTGCGGACTGAAGTAGGAACCGCCACAGGTGGCCAACTTGAGGCGAGCCTGGAAGCCCGGACGTGGCTCTGGCACGCTGGTAAAGAACTTAATCCTTAGCTGACTGCCCGAGGAGTAGAGAGTGTCCGGTTTGTTCGAACCACAGAAACGACCCAGTTCGGGTCGTAGCTCCGTTCCACCATCATTCACCTGCACATACTCCCTTTGACACACCGCCTCCGATCCCTCTGCAGCGGTTAGATCAAAGTTACCAAAGAATTCCACCACAATGCGATGATGCTTGGGCCCACTTACGGTCCACACACACTCCGAATGCGGATTGGCCAGATTGGGGTAATTGGGTGAGGTTATCACCTGCTCTGGCATATCCAGTCCCAATACTATGCGTCCCGAACAGGCATGCGAGATTTCCTCATAGCGGAACGAGGCACGGAAGCGGGGATAGCCCACGCGATGGAACTTAATGTAGGCACGATTCGAGCTGGTCTCCAGTATATCGGTTATATTATTCTCGCAATACTTGCCCCGTCCCAGAAAGGGTGAGTCCTCTGCATGGCCATTGCGTAGCACAAAGAAATTGCGACATACTTGAGCATCCCCGCTGAGGGGCAGATTGGGATCTATTAGTTGAGAGTCGGGAAAGCTGATCTTAATGCGTCTACCCTGACGCACACGCAAGGTCCACACGCAATCCTGAAAGCTTATGGTGCTGGCTGTGGCCAGTTGGCTAATGTTGACCAAACCTCGTGAAGCTGTCAGTTCCGAGCCACAGGCTGTGCGCATGACACTAGCAAAGCCCGTGCGATTCACACTAATGTCCGTTATGAACTCCAGCTTCAAATACGGACGTCCGTGGTAGGTGCGAGCGGTATCATTGGGTTGCTTGCACACCTGGGCCAGCGGTGTCCACTGCTGCATATCCCCACTCGACGATATCCTTAGGTAGTCCGCCCAACAATCAGCCGTACCAAAATCCTCCACATCCACGGTATTCAACTGCAGCACCGCATGCATGGCGGGATCGGAGGCAATCAGGGTCCAACTGCATTTCAAGTTTTCCCCATAGCCAGTTGGGTAGCCCGGTGAGTTGAAACTGATGACGCTGCGATTGAGATTGATTAAGGGGCTACCACAGACACGGGTCTGATGCTCGGCCGTGCGATTGGAACGTAACGACTCCTTGGAGAAACGCTGCCAGCTAAGCTGGAAGGGACCACGCGTGGCCGTAAAGTAGACCACATTCGTATTGGAACGCAACGGTTGACCGGCCACTTGCTCCAATCTGGCACCAATATCCGAATAACCATCATAGAAATTGAAATGTGGTTGATCCACATCGCGTAAATGATGAATGTTGATAATAACCACATATTCCTTGTCCACGGTGATGCGCCAGCTAAAGGGTTCCGGTGATTGGAATTTGCTGGGATAACGTGGTGATTCAATGGTGCCCTCGGTGCCATTTATTTCATTATGATGCTCTATATGGGGAGGGATGGAAAAGGATATTTATATGAAACAGTTTAACCTTTCACAGTAGTCTTATCAAAAAGGAAGTAGAAGCTGAATGCAGCGCTGCTGCTGCGCTCCTCTCTAAGTCTCTCTCTCCAACCAAATGAAAATAAACTTCTATCTATCTATAAAAAAAAAAAAAAAAAAAAAAAAAAAAAAAGTGTCTCTCTCTCGGGGGTCAATTACTTATTTACTCATAACTTGAGAACCGCTCATCCGATCTTTATGCATGTCCCATATGTATATCATACTCTGTACCTGGACTAGAAGCTGAATGCAGCGCTGCTGCTGCGCTCCTTTCTAAGTTCTCTCTTCAACCAAATGAAAATAAACTTCTATCTATCTATCAAAAAAAAAAAAAAAAAAAAAAAAAAAAAAAAAAAAAAGTGTCTCTCTCTCTCGGGGGTCAATTACTTATTTACTCATAACTTGAGAACCGCTCATCCGATCTTTAACGCTGACAGCGACTGACTTTCAGAGATTCATTGAGGAATGACTTCAGCAAGCATTCGGCTCTTGTATATAAAATAATTTACCGCATCCTTTCGGTCCCCTGGGGGCTATGGCATTGACCATTTTAGTAGTATTGGGTTGTTCAAGAGTGAGTAACCAAAATTGAGGAGTAGAGTGAACATGTTCTTCTTCAAGTCTTCAATTTTGTTTGGTATATCTTGTTGAATGTCAGGAAAGAGTCATAGGCTATGTCTCAAGTCTGTAAACCGATTCAAATGCGGTTAAAGAGCCATATTTCAGATGTCATTCAAGGTATTGTATGATCTACCGGTTTACAGACTTGGGACTTAATCCATAACTGCTCCTCAACGACTTGAACTCATTCTCTTCAAGTTTCAGCTATTTAGCGCTTACCGTTTGGTCTGTGCGTTGTTTGACAGTCAGTCGAACTAGACACCTTACTCACCATAATTATACGAGGCCATGAATCCACCGCCGACCACATCATCATTGCTTTTAAACTTCATCCAAATGGAACCCTTGGACTTGATGGCTCCTGGTATTTGATTGCCACAAAACACCCCTATTAAGGGACCACCCGACGATTCCTCGCGCACCTCCAAATAATCATTGTTACATCCCTCCGACTGTTCCAGATCCATCGATTCAATGGTTAGACTCAAGGAATTACCGGGACTTGCCTCCAAAAGCCAATGGCATTCAATATTAGCCGGATAGCTATCCGGGTAATACGGTGAGCTGAAGCGTCCCTTTAAAGTTGTATAGCGACTGCCACAGAATGTGTCCATGGTCATGTAGTTACCCTCGAATTCGTGCACCAAAGCCAAGGGTATACTAATGGTCAAAGCCTGACCATGCGATATCAAGGCCGGTGGATGTGAGCGACAGAAGCGTAAACGTGGCGTACCCGTCGCCACAACACCGTCATAGATCTGTACACCATGTGCCATGCAGTCACTTTCCTGTGGATACTTCTCGTCCGCCTCGGGCTGTAGCAGTATATGGGTGGGTGTGAATATAATATGCTTGGCCGGATCGTTGGCCTGCAGCACCCAAATACAAGTCTCATTCCGCGGTGCCTGCCGCTCCAGATTCAAAACATCAAAGTCCGTCTCATCGATCAGTATAGTTTGGCCGCAGGACTCATGGTAGTGTAGACGGAAGCCCTTATGCGAAATGGAATCATCGCTCACAAAACGCAATAGCGCCGTATTGGTGCCCGAACGCTTCTCATCTCCACCCTGTTCCGAGCCATCGCAAATCTTGAATATACGACGACCCTCTGTATCGTCCACGCCATCACCCGTGGCCATTTCAAAAGCCTCCACATAGTCCCAGCCACAGTCATAGCCCGTTTCCAGTTCCAAGTCCTCTAGATCAAATACGATCTGATGCTGCGGCGATACCTCAATTAGCCACTCGCAGTGACTGAGCGGGGGATAAGAGCTGGGATAGCCGGGGGATTGAATGACACCGTTTTTAGATTCCAACTTGCCACCACAGACTAGAAGCAGTTAAAGATATTTCCAAGGTCACGCGAAAAACTATTGTGGCGGACACACTTACCCGCTTTGGTGGTACGATAGGTAGCCTTAAAGCCACGTCCATTGTGAGAACCATCGCTGACGAAGCGTACAAACATATTTTGACCAGAGCTGGTGAGAATCAAACGAGAATTGGTTCCGCAGTGACGCTCATGGGTATGCGTCTCGCTGTGATGGTTGGAAATCTGACAAATATATAGAATTCATTGAATGTTCGAATGTTTGTTCTGTAAACTTTCTTGAATGTTCAATTTACTATTACAACCTTTGCTCTCTCCCCGCCCGCCTATGTGCACGCCGCGCATAGCCCTCACGCTTAGCTTATGTCTAACCGCAACTTTATTTGTGTGTTCTCTCTACTCTTTCTCTCTCTAGAGAAAGTTTTGTTGTTGTCTGCGAATGATTTGTGTAGCGCTCAACAACAACTTTATTTGTGACTTCTATGCTTCTGGCGAATTTAAAAGCAACCACAAAGAAGAGTACGCGTCGTCTTCAATGTACATTTTGTCTACCCGGCCGTAAGCTGGCTTGGGGCACCTCTAGTATAGACTTGTTTCTGCCTAATGGTTAAATTTTCTTTCGCCCCTTTCTTTAATGTTGAACTGATTAAGAGATGTAAACATATTGGAGAAACCAAAGGGAGGGTATATTAGACAAACATTTTATTAAGTTACAAGAAGCTTTCCATGTGACTGTGAAAGCCAAACGGATTTATCTAGACATAAGAAACATTTGCGATTGCGTAAGGATCTGGATAACCAGTACAGCTCGCTGCTAACCTCGAAACAGGAGCTGCTGCAGTATAACCTCAATCAGACTTCAAGATACACATTGCAAGATGCTACGAAAGCACTTCGACTATCCCTAAACTAAGCTCTGTGGTGAAGTACGCATGAAGTGGTGGGTTATGACGACACCACGGACAAGTGGAAAACGATTCGCCAGAAAGTCCACTGGATAATGTTCTAGAGCGAGCTATGTATCTTTATCCACTGCATATTCGCGTAAGGATTGAAATTCCGGATAAAAGATATCAATTGCTGTTATTAATACAATTGATCAGCTCCTCTGGTAACTCAAACTTTCAGTAGGACACTAATTTTGTGCAAGATCTTCTGCGGCACTTATATCCAAATGATTTGGGTACTAAGATACCTATTCCCGGAATATTCGAATACCCTGTAATTACCCATTGGAAATGCCACTCTGGATATTGAGCGTACATTGGAACATTTGTCATACATCTAAGAATAGTTCTGATTTCTTTTATTATCCGGAAACAGTTATTTGACTAAAAGCTTATTCACATACTACGTTTAGACGCACAAAAAGGATTCTGACTGCAAGTTAAGAACTTTTTCATTCTTTCGAACAAGTTTCTTTTCTTTCAAATAAACTAGTATTAAAACTGCCTTCATCATAAAGCAATGATTGATCAAAATATGTGACATTCATGATTCAGTCGAACTTCCTTAGGGAACAAAAACAAGTTTGTGATAAATTTGATAAAGAAAGAAATAGTACGAAACTGCAGTGTTCAGAAATGAATTCCATATATGGAGAACTTCTTTGTAAGGAAGTTCGTAATGGGGAACTTCGACTGTACAAGCATTGTTTTCCGTTTGATCTGGACCCTTCAATTAACCCGTTTACATGATAGTCTAACTCATGCAATACAATACAACTGAAACCTATAACATTTTAATAATTCCCAATACTTTAACAACTGAAAATTTCGAAATTCTTTGTGAGGTTTAATTTACAATCAGGTATAACATTGCTATTTATCTAATCTATATGGCCGTTTGATCTTAACCTTCTATTTACCCGTATATTTATGATAATCTAAACTCAAATGAGAATTTTTTATAAAAAGGTCTAAACACTTCGTATATATTAAAGCGTCCACTATTGCCGTCTCGCTTATTTACCCGTCTACATGGCCAGCCATCAAATCTTTAGAATAACATTAAGTCATATGAATAACCAACGTGTGCTTTTTCAAAAAATTTAGGTTCTAGGACCAATTTAAGCTTGCAATCTATCTATTATTTATCAGTCACAAGAATATCACCTTTTGTCATATATTTGTGATCGATAGACGTTAATAAAAATTAAGTTGCCTACTTCCAGGCCTTTTCGACTCACCATTAGCGCATCCTTGGTACAATTAACACTCTCCTCCAGATCCATATCCGTCACCGTCAACTCAATGCTTTGTCCCATCTCCACATGTATATGCCAATAGCATTCGAGATTATTTGGATACATGCCCGGATGATTGGGTGATTCGAATGAACCGCTCGTTGCGCGGAATTCCTGCAGGCAACCATCTATGCGATATTCCAGTTGGAAGTTAATATTGCTGGCATTGTGGAGTACAGTCAATAGATCAGCCGTGGTATTATGCATTATGGCCTCCAGTACGTGTACCACATTACCCGTAGCCCCATCCACCAAATAGACCCCACTCTCTAAATCCACCGGAGAGCGTTCGGCACTCACTTCAAAGTGTGAAAACTCCAGGCGTATGCGATTACCTTGCGGCGCGCGTATCGTCCAGCTACAATTAATGGCCAAGTCTGTCGCGAAGGGTTCGTCATAGTTCAGGCTCTCAATGGTCCCGGAGGTGGCAGTTAAGCTACGGCTACAGTTGGCCGCAAAGGAGATGCGGAAACCACGTTGTGAATTGCTGAGATCCGAATTGAAGGCAATGAGAGCTTCATGGGAGTTGAGATATAAAGTCTTATGCTGTTCATCGGGTTGTCTGCACAAAGTCCTTAAAGGATCGTGGCCACTTAGGCGCTGTCCCTCATAGATCTTGACATTATCGTAATGACAATCATACAGATCCTCCAGTTCCAAGTCCTCGATCAGTATATTCAAGCCGGAGCCCGGATGCACTCGCAATTGCCACTCACAGTGTGCATTGTGCGGATAGTTGTTGGGATAGCGGGGTGAGACTATAACACCGGCATTGCCGGGCAGACGACCGCCGCAACCATTGGCATACACACGCCAGCGCAGGCGGAAGCCACGCCCACTGCCCGCCCCATCCGAGTGAAAGACTATACGCAGCTCGTTGCTAAAGCTGGGCACACGACGCGGATAGTCCTTACTGCAGAAACGTCCAATCAGCGGAGATGTGAGATCTCCGCCATTCCGTATCTCAAGATAGTCACGACTGCAATTCCCCGATAGCTCCAGGTCCAGCATTTCCAGTTGCACTTCCACCTGAGTGCCCGGCGGTGTGCTCAACTTCCAGTCACAGTTCAAGTCAGAGCTATAGTTGGACGGATAATTGGGCGAGCTTAGCTGACCCGTGGAACTATGTATGATGCCACCACACTTATCCAAATCCACAAAGCTGTAGGACAACTCAAAACCGGCGTTGGTGTCGCTGTAATCGGACACAAATTTGATAACCAAATGCCGTGAATGACTTAAGAGATCCTCGGGCGGGTGAGCACCGCAGAAGCGTGCCAAAGCCGCATCATCATCCACCGGATTGAGCTTATCAAAGACCTCCACATAATCATAGCCACAATCACTGCTACCCTCCAGCTCAAAGCTGAGCCAATGCAACAAAATGCCCTTCCGGGGCGGAGCCACAATAACCCAAACGCAGTTGGCCTCATTCGCGTACTGCCCCTCCTCATTGACGGGCAGACGGATATTTTGACCCGGCTTGGTATGAATCCCACCACACTCTCCGCGTCCAAGCGGCACTGAACGATAGTTAAACTTGAAGCCGGAGCCACGACTACTAGAGTCCGTTTGTAGTTGGAAATTGACCACATTGGATTTACACAATAAATCAGCGGGAGGCAGACGATGTCCACAGAAGGGTCCTAGAATGTTTTGGTTCAAGCCATCGTTGATCTAAAGGGCGGAAAATTGAGAAAAACAAAGTAATCAAATGAATATTTTATAAAGATCCAATATATATAAAAACAGTTCAAATGGAAAGCTTTTCAATATCCGATAGATCAGAGCTGTAATTAAATAATTACTTTTCATTACTAAAAACATAATTTTCATAAGTAATGAAAAAATAATTCCTGATGACGATTTTTTAATAATCGTAATTGTAACTTAGAATTATGATTATTTAATTAATCTACCAGAATTTAATTACTTTTACAATTACTTAAATAATTGTAATTGTAAAGGGTGATTATTGAGTAATCGTGCTTGAAATGTTGAAATATTATGTATTTGTAGGTGAAAAATGATGAAAAAATGACCCCAAGGACATATAGATAATCAATATTTGGAAGAATACCGCAATTTTAGACTTTCTCCATAAAGGGAACAATTTACATTTTCAATGTCTCATTCCGGCATTGACTACCTTGGCAGTAAAGATGCAAAGAAAGTGGCGAATGGTGTTTTGGAAGAAGTCAAGCAGCGCTTTCCAAATATTTTTCAACTTTCGACAAAAGCGAACACTGCTATTATTGTATCTGTTTTAATCGCTGATGACTTCTTGTTGCGGTGTCCAGGTATCCAGATGAGAAGGTCTCTCAACTTGTACTACCCCTCAAATCTTCTTAATAATCTTTGGTCATATCAAAAAAAGTACAAGTTTGATCTACAACTCGTATTTATTTATCTATTTTGCCAATAATTAAATACGAAAACTTTAAAAAAAAATTCCAAATTCCTTCGTGGGGAATGTCATCATTTTAAAGAAATGAAAGCAATGAATGTCAAAATGAAACAACAATTTGTATGGAAGAAATGACATAATTTTCTTCATTTCTTTTCGCTTCAAGAAATGAAGCTTAATTTCTTGGGTGGAAATAGGCTATAAGATCTTTTGAATATTTGGAACATTTCGCGATTTTTTTGGACCGTCTGATCTACACCATCTATTGACAAACTCCGTCTGCATTGTCATCTAATCATCAAGCGGTTTATTAAAAACTCTTATGGAAATTTTGCAAATTTCGCAGTTTCATGGACCATTTAAATAAAAGATATATACAGATCCGCCCGGGGCGAAAGTTGACTTGGTCGTTTACTGTGAGAAATAATAGAATAGAAAACGTTTTTTTCTTCTTCCTTCATAACCAAATTCAAAAATAAAATTTACAAATTACAAATTAAAAAATAATTTATTCAATGGGACGAAACAAAATTTATTCGTTTGACGGCAAATGATTTTTGAATTAGGTATTTTACTACAAAATAACTTTCTTTGTACTCTGCCGGTAGAGGTTTGTATTGGATGGTGATATAATTGGAAAAGTTAGCCGACGTTTTTTGAACACATAAAGTCAGTTTAAAAGATTAATTTTGCCCAAACTGTGGAGTTCACTCTGATCGATCTCAGTGCCAAAGATGAGATTTTCCTGCTCATTGGGCGACATTATGAAATAAGAAATTGAAAGATGTCTTGTATAGTACCGTAAATCCTAAAAATTCGGAAAAATATTTTTCCTCGTTGGACCGCGAACTCTGAAGAATTAATCAGAAAATATTATTTGGTGTTCGTTAAAGGTTCTTTTATAAATTAACCTTTAAATTTGTGTTTTTTTTTTCATATAACGTGGGGCCAAACAAATGGTTCTGTATGGATTATAAAGAATATTTGGAAACAGCTTTTACGTGGTTTTTCTTGGAAGCAAGTCCATGTTTTACCACATTGGATTTAATGTTGGATTCCTCCACAGCATTAAATCCAAAGTGGTAAAGTTAGGAGAAAACAAATATCCACAAGTGACCTGCAAAACCGAGAGATGAATGCCGCAAAATATACATATGGGTAGATACAAATGATAGTGTGACCGTAAATTGGATTCTGTGGGATGAATGTTAAGCGTATTTGGGGCTGTGAAAATAACTACAAATTACATAATTTTAATACAGTGCACTTGAGCCCAGGCGAGGTGCGTCCGAAAAAAGAGGCACATCTTTTACTTATGAGAAGACCCGACCAGCGCAGGTTTTACGAAAGGTTACAGAATAAAGGAACAGCGATATTTCAATAAAGATCATTTAGGCACTCGAAAATGTTGTTGCATATTATTTTGGCCCGTAGGTTCTGAAAAACTGAAAGATTATTGATCAGAATGTTTGACACAACTTTTGTTACATAAGAAATTTACAAAGCATACTCCTGCGTGCGCCCTTGCTAACATACTCAATATCTTGGAAGGGCTTAATAGGAAGAAGCAGTATATAAATAGTGTAAAATATGGAATTAAGTCAAACACAAGGTCTAAGGGCTGGACAATTTTTGACTTCATCCATTGTAGACCACTGATCTATCATCCCTTTAAACAGGATCGCAAGCTTTCTAAATGCACTCAATAAATAATTCTTTAATTACTAGATCTTGGAGTGCAGAATCTTGCATCGTTCTCCATGTTGAAATGACAGCAGTGTCTTCAGGAATAACATTATTAATTAAAAATAATTAATATATATCCCTGAAATTTGCTGCACCTGAAATTTTTGGTCCAGAAATTTGCCGCCCGGGGCATAATTACATTGACATGATTTTTGACAATACTGTACCGCAATAGTATATAGTTAAGATCATAGAAGAAAGAATGTCTCAAAAAACGTCCCATTGGTTACTGACAAATCATTAAATCGCGGAAAAATTCCAAAGAGGATCAGTTAAAAATTCTTAAGCTCGTTGCAATTTCTCATTTATATTTGTTATTAAACCACAATTCGTTGTGGAATAGCCTACGGAGCTATGGAACCACGATTGGCCAAGCAATGCCGCATTTGCATGTCCAGTTTGACGGATGACACCAACACCATCTGGCGAAATATATTCACCAGCGGCGTCTCCAGCCAATTGCTGTTTTTAATCGAGGAGGCAACTGGACACGTGGTAAAACAGGATGAGAATCTACCCGAATGTATATGCCCTTCGTGCTGGACAGGGGCAAAAACTGCTTTAAATTTAAGCGGCGAAACCAAATATAACGAAGGACGAGGATTCATTGGAAGTCCCTGCAGACAGCGTTAGCAAAGAGATCGAACATAATGCAGGACACAAGCACCAAGAAGCAACTTCAAAACGTTAAAAACAAAGAGCGACCCTTTAAATGCTCCCAATGCTCAAAAACCTTTCGCCATCATGCCTTCCTTCAGCGACACTTACGCAAGCATACTATGAAGCGACACTTGGAATGTTCCCATTGCTTGAAAGTCTTTACCAACAAGGGCCACCTAACTAGTCATCTTCGATCTCATACTGGCGAGCGACCCTTTCAATGCTCCCAATGCTCGAAAGCATTCAAAGAAAAGTGCCATCTAACCACACACCTACGCATTCATACTGGAGAACAACGCTACGAATGTTCCTATTGCTCGAGAACCTTTATGCATAGAAACCATTTTATGGATCACGTTTGCACTCATACTGGCGAGCGATCTTACGAATGTTCATACTGCTCGAAAACCTATCCCTGTAGAAACAGTCTAAAGACTCACCTATTCAGTCATACGGACGAGCGACCACTTCAATGTACCCTGTGTTTTAAAGGATTTTCAAACCAATTGATCTAAAGAGACACATTCGCTCGCATACCGGAGAGCGACCCTTCCCATGTTCTCATTGTTTGAAATCCTTTGGAGATATGTCTAATCTAAGGCAACACCTACGCACTCATACTGGCGAGCGACCCCATGAATGTTCTCACTGTTTAAAAACCTTTAGCACAAAGGGTTCTCTGAAGGATCACATACGCTTACATACGGGGGAGAAACCCTTCGAAGGAGGGTGATCATCTTCGCTTTCATACTGGCGAAAGACCCTTTGAACCCTTTCCCTATAGAAGCAGTCTGAATAGTCACCTTCGATCTCATAATAACGAGTGAAATTTTCAAGTGATGACAAATAAAATCGAGTTGTGTTTCAGCTTAAGACAGATAAAATAAAAAAAAATAAAAATAAAATAATAATGCCCAACAAACTTTACTTTTAACCAGGTGGAAAATATTGTTGGGATTAATGCTTAAGCGCAATTTGCAGTTAAATAACCTCCATGGTAATAAAACCCCAAAATGCTAAAGAAAGAAAAGCATTCAGGGCCACAAATGACCATACACAACTACATTGCCATGATGTTAACTATGCTGAGCCCCGAACCATGGATAAGCTAGTTTAAAGTACATAGAGCATAAAGAAAGTATCAGATCCAAAATGCAGCTCATCAACGATAAATCTAAGTATACATGATTTTGAAATCTGAGAATTTGAGTCCTTTATATTGTGATGTACATTACACATATGTTTGTAATAGGCTAATCACACTGAGCACATCTCAGCGGAACGAATGGGATTTTTTGAAGATGTGAAATAGCGATTCATATTGACAACATCTAACATCATCAGTTGTCAGTTCAGTAGAAAATTACCTACAATTGCTAAAAATGATCAAAAAAATGGATTTTGAAGAACAATTGGTGGTTGTTGTGTCTGTTGTTCAAAAGCAGCAACTTTTACTTCAGCAGCTTATGGCATATTTTGCCAATAATGCGTACATTGCAGAGATCGAAGATGAAGAGGAGCTGATGACCATAATAGGCATGAACCAGCACATACGAAGAAGTGCTTGGATGTTTGTAAGTGGTAGTATAAAGTGGGTTTTATATAAGCAATTCTTTTACAAGTAATTATTTTATAATTTAGAAGCGATTTGGCATGTTTTGGTAGAAAGACGTTCCGGACAACAATGAGCACTTCTTTAAAGAGAGCTTTCGAATGGAGCACTCAACATTTTTAATGCTTGTAAGCAGTTTTGAAGTGCTGCGGAAGAAGGACACAAATTTTCGCAACGCCATTCCACTGGAAAAACGAATTGCCATTGCCTTGTACACTCTAGGTTCATGTTCAGAGTACCGAAGAATAGGCCGGCTTTTTGGGGTTTCGCAAAACAGTGTTTGCAATATTCTCCATGAATTTTGCCGGGGGCTGCTAACCGAGTTTGCAGAGGAGTACATGACACCCAACTACCTCACAGACGCAAAAATTGATGAGGATGTTCAAGGGTACGAGGCCATTGGATTTCCCCAGTGTCTACATGTCGTCAGTCCAGTCAAGACGACTACGACTACCTCTAAATAAGAGAGCGTAACCATTTGGTTGGACCACTTTAAGCTCAACTGGCAACTTCTGGCTATGCTCGAAGAGGAAAAAAAGTAACACCCAGGCCTTGGCTAAATCCTTGGCTGTGCACTCGAAAAACACCTTCTTGGTCTTAGGCAAGTTCTTCGATCGTTCACCATTAATGATGGGCAGCAGTGAGAGAACTACACGATTGGCACCATAGATCACTGGATAGACGGAAGAGCCACGAAAGATGTGGCTTAAGCTGGGCATATAAGTCCATCAACTGCAGACCTGTCATCTTCTGAGTTTGGTTATGCGGTTTGAATTTGATTCCCTCTGACGCCAAATCCTCGCAGCTGAAGGCTGTAATGTGTCAATGTCGTGAGTGCCCATGGCCACCAGGGTAAATGTTTTGGAGCAGCTTATACTGCGGATCAATGAAACTTTTGCAGAACTTTGGGGTAAAGGACACATTGCGAAGCAAAGCGGCCACAGCATGTGGAAGAATCTGTGTTGAGGAGGAAAATCTCATACTTTGGCTTTGAGAAATGATAGTCTCGTAGTCCTGCTACTTGTAATTATACACTTGAAAAGTGTATTATAATTTTGCCCACAAGTTTGCAAGGAAGGAAGGAATCATCTCCGACCACATAAAGAATATATTTTCTTGATCAGCGTGACGAGCTGAGTCGATTAAGCTTTGTCCGTCCCTCTGTCCGTCCGTCCGTCTGTCTGTTTCTACGCGAACTAGTCCCTCAGTTTTGAAGCTTTCAAGCTGAAATTTTGCACAGAGTCTTTTTTTGTCTGCACGCTGCTAATATGTCGGAGCCGACCGGATTGGATGGCTACTTCTTGTAGCTATATACAAATGATCGGTCGAAAAATGCATTTTAATGAGAAAAACCTGGTTTTTTCTCAATATTACCTCTCTCAATCAAGGTCATGGGTAATATTAAATGTTTTTAAGCTGATATGCGAAGTTTGGTCGAAGTCGCTAACCGTTGAGACAAGCGTTTTCAAGTGTATCAAAACTTCGGCAGAGACGAAAACTGAGAAATACATAGTTCAAAATATGAACTATAGTTCAAAACCAAGACCTAGTTCATTAGTTCATTTTAAAGACTAGTTCATTTGAACTAGTTCAACAAAATCGGCACAACTCTACTGCATATGTAAGCAAAAATTTATCAATTCATAAATAAATAAAAATTTTAAAATATTAACGTACCGTTCTTTTGGGCAGACATTTTGGACTACATTTTTTGCCATTCTTTTTCGTTGACATTGCTTATGTTTCGCGGTGAATAGCAAATTTTTAGTGGTGGACCAAAAACTATCGTAAAAATACTGATTGGAACAAATTAAAATAGGAACATCAGCAGCAGATGTTGGAATGATGATAAAATTTTGGCACGGCAAAAGCTTATGGAACATCTTTGATAAAGATGTTTGATGTTAGATGTGCCTCAGTGTGAATAGCCTATAAGTCTATAAAAAGGTCATAAACAGGCTCGTACATGTTCAAATTTTAATTTTTTAAGCGCAGTCAAATTATAGTTCTTATAACGCGTCAAATGACGCCTCAATTGCCTCAAAAGACCTGTTTATAGTTAAGATCCGGGGTTTTATTTAAAAATATCGATAATATCGATTTTTTTGACACCAAAATACTTATATCGAAATGATACTTTTCCAATATCGCCAAAAATAACGATATAGATGTTTTTGAAATATACGACAACCCTAAATTACTGTAATTCCAAGTTAAAAATGGTAATTAGGAATTGTTTTCAATTATGTGAAAATGATATGTGCTATGCCAATGGTAATTCAAGATTACGGCCAGATATAATATTAAATTTTCGAAAAGATCTAAAGTTCTTTCATTCTGTTCAGTCGGTTAACAAAACCAACGTTCTTCCTCTACTCACCCTAAGACTGGTGCTGCCACAACTCTGTTCATCATCATCATCATCATCATTCGCCTGCGCACCATCCTCCAGTTGAAAGTCCACACGTGTCAGAGCAATCACCGTATTGGGAGCAGTTACAATCTTATAGATGCACAATTGTTCGCTTTGCGTTAGATTGGGATAACCGGGTGAGGTTAGGGTACCATTGGCACTGTCATAGGTATAATAGCAGGACATGCGATAGTGTAGCTCAAACTTTCCTCGTCCCGTGGCATAGAACTTGATGAGCACTCGATTGTACAGCGAATCATAGTCAGGTGGTAGGGGCACGGCTGCTCCTCCACAGTATTTGGCCTGCAAATCTTTGTTGAAATCATCCGCCACATCGTACAGTTCCAGGCAATCATCCACATCCAAGTCAAAGTTAACAAAATCAATGGCTATCGATTCACCCACAGCCATACGTATTTCATATTCACACGAAATGGCCTCACCACTGGGATGATTGGGTGCCCGCAGGGTACCCTCTTTGCTGGTATAGACACCACCGCAGCCAGGTAAACGCTCTTCGGCAGAATAGTGCAACTGGAAACCGGTGTCAGTGCCCTCCGCATCTGAATGGAAAGTGACAAAGGCCTCATGGGTGGGTAACAGCAGAGGAGCAGGCTGACCGCTGGAACAAAATTTGGACAATTCACGACCCGAAATGGCATCACGGATCTGTTAGGTAAAAAGAAAAGGGTTTGGAAAAGGATCTAAGGTACAACCCTTTAATGAAGTTACCTGAACATAATCAGAATTACAATCCCTATGCTGCTCCAACTGCAAACTGAAGAAGGTCAACTTGATGCGTTTGCTACTGGGGGCCTTTAGATGCCATTCACAGTTGCGATTCTTGGGATAGTTGCCCGGTGAGCCCGGTGAAGCTATGGTGCCATGAGTCTCAAACTCAAAGAGGCCACCACATTTGGGTTCCAACGACTCCCAGCTAAGATCAAAACCCTCCCTGGTGGTGGAGTTGTCCGAACGGAACCACAGATACAACTGATTGCCCGAGGAGATGATGTTGCCCCCATGTGGCAAATGATGGCCACAATAACGTCCAATAATTTGAGCCGCTGCAGTGCGTCCATCGTTGATCTGCAGCCAATCGAAGCGACATTCGGTGGCATCTTCTATATCGAAGCTATTGAAGGTGACATTCAAAACCAAGGACTCATTGGTGCGTATGACCCAGGCACACTGGGCATTATGCTCGTAAGAGGGTCCAGCCGTGGGGTAACGCAGGCGTCCACTTGGGGCACTTAACAAAGCATTGCAGGTGCTGAACCTTGAGGAGCAAAGGCGATCTCTATAGCCGGGCAGGCATTGGCACACAAAGCCACTGGGATCACTGGGAGTCAGTATACAGCGACCACCATTGAGGCAGGGATGACGAGCACAGTGATTGGGAGCGGGTTCACATACGGGCTTAACAAAGCCGCGTGGACAGTAACAGGTGAAGTTGGAGGGACCCGCATCCACGCAAAGGCCTCCATTCTGGCATACAAAAGCATATTAAAATATCAAAAGGATCTTTTTTTTTTAAAACTTACCAAACACGGCATGGCATTACAGTTCTTGCTGGTGCCTTGAACACAGCCATTCGGTCCATAGCCCGATCCCACCCAGCCACTGGGGCAACTGCAAATGACTGTGCCTGAGATTTCCGAGCACTGCGCCTGCGGATGGCATAGATTGCCACGCTGTGTACAGCTGGTAATGCTGCCGCCCACATCACCATCTCCTCCTCTACCCCTCACACAGGTTCTACCATCACCCGTCCAGCCCACGGGACAATCACCACAATGATGCGATCCATAGCTGTTAATGCACTCCACCTTGGGACTGAGACTGCAGCCCCCATTATTCGTCTCACACTCATTCAAATCCCTACAGCTCACCCCATTGCCAGTCAAACCAGCCGCACAGGGGGCACAGGTGAAACTGCCCGGCAAATTGATGCACTTGGTCGAGCAAGGTGTATGCGCTGCCGCCTCACTACACTCATCCACATCCTCACTGCACGCAGGCGTCAGACCATTACTCTTCCAGCCAGCCTCACAAAGGCAGCGATAGCCCTGCTCATCTGTGCTGGGCACACAGCTGCCATGGCCACACAGCTCCCAGGCACTGGCCTGGGAACAGTCACCCTTGCGCTGGGTACAGTGCAAGCCATGCCAACCGGCCGCACAGAGGCAGCTGTAGGAACCAAATTGATTGACACACTGAGCTCCATTCTGACAGCCCAGATCGGTGCCCTCGTACAGGGCACACTCATTCACATCCCGTTCACATTTCACGCCCTGAAACGAGCAGAGAGACTCTCTCTTTAGGTAAGAAAACAAAATTGTAAAACCACAACCCACCTCAAAAGCCGGACGACACTGACAGCGAAAGCCATTGTAGGCATTGTAGCAAGTTCCGCCATTCTCACACGGTCCACTCTGACAGCTATCCAATTCCAGCTGTACCTCCAAACGATGCAACTTAGTTTCCACATTACGCAGACGGACCTGATAGCGACGCAACAAAGCCTTGGAGTTGCGAGTTCTGTAGAAGAACAAAGAGCATTAGAGTCACGTCTTCAGATCCTACCGAGAATCGGTAGCTTCAGATCAGAGTTCGCCCAGCGATAGCTCCGGGGGCACGAACTTACTTGCCGAAGTCATACTTTATTGTGTGTTAGAGAGAGACACATTCATGTTTTAGAGCTCTCTTCTTGGGGAAACGGAAATTCTTATCGAAATCACTAGACAGGGCACCTACCCCATAAGGATGCTGACCGATCACATTTCGCTATTTACTAATTGTGCCAAGAGAGTATATGAAAGCTGGTTTTCTCTACCTCAAATGCTGTACTAATACCGTCGAAAAGCTACTTAAAACTAGACACACAGAAAAGATTTCAAGTCTGTCTCTCTGTTCTGGATCTGGTTTTTACAACTGATCCATTGCATTATCTGTTTCATCATCTGTTCCTGAAAACTCATATCCAAGGGGTGCCCATGCCCATTTCGCAAGTCACGCATTCGTTGGTTAGGTGTTGCGCACGCCATAAGACTACATAAAGCAAAAACAAATTCATATAGGGTCTATGCCAACCCTCTAGTACGGCCGTCCGACGCTATATTAACGTTCCGTCGACGATATTGTGACAGTCGTCGACGCACGCTTATTTCCCTCACAATGAGCTCGACTGACGTATTTTGCAAGGGGATGTCCGCTCAATACGTTAACGACTCTCCAGGCCCGCTAGGTCGACGCAATGCCAGCAGAGAAGCTACGTAAACGACGCTCGTTCGACCCAATGACATGCATGGTGCGACTTTATCGACACTCGTTCGACCCAATGCCATGCAGAGAAGCAACATAAGCGACGCTCGTTCGACTCAATGCCATGTATGCACAGTGGTTGCTGCCATAGGCCAAAAATCAAAAAACAAATATTCAAATTTTCAAACCGTAACTGCCTTAATTAACAGATAATTGGTCAAGCTTCACAGTGGCATACTTATTTTGCTTTGATTATAACGGTGCTTTCTTAAAATACCATCGAAAGTGTGATCTTTACTTCATCTGTCTTGTACAGTGCACGCCGCTCGCTGCCACATGCTAATTTTGTTAAATTAAATTTTTGCATAAAAGCTATATTAAGTCAAGTTGTGTAAAATGGATATTGTTCATAAAGGTATTGATTTAACTTCTACAATTCAACTTAAAGAAAGTTCGTGTTTAATTTTGTGTAAAATCGTTGTTTTAGATTAGTATATCTTTGTGTTTGTTTTTGGTTCGAGTGTCAAATGTTTAGTTAAAGTTTTAAGTGTGTCGCCCTCCTCAGCCCTCACAATCCTTTATGATATATTGTTTCTTAATACTTTAAGATTTTAAAAATGTAAAGTGTTCTTGCTACCATTCGCTCATGCGCGTCTACTAATTTGTAACGTAATGCATGTTTTTTTCTCAATTTTGTATTTGCGTGACGGACAACGGCGTTGCCAGGGGGGCGGCGGCTCACGGAGGTAGTGATGGGGGGTAATGGGGGGTCAGTGGGTAGTTGCCCCCCTACATAATAGATGAAGGGCCCTGAACGCCGCCCGGGTTAACCTTACATAACCAGCTTTATGTTTTTTGTTTTATGTTTTCTTATTTTGATTTTTTAGTTTTTAATTTATTCATTTTCTAGGCACAACTTATCAATGCGAATTATCTCGATTACATGTTTTTGAGATTTGGTGTCTAGAAAGCGGTTTACGTCCCCACAAAGTGCAGAAAATCCTCGATGCCATAGTGAAAGACCTTAAACATGTGGGTTACAAACCAAATCTGGAGGAGTTGCAAATGCATTTGGAATACATTTGTAAAAAATTAGAGCTGCTTTGGAAAAACTGCAGTTGTTTTTACATTAAACACACATAAAATAGGAAAAATTCTAAGACTTTATTTCCGGTGGTAGTGCGCGGTTAGGAGTTAAACCACCTTACACTCTAGACATGTCTTAAAAAAATTTATGCCCACCCTTTTTTTTTTGGTGCTCCCTTCTGAGAGTGGGCGTGGACATGTCCAACCACGCCCATTTTTATCCAAAATCATTATTATATTTTAGGTGATTTATATACCAAGTTTCAGACCCCCAACTCTATAAGAAGTATTTTTGGCCGCACTCTCCATATAAGCGCAACCACTGTGCTATGGCAGCTATAACCTATAGTATCCAGATTTTTACTGAAGTTTCCCAGGTTATATACGAAAATTTCCAAAGTTTTGTTGCAATAAAATGAAAAACAAAAGTTTTTCATATAAAAACGGAATATCAGACAGACCGATTGTTCATATGGCAGCTATATGATATAGTTGTCCGATCTGGCTGATTTTTACATATTATTTTAGAATAAATAAAAAAAAAATTTGCGCCAAGTTTCAAGTCCCTACCTCAACTAGAAGTATTTTTGGCCGCTCTCCCCATACAAGCCGGACCACTGTGGTATGGAGCGACATAAGGCACGCTCTGTAGAACCAATGTCATGCATGGAGCGACATAAGCGACGTTCCTTCAACCCAAGAGTGGAAAAAAATTAGAGCGTACGCCTCTCTCCCTCTCTCTCTAACAATTTTGACAGGCGTCACGACTCATCACCTTACAAAGAGCAACGCTGGGTTGACGTATATAGACTGACTGACCCCAGCCGTACTAGAGGGAAGGCATACTAAACAGGGTAGGCTCACTCGCTCTCTCAGAACTCCGTATATTTGTGTCAAAGAGAGCGAGAGCGAGAGAGTAAGGCTGCTTTCACACTGTTCGACACATGACACATGATTGTCTAGTCACAGATGAGGTAAACCTAGATAAAATGTTTGCGACGTGCCTCTTCGCTGCTAGCTGCGCTGCTTTGGCGCTCAGGTTCGGACCTCGCCCTGTCTTGCTCTTTCGCGGTTGTGTTTTGTTTGCACCAATGTTGGCTGATGGGTTGGAGTGAGACAGGGCTCTGACGGTTTGAGTGCGTGACAAAAACGGTTCGAGTTCGTGACGAAGGCGGTTGCAGTCTGAAACAAAGCTTCTTTCGACCGAGCAACCATCCAGTCTAGGTTTAGATCGTCGTTGGTCTAGTAGTCCTGCTTTTTGTACTGTTTTAAATTTGAATAGCTTGTCAAATTCATAGAATTTCATTGGGGAAATTTGGGCCTACTAGATGTCATGGGTCATGTGTCGAACAGTGTGAAGGCAGCCTACTAAGCTACTAAGTAAAACACAAAAAATTCGTACGCGGAGATGCTTTGCTTACAACAGTTGCTTACTGACTGAAATTGAACAAGTTGTCAAGAGAGAAAGAGAGTGAGTGAGCCTACCTTGTTTAGTATGCCTTGGGCTATGCGACATATATATGCAACATCATATGTGTCTCTCCGTATTCTCTCTCTCTCTCTCTCCAATGTCTCTCGCAAACTCCAACGCAACAACAAAGTTGCTTAGCGTAGTCGGCATTCGCCTCGCTTTTCGCTTTTTAGTAGTTGTTCTTGCTTAGAACATTTTTTTTGCTTTAGTATTTCATTTCACGCGGGCGTAATCTCAGGCTGGGCTTCCCTTTGATAGGCATATGCATGCTAATTTCAAAAACATAGCGTTTTAGTCGGAACATCGAAAAAGAGTTGAAGAAAACGAGAAGATCATCTCATCCATGACCCATGACTTGCCTCTGAGAGGAAAATATCTAACCGAAGGTAATTTGAGACAAATTGACTCAATCTTTGTGCGATACATACTTTATGTAGGTGTATTTCAAGACTTGCTTCAAATCCAAGTAAGGGCTGGTGATTAAACTCTGAGGCTTGAAATCATTGAGCTATGTGGACGTGTTCTAAAAGAGGATATATATTTGATGGATGATGAAACTTGCAATATTTTCGGGAAAGGAAAACTTTTGATTGGTATTGGATTCTATGATTAAAAGAAGGACTTGATCCACTTAAATTAAAGGAAAAAGGCTATGATTGATGTTTGACCATTGATGATGTAGACTGTGCGAGTGGACCAACTATCTTAAGAACCTATGACTAATCAAGCTCTACTATCAGCACTTGGAATTTGAAATATCCAGGGTCAACAGGAGCACAGAGTTTTGGGCACTAGCACAGAAGCTTAATCCTAAACAAGCAGACACATGACAACCCTCCAGCCCAATTTCTTGATCCGTGCATTTTCAATTCAGAAGTGTGTGTGACCATTAAGACGGACAGGAGTAGAACGAGTTCCTGTCGAATTCTTTAAGAATGCCACCCCAATCTGCATCCACACACCCAGGCTTATAATCGGATCCTGCGAACAGTCAGCACACAGTGGTCCCAAATCCCAAAAACAAGGCCAATAGTCGAAAAACGTTTTTGAATTGGCTTAAAGTTTGTACTCGGAGGTTTTTGGGGTTGCAGATCACAAATCCGAAGTCACAACTTAGAAAATGGCGGATTCAATATGGCGGACAATTTCTTCGGAAGCCGACTTGATTTGGCTGAAACATCGATAAACCCGTCTATCGATAACATATCGATAACTGTTCGACATATTTTTTTTCATGTCGATTTTCGTTCTTAGCGGTCCAAAATACTTTAGAAAAAAGTTGGTTTGGTGAATTGGGGGAGAGTGTTGTCGAGCATTATATATTTGTAATGTAGCGACAATTGTCGCACCAAAAACCATCATCCGGGACTAAATCTGCAGCTATCTGCAGCTAATTTTTGGCTATGTTCTGAAGAATTGTCTAAACAACAATTACTATTTTATTTGAGAGTGGGATCTAATGGGAGTTTTGACTTATTGCTTTTTCTAACACGACTTTTCAGAATGTGACCAAAAAAAAAAAACTTCTACCTTTATTAACGATTCCCTATTTCATGCATTGTTAATGAAAACTTTGAGCAATACGTTCGTATTGTACTTACTTTTAAGAATGCAATTCGTTTAAGTTTTCGCTATTCTATACGCTTCTGAACGTTGTGTTATTTTCGACGCATGATGAGTAAACTATGAGGTACATACCGGAGCCAGGTGGGGACACTTTCTCCAGAATACAAACTAAATGTACCACTGCAACTATTCCAATCATTTAAACCAATAAAAAAGTATTTTGTTTTTCGACTTTGGCCAGCTTTTTGGGATTTGGGACCAATTCCAATAGCTTTAGGGAAGGCATAATTTTCCCAATCTACAAAAAAGGAGCTTCCAACTACAGGGGTATATCCTGCATAAACGCAGCCATGAAGTTGTTTGTCTCGATTTTGCTAAGACTGGGTAATGTCCTTACGACATGATTGATAAGCTCTCTGAATATTGCCTACAATGGAGTCTGCACATAAACGTAGATAAGACGAAAGTCTTAATTGTGAAAGATAGAAGAGAGCGTAGTGCAAGGGTCGACAGAAGGGTCTTTTGAATTTGGATTAGTTGTTAGTTTCTTTCTTCTTCTTCTCTGCCCAAAAAAGTATTTTTTTCGAGCTATTTGGAAAAAAAAAGTGCGGCTCGAAGGACCAACTCACCTATTCTGCAATTGTCGCAGCCTTGAGCTCAGACCATCTGTTTCAAAGGCACGCCTTCGAAAATCAGCCAATTGATCCGCCAGCTCACGTACATCAATAAAATCTTCATTCGAATTCCATTCCTCTTTGGCACCAGCTGGTCGCTTTTTGGCTCCACTGGTGGCCATTAGCAGCTCCAGCACATCGTATTCCTCATTGATAAGAAACCGCGAGTTGGCGCTTAAGCGAAAACTAATATTCCGATTGGCACCCGATTCAAATATAAGATTTCCATCCTTGCTGATGATTTTGGGTCTAAGGGAAGAACCATTTAGTGGTGTCCGTCTCTCACAGTTGGAGTCATCACTTACGCATTCACAAAACTCCAAACAGTGGGGCAAAAAAGGCCTAGGATTAGGCCCAAGGCAAGCAGCCCCATTCTCACTCAAACAATGATGTTTCCGCTTTGTCGGTTTGAGACAAACTGTGCTGGTCTCTATGCAGACTACTTTCGAAATCAGTTAAGGGGCGTCCACGCGCTGTGAGTACGCCCCCCCAACCAGCCTCCCAGTAAATAGATAATGGTCATGCTTAAAATGTACAGACACACACACACACACACATATATATTTGAGCAGATCCTCGCGTGATTTAGCTTAAACTACTAATATTACTTGGGGTGTTCGAATGTTCGTTTAATATCAAGAGAACATCTCATGTAGCCTCGGTTCTACCGAGGATACGTTTACAATTACACATTTAATTAATAGAACTGGGGTGCCAAAAGTGCTTAAGTACGACTGACTGATCCTGGGCTAAGGGTGGGTGGTGTGTGCTCAAGTCTATAGAAAACCAAATGCCTGTGTAGGAACTACAGAAACAAGAAGAACATACCAAAACGATCAGAGATCAGCTTAAAAAGTGCTTGGTGGTTACATAGAGATGGGTTACACAAGAATTCAGATCCGATCCACTGGGATCGCAGTACGTTTACAATGTTTCGATATCGATATATATATATATATATATGTATGTTTGTATAGTAAGAATCACAAAAGATGAAATGACTTGCGTTAATAAGAGTAATAAAATAATCCATAATAATTACAATTGGCTCCTGGACACACAACATCAAAAGTATACGATAAATAAATATTAAAATTATATATACCGATATATGTAAATATATATATATATATACGTATAGAAGCACACATGCATATATATATATATATAAATATATATGGCAGTTTACAGTTGGACTTTCTGCTTCTTGCTACTTAAAAACTTAAAAGTCCTCAGCTTAAGCATCTGTTCTGGTTTCTCTCTCTCTATTTGATGTCAGCGGGAGGCACCTCATCCTTGGACGGCTTGGGCATATGCTTGGGTGTTACCTTGGGCCTCCTTATATGCTCCGACTTGTGATACAGAAATTTATAATTGGGCAGTTTTTCCGTATACTGGGCAAAGGTTTCTGTTTGATTTGGTAAAGAAGAAAAGAGATTAGTTTTGGTTAAAAAAAGTTTCAAATAAAGCCGCAAAGTTTAGTAGGAATTTAAGACTAGTTTGTCACAGAGATTACAACTGTAACCGAAACCTTAACCTTATGGTACGGAAACAGAACAGATGGGTTGATTTCAGTTTTCCTCGAATAGCAAAAATTTCAATACAAAGAACATTTTACACTGTCGAAAAAAGCCAGTGCAGCTAACAAAAATCTTTACCTTCCTCATCTTTCCTTACAAACCAGGGAATCAAACCGAAACCGTATACCCGAAAAGAACCGATTGAAACTCAGAACCGGAAGCGATATTTATTATTTATCCGAGAACCGAAAAGAACCTAAACGTCGTACCAAAACACACAAAACTTTTGTTCAGCGAAATAGAAAAACGCGAGACCAGACTCTTAGACCCTCGTTATAATGTCAAGCTTATCACTGAACAGAAAAGAACTTGTGTAACTGCTTTGACTGATATGTATTCAAGAATTTTATCCACTTCTGTTCAATTGCAACTAAATGAGAAAAGAAGCTCTGACCCAACTACTTTGTCTGAAAGTGAAGATGAAGTCGAAAGGATACAGGACAATACAATTACTTTAGTATTTTTACAAAACAGTTAAACGTTCTATTCGGGGGTGTCACAGAAATCTCTAGAGAGAGAATAAAAGACCTAAAGCCTTCGTCGGAAAGGTTACCACTGAGAAGGGGAGATATACTATTGTAATCTCTACATAGAAAGCGAAATGGACGGTAAGAAGCATATAAAGAGGAAGCAAAGGGAAGCCTCAAGGGATTAAAGTTTCATGTTTGTCTCGAAGGGACATTGAAATTAATTGACACTCCTATTCAGAAATCCCCTAAAAATTCCTGCCTATATTTTGTGGCATCCCTTAGATATGAGGTTAGAGAGGGCCAGCCAATTGGAACCGTTCATGTGGTCAAGCATTTCTCTTCTCTCTAGAGTCCATTTGTCGAAGTGCAGTAAACGGTGCTCACCTAGTATTGGACATCGCAACATCTTCTCTTTCATCCATATTGCATAGGGTGCATCGGCTTTCCGTAGTTCTGTGTGGCATGAAGTTTGGTCTGAGAACTTCAAAGCGATATTGCATATGTGTCCACATTATCTCTAAAATAGTTTCTTTCTCCTAATTTGTATTCTAGGAGCTTATTTGTTCATCGTTTATCACTCTGCCTTGCCTGCCGCTCGAACTCATTTTTTCTCCATCGTCAATTTGCCACGCATCCCAAGTTGTGCTGTCATTTGTGTATGTCCTTATGTTGTGATCACCTGCCATACTATCCCATTCATGGAAGAACTGTGATCGGTCTATCAAAAGTTGTTCAACTATGACTTTTGGGAGCCGTGAAGAGTTCATCTGCATAGCTTTGCCTATATATTTAAAGTGCAGCTAAAGGGTGTATTGAAACAGTGTCGGAAGGCCCGTTTCAATGTATAATGCGTAGCTCGGAGTGTTTACAGGCATCTATATTACCCTTTATAAGTTTGTTTAGAAACATTATACCTAACATAGTCCGTCTATGCTCAAGTGAAGGTAAGTCTAAAAGCTTAAGTCTGGAAATATAAGGAGGAAGTCTAGACTGTGGGTCCCAACCCAGGTTACGAAGAGCAAACAAAAGGAACTGTTTCTGGACAGATTCAATGCGTTACTGAGGATTCAACAAGAGCTTGGTCGTGTAGGGATCATTGAACTCCTTAGACCAACGTTTAATAAAACCTAGCAAGCCCATGGCTTTATTCACAGAAAGTTCAATGTGAATGCCAAAAGAAAGTTCAAGGTCGAAGAGTAATACCCAGATCATGGAAAGATTCAACACGTTCAAGTTGATAAGAATTCAATAAATAGTTAATCAGACAAAGGGTTCTACGATGAAAAGTCATAGATTTACATTTGTCCCTGTTCATGTCACATATATATTGAGTTCAAGTCAACTTGAAGCAAAGCAGAATCGTTGGGCGAGTTATGGCTCAGAAATATTTGTAAGTCATCTGCGTACATCAATGCACGAGAATGCTTAATTACATTAGGCAGGTCGTTAATAAATAACAGGAAGAGAAGAGGTCCAAGATTGGCTACCCTGGAAAACTCCAGAGGTCACAAAAACCGGATACGAAGGGCAACTATAAAAGACAACTTTCTGAGTTCTAGACTGAAGACAAGATTTTAAGAAGCCCCAACAGACGCAATTTCAGTATCAGAAGACAATGAGAAACACTGTCGAAAGCCTTACTAAAATCGGTAAAAATAACATCTGTTTGTTTACCTTGAGTGAAACCATCAATCACTGAAGAGGTAAATTTCAGTAAGTTTGTAGCAATGGAACGTGAGTAGTAAGGTAAGGGAATGATGAAAGATTCTTTCCATTGAGCTGGAAACTTAAACTGTTCAAGTGATTTGGAAAACAAGATGTGGATAGGGTAGGCAAGCAAGTTTGCGCATTGTTTTAAGATGCACGATGGCACATTATCTGGGATTTTAATGAAAGTAAACCATTTCGGACAGAAGAAAAAGAAATTGTGGGGCAGCTTATGAAATCATACGAAGAAATAGGATAAGAATAGCTATTGCTTGGCATCAGACGACGTGTAAGTATCAATATCAGACGAGGCATTTTCATGTTTATAGAACAGGGAAGAAGGTAAGGTATTAGAACGACGTTTTGAATTAACGAATTGGTAAAAGCTCTTTGGATCGGTACAAAAATTACTCTGTACTCGAGAGAGAATACGACTTTGGGCTTAAAATTTTGCCCTAGCAGTAGAGTATTTGGAGAAGTCCGTTGCTTTTCCAGATCTTTTGTAAGTTTTATAAAGACGAGACTTGCACATTGGCTTTACACAGCCATAGTACGTCCCATACTACTCTATCGAGTTCCAGTATGGTGGTCAGCAATCGAGAAAACATCAGTCCTGAGCACTTTACACAAGGTTCAGAGAAGTGCTGAATTCTGTATGAGCGGTGCACTCCGAACCACCCCAACGGAAGCACTGAACACCATATTTCATCTACTTCCTTTAGACTTGATGTCGTGCACTACAGCCCTGAGATTAAGAGAGTCTGAAGCCTGGTACACGGGTGAATCAGGACACTTAACAATACTAAACCACCATAGCGCGGTTCCCGCTATTACAGACTACTGTATACCCACAACGTCATTCCACAAACTTTATGACGTCAATATTCCTTGCCTCTCAGCAGAGCCAATTCCATCAATATTTACACAGATGGATCAAAGATCGATAACAAAGTAGGAGGGGGAGTTTTCTCCACAGACCTCAGTATGGAAATCTCTTTCCGACTCCCTGATCATTGCAGTGTGTACCAAGCAGAATTGGTTGCCATACAGGAGGCCGCCAAATACCTTAGCACACTCATGATCGATGAAGGGAACATATACATTTACTCAGATAGTCAAGCAGCTCTCGCAGGTCGCGGTTGCTGATTTTGAAAAACAGTTTAAAAACCTCCTTAATCCCAGCCGGCAGGGATGCCATTTACATTACGCTAGAAACCTTATCCAAGATGAGCTTTTAGACGCAGAAATTACCTACGATGAAGTCAAAGATGCGCTTGGAAAGGCAAAGGCCAACAAAGCGCCGGGTGAGGATCGCATCCCTTATGAGCACTATATGCATGCACCAAAAGAGTTTCTTGTGGCGCTAGCAAAGGTCTACAATAAAATGGTCAATGCAGAAGAAGTCGAGAAGTGCTGCTCAACGAACACAGTTTTCCCTATATATATAAAGGGGGATATAACCCAGCCAGAGAATTATCGAGGAATTTCATTTCTAAACTGCAACATTAAAATTTTAATGAGCATCCTAAATTATAGATTGGCTAAATGGGTTGAGCTCCACAATAAAATGAGCGAATATCAAGCAGGTTTTAGGAGTGGTTACTCTACGGTGGACAACGTGTACAACCTTGCGGGGATTGTACATCTAAAGCTGCAAGAAAAGAAAAAGGTATATGCTTTTTTTTGTGGATTTTAAAGCGGCCTTCGATAAGGTGCCAAGAAAACTGCTCTGGTACAAACTGCATTCTATGGGAGTGTCATCAAAATTTATCAATTTACTGGAAAGGATTTATGACCAAACGGAAGCAGCAATATGGACAGGAGGAGCTTTATCCAATTATTTTGATACCGAAATCGGGGTTAGGCAAGGATGCACACTATCCCCGCTACTTTTTGCACTCTACCTAGACGACTTGCATGATGCGCTAGGAGGCGGACTATCTGTTGCAGACCTAAATATTCGCTTATTAATGTATGCAGACGACATTGTAATGCTGGCTGATGAGACCCAAGTACTCCAAACCATGATAAACCGGCTAGAAACGTATTGCAGTAAATGGGGAATGGAGGTGAACTTGATTAAGTCTGAAATTATGGTATTCAGGAAAGGAGGCAGACTATCGGCGTCTGAAAGATGGACCTACAGGAGAGAATTAGTAAAAATCTCATCTGAATTTAGGTACCTAGGATTCCTTTTCACGCCGACCGTATCATTTACAAAGCATGTGCTTAGAAGGAGTATTGAGGCTAAAACTAGTATCAACATGCCCTGGAATAACTTCCTGGGAAAAAGAGAGGTACACATAAATGCAAAATGGAAACTATTTAATGTAGTAAGCCGTATAATCCAAGGATATGGAGCTGAAATCTGGGGAGGAGGACACTTTACAGAAGTCGATAGAACCCAACTTCTCTTTTTAAAAAAAAGTTATATATTTGCCAGCAAATACACCAAGCTATGCCCTATACCTTGAGACCGGTTTGGAGAATGCCCACCTGTATACGCTTGACTTGCACCTCAGCTTTATAGGAAAAACGAAGCACATTTATAATGAGAATCGCCTCCCACACTACATTACCAGCATGCTAATAGGAAATAATATCTTCTGGGTAAGAAGTCTGGATGAGTTGTGCAACCCTCTTCAGACAGACTGGAGAGACTCCTTGAGATCAGCACGGGAATGGAATTCTTTCCGAATAACAATTCATGAGGCCCTCAAAGCAAAAACCTTGCAGTACAACCATCAGCGACAGATCACTAGTGCCACCCGAATTTACAAACACTTGGACAACTCAGTAGCCTATAAGCTCCACTCTCTGCCAATCACAACAGTTTCCTGGATACTTAAGGCCCGATTCGATCTGATAAAGCTGGGGTCTAACAACTACAACCGTAAGGAAAATGTAGCCTGCCCCCTATGCAACACTGGAGAACTGGATGACCTTGAGCATTTCCTAGGAAGATGCCCAATTTTAAAAGAGCATAGATTGCTATGCTTTAGGAAATCCCTGCTAGCTTTTGCCGATATAATAAAAAGTCTGGATGATAGGGAGGATAAGCGATGGGCAGACCTGGTGACCTTTATTAAAATAGCATTAAAATATCGAGCAGTAATTTTAGAAATATTAAATTAGTTTTACATGCGTGCAAATGTGCTACCCTTGCTAAACACAGATGAACGATCTGGTATCTGGGGAAGACCCGGGCAGCCAGGTGTAGTAATCAGTGTGAGGTGCGGAGCCAAGCGCACGGCCGACAGACGGACTTTGTTTATGTCCATGTTGGTTAAAATCATTTCTTTTTAGTGTAACTTTTATTATGTATTATTATATTATTGTCTGTTTTATTAATTTAAATAAAGAAACACTTACTTACTTAAGCAGCTCTAAGGGATCTAGCCTCGCACACCAATAACGCCAAAACACTCACGGAATGCCGTAGATCCTTAAATGCGATCGCTCAGCATCTCCGTATCCGCAACATTGAGGGAAACGAGTCAGCCGACAAACTGGCAAGACAGGGCACTACCACTCAGCTCCTCCCAGATAAGAGCTTGATAGAGATGCCCTTAGACTCATTTAAACTACTTACAAGGAATGAAACGTGGCGCCTGGCTACAGAACGATGGAACAATAGCTAGCGATAGCTAGACTCACGTGGCCAACGTTTAACCTAAAACGAACTAACAGTCTTCTGCACCAAAGTAGAGAAAAAATATAAATTCTGGTTGGGGCCCTAATGGGTCACTGCCTCATCGGCAGACACGCAGCACGCTTGGGCGTAGCTCACAACGACTTCTGCAGAAGCTGCCAATGTGAAGAAGAGAAGGAGACATTACTACATCTTCTTTGCCATTGCCCAACTCTTAGTAGAAGGAGACTCAAAACTCTTGGTCACCCATTTCTACTCAACCTCTCGGAAGTATCCGCTATAGAGATTCCATCTCTACTAAAATTCTTAAAGCCGTCACGATGGTTCAGTCGGGCGGAACCCCCCCCCTGGCTTAACCCTCTAACGGGCAAGGCCGTCTGCAGACGGCCTCCACTTTACTGCCTCCAGATATTAATCCGTTGTTTCTTTTTTGTCAAATTCACTACTTTCGTTATAAGGCTGCTTTGCTTTACATTTTGATATACATTTGATAAAATTTCAACCACGCGTTTAAGTGCAGTCATCAGTCAAGTGCAAGGAATGACCAAAACAGCACAACAAATTGTTGCGGAAAATCAAAATTTTTCAGTCGTCGAAAAAACATCTTTTGAGATAAGTGATTGACTTCATAATTTTACCGCGAGTAGTGAATATATTTAAGATGAGATGTGTGTTAAAGTTAAAGTGTAAAAAATATTCCAATTGTGCATTTTAATCAAAAATATGATGACCGTCTTTAGACGGTCTTGCCGCTTTGCATGTAACAACAAAGTGTCTTCGAATCGCTTATTGTTTGTTATTTGTGACTTGATTGGTTACAGCAGAAATTTGTAATTTGTATATTATTTATAAGACAGATGGAAAATCCGAAGCGTTTTTTTAAAAAAAAATTTAATATTGGATGCATTGTCGGATGAAGAGTTACTCGCTTCATCAGTTCAGTTGAAAGTGGAGATGAAGATTTCAGTAGAGATGATAGTATCATGGACGAGGACTTTGTAATGGACAACATAGAGCCTAGGAACTTAAATCCGCTCTCGCAGCATGATGAGCAGGCAATAGAGGAATGTATCCATATTGAAATAATGATGTACATGTCGGTGTATAAATATCCCAACATAAATATCTATTAGGGCAAAAATGCATTTGCTCCTATTCAAAAGTGTAAGCCATCAATAAGATTTCTGATGATCAAGAAATTTTTATGTTTCCGAGATGAATCGCAAAGAAAGAGAAAATGGGAACAAGGCTATGATCCATTGTTTCGCATCCGTACACTGTCCAACCAACTCAACAGCCAATTTGATTCATCCCCAAAAACGGCTAGACTTTGTGTCGATGAACAGATGTGCAGTGCAAAGACGAAACACCATCTTCGACAATATATGCCTAAAAAACCTCACAAGTCGGGAGTGAAATTGTTGGTGCCTTGCGATACCAACGGTTTCCCATATCGTTTTGAAGTCTACAATGGTGCCGGCGACAATGTAATCATACCTGACGCACCTATCGAAACCATCCCTTACTTTGTTCCCCACATCATCTACTTTAATAACTTCTACACATCGCAGCCACTGTTGGTCTATGTACGAGCCAGAGGAATTTACAGTTTGGGCACATTGAGATGTTTAAGTTGTGTTTGTCAATCATAAATAATGGACATTCCTTTGTTCTTATAGCTAATCTTTTACCAGGATGTAAATTGCCGACCGTAGAGTTCCATAGAGTACATGACCGCAATTCAAGGAGTTGATCTAAACACTGTTTTATGGAAAGATAACAAGTGTGTTCGCCTGGTATCAATTTATGTTGGTATTGAACCTTTCGATAGAGCCTGATAAACAAACAGCGAAAGCAGCTCGATTTGATAGAAAGCAAAAGAGATTCATCGATATCAACTGCCCTCAAATTATCCAAGAATATAATGCCCACATGGGTGTGGTCGATCTAATAGACGGGCTTATGGGTCGATATCATATTCGAGCTAAGTCCCAGAACATAATATTAAGAATATCCGCTTTTACAGCTTCCACAGATCCGTGAGGAAGTTGCTACCGCACTTGTTTCTCATAAGAAAAAACAATCTGTAGGTCGGCCTGTGCCACCACACTCACCAAAGCTTGGAAAAAGGGCTTCTCATCAAGTTGCTGATGTTCGGTTTGATGGAGAAGGACATTTTCCAAAATGGGTGGGATAGAAGAGGGAAAAAAAGTGAAAATTCTCCAAAAAGTACGAATCCCAAGTCGTTTGTTCAAAATGCGACCTTCACTTATGTGGAACAGTCGACAAAAATTGTTTTTGGGATTACCACCACAGAAAATAACATAAACTGCACTCTTTCCCCAATTTTCTTATGGTGTCAAAAATATACACCTGTCTTATATTTTACATGGAAACCGGCAAGGCCGTCTAGAGACGGCCTTTACTATTTTTCACCTGGAGAACGTTCAGGACAACATTTTCATCATTTTTGTTTTAAATTAAAATTGTTTTACCAATATTTACCTCAAAAAAAATTATCACTGCTATGCGATTGCCCTATCGATTTTGCCTATTAGAGGGTTAAATAGGGAATAACATGGTATCGCAAAGGGCCTATCTTGGCCTAAGTGTAGGGACAGTCTTACTGCCTCTAGACATCTCAACCTAACCTAACCTAACCTAAGGCTTGCACAAGTCCATCTCTGATAATGAAATTTGCCCAAAGTTGACTCAAATTATTCATTCCTTTGCCGCTTTGCTCGCATTTACAACCATTTGTTTGCTTACCAAACGAGATGTAGCCCAAATTGGCCGTGTCCAGTGTATAGAATAGCGTCTGTGCTTTTTGTTCATTCAGTTTACCGCCAGCATGTCGTACCAGACGGATGAAGCTTTCCCTATCAATACGTTGACTAGATTCACTATAGAGCTGCAATTTAAACACATTTAACTTAAGTCCATCATACAGAAAGTCAACTTACATTAACCAAAGCGCGTAGAAATGTTAAAAGATCCGAGTTTTTCAGTTTGCAAAATAGTGAACAGAGTAGAAAACTTTTTAGGCTCACTGTGCCCACCCGACGCTAAAAGGAAAGAGAGAGAGGGATAGAGCAATAGTACAGGACAGAGTGAGATGGCCTTACATGATCCAGCAGAGCAAATAATTTATGTAGATTCTGATTCTTGAGATCCGCTTGCAGCAGTTCGGCAAAGGTAATGATATCCAGCTTATCTGTGTTGGACAATTTGAGATAGTTCTGACACAGCTCCGCATCCCGTTTGCTATCCAATAGACCCAATTCGTCAAGGGTGCGCTCAATTTCCACTATATCACCGGGAAAGGGTATTTTCATATCACGCGCACGACTCATCACAATGACATCCTCAAACGAATAGTCCGAAGTGGGCACACCCAAAGCTCTGAAAAGGGTAGAAGATAGAGTAATTTAAAGTTTCTGCCAAGGAAACTCACTTGGCCATAACATCGCGCACATTGTGGGCATACAGATTGGCATCGGCCATTTCGTCCGCCGAGGGTTTATACACGGGCAGATACTCAATTTCACAGCGATTGTAGAACTGCGTCATGGTCATCCAGAGCAGGCGGAGACTAAAGGGAATTAAGATGAGATAAGATGGACCCCACTAGCCACATTATATACTCACACTCCCGGTCCATCCCAGGTCCAAGTGAAGGTGTCATATTTATTGGGATATCTCAGAACCACCGGCTGTACGGGTACACCCGGATAAAAGGCTCCGGGCTTGAACTTAATCAAAGCCGTGCGATTCGTGCAAGTACCCTCTGAAAATATGACCACCTGGGGCCAATCTTCGCTGGAACGAGCTCGTGATACTATTTCGCGTATGGTATTTTGTCTGGAATTCGGATCCTCACGTTGCACATAAATGGGCTGGGCATAGTTGATGATGCGACCCAATAGGGGTATATCGGCCGTTTCACGCTTGGCCACAATTGAGGGCGGTCCACTGGCCACCACTAGAATGGAATCCACATAGGAGGAATGCGGTGCCACCACAAGTATGGGAGCCTCTTTGGCGGTGGCCGGATTACCCTTCATGCTGACATAATGAAATGAACCCGAGACATACACCATACGCATGGCACGGGCAGCCAGATATTGCACCTGCCTGGGAGAGGGAGGGGGGGAAGTTAGAAGGGAGAAAGTGAGGCCAAATCGTATAACTTACTTGCGCCAACCGGTTAAAGGTTTTTGCTTCAAATCCTCCAGGGTAAGGCCATACAGTCCAATGCAGGCAAACATCCAGGCGGAAAGTAAAGACAAAACGCAACCCACCACGCGAATGGGCAACAGTAAAACGGTCAAGACGTAAATCTGCAAAAATATCAGATTGGGGCCAAAATGTTTATAAATATTTTGCAACAGAAATCGGAAGAGGCGCAGCAGCCAAAGCTTCAGTGCCTTGACCTTCTCTAGAGTGCCAAGAAACGAGTTTCGGTTGGGTTTGTTTATTTGTTTTTGCTTTTTGCTTTTGCTTTGTTTTTGTATTTTCAGCATTTCTGGGTCATTGGCTCACAATGCCGGCACGGCCCGCGCTCTGTTGCCGTTGCCTTATCAATCATCGTAGTGTCTGTTTTGCATTAGGAATTGAGACATTCAATCCCAAGCTTAGGCGATAACAGACGGAACGATGCGTCACAATTGCTTTGATTACGGCGGAATGGAAGCCCAATTAGAAATGGAAATCTAAATAATTGACTTTTAATTTGGAGAGGTTAAATAGAGGGAAAACTGACTCACGACTGTCTCTTCAGGGAATCAATCTTCTGTTTTGGGTCTGATACTATTTCGATATCAATCATGCCATTTATTACCAAATACCCTAACACTAAAATATCAATAAAATTATACATTTTAGAGGTTATCTTCAAGTAAATCCAAAGACCTTTATTTTTAAGCTTAGGAAAATGTATTATGATTAATGCCATCAGATAGTTCTGGGGAGAATACTGTATTGTCCTGCCTTGTGCTTTCGTTCTAATGGCACAATCTTGAGGTCTACATGATGTCATTCTTTCTCTGTATTTCCCCATACGATACTGAAGTCCATTCGGCAGGTTACCCGCTGCACGGTAACCTTTTAGCTTTTTTCCGCTAAAAGGCTAGATTTTCTATCGATAATCTCGATAATCTTTAATACAGCAAACAAAATTAGATCAAAAAGTAATTGGATTTCTCGCTGTTCGCTGTTTATTCATTATAATTTTATTTTAATTTTGACCAAAAAACTGCTTATCCTTAACCATGGGTAAATTTTAATTCGATCTTCAAACCGGAGCTCCGGAAAAATTTGAACCAAACCCTTAGGTTCGATAAGTAAATAAGTCCGCGAATTAAACCTTAAACTTTACAAGAGATTTAAACCGCCGGACCGATCCCTCACACAAATTTTGAAAGTTTACAACCTTTATTTTAACTTCTGTTAAGTCCCAATAGAATTATCGATTAACCAAACAAAGGTCTTTGGTGCCGTCAAAAGGTTTCCGTACCTTGGATCAGCCCATGTTTTTGACAATACAAATGTAAATAGCAACTAATTTGTAAATGTATCGATAAGTATTTTAGTATCACGTTATTTTAAGACAAAGACGATGGTCACACTGGATGAACAGACAAACGAGAGACGAACGAAGACGTGTGGAAATAGAATAGACAGAACCAAACCCAAATCTAAGAATCCTTTAAATCACTGTGCGGTGAAGTCAAGCATATTATGACTCGGTTATACCAACGCCTTTTTCATAGACGAAAAGTTGTGTCTAAAATTGTCCATTAAAAAATAATCAGGCCTGTTCCCGTTTCCGAATCCGATTAATCGGAATTGGTAAGAGTTGTGACTTCTCAAAAAACGATTAAAGAATTCGGTCGAATCTTTTTGCCATCCAGAGGATGGAAGGAAGATAATTGGGATTTTTGTGAAGAAACACAGTCGGTTTTTGGAAGCGAGAACATTTAATGATTCCGATTCCTCATGATTTGATCGAATTTGAAAACGGGAACAGGCCTGTTTGTGGAAAATTTAACAAACTTTGGAATCGAAATCTACCGAGACTTTCGATAGAGATTATCATGTAAAAGATTTAACATATAGAATTTATAGGTATAGGACATACATAAATGGTATTTGAGTCATTGTGAATCTAGTTTTTCAGGGATGTTCTAGAAATCTCTAGAGATTTTCGTATAAACGATTGCACTTGTAACTAAACTGGGACTACTTTATTTGCGAAGTGCGAAGAATCAGGCCGCCTACTAGATTATTAGGTTTTAGATTATTAAATCTACTTGGCTTTGAGCAGGCGGTTTCAAATCGCTCAACTTTTGTCATCTGATGTAGTAGCCGGGCATATTCAAGGATCTCAACATATAAATTCACAGAGCTTTATACGAAAACCTCTAGAGATTTCTGGAACACACCTGTTTTAGACCATTTCTGTTCCGCTGTCACATTATCGAGAATATTACTAAATATTTTTAAAGTTTTTAAAATTTTTTCTATATTTTTTTATAAGACATAAATGTAAATCCGGGTGTTCAAGTCACTGTCACAACATTTAGCTTTATTTAAAAAAAAAAAGGAAAGATTTTCTAACGATATTTTGGATTGGATGACAGTTGTATCTTAAAAAAACATTCTAATACAAAATATGTGTAAGATTTTCTGTAGCAAATACATCTCTGATAATCTATGAGGTAACTGGTACCCGAGTTACTGAGAAGTTTGTGGTTTGTTTGTAGTCTAAATGGCATTTGCATGAATCAGAAACTTAGAAAACGTTTTACAGTGTCATCGGAATATTTGCATAAATTTCAATTGGAAAAAAAGCCACCAAACCTATAGTCATCTGATGACTCATTCACAAATTAGAAATCCAATGTCAACGGGCAATCAATTTAAGACAGTAATCTTCTGGGGGGAGTATAAGAAATATCTTAAGAAATACATTGTAAATGTTACTTAATGCTAAATAGTTCGTTATGGCAAACACTGACTGATTTATGGTGCGGTTGACAGCAAAAGCTTTAGTGCGTTTATCACTGTTAAATAGATTTAAGGTGAAGGGTGGTTCAAAAAAAAAATCTGTAAGAAGATTTCCCTATTGTTACGTATTTGTGATAAGAATTTTAAAAAGGTGAAATAACATTTGGAACCACTTGAGATTGCATTGGTTATCAATACACACGCTGCAGCGTTAAAAGATTAATTTAATGTATTAAATATAACTCAAAATGGAATTTTCAAGCGAGAGAGAGTTGACAAAGATCGTTGATGATTTGGTAGAGATAACAATGAAACAGCTGTACGATTACCTTTTGAAGGTTTATAACTCACTAAATAAACTTAGACGAATTTGAAACGTCAGAAGTAAACTTGGTCGCTTATCTTGTTGACTTTAAATTAAGGCCTAATGTTTCACTTCGAAACTTGGTTTATAATTTTAAATAGTTCCTCCACTCAATTGCTCACAACTGCTTAAGTCATCCGATCCGGCCGGTACCTAAAGACACCATGCAAAGTATTTTTAGAAACAGATATATCAACTGAACTCGTCATGCTGATGACGAAGATATATATGGACTTTATGTGGTCGGAGATGTACATACTTTATTGGATATGCTCTTTTTTCTGAATTACAAAAATCAGACAAGTTTATTTTTATTTTTTGGATCGAACAAAATTTAACACGCGGCCATCTCTAGTCAATATTATTAATTCGATAACATATCGAATTGTAAAACTAGCCTGTTAGCGGAAAAAAGCTGAATGCGCCGAGGAAAATATTGTAACAGTAAGTGCTGCTCTCAAATTTTTTAACAAAATACACCGAAGAAAAATGTTAACATAGGTGTATATTGATTGGAATTTGCCCAGATCTTATTAATACCGAATGTTGTTTACAGTCAGCAGAATGCTTTCCTGCTAGGTATTCCTTTAATTTTATAGCCAGTTTTCGGGATTCATAGTTAAGAACAACTACTTCATTTTAATATTCTATAACAGCGGTGGGCAGCCTCAAATCCCTTCTTACCCGCGCAACCCGGCCCGTTATTTTTATAATTCTACGACGCAATAGAAATTACAACAAACACACGCTGCAAAAAGCAAATGACAAAAATAAGAATGTTGTTGTACCCTTTCCGTTATTTCTGCTGCCCACCGCTGTTCTATAACAATAAATGGAAAACTTGTGGCTTGCCTTGGCCTTGCCCAATTCATAGGAATAGTCAGTTTTCAATAAAGGGTTCAATAAGGCGGGGTACAAACACTTCTCCCACTGTGCTAAGCCCTCTCGCTAGCATATCGAAAGAGCATCTAGCCTTTTAACGGCTAGAATGGCTAGATCATAAGTGCCGTGGATGATCCAGTGAAGGGACATTTACGTCTTTAAGTAAATACACAGAATGAGGTCATTTAGATCAACCAGCGTACCAGTGGATCAAAGGAAATTAGTTCCAACACTAATTGTTGTAAAATCCGAATCCAAAAACTGCCAATTTAGCGTCTGCATGGAACAAATCGTACCAAGTGCCAAATATCGTGTTTCAGCTACTAGCAGACACTCACACACAGACACAGCTGCCATTGTTTTTGTCATATTTCCGTTAGATTATATAGACTCTCATATAAATATAATCAAAATGCGAAACGTGTGAAATTGAAAACGTTTGGTCGAGAGCTCTTAAAAAGCAATATAAATCATTAAATGGGTTGGTGAGGCGTATCGTTTAGTACTTTGGAACATGAGCAAGTCGGAAGCCGCTCACATTTGGTCAGTATTGATGTTTGAAAACAAAAACAACTCAACCAAAAAAAGAACCGGCAAACCGCAAAAAAACAACAAACACAGCAATAGAAACAAGAACAAAAAGAAAATCATACGATTCTCGTTGTGTTGACGTCGGCATTGGCATTAATAGAAGAAGAAGAAGATTAGGCACCAATGACCAATGTAATGCATGTCATTCGATTGATGGTGGAGGGGGGGACGAGGAGAGGGCTTCCCCTTGCACTTGAAATATCCATAACGGCTTCGCCCGCCTCTCTCTCTCTCTTTCTCTTACTCTCCACATGAATGAAACGCAAGACGGAAATGGCAAAAGAACAACACACACGCACACACAGACTTACCTTGGCCACCTCAATGTTACTGTCAATCTCAATGCGATGCACAAATGGGTTAATATAATTATATCCTTTAGATGCCCATGCATCCTCCTCGGAATCTCGTTTGGTTAAATTAATGCCCACTGAATCGGGCATAATGTCCTCATCCGGCTGATGGACATGCTCGCCTTCATGATGGCCAGCGGGTGTCGTTTGGGACGATCTCCGTCGCTTAATTGTTGACGTTGTCATTGCAACTCCACTCACAATTGTTTGTACGCACAACACACAACAACAGCTTCCACATTGGTCGAATTAGAGAATCGAATAAGGTCTTACTAATACAATCGATTAACGATAGCAATAACATTATTTACATACAGCCAGGGACATAATTTCAAACACACTGTAAAAATTATGTTAGCGATTTATTTCGTTTTTCGATTTATTTACCCGTTTATAAAACGCTTGATTCTGAAATAAAGCTAATAAATGGTAACCAACATTTTACATTAATATAAATTTTCACAAAATTTGACTTAAAATGCTGAGAAAAAGAAAATGTCCCAAAAATTGCAATATTATAACCCTAAAATCGGAAAATGGGGGGGTTGATGCTCCAACCAAAGACTATTTTTGTTGAAATTCGTCTAAATAGGCCAAATACATGTGAAAATTAGTTAATAAATTTTGAAAAAATCCAAATTCAAGTTCCGAAAATGTGAAATTTGAGAGAAAAAGGAATTCAAAAGCTCTGTTACCACAAAAAGGGTTTTAATCTTTTCCAAATCGATCAGGAAAATTTCAAAATATCAAGAAATACACACAATTCGGTTTGAAAACTCTTTAACTAACTTCTAGCTTAACCAAAATGGATTTTTTTTATGGATTAGGACGCGAATTGTCCATAAATCCAAACGGATGGTACCTTTTCCAAGCTGCCAAGTGTATGAAAATGAATGATCATCAAAATTCTAACTGGGATTTACCAAGGAAACAGAATTAAAGGAATTGTAAGCGAATTGAATACAAATAAATTCGACTAAATGGTTCAAGGTGAGTCACAAGTTTGTAGATTTAATTATGTAGAACTACAAATTTCAGAGTGAGAACATAAGGGTGTGATTCTTTAAAGCTCTCCTTAAATTAAAGTTTCTTTCAAAAAAAAAAAAGGAAGTGGAGAGACCTTTCTGTGTATTTCAAAGTAGAATCTTTTCAATTGTTTTCTATTCCATTTAACTTCTATTTGCGTTTGTCCATTACTTCTTGGCAAAAGTAATCTTCATGGCATGCGTGGGTGTAATTTTGAATCCTTGGAGTGCCTCCTTGGCTGCATTGCTCTGCAGTTCGGTGGTGAACTCAACGAATGCAATATCATGACGATTAGGCACCAGACGCACCTCCTTGAAGCCAGGGAACTGATTGAACAGCATGGACAGCATCATCTCGTTGGTCTCTTCGGGCAGATTGGTTAGGAAGAGAATTTGATTTGGCGGCTGTTCGGTTTGTGTATTGGGATTGGAATTTTCCGCATTTGCCGGCTTCTTTTTCTTGTCCCTGGAAAAATGTACCATAGTTAGGTTTAAAAACATTAAGTCAAGTGAGTCTCCCACTTACTTTTTCTCGTCTGTGCCGGGTGCTGGCTTGGGTGGTTTCACCTTTTTGGGTCGCTCCTTGAATGTACCCTTTATTTTGGCCACAATATCCGAATCGGATTTGGAATAGGCAATGCGCATGGGTTTGTCATAGAAGGGGAAACCCTGCATGGTACGCAGGGCATTTGAGGCGCTGCCTATCTCTTTGAATATGACAAAAGCCTGTCCGCGCATTTTTAGGGTCTTCATGGCGACAATATCGAGGATTTGGCCAAACTGCGAGAAGATGGCATAGAGTGATTTTTTGAGTTCCTCCTTTTTAATCTTCTCGTTTAGATTGTTAATGTAGATGGTCTGATTGGGTCGCACATCCATGGTGTTATTATAAATATGTTTATAAATATAAAAATTAAGCAATTTAAGTTTGACAACAAATGTGACGAAAAATGCCGTGAAAAATAGAAGAGTGACCGTATTCGGTAAACAAAGAAATGCTGTTTTGTGGTAACTAGAGATGAGTGTTGGCGCGGATACAATACACGTTACACGTGTCACGTGTCAGGGAAATTTGGGAAATTGTGGCCTTAACTTTATTTCTATATAGTTTTATGCTGTATATGGAAATGTAAATGTTGGCTATACAGCTCCTCCAACGGGGACAAGCCAAGCTTCTCTCTTTATGCTGTATAGTTTTATCACTGTAAGTGAATTGACTTCACACTGTAAAGCAGTGTTCACCATGAATTACTGTGTTTGTTGAATGGCAACTTCCAAAAACTATAAATTCCTCACAGTTTTAGTTTTATAAATTAACCATACTTAAGAGTTGACTGAAAATAATCATTTCAAATTAAATTTTTTGGAAAAAAAACAAAACGCCGTGACTCTGCTATGGAGGATCATTGGACAGATTGTTCAACCACCTTGCGGAGCTCAAAGGCAAAAGAAATTAATTACAACAATTGGAAAAGCAAAAAGCAACACGTTCAAATAAACATAGCAGAATTCTAGGCTGAATCGTGGTCTCGTCCCATAGCAAATTGGAGTCCCCAACTCGTTATTCGGCGATATGAAGATTTATAAGGGAGTCTGTGTGGTCGTTTGAATGTGAATATGCAATACAAAAGTCTGCTGATGATAAGATGTGGTTATCTTTGAAACAGCGATCGTTGTACAGACATACCAATTGCTATTCCAAATTGTTGTAATTAATCTCTGTTGATTTGTGTTGATTACATTGAATTGTAACTCTCCACCGACCTCAAGCCAGCCAAAATGCAAAAACTTGGAACTTTTCCTTAATTTAGCGAATTTGTTTTAAAATTTCTCTCTTTTAATCTGCATATATCTTTGTATACGGTTTACTTTTCGAGTTTCAGTAGTTTATTGAATTTAAAACTAAAATTGATTAACATATTTCCTAATTATTTTCATAACACGAGAGACTGTGCCACCTCACGCTCTCATCCCTAACACTCTAGTGTGTTGACAACCCCGAGCAATGGCTAAATTTACAACCCTACACAGCGTGGACACCGAATATTCAGCCGATTCGGTGGAATGGTGTCCTGGACAAGATTATTTTGCCTGCGGCACCTATCAATTGGTTCGGGCGGAGCAGGAGGCATCCGCCAGTCCTCGCAAGGGGCGCATTTATTTATACAAATTTGTGGCTGACGGCAACAATGGAACTCTGGACCTGCTACAGAGCCTGGAAACGTCCGCCATTTTAGACATGAAATGGCTGCCAGGGGAGGACCATGTACCTCTCTTAGCCACAGCAAATGCTTTGGGTCAGCTGGACATCTACGAATTGGCCTCGGATCAGCTAAAGAAACTTACGTGTCTAGCCTTAAAGGCTGAAGAAGCATCCCCTCCTTTGGCCTTAGCCCTGGACTGGCAAATTGCTGCCGATCATACAACTCAGCTCTTGATCTCTGACTCCCAGGGCAAGCTTCATCTACAAATGTACCACCCGGCAGGACAGCTACTCACCAAACTCAACTCTTGGCCTGCACATGAGTTTGAGGCCTGGACCTGTGCCTTTGATCGCTGGACACCGCATCTGGTGTTTAGTGGCGGTGACGATGGTCTTCTAATGGGTCATGATTTACGCTGCCAGCAGCGTGTGTGGACCAATAAGGCTCATTTGGCGGGCGTCACTTGCCTCTTGAGTCACCCAAAACGTGAGCATCAATTAATCACGGGCAGCTACGATGAGCACGTGCGTCTCTTTGATACGCGTGCCATGCGACAGCCATTGGCCCAGCTGAATGTGGAGGGCGGCATTTGGCGTCTGAAGCCGCATCCAGAGCAACAGGATCTCATTTTGACCGCCTGCATGTATAAGAATTTTAGTCTGGTGCAACTGAAGGAATCGGAATTGAGCCTATTGGGGACATATGAGGAGCATACAAGTATTTGTTATGGCGCCGATTGGTCGCCAAAGTTAAGCAAAGATGTTGAAGGACTCTATCATATGGCCACATGTTCCTTTTATGATCACAAGCTGTGTGTGAGTCGAGTGGAGTTGGAGTGAGATGGGGGAAATAATTACAGAAAGTTTTTAAAAACAAATTTTTGAGTTTGGAAGGGAATGTGAACTTATCCAGTTTGGTCCAAGCCGATAGGCAGTGTTATCGATATAAGGTTGTGTGGGTGTGAGAGCGCCTATTAAGCGCCATCTAGAGTTGAATTTTGTAAGCGAGGGTGATGATCAAGGCAGTGGAGTAGGTCGGGTAAAAGTGGGAACAATAGGAACAAGCCTACAGAGCGACCGCTGTCTGTCTGAATTGCCAAAGCCTGGAGTGAGCCGACCGTCTTGGCTTCTATATTAGGGCAGTTGATGAAGCCAAATCGCTGCATGGAAGGGCGGGAACACCAAAACCGGTTCACCAAGCTAGCCGTCAGATGGCGCTGTTTGTCTGTTAGGAATTGGTCTGTTTAAATGGTTGTCGTTTAACCGTTTTGTTAGTGAGATGTCTGTAGTTTGTAGCGGGCGCCCTGAATCCCGAAGCAGGCCCGAAAGCAGCGCCATAACACTGTTCAATTTAAGCTCTGGTTAGCTATATATGGGCTATCGAGAGGTAGGCCTAGTGGGGCCGCTCTGGCCGTTTTAGCCGCTTTAGCCGTTTTAGCTAAAATTACCCACGGGAGCGCCCTCTGTCGCTTAAGAAAAGCAGTTTGGAATTGAAGGGCGAAATCGGTAAGTCTCAATTTTTATTTAAATATGAGTATACTGAAATTGGACTTCGCCTTCTCTGGTAAAAAAATCGGCTTGCTTAAATACCAGCGGTGTGTCTCAATATCTAGAAATGTTTCCGAGTTACTATTTAAAAGTAATTTATCGGCAGTGGCACGTACATCGCACCTCATACTCACGTGCTCACCTCTAGTCTACATGTTATCGACTTGGCATTTGTTTGGTTGTTTTTAAAACGACAACAATTTCAATAATTTACTTAATTAACTCCCGCTTGAGAATGCCCATTGCCTTGTTCCAAACCGTACGCGAAGTCAGCAGTGAAGATGCGGTAAGTCTAGGCCACATTTGCTTAACTGTTTCGTTACAAATTTGCCGCTTCCTTTAGGTGCATGTGGCCGCCAATTTGCTCAAGGAGCAAGCCGGCAAGAAATGGCGTACCCAACAACCTGGCGAAAAGTCCGCCTATGTTATACTGGAATTCGCTGAACCACAGCAAATTAGCGGCCTGGACATAGGCAATGAACATGCGGCCTTTATAGAAGTTTTGGTCAGTCGTTCCGGTTGCCAGCCGCAGGACTTTAAAGAGTTGCTCCTGTCCAGTTCGTTTATGACTCCCATCGAAAGTAAAAACTCCAGTAACACAAATCGTGTGCGTTGCTTTAATAACCAGGCATTGGACACTCAAGCATTGACAGAGAAATGGAAGCTGGTGAAGATTGTGTGCACGCAGCCATTCAACAAACATGTGAGGTATGGCCTAAGCTTCATCAAGGTGCATGTGGTGGGCAGTGCAGAGGCTAGCGGCAAGCCCAAGTCCTTGGTCCCCGACAAATTTATGCAATTTGGCAGATTCAAAATGCGCGAAGAGTCAACCGATTCGGAATCGGAGAGTCAAGTGGCTTTGTTTCAGCGCTGGAAGGATCAACGAACGGAAATAACCACAGCTGCAGCCATACGTGATGCCTCCAGTAGCTCAGGATTAAACCGTTTAAGCAGCAACAAACCCTCTCCCTTAAGTGTGTCACCCTCGCCTTTATCGTCTTCTAAAGCCAAATCCCAGGCTAAAACTGAAAACAAACCATTGGATCGTAATCGGGAGTCGCTGTTGTTTGGCGAAGATCCCGAAGAGGAGGACAAGGATTTGAAGAAACAACGGCTGAGCAAACACATTGAGGCTGACAAGAATCGTAGACGTTTGGAGCAGGAAAAGCAGGAGCAGGAGAAGACAAAGAAGAAAATAACCGCCCAAGCGTTTATCCTCTTCACCCTTGGAGGACAACCCAACACCCACCAAGAAAGCCAAGAAAGAAGAACGTCAGCTACAATATCGTCCCTTTGATCGTCTAATGGAGGGTGTGGTTTTGGTCATTAGTGGCATACAGGTGAGTGATTGATATAGGGGTTTAGGTTCCACTTGATCTTATTTATTTTCCCCCCCCTAAGAATCCCGATCGAGCTGATTTACGTGCCAAGGCGGTGGCTTTAGGAGCCAAATACAAGGCTGACTGGGAAACAGGATGCACGCATCTGATGTGAGTGAAGCAAACACACACACACACTTGAGTCTTAATTAAATAATTTAAAACTTCCAGTTGCGCCTTTAAGAACACTCCCAAATACAATCAGGTCAGGGGTAAGGGAAAAATTGTGACTCGCAGTTGGATTGAGAAATCGTATGCCCTGAAGAAGTATCTACCCTGGCGTCGTTATGCTTTGGATACAACCGATTTGGGTCAACCGGAAAGTGATGAGGAGCTAAGCGATGAATCGCTGAGGCCAACGACAGTGGAAGCTAAAGCTGACAATGATGACGATGTGATAATGGTACCCCAAATCATAGAGGCTGTTGACATGTCCTCGGGCATGGACACCGAGGATGAACTAGAACGAGTGGCCCAGGGTAAGTCAGTAGAAGGATGGAAAACTTTAATTGGCTTTTTTTTTCTTTCAGAAAACAAATTAAAAAAGAACCTTAAAACCAAATCCCGCGACGTCTTTGAGGTCAGCACAGATGAAGAGGATTATCTGGAGCAAAAGAAGCAGCAAATAATCGAAACATTGGCATAGGAAGGATGAAATTTGTTGTAAGCTTAAGTTAAGCAAATTTGTTAGCTGTTAGATAGTTTTAATTCATTGTTTTGTTAATTGTGTAAGCAAATTGAAGATGTTAAACGACTAAAACCATCTACTCGCTACTTGGATAACAGTAATCAGTAGTAATACCTTCTCTGTAAGTGCGCTTTTCTCAGGATCTTGCAATCATGTAAAGACGATATCAGGGAAAGTGCAGGAATGTTTATCGACAAAGTACGAAGGCAGAACAAGATCAGACGAAATTTCTAGTAATAACAGAAGCTATAGTAAATATTTGGTATATCAATATGAAACATATTCTGAAGAAAACCTTTGTTTTACAGAATTACCTCTAGGTTTCGGGCTTCCATCCGAAGAACTCCACCAATGAAAACTGCGGCAACTTTGCCCCGCCACGATTTAATGAAACGGATGTTGACACCATCAACAGGGAAGGTTCTGACATCCAGTTAGTAAATGTGATCGAGAGATATTCTTACTTTACTAAGCAGAAGAATTACTCTTGTAAACTGATGTTTCTACGGGCTCAGCAGCGTATGAGGTAACTATAAAACATACATCGGTGCATAAAGACTTTGGGAGACCGAAACTGAGATGGGAAAGACCTAGCCATTCTAGGTTTGGTGCCAGCTAGCATGAAACCGAAACGACTGGCGGGCCTGAATTGCAACTGCGGAGACCGTTAAGCAGTTGTTATTTACATGCAGCGCCAAAGAGAAGGGAGAAGAAGACTATTCTTTTATTCTTTCTTTAATTCTAAATCTTTGTTCGTATTTTAAAAGGTATCGAATAGAGCCCTGCACGAGTCTACTCGTAGTGCCCTTCGAATCCCATTTCAATAAAACAGTTCGAATACATCAGCTCAGGAAATGTTTCCGAATCGAATAGTTCAGTACCTGCCTTTCCACAATGATCTATTTGACTCGTTCAAAATAAAACAGATCAGCGGTTTGAGCTCCAAACGATTAAATCTACAAATTGTTTCCTCAGAAATGCCTGACGTAGAACCCTACGCAGGGTTCGGAATAGCTTGCAAGCGAGCCATGCGCTCCGTCTTTTCGCTCTATTCGTGAGCCTGGAGCCACAGTTCGGGAGCTAGCAGCAGGCACTCGGCTGACGACTTATTAGATAGCGAAAAAAATACCAAAGAGGATAAAAATATTATTAATAAAAAACGTTAATGCCAATCAAGTGGAAAATCATGACAGCATAAGCGCAATTTGCATCTTAGGGGTCTCCATGGTAATAAAACCGCTAAGAGCTTAAGAAACTGGTTTTTAAGGCCACAAATGACCACGCTTAATTTCATAACCATGATTATGTACTGAACCGCGAGAAATACCATGGATGACCAAGAGTAAAAAATATAGTCTAGATCATAAAGAATGTTTCAAATTACTTTCCGTGATTGACAAATCATCAAATCGCGGAAAAAATACCATTGCGGACCAAAAATTGTACTAATGTCAAGCAAAGAACCATCTAGTGGAGATCAATCAATAAGCACAATTCGTTAATAAGGGATCTCCATGGTAATAAGACCGCTTAATACTTAAGAAACTACTTTTCATCACCATAAATGACCACACATAACTACTAACTATACTATAAAATTTATTAATTATTTTTGAGTGTTACAAAAAATAGTGCTAGCGGTTAGTTTTTTTTTAATATTACAGTTTAAAGGTTCAAATTCATTGCTGTAACTGTTTAAATATGACAGCATGTTCCTTTTAATTTAGTCGCCATCGGAATCTTCTGAGTAGCTCCTCACAAAGTTGAGTTCGCCTTTAAATTTGCTCCAGAGATAAGCTGAAGAGGGCGGCAGTATTTAACAACCCATTCAGTTGCCAGCTTGCAAACTTAATTTTTATCATCTGCCACGATTTGAACTGTTGCCGTCTCTGCGTCATGGTTTTGGCTTGTGGTTTCTTTAATACATTTGTGCCTGATCAAGTTCGGAGTAGTGTTGCCATTGAATTGGAAAACACTTCCTACATGCGACGGGATTCTTAATTTCCTCCTCGCTTCTGGCTTTTATAAAATTTGCCCGATATGGGCTCCAACTTAACCTCTTGCACACTAAGATTTGAAGAGTTTGAAGAGTTCTGTTTTTATAGGTTATTAATTTTTGTTTCAGAAAAAAATAAAATATTTAGCAACACTTACCGCTGAGTTCATTTCGTCTCAAACAAATAATATGTTTTTTCAACTAGGAAGAGCACACACTTTTTCTGAAATATTTTAAAATTGCTTGGGAATTTCTGACGTTAAACCCTATGTACGTTGAGCGAGCTATGTAATCATTGCGTTCAGCTCGTTTGCTCTAGCTGTTTAGTTAACATGAGCTGTTTGAACTGAACTGTTTAAAACGAGTCGTAAAAAATATTCCAAATGTCAAAGGCTTTTGAATAAATGAATCTTTGACTCACTTTAGAATAAAACATGAACTGACTTAAAACTCAACTCGTGCAGGGCTCTAGTATCGAACAATTTTCAGAAGTTTTGAGTAACTCTGGAGTTAGGACGTCATTTTATAAAATACAATTTACAAATTTTTAAGGTCCTTTTAAAGAAGGCTGAATGGAATTTGATCGAGAAATGTAAATCAAGAATTAATTTGTGAATTATATACCCTGCTACATACTCCAGTGCGTCTTCTGTAAATTCCCCCAGCTCAAATACCAAGACGTGTCTAGGTCTGAGAACTGATCAAACTCATGGTTCGAAAGTTCTCATACTGCAAATCCAACCACGACACTTCATTGGCTTCTACGTTCGTGTTGTCACGTACAAATTTCTGTTTTCTTAGCTAGCTTAGATCACAAAAATATTACCACAATCTATATTTCTTTACAAAAGTTAACCTATATAAAGGACTTCATACCCGTTAAATATTTTCGCAATCTGAACTTAAAATGAAGTGGACTGGGATGGTCATAAAGACCACCTTTTGCTCTTATTGACTTAAAAAGTGTTCCAGTATGTCTTGAACATTTAGAGAAGCATTAAAAACCAGAATGCCTCTTTGAAATGGAGCACATTTATGGATATCAGGCAATATTTTCTAATTCATTTTTCATAAGAAAACGCTATTTACGTGCCTTGTTTTTACCAGTAGTTAGCTTCCAGTCGCCAGGCTCTGCTCTGTCAAAGTAATGTTCACCACAAAGTCCTCTCCTTTCTGGGTCTGCCGGCACCCGAATTAGTTTTTAGAGCGAAGCTCTTTTACGCACGTCAGACTGGGGGGTAAATCTTGAAAAATTTTGTCTCTGCGACAGATTCTTTTGGGGTATGTCTTTGATTTTGTGTTTTGTATTTGCAAAATCAGCTGCTTTTACCTTTACCGCGTAGTAGCAGGTGGGTTGTGTGTGGATTGGGATAGTGTGAGGTGGAAGTGGGGGGAGGTGATGGGTATTTGGTAGAGACCTGGTGGGGATCAGGTGAAGATTTGATGTGGATCTGGCGGGGATTGGATGCTGATCTGGTAGGGACCTGGCGAGCTCTGGTTTGGATCTGGTGGGGATCGAGTGGCGATTTAGTGTGTATATGGTGAAGATCTGGTGTGGATTTGGTAGGGATCTGGTGGGTTCTATTGATCTGGTGGGGATCTGTGGGGATCAGTGGGATTTATGTGTATCTGGTGAGTCTGTGTGTTTGGGATCTGGTGGGGATTGGGTAGGGATCTGGTGGGTATCTGGTGGGTATCTAGTGTGGATCTGGTGGGGATCTGGTGGGGATCGAGTGGGGATTTAGTGTGTATCTGGTGAAGATCTGGTGTGGATTTGGTAGGGATCTGGTGGGGATTGGGTAGGGATCTGGTGGGAATCTGGTGTGGATCTGGTGGGGATCAGGTGGGATTCAGGTGGGAATCTGTTGGCGATCTGGTGCGGATCTGGTAGGGATCTGGTGGGGATCAGGTGGTGCTCTGTTGGAGATCAGGTGGGGATCAGGTGAAGATTTGGTGAGGATCTGGGGTGATCTGGTGGGAGATCAACTGGGTATCTGGTAGGGGTTTTGGTGGGCAGCTGGTGGAGGGGATCTGGTGGGCTCTAGTTGGGATCCGGAGGGGATCTAGAAGGGGAGGCACCTGGTATAATTCCACCATGTGTCGAACAGTGTGAAGGCAGCCTTAGTTTTTCTAAAAATCGTTGACATTTATAACTCCCTAAATTCAACATACTGCTATCCCTTTCTTTTTGACAAGCATACAGCCACTGGCCCTTTTAAGATACTGACGGCTTCACCTTATATTATTCCACCATGCTACCCAACTAGGCCTTGCATAAATCATCACGTTCTCCACTCAACTCGGAAGATTCTCCTTCTGCTTTAAAAAAACTATGCTCTTGGTGGCTATTGTGTGCTCCCACCCTTAAGGAATTCCATTTTCCAGTAATTGTGTGTATTTGATGTGCTCTCTCTCGGGGGAAGTTTCAAAATTCGTTGACTTGCTTTTTGCTTTCTCGTTCGTTTCTATTTCCATAATTTACACAAAACAAATGAACTAGACATGAATTGGGAATACTAAAATGTTGACTACATCGGATCTCTGTGGTGGAACTTATGTACAAACCAGGAAAACACATAATAATATCAACTACTTGGTAAAACTTAGAGATTAGGGGAGCATTTGGCTAACAATCAAAGATTCACCACATTCTTGAGATCGGGCGGCAGCAGACCCTTCATGCATTCAATTTGAGCGCGTATCTGTTGCTGGGTGCTGCTGCTACTGTTCCCGCTGCTATTCATCCAGGCCAATCCCTCCAGCTGCGTCTTGTTACTGTAGAGATTCAGTTTCTGTTTTAGCTTGAGTATCATATCGATAATCTCCACCTCCTGCTTATCGTGCGCCCAATGCTCCAGATTCGCCTCGGATAGGGCCTGCAGCTGCAGATCCTGCAGCGTGAGCTGCAGTTCCCGGTGTCGGGATTCGTACCAGCCACGGAAATTGGGCGAACGACAGAAACGTCGATACAGACCCTTCCAGTCGCCCTTCAGAGGCGAGGTGAGCTGTGGACCCGCCGCCTCCAAAGTGGCCAGAAAGTCATCTAGCTTGAAGCTGCTGGCATTGGGGGCCGATTTGAAAGGACTTATGTCCTTCTGCAGTGGCATCAGCGAGGCCATGTAACGCTCCAGGGGTATCATGAAGCTTTGGGTCAGCTCCAGCAAATGGCGGCGTATGAGAGCCGTCTGGACATGCTCGGGACGTTTCGTTTTCATGCCCAGCAAAACCTTTTTGATCAGGGCCTTGTCCTTCTTTAAATAGGGCTTGTAGCGGGTGTTTAGGCCGGACATGGAAGAGGAGCCCTCAGCTGCTGCTGCTCCATTAACCGCCGGAGTCTTGGCTGGGCGTATGGTTGGCTTTTGGGAGTGGAACTGCAGCTGGAGTAGCTGCTGCTGCTGCAGTAAAACGAAGAGAAGAGATTTAAAACTATAATTAAGTGGATGTCAAGCCACTCACCTGATTATCCACCAATCTTAGCATGTGCGGCCAATCCTTGAGCAGTTTGATGAAAAATGGATTCGTTACTCCTAAAATGCAGGCGGGCACACCCGTCTTATGGCAGCTCTCTTGTGTAAACTCCTTGAATTCGCTATCGTGTATGGTAAAATATGGACGCGCCTCGGCACAGTATTCCAGTGGAGCGATCAGTGCCAACAGGCACTGCACCATGTGGGAGCAATCTGCCGGCGAACTGGCCACCACCACAATGGGCTCACCCGTTATCACCAGCTCCCACAGCGTATACAACTGCTCCAGCACCAGGCCCAGGCTGCGAAACAGCTCAATCTCGTTGACCGAGGGCAGAATTCTGCTAGTCAGCTGCTGCTGCTGCTGCTGAGCCCTGGAGCAGTTATCAGCCGATTCGTTGGCAGTGGTTGTGGGTGATTTGCGACTACTGGTGGCCCGGGGTATGGTGATCTGATAGCTACACTCCAGCAGTGGCAAATTCAGCTGCTGTCCCACCCTTAAGCCTGGCCACTCAGTGTTTATCTGCTCGCTGATGCGCTTCAGAACCTCCAAGCCCTCATCGAAATAACGTGGAGCCAGCTGGTTGAGCATATCATAGTACAGATTAAAGTAGGGCAGACGCGTGATAATGATAAAGCTCTTCTGAAAGTAACCACGCGGCAAATTCGCATCCCGCTTCTGGCGGAAATAGACAAAGCCCCAAAAATGGGAACCATCCTGACGCAAGGCGGGTAAACATTCAGCATTGTAGGCAGCAGTTGAGCATATCCTGTCCTTGGCCTGGGCACGCAAACGCATATGAAATTTGGTATCGCCCATGCAGCCCGAATTGGAGTCGGGAAAGGCCATGTAGCAAATGTTGCTCACTTCCTGCTCATTGGGCATAAACTCGGGCGGATAGACATGCTCCAGAGCTTGGCCCAGATTCAAATCAAAGGTGACCACACAGAAGCAGTGTATCCATTGCGAGAAGTGTAACCAATCGTTGGCATTAGAATTGGATTCGGATTCCTCATCGCCAGGCTCGGGCTCTGTGGAAGCTGCAGTGGCAGTGGCAGTGACAGATGATGATGATGTTGCCTGGAGCTGGGCTTCGTAATTCATTGTATTGAAAACATTTACAATTGCATTTAGGGAAATTGTCCATAAATATCTACTTTCACTTTTTTGTTATTATTGTTGTTTATTGTTTTATGGCCTATCGATATGTTTAAGGTTATCGAAATGACAGTTTACTGTCGATAGTTGTTAGCCACAAAAATAGCTAAAACGACGGTTAAATAAAGCTAAATCTACCACCAAATTGATTTAGGAAATTTTAAATAAATTTGGTTTATATATAGAAATCTTCCTTATACATCTTTATCGAACTATTCAGTAAATGTCTGAAACTAAAAATTTTAATTGGCTACCATATGACTATGCCGATCTTCTTAATGTTGTAACTGACCTTTCTACTAATTTGTATGTCATTCAATCGACCCAAGTAAACCACTCCTACAAGCTTCCTCCTATGAGGAAAACTAGAAAAATTCTGCCCATTTCTAAACCTAATTGTGAATACAGGCCTACATACATTTTGTCCTTTCTCTCGAAAGTTTTTGAGCAAATAATGGCTAAACCAATGATAACTAACCAATAATTTACTAACCCAAAAGCAAGCTAAAAAAAAAATTTGTTTACCCAAATAATCAGTAGCTGGCTCATCAAATTCGTCATCGATTTCCTCAGCTATCGTCTCGAACACTCGGAAAACTTGCCTTGTCTTAGAGTCAATGCTAACAATCAGTGTATTCTGCTCCAATTTCCACAAGCTTGGGTTTTCCAGTGTCAACGGAGACTCATAATCGCTTGCCATTTTGAGCCATTGACTAAAAAACGGTGATTTTGACTCAACTATATTTGGGTATCGTCAGTCCGGCATGTTCCAGGATTTAAGTACATATTTGAAGTGGATGTCTAATGTGTATGTGAATAATGCAGGGAGGCCAGTTTCCAGTTTGGAGTATTTTGCGAAAGGTGAAAAATTCTTTTTATGAAATAGCGTTGGCACTTTTCAACATCCTCGTAAGATTCGAAACCCCATACTTGAGCGGCGTAAAACTAGCTTCCGTTTTAGCAGACCGTTCCACGTACTACTTATTGCCACTTGTGTTTCCTTTCTCTTAAGCTCTGCGTGCTGTTTAAAGGTCTTGTTGCTCGTGAGTGTGACCCCTAGGTACTTAAACGATTTGACCACCTGCAAGGCTCCAATTTTCGTTTCTGGCAAATCTTCCTCTTCCATTTCGTACTACAAGTATTTTCGATTTTTCGCTATTAATAGCAAGTTTCCATGTATTGCAGTATGTCACCAAATTTCACCAAGATCCCATGGATCCAAAATGAATTCCTAATTGGTGCGAATCGTTTTGAAATATTATAGATTTATTTTACTAGAAAATCGCACTTCTACGAAGGTAAAAGGGTATAAGTGGAGAAAATCTCAGCAAGAAACCATGGGTCTAAAATAGGGTTGTCGAAAATATATCAAAATATCAATATATCGATAATATTTTTTAAAACTGATATATTTATATCGTGATTTTTTTTTTGGCCAAATATCGAATATCGATTTTTTTTTGGGATATTTTATGATATATGTGCGTTGGTAACTCTTTGATCTGGGTAGCGAGCGCAAGCGCATTTAAGAGACAGAAAATGGATTCAAATTTGATAAAAGCAAATTGGAGCGACATAAAAAAAGGCACAGCCAAGTGTAATTTGTGCGGAAAAGTATTTAAAGCAAGCGTTTGCACGACCAAATGTCCCGTGTGTTGACTTTATGCAAGCCCAAGAGTCGCAAAATAGCGGGCTGAAGTTATACTTTAGGTTGCCACAAACATCATGGGAAAGTTATCCATTAATATTCTGGAACTCGCATAAGGTGGCCATGACGGGACTAGCCGTAAGGTATCTTATTACCCCAGTGCCTTCGGAGCGACTTGCTTCTGCTATAAAATGCGCCATATGCGTCAAAGCGACGCGTCTTTTTAAAGACTTTTAAGGCCCTCTTCTGGTCTAGAAAATTATTTTCCTACATTTTTTTTTGTTTTTTTTTTGTAGGCTTAGATATTCAAAAATATTATCCCAAATGGATTTTAAAAAATGCGAAATACCTTAGATTATATACATTTTTTTTTGTCGACCAATGACTTCGGTAAAAAAAGCAATTTCAGATTACTTTAAACTCATTTATCTCGAAACCAAGTTTTTCGGACTGGTGTCCACATTTTCTCAAGTTTTACCGAAGCGATTTTGATGATGTAGGGCTTTATGGACGCAGACTTAACGTTCTTATCGTCCCTACCTCAATCTTTAAGAAAAAAAATTTTTACTATTTTTTTGTACACTGGGCTGCAAAAAATATGGTGAAAAATCGATTTTTTCGTTTTTAAAAGGCGGCACTTTTTTTTAAATTCAATTTCATTTTCACAATTCTGCTACAGACGATAATGGCATTCATACTAACAAACTTCTCATCTTCCGTTTTGCTTTCTGATACCATGGGGTAACATCGACACATCTTTTTTTGGAAGAGCCTACTTTGGATCCCGAGAACTTTTTGAACAGCCCTCGCATTCACAAATTTTTAATTTTGTGTTTTTTATAATGAATTGTACAATCAAATGCAATAAAAACATAATTACAAAATCTCTTCCCGATTTCTTTTCTCGAATTTGTAAAAAACATGCAAAATTTAGTCCAGATATTGGAACTAAAAGCATTTATAGAAAACTCAAATCTCATGGAAAATATTGTTATTTTGCTTAATAAAGACTATATCTTTTTATTTTGGGGCAGAGTATTTCCTCTTTTTGGTAAAAACAGGAAAAAAATTAAAATATCAATTATATCGATATATCGATGTTTTAAAAGTAATATATTTAATATCATTTGATATTTTTTCAAATCAGAGAATATCATCGATACGATATTTTAAAAATATTCGGCAACCCTAGTCTAAAATGAATTCCTTGCACCTCAAATATTACAGACAAAGATTTTGTCTTTTCTAACAGAACTGAAAACAACTAGTTTTATTTATTAACTTAGAAATCGCACTTCTACGAAGAAATAACGAATAATAGAGCAAAATCTGATTCATTTTAGACCCATGGTTTTTGGACAAAATTTTCCGAAGATTTCGTTCTTTCTATAAGCATTTATTATTTGTTGTTGGGGAAGGGGTGCGACCAATTTTGGTCTGTTGTGCCCCCCCTACTGAATTTACAACTCCCCTAGCAGCCCTAACTCCTGTACAAAAGTCAGGATTTTTGTGGGTTCTAAGTTACTGATATCGCTTGGGTGTAGAATGTGTTTCCCAAATCTGCTGAGTCTGCGCCTCGCTAGGGCATCGCAGTGTGCTAGTATATGCTCAGAGGACTCCTCCTTCTCTTCACAGTATCTGCAAAGCTGGGTGTTTGTTATTCCCAACTTGTACATGTGGCTCCTCAGTCTGCAGTGACCCGTGTAGAGCCCTGTCAGAATTCTGAGGGCATTCTTTCCTTGTTGGATTAACTTTTGAGACCTTTTGAGGTCGTGGTTCACTATTAACGCTTTAGCCTGTCTCATTCCCCTGGTGTTTACCCAGGAGGCTGATCTAAGCGTATTCTCTTCCTTTCTTAGAAGTTCTTTTATTGTGTGTTGGCCTATGCCGCAGTAGGGTTCTGGCCCTACCATTGCGGTGGCTGCGCCCTTGCGTGCCAGTTCGTCAGCCAATTCGTTTCCGGGGATGTTGTTGTGTCCCGGTATCCATCGTAGGGTCAGGTTGTTCCTGCTGCCTAGTTGGTCCAATTTGTTCTTTGTCTCTAAGACTAGCTTAGAGGTGAACATATTGCTACTGAGTGCTTTAAGCGCTGCTTGGCTATCGGAGAGGATAGCTTTTTCTCTATTATGGTAGTACTTCGCCATATTACGGTCTGCACAACGGGAGATGGCACATACTTCAGCTTGAAATATGCTTGTGAATTCTCCCATTGGTTCAGATATTTTCGTTCCTGGCCCTGCTACCCCAAGTCCGGTTCCTTGGGGCGTTAGGGGTAGGGTTGTCAATATCTTATTGATATATTGATAAATCGATATTTTGGTTGAACGATAAGGGTTATTCCGATATGATATTTTTTGTACCGATATAGGCGATTATCGATATTTTTATAAACGATATATCGGAAAAAATTACTATGGTAATTGCTTGCGCAAATTGTCATAACAAGACTGTCGATTTTGTTCTGCCCAAAGCTTATAGGAAAAACGAAATCTTCTAAATCTAAAGATTTCTAGGTCTAAAATGAATTTCTCCATTCAACTTGATCCAGATACGGTATTTCGGCATAGATTTTTCTTCTCTTATACGTTTTTTCTTCGTAGAAAACCGATTTCTAAGTTGAATAATTAAAAATACTTGTTTTCAGTCCTGTGGAAAAGCAAAAATCTTCGTCTTTAATATTTTTGAGGTGGATTTGCGCGGGCAAAGAATTCCTTTTGAACCCATGGTTTCTTGGTGAGATTTTCTGCACTTATACCCTTTTTTCTTCGTAGTGCTAAGTAATCTATAAAAAGTCGTCTAAGTAAAATATATAAAAATTCTTTTTCCAGTCCCGTTCAAAAAGACTAAATCCCTTAATATCTATAATATTTGAGATCGATTTGCACCGATTAGGAATTCATTTTGGATCCATGGGATCTTGGTTAAATTTTCTTTGAGTTTTACGAAGATTCCGCTTTTCTATCCGCTATAATCTTTATAAGCTTTAATAATCTAGTTTCAGAAAATTTAGTCACTTAAATCATAAAGATATCCCATTAGAAAAATAAGATATAGCGGCGACTAGAAATGATCACTTGGTGGTAAGGACGTTCCTTAAAAACTTTTCACTTTTATTAAGCTTTAGAAAATAACGATATATCGATATATCGATGTTTTCTGGAACCGATATATCAAATATCGATATTGAAAATGTTGATTTTTGATATAATCGATATTGATATTTTGAGAAATATCGACAACCCTAGTTAGGGGCCCGTCTGTGTACCACATAATTGTGTGTGGTTTCATTTTATGTGTCTCTTCAAGTGAGATCCATTCTCTCTTATTACTTTGGTGTACAGTGAAATTCCTGTCAAAGTGATACTCGGCCACCATTTCGTCTCTGGGTTGGAGGATTAAAGGGATTTCCTTTTCCAATGTTTCAGAGTCTCTGAGGCTTACTATGTGGTTTCTACCCACTCCTTCTGTTGTTAATCTAATCAGTGTTGCTTTTTTCTTCAGGCCGTTGGTATGGTGGAGTGGTGTTAGCTCCATCAAAACCTCGAGGCTATGCTCCTGCATGTGAATAGTGCTCTAGTGCATTTACTGAGTGTGTACTCTAAGTGCTTGTCAAACCTCAGCCTGTTGTCGAAGACAACGCCGAGGTATTTGACTTCTTTTTCTGGTGTAATGAGGCAGCCGGATAAGCGTATTGGCCTCATTCTACTTAGCTTGTATTTCCTAGTGAATGGTACTATAATGGTTTTCGCAGAGTTTAGGTTGAGCCCAACCTCCTTGCACCAATTAGACGTGGCTTTCAGACCCCTCTGGACTACGTCACATAGGGTTTCCTCGTATTTTCCTCTCGCAACGATGACAATGTCATCAGCGTATCCTTGGCATGTTATGCCGAGGGAGGCGAGTTTTTCTAGGAGCTCATCCACTATTAGGCTCCACAACAATGGGAAGAGAACTCCCCCCTGAGGGCATCCTCTAGTTGTGGTGACTGTGATGGTTTCTTCACCCGCCACTGCAGAGGCTTCTCTGCATCGTAGTAGTGAGTCTACCCATCTGCCTACAGTAGGGTTTATTCCTCTTCTGATCAGGGCATTCTTGACAGCACTATGAGATGTGTTGTCGAATGCTCCCTCAATGTCTAGGAAGGCGCATAGAGCCACTTTCTTGTCTTCTATTATTTTCTCGAGATTTCCCATAATCCTTACCCTTTTTTTGTTCAACCGTTTTCAGTAAAAACTATGTCAAACTAATGGGTCTGAAGAACTTGGGGTTCCTTTGTATCTCCTTCTTCCCTCCTTTTGAGAAATACGCCAGGCACGTGGGATATACCCAGTTGCTAGACTGCTGGTGATGATCTTCCTGAGGATGGGTAGGAGTATGTCCTTTCCTTCCTGCAGGAATGCTGGATAAATGTTATCCGGTCCGGGGGATTTGAAGAGCTGGAATGTTCCTATAAGCATTAGGCAGAGCAAAATCGACAGTCTTGATATGACAATTTGCTTCTGCAATAACCATAGTAATTTTTTCCGATATCGAATATCGGTAATCGCCTAGATTGGTACAAAAAATATCGTTCAACCAAAATGATAACCCTACTCACAACTCTCCGTGGCTAGAACCCCTCATCTTCCCCTACATTTTTTTGATATATTAAAAACAATTTCTTCAATGGTCAAGTTTAAAAGTTTATTGAAAAAAATCCTTGGATTACCCCCCGGGTAAGCCACTGATCATTAGTCATCCGATCCGAACGGTTCCGAGAAATGTGCCACATATTTGTACCAAATGAGTTCGTGAAAAATTTGATCAAGATAGCTTTAAAACTGACGGAGGAGATAGCATAGAAACAGATGGACAGACGAACGAACTCTCTTCAAGGATAAATATACAAATTGGGTAAACAAAACCAATTTTGTAATAGCTTCACAACTTTTTTGGTCAAATAGTTTTATGACCACTTTTGATGTAAAATTAAATAAATATATCAGCACAATAATTTAAAACAACAACATTATGATGAAAATATGTTCAATCAAGTAAAGTTGCACTTCATTCCCTACAATATCTCCCTATTACCGATACTCTCTTGGAAAACGTCGCTTGTCGTTACTTCTGAATTGTTCTACAATTCTGGGTCTTTCGCACCATATTGTCAGAGCGTCGTTTAGAGTTTCTCTCAGGCCTGGAGCGTAACGATTGCGCACCCCCCCACCAAGGTCGACGACTGTCCTCTTTATTTTCAATGCCCAAAATTTCTAAGACCTTTTGTTCATTGTGAATCATTATATTTTTGAAATCCTAAAGAACTATTTCAATTTTATTCCAGGAAAAAGATAACAACCTCTTTTTTTTTGACAGTCGTGGCGGTTTCAGCTGGTAAATACATACATACATACAACTGTACAACTGTATGTATATATGTATAGCTGAAGCAGCAAGAAACCCTCTCAGTCGTGTGTTTGCTGCCCAGCTGACAAGTTGGTAAAGAGAGAGAGAACGTGCCAAGTTTCCACTCAGATTCGCATAACTTGGAGAGCTGATTGTTGATTTATGGTAAACTGATAGTGGGTTAGCTGGTCCAATTGTTCAGTTTCATTGTACATTCCCTTGCATATATATTATATATATAAACATAAGTTTATCGTGCCACGATTTTTCTTCCATTTGATAAAAAACAAAATGTTGGAAAATCAATAAAATTGTGTGTTGATTGTTTTTTGCAGCCCCTGGAGAGAGCCTGAACCTCAGCAACAGCAAGCAAGCAAGCAGGTGGGTATCTGATTAGTTGAATCCTTTAAAACAGAGATTTCATTTCGATTCTCTTCTAGCTTAACTGATACCAAGTCAAAAGTTCCAGCAGTATGGGTAACGAAACCTCCTTGCCCATGGACATGTGCTCCAATTTCGATGCGGATGAGATACGACGGCTGGGCAAACGTTTTCGCAAATTGGATTTGGACAATTCGGGCGCATTGAGCATAGATGAGTTCATGTCGCTGCCGGAATTGCAGCAAAATCCATTGGTGCAGCGCGTCATTGATATATTCGATGCGGATGGCAACGGTGAGGTGGACTTTAAGGAGTTCATACAGGGTGTCTCACAGTTTAGTGTGCGTGGCGACAAATTGTCCAAGCTGCGCTTCGCCTTTCGCATCTATGACATGGACAACGATGGCTACATTTCCAACGGCGAACTGTTCCAGGTGCTCAAAATGATGGTGGGCAACAATCTGAAGGATACGCAACTGCAACAGATTGTGGACAAGACAATTTGTTTCGCCGACAAGGATGAGGATGGCAAGATCTCGTTCGATGAGTTCTGTTCGGTGGTGGGCAATACCGATATCCATAAGAAAATGGTTGTGGATGTGTAAGCGCTTGGGAGGGGGGCCCCGCCAATAAATAGTATACATATATATATATATATATAACTACGTTGTATACCTAAGATCATTTCCAGTGTGTGTAATTTTTAATTTACTAAGTACTTAAGGCATGCAAACTTTGAATTCGTGTTCGAATTCGAATTCGAAATTTTAAATTGGAATTGCTCCATTTCCAACTAGAAACATGTTTATTCATTTTAAATTCAATTGGAAAATATAAACAAATCCTGGCTTAAGTTCCATTTCAAATTCGAAATCGAAAAATAATTTTGGAGCAGAAACTCTTACTTACACGATTTAGAACAAACTCGAGTTCGAATAACCCATCAAAAAATTATTTCTAAAACCCAATTTAAAATTCGAAGTCGAAAAATAATTTTTACCAAACTTTGAGCAAAAATTCTAACTTGAATTTAACTAAATTAGAACAAACTCGAGTTCGAATAACCAATAAATAATTCTGGCTTCAAACTAAAATTCGAAAAATTTCGATATCGAATTTCAATGTCGTTTCGTATTTCCAACTTGAATTATGAGGAATGAACACGAGTTCGAATAAACCAATCACTTATATACAAATGTTGGCTCCAGCTTCTTTTTAAATTCGAAGTCGAAAAGTAATTTTTAACAAATTTCGAGCAAAAATTCTAACTTGAATTTAACTAAATTAACAAACTCGAGTTCAATACCAAAAATAATTCTGGCTTCAAACTAAAATTCGAAAAAATTCGACATCGAATTTCAATGTCTCGAACGAACACGAGTTCGAATAAACCAATCACTTATATACAAATGTTGGCTCCAGCTTCTTTTTAAATTCGAAGTCGAAAAATAATTTTTAACAAATTTCGAGCAAAAATTCTAACTTGAATTTAACTAAATTAGAACAAACTCGAGTTCGAATAACCAAAAAATAATTCTGGCTTCAAATTAAAATTCGAAAAATTTCGACATCGAATTTCAATGTCGTTTCGTATTTCCACTTATTTTGCGCCGGTCTCCAACTATACAAATGTTGGCTTCAGCTTCTTTTTAAATTCGAAGTCGAAATATAATGTTTGAAAAATTACAAATTCGACTTCGAATTTAGTTTTTCAATGCCACTTTCGTATATCTAACTTGAATCATTATATACAAATTCGAGTTCGAATACCCAAAACCAAACTTTAAATTAATTACAAACACGAAACATTTTCGAAGTCGAACAATACTTTTTACCAAATTTGGAGCAACAATTTCAACTTAATTTTAACCCCCCTCATTTTAATCTCAGTTACGAATTGCAATTGAATAATGTTTTCGAAAAAGTTTGCAATTGGATTGGAGCTTGAATTTAAGTCTTAGTTCGAAATGAAGTGAGAATTCCAGTTTAGAAACTGCCACAACTTTGAATTCGTAATGGAACTTAAACTAGAATTTCAATACTTCAATTTAAGTACATATTAAACTTGCAATTAAACTTAAGCTTTTTTTTTTTAAATATATAACTAAAGTTCCAAATGAAAAACTTAAAATTTTGGATTAGCTTTCAAACTTTAATTCTCACTCGATTTCGAACTAAAACTTAAGTTCAAACTAAGACTAAAGACTTGATTTCGAAAGTTAAATTTGATTTTAGGATTATGTTCTAGGTTGGTTAAGGGTTTTCATAACCTTGAACCAAACTAACATATTAAAAATTCAAATTCAAGTTTTATTTTTCAAATTTGACTTAACTTTAACTGAGAGCTTACACTTGAACTTGTTTTTGAATTTAACTTTTGTGATAAGACTCGACATTTACTTAGACTCAAAACTTTAGTTCTTAATCAATATCGACTTTCAATTAAAACTTAAATATAAAACTAAATTAGTATTCTAATTCGGACTCGAATTTATGTATGAAACTAAATTGCGGACTTGAGTTGATAGTTTAATTATCAGCTGTGCTTTCACTTTCACAAATTTGGTCCAAAATACGCTTTTGAATTGCTAAAGTGAAAGTGGAAGTATAACTAAGCTCGAAATGAAGATCTTGATTCGAATTTGTAATTAATCTTTAGGCCAATATTTCAGAGTTTGAATCATTCCACTGAGCGCCCATAAATTCAATGTGGAAAGGCGTGCCAAACCAAAAAATCTAAGTATATCTATACCAGGGGTCGGCAATGTGAGCAGAGAAGTTGCCACTGGCAACTGAGAACATATTCGTATGCATTAGCAATAAAAAGCTTGTTGCTGCTTTGATAAAATTAGAATTGCACAGATGATATATAGACAATTCTCTGGTCCCTATGCCGACCCCCGATTTAAACTAAAAAAAAATCTTAAATTACTTGTCTTGGCACCGCTAGAATGATCTCTGAACAATGTTCAGAATCTGGCAACAGCCTAAGGTATAAATGCAGTTTCAACTCACAATATAAATTGGATACACCTTCAAAATCATAAATCCGGGGCACGAACATACTCACCAATTCACACCGAATGCTGGCCGAAGGGTTTCTCAAGAAGAGAGCGCTAAAACGTGACGTATGACTTCGGCAAGCATTCGTCAAGTAAGTTCGTGCCCCGAGGCTATTGCTGGGGAACTCTGCTTTTGAGAGAGACAGATAAACGTAGTTCTCTCAGCCGAACACATTCCAAGTCTGCAGCCAAGAGAGCAAACAGCTTTTCAGTCTAAATTTATACCTTTTCTAAGAAGTGTATTAACTATTAAGACTTAGCTTCTGAGTGTACTTTTATCTTAAAATATTATATGTATGTCTCTACCTGAATGCGATCTCTCTCATCCTCAAATGCAATGAATTGTGTCTTAAACTCAAATACTGAACCACCGGCAACGGACCATTAACTCATCCACTCTCTTTATAACTTTTTTTGTTCCTATCCCTATCCCTATCTGAACATCCACTTGATTAAGCAATTGTATACTAAGTAGCATATGTATCTACCTACTGACATACTATATACTATATGTATTACCTTCACTATGTTCAATTCAACTTTATGCTTAAGTTCATATTTTGACTACATGTTGTGTAAAAAAGAAAAGAAAAGAAAAAATACAAACAAAACAAACAATTGATTAAATAAGATTCATTAAAAAAGGGGGGGAAGGGCGTTCAATGTCAGCAATTAGCTCCGGGGAAATGTCCTTTAACCAGTAGGTCAGCCACTGATTGCGTGTGTGTGTGTGTGTGTGTGTGTGTGCCTGGAGAGTCCAGGAAAACCTTGACAAAACGACGTGGCAAGTGTGTGAGTTGTATCAATAAATTATGATCTGATGTCCGTCGGCTCGTAAATCATTTTCACTATCTCTCTCTCTCTTCTCCGATATATATGTATGTATTCTCCCGTTTCCATTTCGAAAATTAGTAGGGTTAATGCTACTGCTTTACCTTTTGTTCACCTTCCAGTCGCGGTTGCGCCACGAGCCCATCCATCGTTGACCTTTTTCGGTATTAATTGGTTTTGATTAATGTGCTCCAATTTTTGGGCCCCATAATTGGTGCTCCTTTTCTTTATTGTGACAGCCATAAGTCTCATTTTGGCCATAATTTATATGCTGTGTAAGCTACCCAAAAAGATATCAAAAATAAATTGGCAAAGACTGCTGATGAGAGGAGAGGAGAGGCCCTGGAAATAGCTATACAGATGACATGCTGACTTATTGTTAAAGAGAGGATAGCTTTTATCATATATCTTCTTACCTTCTCTTTGCCTGTATAAATTATAAACTTTTTAAACTAACCCTACCAAAACTCATAAAATTTTGCAAATTATGCAATTTCATGTACCGTTAAATCTACAATCAGCTATACTATTGATATCTATCAAATCTTTATTGTAATGTGAACGACAGTTCGGTCTACCCGTTTGTTCTACACCTCATATTTACCAACCAGTTTACCGGACTGATCTGAATAAACTGAAATATAAAGTTTGGAAATTTCGCGATTTTTTCCTTAATTTGCTAATTTCGATATATATTTTTGGATAAAATGTAGCAAATTTCGCAGGTTTTGGTCTACAACTCTTAAATATGCGTCTTTAATTGCCATTTATCAAATCCTTATAATAGTTTTGCCAATCTTTTTGTCCCTTTATATTTGTCCCCATATAAAAATTTACCCGTATTTATGACAATTAAAAGTCATAATAAAATGTTGAATATATTGCGATTAATTTGACCGACTTACCGTCAACAATTGTTAACTATTTATTAAAGCTTCACAATTATCTTAACTCATGTTGAAATTTTGCAAATTTGTCGTTATACACTTCCTATTTACCCGTATATTAAACCGTCTATAAGACAGTCTTAACTCACATTTGCATGAATATTTACCCGTCTTCACGATAATCTGTGGCCTCATCCCCTATTTATTCGTCGACAGTTGCCTTCTATTAAGTATTTAGGAAAATTTGAACTAAGTATAACAACAGTATAACTCATTGCAAATTTCCTCATTTTTTTTGGACCGATTGGCTTTGAGCCAATTCAGGGCTGAATCTTACATCCGTCCAGACGTTCTTGAGATAAAGGTGGTGGCTTTAACGAGATTAATATTCAAGAAAATACCGAGGATAAGTATTTGCTTACATTGACTCAAAACAAGATAAACTAACCATTTACACGACCTGATCACTCAGATGAGTTTTCGTCAGACCTAAGCTCAACTGATCAACTCAGTTTCGCTTTAACACACGATTGTGAAGCTCTGATGAGCCAGTTGCAGAACAATTGGTTCATCGGAATCATCATTTGTTTACATAATAGAAGAAGACAAGCAAAACTATTAAAAGAAATCCTAGATAAAATAAACACGAAATCGAAATTTGAATTTCAAATTCGATAACAATTGTATATCGCCGGTAAAAAATGGCAACGCCACTGCAATTAGGTCACACTGCAATTCGATAAATTCCACTCAGATAAGTGTTCAGGCCAAATAGAACCGGTTCTATTTCGTCTGATCGCTCATCTGAGTAGCTTCATGTCACGGTCTGACAGCAAATCAAACGAAAATTCAGCTGAGTGATCAGGTTGTCTAAATAGAGCTAAAGTAAGACACTTAGATTTTCTATAGAAATTACAAAGTACCCAAAAATGAAGCAAAATGGCCAACAGCTCACTTAAAGTAGGTAAAGTAGGCTTCAACATATGATACATAGTATGTATTACATACTTCAACTTTTGCCACTACGCATCCTCAGTTTTTTTGACGTATAAGTAGCTTTCTTTTTCTAATGCGTATGCGTACTTAAAAAAGTACATAGTACACACTAATGACTACACATTCCACTTTTCTGATGCAAACCCTAAAAACCTCGAATTAATAAGTTTTCTATGATTTTTCTTAACATCAAGTTTAATGAAATTCGGACAACTATTCATATAGCATAGTTGCCATACAAAAGATACACACCGAAAAAAAAGATCCCAGTAGAGTGGGATATTCAGAATTTGAGTATTGCAGGCTTGAGGTCAAGTAAAAACACACAGATGTGTATGCTGTTTTTCCAATATATTTCGGTTGCTCCTCGGCAACCATCTTCAGGGACACTACAAAACAATTTCCAATTACATTGTAACATTGACTTAATACAAAAAAACACAAACTTTTTTACATACATTGTTTAACACGTCTGTTCCGTTCGGCGTGGAGTTGGATACTGAGTTATTGTTTGCTCACTAAGAGTCTGTATAGGTGCGCGCTGTTCTCTGTGTCAGATTTGTAGTTAAGCCTTTTGTCAGTGTGTGTGTCTATAATAAACAACATCTCAAGAGTGAAGCGTTTGCTGTAGTGGTTTTCTTGCTGTAGGATTGTTGTTGCTTCAAAATTCGGCAAGCGCCGTGTGTCTGAGTTTATAATCTGATTTGTGTTGGGATATCCTAGTTCTAAGTTTAGATTTTGTTGTACCAATGTACAATTTGTTGCAGCTGTTTCCTGCATCTCCATTACATGGAATCTTGTAAATAACATTGCTCCTATCAAATGTGGCTATTTGGGACTTCGTCTTATTAAAAAAGTTCTTCATTGTGTTCTTTGGTTTGTGGGCTAGCTGTATATCTTGCTTATTGTAGTAGTCAGAATGGGCGAATCGTTCTGAAAGCTGTGGAACATATGTGAGCGACTTGTAAGTTTTGGGTGGTTGTTTATTTTTAGCTGTTGTTTTTCCGTTCCTGTCAATCAGAGATTTTATGATGTTCCTTGGGAAGTCATAGTCTGTCAAAATTTGTTTAGTTTCCGAAATCGTCTCTTCGTGATAAATTTCGTCACTTATGTTTAGCATCCGTTTAATACAACTCTTTGCTGTATTTATTACCATGTTTTTAGGATGTTTGGAATAATAGTTAATTATTCTGCCTGATGCTGATGGCTTTTTGTACCATTTTATTTTTAGTTGGTTGCCATATCTGTTTATTGTAGAGTCTAATTATGGTAGTTTGTCATCACACTCCAGTTCTATGGTGAATTTTAAATTTCGGTGGAAGGAGTTTAATGCGTCAAGTGTGTTCTGCACCTCGTCCTCTTTCGTGATGGCAAAAAGATCGTCCACATATTTCGTCAGTAATCTTGGAGGGTATTTGAGTTTGTTGATTGTGTTGTCCAGGAGTTCCTCCATCACGATGTCCGCTACAACCGGGGATGCTGGAGATCCCATTGGCATTCCTTTCAATTGAGTATATAGATGGTCCTCAAATTTAAAATACCTGTTTTCCACAATACAGAATCTTAATATTTCCATAAACAGCTGCTTAGGTATTTTCGTATACTCTTGTATTTTTGTCCATTTTTGTCCTATAGTCTCTAAAGCTAGTTCTACGGGTATGCTCGGGAATAAAGAGACTACATCGAAAGATATTAGTTTTTCATCGTCACATATATATGTATTGTTCGTGCGCTGTTTGAACGTAACACATTTCCACATTTTACAGCTCCTTTGGATGAAGAATAAAGATCAATGAAATATTTTTTTTCTGATATATTGCAAGCGAAATAAATCGACTTCAAAAATATCGAATGGAACCCACGGGTTTAACTTTAACGAGATACGACGTCGTAAACAATTTCTGATAAACCCCTTTTACCGATAGCTTGGGATGATATAGTTAGATTTTGAAACTTCCACATCTGTGTAGCGAACTCTTGAGCGGAGGCGTTTACTACAAAATTTCTCACAGACCCACTTTCGACCGTATTCTATGTTGATATCATCCGATTTTGAAACTTATCTGCGTTAATATAATTGCGGCGGAGGCGTTTACTTAAAAATAAATTTCTCAAAACCCCCACGATCCTATAGTGTATATCATCCGTTTTGAAACTTTCAAATCTGTGTAGTATAAACTTTGTCGTGCGAGGTTTACTTAAAAACAAAAGTTTTCTCACAAAAACCCACTTTCGACGATATTCCTGGAGCTTAGATATATCTCGTTTTGACCAACTTCAAATTTTAAGCTTAAATTATAATTGTCGTCGGAGGCGTTTTTAAAAAAAAAATTTTCTCACAAAAACCCACTCGACCGTATTCCTTGGAGAGTAATCGTCGTTTTGACCAACTTCAATCTGAGTAGTATAAACTAAATGCGAGCGGAGGCGTTTAATTAAAAACAATTTTCTCACAACCCACCACGATGTAACCCGCCGCGCCCTAAATGTGGTAAAAAAGGATGGTTAACTATCTAGTCCCAATGGATACCTAAATTATACGGAGGATCACCAAAAACTTTTTTGTTTTTAATGCAATGGACCCCAAAACTCGTATTTATTTAAAAGTTTTCTATGCTTCTAGTACAGCTGTCATACAAAGAAAAGGTTTGAAATAAAGTCTTTGTGTGAAAAACTTTATTGGTTTCAATGCTAAGTAAATATGGCAAACGAATAAGGATTTTAAATAATCTACTTTTCATAAAAGAAAACCGTTAAAAATATTGTCTACAAATGACAAGACAAACTTTTGCTTTCAACAGGACGGTGTCACGGCGAACACAAACAGAGGATAGCCTTGCTTCCCGTTCTGCGATTTGGAGACAAAATTTTGGTGGAAGAACCAGTTTCCCAGTTTAAAACCTTAATCGTGTTTTGTTGGCCCCCCGTTTTCTCTGATTCTTATTACATTTGGAGGGCCAAAACTATTTAGTAAAATGCCACTTATAAATTATGTACCATAATTCCCCATTTTTACATACATACATACATATGTACCGTGCCCATGCCCTGACACAAATCAATATAACTTGGCTTGTGTGTGCGCGTGTATGCTAGAGTTTTGGACAGGTAAAAACTTCATTCAACCTCAAACCAATTGGCCCCCAAATCATATGGGAGTTCTCAGCGGCCTTGTGTTTTTCTCTTGTTTTTTTTTCGGAGGAAAGCTACAGCTTTATCAAAAGTCCCGGCCTTAGTTAACCATACTGTGTGGGCTTAAGTTGCTGTGTTTTTGCCAATACAAAAAAAAAAAAAAAAAAAATTAAGTCAAAACAAACGCCAAATCAATGTACACACACACACACACACACACCCACCTGTGCAGGCATGTTGTGTGGAAAAGTTGACTCGTGCCAGTTTGGAGCAGTAACCGAAAACGCATACAAAACAACAACAACAACGACATCGACGGCAAGCCAAACCAAACGAAAACAAAGAATCAACAGCAACAACAATAACAACAACAACCACCACCGTTAGCGCCAGCTCCACCCACAGAACCATAAATCCAACATTACCTGGCAGCTACCTCAACAAGACTGCTCCCCCGATACCATTCCCATTCCCCCCTCCCCGCCACACACTATGCTAAAGGTGACGCAACGGAGTGGCGGGATTCAGTGGCTGACAAGGTTGCAAGCCCCTGAAATATGAACGAACGTTTATTCATTAGGTTTTGGTTCAAACCTTGGATTATATCCTATGGGATCGTTTACACGGTTTCGGTGAATTTCCGATATGAAAAACTTTATGTAAATACTATTTTGTAGACAGATTCGAGTTCCCCGTTATACCGTCAAGGCGCTCGAACATATCGAATTTCGGGTCTAGATATATTTCCCCACCTCCTTTTCATCTTCCACCGCTCTTCACTATTTCCCTTCCCCCCACTATTCTAACACATCCCAGCGGCCTTAATTTTCATTACAAAATAAATTATTCATACGTTACTGTTATCTGTAACATACCTAATTTATCCCTCTCATACTCACTCGCGCTCTTAGAAAAACAGTTTAGTCCAATATATTATCTGAGCCATATGTATGTACATTTAAGGGCTGCTAGCTTTATGAAATTAAAACTTTCTTTATTATGAGATACGGTCAACATATTATTACTCACTTCGCGAATAAATTTTCAAAATTTTCATTCTTAGTGCGCGCCTATGACTAAACGAAGGTCTATGCCAAATCTTAGATCTGTAGGATAAGCAGATTGGGCTGTGGAGTGATCATATGTCAGTCAGTAAGTATAGATTGTGTGTAGCCGAGGGCTCATACAATTTCCAACCTGATTCCGGGTTGAAAGACTGAAAAACATCATCTATAAGATTCTGTTCCACAGTTTTGTGAATAAATATGACGTAACTTTCTAGAGCCAACGGAACGTAATAATTTGAGAACGAACGCTCATGAAATAAATCTATTTGTTCTTAAATTTCCAAGCTTTTAATTTTACTTTGAGAGAATAGCGTTCAACCCGCTCTCAGAGTTTCGTTTGTTTGAGAGAAGGAGCACAAAAGACTTTTATCATAAAATCGGCTTGTGTCTTTGTGAAACATACAAGTGACTTTGGCCTCAATAAGCATTTTGTCAAGGTAAGTACATAGCTATATTTTATATTTACAAATTTTTTTTATGAGTGTATACTGTAGAGGTACAAACATTTGTATTTACATACTTATTTATTAATAAGTGTTCATGTCAGTATCTCATGCACTTGGGGGGGTCACGTGTAGATGCTGTCAGCCCAAAAGACCAAAGCACTGGAATCTAATTAATTAAAACATTTTGCCATTTGAATTTCTTGCTCTAAATAAAATTTGTAATATGTTTAAAAGCCAAGTTCTTCATTGAAGAATGGTCACTCTAGAAATTAAATTTATCAAGCTCTTGATTTTAGAATAAGCAATCTTGGTTATGAGCATATTAAGCTCTTGACTCTAAAACTCTTCTTTCTAATTTCATGAATTATGAAACTCTTGGATCGAAAATTCATACTTGGATCCAGAATTTGGGTTCATACTTTTGATAACGAACACTCTTGATCCAAGCACAAAATACTCAATTTTATCTCTGAGTGTGGAGTTGGATACTGAGTCAGTAAATGTCTGTATAGGTGCGCACAGTTCTCTATGTACGATTTGTAGTTAAGCCTTTCGTCAGTGTGTGTGCCTATAATATACAACATCTCAAGAGTGAAGCGTTTGCTGTAGTGGTTTTCTTGCTGTAGGATTGTTGTTGCTTCAAAACTCGGCGAGTGTCCGCTCTCCGTACAGTGTGTCGCAAGCGCCGTTTTTTGTATAGTGGTTTGATGTCTGAGTTTGTAGTCTGATTTGTGTTGAGATATCCTAGTTCTAAATTTCGATTTTGTTTACCAACGTACAATTTGCTGCAGCTGTTTTCTGCATCTCCATTTCATGGAATCTTGTATATCGTATTGCTCCTATCGGATGTGGCTACTTGGGACATTGAAAAAGTTCTTCATTGTATTATTTGGTTTTTGGGCTAGCTGTATATCTTGCTTATTGTAGCAGTCAGAATGGGCGAATCGTTCTGAAAGCTGTGGAACATATGTGAGCGACTTGTAAGTTTTGGGTTGTTGTTCTTATCAATCAGAGATTTTATGATGTTTCTTGGGAAGTCATTGTCTGTCAAAATTTGTTTAATTTCTGAAAAAAAAAGTGTGAGTGTCGTTAACACTCACAAGGCTTTGATGTGAAACCTGATGCCAGTCATTCTTTAGGCACTGATCCACCTCCTTCTCCCTTTTTCATATCCTTTTTTATCACCTCTTTCATTACCTCAATTATTACTTTTTGCATCACCTTTTCCATCAATTCTTTCGCCTATTTCATTAAATCTTTTATCACCTCTTTCAACACCTTTTACATCAATTCTTTCATGACCTTTTTAATTAACTCTTTCGCGCACTTTCATAAAATTTTTCATTCATTCTTTCATCAACTCCAATTTTCAAATTTCAATACCTCTTTCATCACCTATTAGATTAATTCCTTCTTCACCTCTTTCATCACCTTTTATATCAATTTTTTCATCACCTTTTTCATTAATTATTTTATCGCCTCTTTTATCCCCTCTTTCCCCCGTTTATCCCATATCTTTCTTCCGTCCTGTTTCACCCCTGTTTCCCCAGCGTCACGTGACGCTGAAATCAAATTTTACTCCTACTAAAATCTTCCGTACCGAAATTAAAGATGACAATTTAACAAGTGTGAAAGTCGGTCAAGCCCAACTTTAATATACTGTGTACCCGAAGAAGGAGCTGAATGCAGCGCTGCCGCTGGCTCATCTCTAAGTTTCTCTCTCTCTATCTCTCTTTGCAGAATGAAATGCGGTGTTAGGTTGTTGGGGTCGCAGTCAACCGATTTTTATCGATTCTTCGGCAAATCGATACATATTACTAATGACTAACTATCTCTAGAAGGTACGAATAATCTATATACAAAATTGTGGAAGATATATTGTTTTTTCTAAATTGCGAGGGCGGGAGGGGGCGTGGCAAAAATTGAAAATAATTTTGATCTGCCTGCAAGTATAAAAAGCGTTTGTCCCATACATGTCAAACCTCTAGCTCTTACCAGCTCTGAGATCTGATTGTTCATACGGACGGACGGACACGGCTAAATCGACTCGGTTGTTGATGCTGATCAAGAATATATATACTTTATAGGGTCGGAAATGATTCCTGTTACATACTTTCGGGTCTTGAAAAAATCTCCCAAATATTCCTTCAAAAAATTCGAAGTAATTAAGATTATTTATCGATTTCCCGAAGAAATGCGAAAATTGGAAAACCGGAAAACCGGTTGACCCGTCTTCCCTCGCCTGACCGGTTGTGGAGGCAGCTGAAAGACGTACCACTTGCCAACTGTAGTCAAATTTCTAAAAAGATTCTGATCTGCCCCTCTTGCATTAAACTCGAAATGTAACACAAATTAAAATTGACTTATACCCACTCCGCTCCTGGCAGATATGACAAGCCAGAGTCAGTCGTTTGGCAGCAACACACGACGGAGAGGCTCCGACTCCCGGTGTGCATTCGCTCTCGTAGAAGCTCCAATGTGTGTGTGTGTGTGTGTGTTGTGTTTGTTTTGTTGGTATGTTTTTTTTTTCTGGCTTAAACAGGGACATGGGATTCAAGGAGGAAGCATAAACGTTAGCGACCTTAACCGACCCCACGCAACAGCCAGCCCGCCGGCCGACGCCGCTGGCCCGATGAACCACCCACTCACCCGCCCAACCGACTAACCTACCAACCGACCGACCGAGGGAATGCGTGGTCACGACGACTACGTACGTATATACACGGTGCCGAGCAACAAATTGAGTCAGTATCGCACAAACAACACTAACGGAAACATCAACGTGAAAGCAAAGACGGACGCTTTCTGTCTCTGTGTCTGTGTGTTCACAAAAAGTTCTTCGTGGCCGCCGCGCAGCAGTCGCAGTCAAACTTTTTACAACAACAAAACACACACACACACACATACACATATCACACACACACACACACACACACACACATATACAGAGAGAAACGTAAGGTGGCTACGACTTCACTTGCATTTTGCCGCAGCATCAAAATAAAGTTTTTGCTAAAATTTAACAATCAAACTTTGGTTTTTGTATAAATAATTAATTAAAACATTAATTTCTTTAAAAGCCAAACTCAACCCAAAAAGTAGGCAATATAAATTGAAAATGGTAGTTGACAATGTAGATTGAATAAAGTGATTTGAAATCCCAAGCAGTTCGAGAAGAAATTTAGTTTAGACAGCGGAAATTCTTCATTCCGAATCACAAAGTATTTTCTCTAGGTAACTCTTTCATAGTAAAAGTTTTGATTATTCTTTTTGGAGAAAATCTAGAATAAAAATTACATTTACATTAATAAAAAACTAGAACATATAGTTAAAGTACGCATGCTTTTGAAAAAAATTTGTTTGTTCTTGAATTTTCAAGAATTTTGCTCTTAGTTTCGAGCTAAATTCGTTCTTAATGTGGTTCTCTATAGGCAAGGAGAGTGAGGGTACTTTGACTTTGAGCGAATAACGTTGGACGCGCCCAGAGGGTGTATACTTGGATCAGAATTATCTTTTTCTATTTGAAGAATGCTTTCTCTACTTTTTCTCTGAAAGTAAATGGAATGAAATCGAAAATGGAAACCGGTCTGCTAGGGAAAAATATGGCAGGAAACGGCCTGCATTCGACTTGTTATGAAAAATAAAATATTTATTTGGTAGGTCTTTTTCAGACTTTTTATGACTAATTTAAATAATTATTCTGAAACACATTTGTAAGCTTTATCTCATTTTGAAATTATAAAAAAATTTTCTGACTTTTTCAATATTTTTAAATTTATTGATTGTGTGATAAAAGAATTATCTCATTTAGAACTTACAACTGGGGTGGCTTTTATGGTCCATTTATTTCCTTTCCTTCCAATGTTTTTGAAAAATTTTCCAAATTTTTAAACATTTATTATGGTTTATTATTTTGAAACAAATGTGCCAGATTTTAATCATTTAGAAATTATAACAACTTGGCTTGCTTTTAGGGTCCAAACATTTTTTCAATATCTGAAACATTTTTTTTCAACAATTTCAAAAACTTTTCAATATTTTTAAAAATCTGACAATAAAACTGTTTTTTAAGGGGTTAACATTCTATTTAAAAGTAATTAAAAGACCTTTAAGAACTTTCCAAAATTTTTTCAATAATTTTTGTGATATTTTTTAAACAACTTTTGGAAATCGAAACATTTGGGTTTTATATTCTATTTCGAAAATATTCAAAAATTAGTTTTAAGTCATTTTTCTTATGCAAGGATAAAGTTTCATTTCATTTTTTAAATCGAACATTTCGGATGGTTTTTTCAATATTTTGAAAATTGGTTTTCCAAAAGTTTTTCAATATTTATTAATTGATATTTTTCAAACAAATGTGCAAGCTTCTCCTCGATTCAATAATCGAATTACTTGGCTGTTCTCTAAAATGATTAAAAAGCCTTCAAAATTTTCAAACCTTTTCCAAAACAATGCAAAATTTAAAAGAAAATTTTATTTATTTAACTGATCAAGCTTTATCTTATTATTACATCTATACATGTTTTTTCTTTCAATACTGTCAAAAATGTTGTTCCAAAATTTGTCAATATTTATTTATTAAACCTACTTTGAAAATCGGAAAATTATTAAAAGCCTTTAAGGGCCGATTTCTGTTCTCTCAGATAGCTGCTATGTGTCAGATAGTCATCGATTTTACAATGCTATTTGTTAGTTTATGCAGAAGATGTGAAATCGGCCCTAAAAGTGTCAAAACTGTTTCAATATTTCACAAATTGTTTGAAAATTGTTCAAAATGTGATTGTTACCTTTTTGATTATCAATCATAGAACTTTTAAGCAGGCTCTAGGTCAAAAGGTTATGATTTTGTCTATACACTCAAAGCTTTAGTGACTAAAGTCTGCCTTTATGATTCCCAAGTGATCATAGCAGTTCTACCAGCTCTTTAAAGACAGGTTAAGACTGCTGAAGATTGAGTTGGTGTTCATGAAATAGCTATACAGTCAATTAGCCTCCTTTGTGGTGTTGAGTGTGTCTTGTTTTTAGAAAAGTTATGGACAAAATCATAACTTATTGCCCTAAAATTATTTATTTTTTCAAAATTTTTTCCAAAACTTTTCCAAAGTTTTTTCCATATTTTTTCCAAAATTGTTTGATTGCTATATTTTAAGCAAATGTGTCAGTTTTCGAGTGGGCTATTTGGTTCGAAAACATCACTCACTAAAAATAGACGGCAACTTGCAACGAAGTTGAATGCAACATTTTCACGTTCGTCCTGCGTTACGCGTTGTCGGCAATGTTCCATCTACAACAACAACTTTTTTTTAGTTAATATAAATTTTTTGTTACAAAAAAAAAACAAGTGCAAGCTAAAGTGCAAATGGAAATGTGCACGCAGCAAAAAGAGAAAAATCACAAAAAACAGCAGCAGCAACAGCAGCAGCAGTTGCGCTTTCCCCATACATAAGCCCCTCTGTCCCTCTTACCGTTAAGTTGCAGTGTCCGTCTTTGTCTCACATGTATATGTATAAATGGCAATATGGACGAGCATCAGTGACACGCGCGTGCCAAATATTATTGCCGATTTTATCAAGCGAGAGGCAGCAGCTGCAGGAGGAGCTTCTGCGGCAACTTACTGAGGAGCAACAACAACAACGAACAAAGCAAGAAGGCGCCGCAAACTATCAAAGTGGGTACCAACAGTACAACAATATGCATAACCCACTCACCCCATCCTCCCACCTCCCTCACAGTATGCTGGCATACACAAACATGCCGAAGCGTGTGAATTCAAAATGAGTTCGGTGTGTGTATGCACCCAGGGGGGGCAGGCAGCAAGCGGCAACCACAAAACCAGAAGCAGCAGCAGAACTCTAGAAGTGCTATGCAATCAAAAGCAAGCTAGAAGCTTAGACTGGGGCCTTTTCATGCCCAGAAACCACCACAACAGCAGGTTCCTTGGCTGTGGTCCTTTAGAGGAGGGGGGAGGGAGGTTGTTGTGGTTAGTTCTAAGGAATCGCATTACAATGCATGAAAACTTTGCGCACTTCATAATCAAAAATTGTTCAACTGCTAAGCTGTAGTATATAAACTATTTTATGGATTATTTTCTTTTTTTGACCATTTCGAATTCCCTAAAGGGATTTAGTTAAGCTCTAAGTCCAGAAGTAAGAGATAAGAAAGTAGTCTCAGAAATCTAAAAAGGAATCTGTTGGGGTGTGGATTTATCAAAGTGAAGCCTTCTAACCAAATGATATATTATTCCAGTCTCAGCGCTTGCACTTGCTGCGCCGTATGCTTGAGCCAGTATTACTGCACTTGTTGCGATGTCTGCTTGTGCGTGTTGTTATAATATGCTGAAACAATTTAGGTATAGCAGAAGTCCAGGCAAAAGAAAATGTTTTTGATTTACCCAATTTTTAAGCATTAAAATAAAATTAGAGAGTCAGCAATGAAGTCTCGGGACCAGGTCTAAGAACTAGTTTAATTGATTTCAGACTTCACATCAAGGTATACTTAACAAAGCGCACACGCTCTCTCTCAACTCCTTATATTTGTGTCAAAGACAGCGAGAGCGAGAGAGTAATATATTTTAATACAACGCCTTTTAAGCTACTAAGTAAAACACAAGAAATTTGTCCGCGGAGATGCTTCGCTTACAACAGTAGCTTACTCTTGGAGCAAAGAGTATTAGAGAGGAACGTTGCTCAGTCGACACAAAGAAAATCTAACATAGAAGCACACTCTGCTGCGTCGTCAACATTTCACACAGATATTAATCAGCTGATTCTTGTCATTTTGGCTCTTTGAGTCATTTTTTGACTATTTGAGTAATTTTTATGAATATGTGCGTCTCTCTCTAACAAACTTGGTTTCCTATATCGAGTCAAATTTTGAGTTGTCACATTGAATGTTCTCATTACATCACTCAAAAAGAAGAGGCGTTTCAAAGTGTGCTTCTATGTTAGATTTTCTTTGCAGTAAGCAAGTTTTTGTCTACATAGGTAAACAAGTTGGTTAGAGGACGTCGAACTTAGTCACAATAATTACTCAAAGTGTCAAAAAATGACAGCAAACAGCTGATTAATATCTGAGTGAAAATTAGACGACGCAGCAGAGTGTGCTTCTATGTTAGATTTTCTTTGCTTACTGACTGAAATTTAACAAGTTGTCAAGAGAGTGAGAGAACGAGTGCACCTACCTTGTTTAGTATACCTTTCTTCACATGATGTCCTTGAAGGGAAAACATAATTAGATGAAGATAATGAAAAGATTTATTTTAGAGTAAACAAAATGGGAATTCAATGTTGCTAAATCATTTTCGTAAAGATGCGGTTCTCCGGTTCAAATAATAGTTTGCTGGCAGAACCTCTATCCGATCACTGTGTCAATTTGACACAATTTTTGAACTTAAATCGCTTCTTGCGGATTTGCGGAATGAATTTCGACTAAATTTCGATCAATTTTATCCTAAATGTGTTTCTATTGCTAAAGGGTGATTTTGTAGCTATTATCTTGTTGGCTTCAGTGGTTTAAACAGCTCACGCACGTTTCGTGTTTTGTTTCACTGTCAAACATCTTCAGTTTGGTTTATAATTTAACCATGAATCGTCTTACAAACGAACAACGCTTGCAAATTATTGAATTTTATTATCAAAATGCGTGCTCTGTTAAGAAAGTTCATCGCGCGCTTCTTCCATTTTATGGTCAGTTTAATCGACCCACTGAAGCGGCTATTCGGGTTATGTACATTGTTGGACAATAAACCACCAACACGCTTACGTAGAGAGCGAACTGAAGGAAAATATCGCAGCTGTATCGGCCAGTATTAATGATGACCATGAATTATCAATTCGTCGCCGTTCGCAGCAATTGGGCCTCTGTTACTCAACAACGATTAATCGCCTTTAGACTATTTTTGTGGGGCTATGTTAAAGCTCATGTCTATACAGACAAGCCCGCTTCAATTGACGCATTGGAAGACAACATTGAAGCATTTATTCGTGAGATACCGGCCGAAATGTTATAAAGAGTATGTCAACATTTGCATGAAATAATCTTCAAACATTAAATTATATGGACCGTACTATCGATTCATATAAAGATTATATGCATTTTTCTGAATTTGATGTGCTTTTTTTGAAAAACTTTCCTATAGCTCTTAATAGCTCTCGTGTCAATTTGACACATATTTATAAAGCTCTAGTTTCTCTTGTTTACGCGTCAAATGAGTTTCGCTATCTGATAATGACATCGTATAATAGAGTGGTGGAAGACAAAGAATACAAGGAGATTGATCCTTTTGAAACCAATGAAAATTAAATTGGTTCGGAAGATGAAAGTGATAGTGATGTAGATTTCATAGACAAGAAACAATAGGTGAATCCAATGTGGTCTCTACGGGTCTTGGGCAATCTGTTACAATGGAAGAATTCAACTTTAAAGTTTGTCTACCTCGAAACGATGATAACCGGCAAAAACATCATTAGCCTGGGAATCCGAAAAGAATACTACTACGGGCTCAGTGGGGAGCTCAAGAGCTGTACCCTCGCTATACAAGCAACTCAACTTATTATCCCAGTCCAGCGCAGAAGCATGAGCATATCAGCATATCATCAGCGAATGAGACGACTATTGGCGTTTTCGAGCGAAAGATTCTTCAGAGGACTAATGGACCTTTCTAATTTGGCGAGGATTTTCGCCTCCGAAAGAATGACCAACTGTATGAGCTCTATGACAATAATTAGTCTTCAATTTTAAACTATTGAGTATCACAATCTCTGTATTACTTCAAGTATCAAATTGTTCTCTCACTCTTCATGCTCCGTGGAATCACTGTAATAGTGTGTGTCATGCTGAAACCAGTACATGTAGAGCTTGAACCCTTCGCAAAGACCCTGAATAAAAACCGTAAAAAATGCCTCTTCTGCAGCTGTCTTCGTTTCGAAACTCTCGCATTGAGCGTCATCTTGCAAGGTCATGAAACAGCCACAGGCAGCATTTTGGCGTGGTCCTATATAAAGAGTTACATTTATTATATAAATATGTTTGCAAAAGACGACCACAACAAAACTTCTAACCATGAAATATAAGTATATGAATTCGTGCTCCACTTTAAAATATATTTATTTAAGCAAGTCGTTTGGGAAAGTTTCTTTCATAGCATTTACTTTCAACTAATTAAGCTAAGGTCCCACAGGCAAATAATTTGCCCAAAGCAGTTGGGCGAGTTTAGCTGTGTAGGCTTCAGAGGTCCCTTGTGATTGCAGCTTCTCGACGTTTAGCTTACGACGTGTGCTAGAGCGTGAGGCATGTGCCACACTGAGCCGCGTGCGTACCTTGGCTGCAACCAGGTAATGATCCGAGTCTATGTTGGCTCCTCGAATCGCACGCACGTCTAGTACACTCGATGAATGCCTTTCGTCGATCACAACGTGATCAATCTGATTTCGTGTTCGTTGACCAGGGGACTTCCAGGTCGCCTTATGGATGTCGAGGTGTTCAAATCTGGTACTACTTATGACCATGTTCCGGCCCGCAGCGAAGTCTATTAGCCTCTCTTCGTTACCGGAGGTTGTTTCATGAAGGCTAAATCGTCCGACTGTCGATCCAAAAACTCCTTCTCTCCCGACTTTCGCGTTAAAATCGCCTAGCACGATCTTTATGTCGTGATCGGGGCGCTCATAGAATTCATCTTTTATCGGGTCTTTCTTGTCTTCTGTTGGCGCGTGAGCACAGATAAGACTAATATTAAAATATTTTGCCTTAAGCCTGAGCGCGGCTAGCCGTTCATCAACTGATGTGAAGCTGATGACAGAGCGACGCAGTCTATTACTCACTGCAAAGCCGCACCCAAACTCGTGCTTGGAAACATGTCCGCTGTAGTAGATCTCCCAGGGGGGTGGTGGGGACGCCGCTCACGTTAGTCAGCAGCGAATGCGGGTGCATTGCCACTGCTTCCGGTGGTCACCACGAGGAGGTGTGAGTCGACTTGAGACGTAGTAAGACAGGATCACTCTGGGTTCGCCAAGTTGAACCGATCAGAAGCTTTCCCTGACCACATACGCCCCCGTTAGGTCCAGAAGATCTATGACTAGAAGTTCTGAACCACCACCACGATAAGGTATTACCCTGCCTAAAATCTCTTTTGGTATCAAAAAGCTTGGAGAGGTTCTTTCCTATTTTGACGCAGCTTTGAGTGCTTCTCAACGTCATCATGCAAAGTCGAACTTACTTTGCTGGTATACCAAAGGTAGACTGGGCTTCAAAAAACCCTTGACCTAATCGGTGTGTCGAAGGCGACTTTGTTATCGACAAAGGTGGTCTCCAGGATTTGACGTAAATTTTAAATATAAAATTAAAGTTACTTTAAAAAATTTCCGCCTAGTGTACACCAAATAAGGAGGTGGACGTTCACTCTAAAGTTCAAGCAAACAAACAATGTTTTTATTTCTTCGTTTTTTCTTTTTGTTTTGACAAATTTCATGGTAAAACAAGCCACAGGATTCAACCGCCCATCAGACACTAAAATCATAAAACAAACATGAGAGAAAAGGAAGCACTTAAGAGTATTGACTTATATTACATTTATATTACGTTTATTAAGTAATTAATGTAACATTTTACTCGTGTCGCTAAAACTGAATTTTACTTACTTTTATGTTTTTTGTTGTTGTTATTTTTAAAAATATTGCAACCCATTGAAAACTTCGACAACTGGAAAGTCGGTCAAACGGGCGCAGTGCATATCTCTTTCATTTTTTATATACTTCTTCACGCTATGTGGTTGTTCCCCTTGCCAACTCCATCCCCATCCCATTTCCCAGATATAGTCAAGTGTCTGCGCTCCCATCACAATGCACTTGTATGCGTAAGATCGTGTTGAATTTGAAATATGTCTGCGGTGAAGGAATTTGCCATAAATAGATCCCGGCGTGCTCCCAGTCCGGGTCCCGGTCACTGAAATAGCCGCAGCAGTATTTCAGTAGAGAAGTGAGAGTAAGAGAGTTCTTGGAAAGTGTGTGTCTGTGTGGGGAATTTTAAGTAGTTGCTCCCTGATTGATGGTGAACGAAATTAAAACTCAATTAATGACAATCGAAACAAATCGTTTATTTACTGCCCAGAGACTACAATAATCTTTGAATTTTTAATGGCACATGGTTAATGAACAGAAAATAGCGTGAGCGTAATTAATGGAAAGTGTAATCAATCATACGCTCCAATTAACCGAACACATCTCTGTCGGATGGTCCGCCAATTTCACTTTCTGTACATGCGATATCCTTGTGGCGACCAGCCAGCGTCTGCTGCTTCTGGTGTGGATTTCAAAAAACTCATTACGAATGCACTCCCCCACAGTTGGCCGAGTACGGGTTTAACCGACAAGCGATGCGATTGAGCTATACATGTATTCAGTGTGGTATAAGTTAATAATTGATTTGATTTAAGCGGGGGAGTAGGAGCAGAAGGTGCTGGAACACAAGCGAGGAGTTCGCTCCAACTACACAGAGAAAAAGATTTTCAAATAGAAACAATAAGAATTTTTGTACTTGAATCAGGTAAAAATTTATAAATTAAATATTCATATATTTTTGATCACAACTTTGAAATAAAACTCAAACTTTTCTTGGGCCTTAAGTCCGCCAATGTCACAAAAGACTTAGGCTTAAATTTAGTTGCCCTGAAGAGATTTTCCATTTTATGTTAAATAAAAAAAAGGGCAAAATTTATATAAAAATATCCAAGGTCTAATAATAATGCGAATTGGAAGAGCATGGACGGCGGTTTTATTCCGAACTTCGAAGAGAAGTTCTTAAATATTCCTATGGCTGTAGGGCAGGGGTAGCCAAGCCCATTCCGTAAAAGAATAGCTGGTGCTTCCCTGATGGTGGTCTCCTCTTTCTTTCTTTCCGAGCTAAGGTTTTGTTGTTGGCGCGTTCAGACCAGAAACAACACTATCATATGTAACTCCCTTTTCACTCTCTTAAGTCTCTGCCCAAATTTAAAAGCAACAACAATATTTCTTATGCGAAAAATCGGGTTCCTCTTTCTATTTCTTGTAGTTGTTTTTGCTTGAGTTATATTTTGTGCATTTGCATTTGTTTTCAAGCGGCTAACAATTACACCCACACAACACAATTATTTGCAATTTATTTGAATTGAATTGACGAAGTGTTAATTTGTTGTGGTGGGTTTTGTGTTAAATTGACGTGTGGAAATTGTTTTGTGTTGAATAGACGTGGAACCTTCGATAAGTATTCAAAAACGAACCAAATAATGAAGCTTATAGTAAGATGAATCGATTCCCGATTCAATTTTAATTCGATTGAATTACAAGAAACTCTCGAAGGTGCTATAATTTACTAAGGTAATGCACATGATGTAGGCAATAGTCAGATTTGAACCATTTTTCGAACCATTTTTGTTTCGAAAAGGTTCGGCTTAAAACTGGTCTGCAACCCTAGTTCTTACTTCTTCACTTTTTTAGGAAAAGAGAAACCACGATAAGTCTGATCTTAAATTTAACTGATAACTCACTGTCAAATCACTGCTAAGTCACTGTCAAGTCGCTGTGAAGTCACTATCAAGTCACTGTTAAGTCGCTGTCATGTCACTGTCAGGTCACTATCAAGTCACTGTCAAGTCACTGCTAAGTCACTGTCAAGTCGTTGTGAAGTCACTATCAAGTCACTGTCAAGTCACTGCTAAGTCACTGTCAAGTCGCTGTGAAGTCACAGTTAAGTCGCTGTCATGTCACTGTCAAGTCACTATCAAATCACTGTCAAGTCACTGCTAAGTCACTGTCAAGTCGCTGTGAAGTCACTATCAAGTCACAGTTAAGTCGCTGTCATGTCACTGTCAAGTCACTATCAAGTCACTGTCAAGTCACTGTCAAGTCACTGTCAAGTCACACTTAAGTCGCTGTCATGTTACTGTCAAGTCACTGTTAAATCACAGATAAGTCACAGTTAAGTCGCTGTCATGTCAAGTCACTATCAAGTCACTGCTAAGTCACTGTCAAGTCGCTGTGAAGTCACTATCAAGTCACAGATAAGTCGCTGTCATGTCACTGTCAAGTCACTATCAAGTCACTGTCAAGTCACTGCTAAGTCACTGTCAAGTCACACTTAAGTCGCTGTCATGTTACTGTCAAGTCACTGTTAAATCACAGATAAGTCACAGTTAAGTCGCTGTCATGTCAAGTCACTGTCAAGTCACTGCTAAGTCACTGTCAAGTCGCTGTGAAGTCACTATCAAGTCACAGATAAGTCGCTGTCAAGTCACTATCAAGTCACTGTTAAGTCTTGGCCCACTCCACACCACCTACATGCTGCTACGGCAAATGGTAAACGTTTCTAGTCTATTGCGAACGCGATCGATGTTCTGGTTCTGTTTCAATTTTTTCTGTCTTTGTCTTTATGAAAATATGTACTTGGTTCTGGTCAGTTTATTGAGATCCAATTCATATCAAATTATAATATAGTATCACGCTTCAGATACATTATTTTTGAACTGTGTATATATATTTCACATCTGCTGATTTTTGACACGTCCATTTGCAGTTGATTGATTTTCTGTGCGGTTGCAACTACTTAAAAATACATTTTATTTTTATGCATGCGGTCACACAATGTTAAATAAAATATTTATACACTGTCGACTGCCTGCCTGGCTGTCGCATCAATGTCAGTCCAATGAACCCGCATCTACAATTCCCGCTGTACCCTTTTCAAAAAGTTTTTTTTTTTCTGTCATGGCCGCAAGGAGAGAAGAGGGAGTCGCTGCTAAGGGTATGCCAGCTTCGTCTTTATGCTACATTTGTTTGCACAACACTCTGTATAAATACATACACAACGTTCCTTCTATTAAGTACTCACTCAATTAGAAACAAAATGGAATCATTTATGACTCAACAGAATAGAGAGGCCCATTACCCATTCCCCATTCCCCATTCTACATTCTACATTTAGCATTTGCAATTGCCCATTAAAAATCCGAAGGCATGTGTAATTGTTTGATGTCTTTATGGGACGAATAGTCAGTCATATCATGGCAGTGGAGCTGGACAGGTGCCGACAGGCAGTGTCAATTCTTTCAATGATTTCGGCCAGTCTCATTTGGTTGATAATGCTCCTGCTGCTGTCCATCATTGTTCCTACGACTACAAACCCAAATCGAAAATGTCAGTTTGACATACAATTTACCCAGTTAGACAGCTAGACCTGTGTCTACTGTCACCTGTCGGGGACTTGAAGCAACAGAAATGTCTGCTTTATTCATTTGCAAAATTTTAAATTTTTATTAAGCATTTTAATGGATTTGATTAATAATTGAACTTAAATGACCTTGACCTTCTTTTATGAAATAGTTATTCATTACAAAGGGGGAGAATGGCAGCCGGAAATGGCTCAATTATGGTTGGCATTAACCGCACACGAAGGCTTGAGCTTGTCCCTTTTCATATTTTATTGAAGGAAACTTAGTCGGTAGAACTTTTCAAAATAGCCATGACTTTGAGCTAGCTAAACGGGGGAGTTTCAAATTTGAAATGTTACTAGCCTTTAGAAATTTAAGTTCAAGACAAAGAAGAAAGAAAGAAAAACAGATTTTAAACTATTGAACAATTTGTTGCTTACTTAATAAGTTCATTGTGTTGAAGCTGCCACGATTTTTTGTCTTCCAATTTTATTCCAAACCTTATCTCCATTCCTCAGGAAATTGTAAGCAGCGCTCAGACTTGTGCCAAGTCTTAGTTTCGTCTTTTCAAAACTTTCAAAAGATCTGGAAAAGCAATCTCCTAATACTCTACTGCTAGAGCAAAATTTCAAAGCCAAAATCATATTTGCTCTTTCTCGATAATTCTTATCATTAGAATATGAAGATGAGTAACGCCATACGATTTTTTCGGTCTGGCTTTTCAACTGGCTTTTGGCTCTCTTGAAATTGTGTACAGAAACCAGAGAGAGAGAGAGAGCGCCAGCCGCCTTTTTGTACGCATACAGCGACAGCCGACTACTGTCAAGCATTACTCACACAAGCATCTTGGAGATTATATTGGTCTTTGATGTAACGATCCAAAGAGTTTTTACCAATTCTTAAATACCAAACGTCGCGTCGTTCCGTTATGTTTTCAACACCATAGAAAGAATTTATACCCTTGCAAAGGGTATTATAATTTTGCCCAGAAGTTTGCAACGCATAGAAATATTCATTTCCGACCCTATAAACTATATATATTCTTGATCAGGGCGACGAGCTGAGTCGATTGAGCTTTGTCCGTCCGTCTGTCTGTCCGTCTGTCTGTTTCTACGCAAACTAGTCTCTCAGTTTTAAAGCTATCGAGCTGAAACTTTGCACAGAGTCTTCTTTTTACTGCACACTGATAATATGTCGGAACCGACCGGATCGGATAACTATATCTTATAGCTGCCATAGGAACTATCGGTCGAAAAGTGGGTCTTTGTGAGAAAACTTTTTTGTTTTTAATGTAAGCGCCTTCCGCTTCGCCAATTATTAGTTTTATACGCTTTTACACAGATTTGGAAGTTCTTGTCAAAATCGGATGACTATATCTTATAGCTGCCATAGGAACTATCGGTCAAAAAGTGGGTTTTATCAGAAAAATGGTTTGTTTTAATGCTGACGTTCGTAAACTCTGTCGTATTAAAACATTTGCAAGGGTATTAAAACTACGGCAAAGACGAAGTTAGCTTGGCCTTCTCGTTTTATACTCTGTTCCAAAGGAACATAGAAGTTGTATATATTAGGGGGGTCGGTCAGTTCGAAGAAAATTTCACCAAGAAACCATGGGTCTAAAATTAATTCATAGTCTGCGCAAATCGACTTCAAATATTTACTTTACAAACAAGTTAGAAAGTCGGTGAAGCCTGACTATAACATACTCCGGATTCCCCTAGAGTTTGCATTTATCTGATAAATTTGATATAGAAGCTATGGGGCAGATTGTCCAACCACCTTGCAAAGCTCAAAGGCAAAAGAAATTAATTACAACAATTGGAAAGCAAAAGCCACACGTTCAAAAACATAGCAGAATTCCAGGCTGAAACGTGGTTTAGTCCCATAGCAAACTAAAGTCCCCAATTCGTTATAAAGGAAAACTGTGTGGTCGTTTGAATGTGAATATGCAATACAAAAGTCCGCTGATAATAAGATGTGGGTATCTTTGAAACAGCTATCGTTGTACGGACATACCAATTGCTATTCCGAATTGTTGTAATTAATCTCTGTGGATTTATGTTGATTACATTGAATTGTAACTCTCCACCGACCTCAAGCCAGCCAAATGCAAAACTTTCAAGCCACACAAAGTGATAAAGAAGTCATAAAGCGAGTCCAGTGCTACCCATCAAAATTTGTTGATTTCCGTATAACTTCTCTATCGTTCATCCGATCTTCATAATTTCTTTGGTGAATCGATAAATAATCATAATTTCAAAATATCTCTAGATGGTACAAATCATCTATATGCTAAACTGTATGAGATATGAGATTTTTTCTAAATGGCAGCAACCTGTGACATAAAAATTGATCTGCCTGCATCTACAAGAAGTATTTGTCCCATACAAGTCAAACCCCTATCTCTGTACTTTTACAGATATACGGACAGACAGACGGATTGTTTACCCCCTTATTTTGTATCGCTTTCTATTCTATTATATTGTAACAGTGTTTTTTAGACAAAGCTGTAAATAAAATAAAAATAAATAATATGTGAAGCTTACTTGTTCTTCATCATCCATCGTGTGGCATGTGGCACCGTCTTGTTGAATCCACATGTCAACTAAGTCAAGTTCGTCTAACAAATAGGTCGGTAATCATCACACAGTACTTTGCAGAGCAGGAGTTTTGATAAAATAAAATTCAATGAATAATGGTGAAATGGCAAACCTTACTGAGCACTTTTAGCGTTGCCACATCTTACGAATCACGCGTGACGTTTCTCAAAATGTACCCAAATGGAATAAAAATCACCCTTTAAAAGAAAACATAGAAATAAAGTTTATTATTTTATTACTGTTGGCTTGGTCTGTTAAGCGTTAGCCTTCTTCAAGGAAAAAACAGATAATACTGGTGAATATTTAGATTAGATCACTTTAAAGATTGACAGAGTTGATTGAACTTAAATTCAAAGTTGGCTAATTTTTAAGAAAGCTATGATTAATAAGAGATGAACCCAAAATATGGTGACCGTACTCCATTTCTCACTCAAATAATTGATTGAGACAAACTCGCGTTGCGTCCAATGTCATTAGTTCAGCATGACAAGCACCTCCTTCTGGGCTCTATTCCATTCTGACACATTTTCCACATCGCAATCCACATTCATAAATTATTGTGGCTCTAAGGCCTTGGGATTTGTTTCCGAGCATTTCATGCGCAAACATTTTGGCTCTGTTTGTGTTCTGGCAGGTCCATGACTTTCTTTATATATTTATAATGAAAATGTTTACGAAGCTTAGTGAGCAACATAGTCGGTAAGATTGTCTCAATGTGTAAATCTAATAAAATTTTTCATTAGGCATTTAAAGTATGTACATGGATCCGATGGAAAACCTGTGACGTTGCTGGTCCAAAGGATTTATGCTCAAAACCCTAAAAACCAATAGAAAGATTTTGAACTAATGGGTGTCAAATGACTTCGTTAGAAGCAACAGAAAAAATTTACAATTCAGTGGCAATAGGTGAGCAATTTAATTTAACCTTTAAAATCATATAGTGGGCGGTCAGGACATCAATCGTGTGGATGCACGTTGCAGCTACAATAACCTAGAAACAATTTATATGGCAGAACGACATTTGCCGGGTAAGCTAGCATATAAAACAAAGTCGTGTTACTTACTCCAAGCTAAGCAGATTTTTGAAAATTATGAAATTAATAGTTGGTCATTATTGACGGGTAAATAGGACGCTTAAGTCAATTGGTCCAAAAATATTGCGAACTTTTTTACATTTTTATACCCTTGGAGAGGGTATATTAAAATTGTCCGGATGTTTGTAACGCAGGGAAGGAAGCATCTCCGACCACATAAAGTATATATATTCTTGATCAGTATGACGAGCTGAGTTGATATAGCCATGTCCGTCTGTCCGTCCGTCTGTCCGTCTGTTTCTATGCTATCTCCTCCGTCAGTTTTAAAGCTATCTTAACCAAACTTTGCACGAAGTCTTTTAGTACAAATACGCTGCACATTTGTCGGAACCGGCCGGATCGGATGACTATAGCATATAGCTGCCATAGGAACGATCGGTTGAAAAACAAGTTTTAGTTAGAAAAACTTTTTTGCTTTTAATGCTATCGCTCCCAACGCTCGTATTTATAAGTTTTTAATGATTTCACATAATTTCACCAAGGCTTGTCCAAATCGGACAACTATATAGTATGGCTGCCATACAAAAGTTAGGTCTGAAAAATAGTCTTAGTAAGAAAAACTTTTTTGTTTTAAAAAATATCGCTCCCAACGCTTGTATTTATCAGTTTTCAATGATTTTACATAATTTCAACAAAGTTTGTCAAAATCGGACCACTATATAGTATAGCTGCCATACAAACTGTCAGGCATATATTAAGCTCCAAGGGTATTTAACTTGCCTTTATTTTTATACTCTGTACCGAAGGTACATAGAGTATATTAAGTTTGTGCAAAAGTATGTAACAGAGAGAAGGAATCATTTCCGACCCTATAAAGTATATATATTCTTGATCAGCATCAACAGCCGAGTCGATATAGCAATGTCCGTCTGTCCGTCGGTCCGTATGAGCAAACAGATCTCAGAGATGGTAAGAGATAGAGATTTGACATGTATGGGACAAATGTTTCTTATAGCTGCAGGCAGATCAAGTTTATTTTCAATTTTGGCCACGCCCCCTCCCGCCCCCGCAATTTTGAAAAAACTTCATATCTTCCACAGTTTTGCAGATAGATGGTTCGTACCTTCTAGAGATAGTTAGAGATTGTCAAAATGTATAGATTTGCTGAAGAAATGATAAAGATCGGATGAGCGGTTCTCAAGTTATAAGCAAAAAAGTGAACAATGCTCCCCCGCCACCCCTCCTCCCACCCTTCACAAACAACACCGCACACTCTTACAGAGAGAGAGAGAGCGAGAGAGAAAGAGACTGAGATAGAGAGAGACACAGCAGCAGTACTGCATTAAGCTCCTACTCCAGGTACAGAGTATGTTATAGTCGGGCTTGACCGACTTTCTCACTTGTTAAAAGTTAAGATTGTTAAAAAGACAAGTAAAATCTTTGGGTTAAACAGTCCTTAAAATCTCGAAGTTTAAAAAATGCATATATGAGTGTAGATTGTCATAAAGACGGGTAAATAGGAGGTGTAGATCAAAAGGTAGATTGTCATAAAATGGGTTAAAATGTTTGGGTATATAGAAGGTGAACAACGAGCGGTCCTAAAAATCTCGAAATATGCAATATTAATATATGAGCTTAGATTGTCATAAAGACGTTCAAATAGACGGTGCGACTTCTTGACTTTTTTTTAAAGTGAATTATTTTGTTTTCGAACATTTTCTTTGAAAGAACTTGGGACCAAGACCATGTCATTTGCAACAAATCCAGTTCAGTTTAGTGTAATAAATAAACCTCAATATGCTTCCTGTCGACATTAAGGGAATACGTTTAACCCTTTAACATGTATAATTCACCTGCTTCTGATTATCTTGTCTCTATATATGCAGGTGTGTGTGTGCTTTTGTGGAATGTGCAACCAGGTACGAAACGGGACTCCATTATATTTCTTGTATACAGTATAAAGCAGTGGTTCCCTCTGACTCTTCTGGGCAAGTTAACGATTTTCTTGTTTTCTTTTGTGCGAATGAATTTATATATATATATATATGTGTAAGGGGTCCTTTGGCAGGCACAAAAGCAGGACGAACTGAGACCCTCGGCCTGTGATACTGATTTTGAGTTGTGCAATAAATTTTTATCTGTACATGCGAACGCCGACTCCTGTCCGGGAGAAGGCGGCGTCTGACGAGGAGGTGGTGGCCATTAAACAACGCTGTCAGGTTTGAATGGGCCAACCTGAAGCGGCCATTACACAATAGAATTTCTTTTTGTTTTTGTTTTTCTTGTTGCCTTTTTTGTTGCCTTTCAGTTTCAGTTTATACTGCGGCCTCTCTGGTTTGCCCTTATTGTTATTAGCCAAGCGGTGTGGCTCATGTTTTAACGCTGAGTGCTGGCTGAATGACATCTGGGTCAGCACCTGGGCCACATCTTAGGACATGGATGCATTGTGTGCAAGCGATTGATATACAACGCCAATATCAGTCCGTCAATCTAATCTCGAACGTGTAAATCTAATCAAAATCAAAGCGCATTGAAACACTGTAAGTCCATCCGAACGAACATTATGGTGTGATTTAATAATTGTTATGCCCCTAAGGGTTATCTAAACAAGCAATTGAACTAATGAAATTTTCCAAAACCAGAAACCCCTCAATATTGCCAGGGAGTCCGGCAGGTGGGATGAATGCCGCTGCTAGCAGGCTCACTTCCTCATTAGCCACCGTTGTGCAACCTGGAAAATGAGCATTAATTAGTGGCTGTTAGGACTTTCTCATTGCCCTCTGACGTCCATGTAACGTCATCGCGTTTGAGCTTTGCACTTTTAATTGTTGGCAGCTTAGTTAGATGCTTTCGAAGTCAAGCTGTACTGCAGCAGAAGTTTCTCCTTCTCCTCCTAAATGATGACAGCGCTGGCTTGGGCATGCTTCCTTTTTTTCACATTTAAGGATCTCGAGTGCTGCTCATAGTGTACGCTAGCTTTTTGGTTTTGCAATCAACAAAACTCAGCGATGATTAAAATCGCATCAAACGGTTGAGTGTGAGTTGGCTGATCAAACATGTTTGCTTTTGGTCTCAGCAACAACAAGCACATTATTCTAATCTCTGCTTGACCGATTATAATGAAAATTCTCTTTGTTACAGTAATTAATGCCAGCAACATGTAGGGGTGTCTAGTTGGGTCGTCGAACGAATGCAGCAACACAGAACAGAGCAACAATTACATGGAATAAATGAAATTAAGTTCTTCTCAAGCTTTCCAAAGTCAACAACAACAATTGATCCAGACTCATTCGTAAATTTAATTCATGTTTTCAGAAATAATGCACAATTCAGCGGCAAATGGTCAGCAATTAAATTCAACCTTCAAAATAAAAGGCCAAGTGTACTGCCAATGCCAAACGAACCACATATATTTTTACAAATCTACTTTATGGGCGGCGACAGAATAACATTTGCCGGTTTAGCTGGTATACTTTATATACATTCTTGACAACAGCCAAGTCGATATTGTCTGTCCGTCTGTATGAAAGCACAAATCTTAGAGATGGTAAGAGATATATATACTTCCTCTACTACTACATTTTTGGCTAAGCAATTCGGAAAAAAATGTACATATATGCCACAGTTTTGAAGATAGATGGTTTGTACCATCCAGATATAGTTAGTCATTAGTAATATGTAACGATTTGCCGAAGAAGTGTATATAGATCGGATGAACGATACTCAAGTCAGTTTCAATCAAAAGTCAGTATAGAATTGGTGTGGGCTAATTAGTTTAAAACACGGATTGGGAATTTACTTTGGTTCATTGGAGACGGCGCGTTGCCGGTAAGAATGAGTGTAACATAAAGGAGTAAAGACAAGTCAGAGTGTGTGTATGAGTTAGAGAAGAGATGTAAGATAAACAAATAGAGGCCAGCTAACTTCGGCTCGACCGAAGTTTATATACCCTTGCTGCTTGATATATGCCTGACAGTTTGTATGGCAGCTATACTATATAGTTGTCCGATTTCGACAAGGCTTGGTGAAATTATGTGAAATCATTAAAAACTTATAAATACAAGCGTTGGGAGCGATAGCACTAAAAACAAAAAAGTTTTTCTCACTAAAACTAGTTTTTCAACCGATAGTTCCAATGACAGCTATATGCTATAGTCATCCGATCCGGCCGGTTCCGACAACAGCATATTTGTACCAAAAGACTTCGTGCAAAATTTGGTTAAGATAGCTTTAAAACTGACGGAGGAGATAGCATAGAAACAGACGGACCGATGGACAGACGGACGGACGGACAGACGGACATGGCTATATCAACTCAGCTCGTCATGCTGATCAAGAATATATATACTTTATGAGGTCGGAGATGCTTCCTTCTGTGCGTTACAAACATCCGGACAATTTTAATATACCCTCTCCAAGGGTATAAAAAGGCAGGAGTCTCGAGCATCGACTAAACCAGGTAGATGAACTTGGACTGCCACCTATCTTACAGTTTTAAAATCGTCTCAATACTGGCACCATCTATTGGTCAGTTTTGAATATCAAGTAATGTTGCCATCTGTTGGTCATGTTATGACCAATAGAAGTGCAGATACAAGGTGTATTACAGCCGTACTTGACCGACTTTCTTATTAGATTTAACAACACTTTGAATTGGTGTGAGATATTCTAAACCTCTGGTTAAAAGTAACGCTACGATGACCGTTATATTGGGGAGTCAGAAAGAAAAAGAAAAGTAAGAAAGTTCACTGAGTGATAAGTTCTGCACCGAACCAACACATTTGGTCCTTCGAGTCGGACACAAATCAAAAGCAACGCCACTTTAGCAAATGAATAGAAATACTGACCAAGGATGAAGAACAGCTTTATTGACTATAGTATTTCTACACTTATCTTCCTCGATTAAGCGTGCTTTCATCTTCTTTCTGATTTTCCTCAAGATTAAATTTTCTGCGTTTTTCTTTCTTTTTCTTACTCCACTATTTCTTCTTACTTCCTTCTTACTTCAAAATTTCTTTAACCTGCAGCTAAATTCAAAATTAACAACGAAACAACCGAAAATTGACAAATCAATCAATATACCCATACACACACACACACACACACACACACACAGTTGGAGATATATTTAATACTGGTCTTACCTGTAAATTGGACACAACAATTGAATTCATTTGCCCCCCATGCAAGTTGTGTCTCTTTGGCTGCCTCCGAAATGAGATTGCATTTTGTACAAATTTAACCCAATTTGGAGGCGAAATGTGTTTCTATATTCCGTAATGTACATTGTACGGGGAATATTTGTATGTGTTTGTGTGTCGTTTGTTTTCTGTGGCTGGCACATGCGAGGCACGGACATGGACATGACGGACGAACGCGAATTGTCTAGCGCCCTGGGCCAACTATTATTAGCGGCACGCTCGACATGCAAACGTATAAGTTGAGGCAAATGTTGATGATGGGAGTGGAACTGGGAGTGGAATAGGGATAAGCAGGTGTTCGACTTTTCACATTACATATAGACAGAGTCGCTGGGAGTCCCCCGTCCCGAGTCCTGTCCGTGTCGCTCCCAACCGACTTTCTTGCATAATTTACAATGCTTGTTTGTATTTATAGCTAAATTATTGATTCTTCAAATTTGCTGTTCACCTTTCCAATATTTCGGAAATGGACGATAATGATTTTTGTTTTTGAGTTTAGCTTGTATTAAATTTTAAAGCTTAAAGTTTCCAAACTGACGTGACGTTACGTTTCTACAGAAAAATGTTTTTTGCTTTTGCGTTTGGGTACCAATTAAGTAGTAAACAATGACAACAATCTAGCATAAGAAGTAAAAACTATAAGCAAAGTTATGAGCTGGCGCGAGATAGTTAAGATAACCAGTATCTGACGTGACGTTACCTGGCCTTACGTCACTTAAATTTCCTTATTACTTAAATGTTGATATTAAAACGGTGTTCCAGGAGCAGTCTCTTGGGTTTGCTGAATAGCCAGAAGTCAACCGGAGCCAAATCAGCTGTCACTTAACTTGTTACAAAGTTAAAGAAAGAAAAAAATTATCTATTGGAATACCACGGGAAGTTTAAATTAAAAACTTCACCTTTTCAATTCCACATAAAAATTCACAGAGACGAATAATGAATAAAATGTACTTAAAAAACACTATTTTTATACTCTGTACCGAGGGTACATAGAGTATAATAAGTTTGTGCAAAAGTATGTAACAGGGAGAAGGAATCATTTCCGACTATATAAAGTATATATATTCTTGATCAGCATCAACAGCCGAGTCGATATAGCCATGTCCGTCTGTCCGTCTGTCCGTCCGTCCGTCTGTCCGTCTGTCTGTCCGTCCGTATGAACAAACAGATCTCGGAGATGGTAAGAGATAGAGGTTTGACATGTATGGGACAAATATTTCTTATAGCTGCAGGCAGATCAAGTTTATTTTCATTTTTTGCCACGCCCCCTCCCGCCCCCGCAATTCGGAAAAAACGTTATATCTCCTACAGTTTTGAAGATAGACGTTTCGTACCTTCTAAAGATAGTTAGTATTTAGCAAAATGTCTCGATTTGCCAAAGAAATGATAAAGATCGGATCAGCGGTTCTCAAGTTATAAGCAAAAAAGTACATCGCCCTCGCCCACCCCCTCCCACCCATTCACAACTAACACCACACAATCTTAGAGAGAGAGAGCGCGAGGGAGAGAGTGAGAGAGCGAGAAAGAGAGAGAGAGACTTTGAGATGAGCGCAGCACCAGCATTGCATTCAGCTCCTACTCCAGGTACAGAGTATGTTATAGTCGGGCTTGACCGACTTTCTCACTTGTTTAATGTGAAACCACTTTAAATTCGGTACAGAAAATTTTTGTTAGAGTAAAATTTCATTTCAGCGTCACTTGACGTTGTGAAAGAGGGGCAAAGATGGGAAAGAGATGGAAATAGGGGATCAGTGATTTAACAGAGGCTTAACAGTGAATTAACAGTGACTCAATTGGGCGTTACTAAAACGACGCGTCGTTCATATTTTGTGCTATTGACAAACAAGAGGATGGGCAGAGGAGGAAGCGAAGAGGTAGGAAAGATGCTGAAGAGGAACAACTGGGCGGGATTTGGGTGGGTTCTGGTAAAGATCTGCGGGGATATGGCAGGGATCTGGGTGGGATTAGGGTAGGATTTTTGTGGAACCTAGGTGGGATCTAAGTGGGAACTGGTAGGGTTCTAAATGGGATCAGGGTGGAATCTAGATGAGATCTGGGGTAATCTGGGTGGTATCTGGATGTGAGGTGGAATATGGGTGGAAACTGAGTGGGATATGGGTGGATCTGGGTGGAATATTTAACTCAAACATATAATTTGGTTGCTGAAACAAACTTGACCTGCGTACGGTATATACCTATGTACATGCAAAAATTTGTATCTCTATCTCTTATAGTCTCTGAGATCGACGCGTTCATACAGACAGACGGACATGGCTAAATCGACTCGGCAGTTGATGCTAATCATGCATATATAGACTTTTTAGGGTCGAAAATGCTTCCTTCTCCCTGGTACATACATTTGCACAATTTCATGATCCCCTTTTTGCCCATTTTCAAGGGGTACAGGGTATAAAAATATATGATAATAGGCAACACTGCGTATAAGTTATATAAAAAAATGTTAGAGGCTATTCGCGCCCATTAAAATTCGACTTTATTTACTTATGTTTTTATATACGCTCAGATAGGGGGTGAAAGCAACCTTAAAAATGTAATACTCAGGGGGTCCAACCTAATGAAAATAGAAGGTGACGCAAGATATTTACTTGAAATTCCAAGATCTTTTAAAAGCTGTAACAAAGAACTTATCAATGAGGTTCATTCAGGTAATGATTAACGGTTTTAAAAGCTTCTTAAGCTGGATGTTATCTTCTATACCAAAAATTGACTTAACGATTTACGAATTGCTGATAAAAAACCTTAGTATCCTGTTTCGAATTTCCGGACAGAATCTTTTCTAGAATTGTTTTTTTTTGTGTTAAATGTTTATCTTTTATGGCTAATTGAAATTTAGTTCTGAACTGAAAACATGTCCTTTCTCGTGCCTTATCATCACTGCCCAAAAGTATCAGCAGTTTCAAGTATACAAACTATTGTATAATGGTATACAAATAAAATCACAGTGCTGAGCGCATCCACTTTTTCGTAGAAGTCGTTTCTGATTCTAAATATGATCCACACAAATTTCCAAAGAAGAAATTCGTTATCACTGATCAGAAAAGTAGGCTAAGAAAAAGCAGTGATCAGGGATCAAAAATTTAATGCTGAACGTGACCACTGTTAAAGAAGGGTCTTCTATTCTAAAAAATCAATGATCAGGGATCAAACTTATTAGCTGAACGCACCCTCTTTTTCCAGATGAATCTTATAGACCACAAAAATTTTCCATGAATCAATCTTCTCAGCTTTTTCAACTTTAAAATGATCTGAAAAGAGTTGAATGCATCCTTTCTTTCCCGCTTTCACGCTCAATTCATCATTTCCTCCGTTCTCCTTTCCAGATGTCAATTCAAAAGCTTAACGATAACACCAACTCGGGCTATGTCAGCTCCGAGGAGACAGACTCACTGCTTGTTTCCAACCCATCGAAAGGCAGAACCGCCCTGCTGCGGCAGGTAAAGAACAGTTCTGCGAACGGACCAACAGCGAACACATCCATGGCTTCCACATCGGGGGGTGGCGGCGGCGGCAAGCCGACCCTGATGCGTCAGGATCGCACTTCCACATATCTAACCAGCCCGCAACAGTCGCAGCATCGCATGGGCGCCTCGGATGACGAGGACATCGAACAGGGGCTGCGCGCAGCCACCGCCGTCGTTGCCATTGTGCCTGACATTGAAGTACACCACGAAGAGGACCAAGAACTAACACAAAACACATCAACGACCACCACAATATCGGCGTCGGCAACCAGTGTTGCCGGCGTGGGCGCCACAACGACCAAGCCGGAGCAGAAGCAACCGCAACCGACCATATCAATTATGAATTTAAGTCTCAAGCCACAGCAGGAGCACGCGCATCCCAATTTGGGCACCTCATCATATCAGAATCTAGCATCCAGCATACCGCCCAGCGTGCCCAGTCGATGTCGAGCCTGCCGCAACTGCAGTCGTCGCGCTTCCACCACGCCCATCTCGATGACCGGGTCGCAGATCGATCGCTCCGCCTCGCGCGACAGCGTGAAAAGTGCCTTCCAACAGGGTAACCTGACCAGCTCGATGGCCATATGCATATCAAACTCGGCCCTCCAGCAGCAGCAGCAGCAGCAGCAACAGCTCCAGCTGCAGCTGCAGCTCCACCACCAGCAGCAACAGCAGCAGGTCCCACCCGTGCTCATCACGTCATCGCCCACGAACGGGTCGCGGATCATTAGGCAGAGCTCGCAACCGGAGTCCAGCACCACGGCCATCTGCTGCGGCACGCACAGCTCCTGCGGCCACTCCCACTCGCACACGGTGCCGAATGTGTCGCTGAAGCAGCTGCGGGAAAGCACCACCGATGGCATTGCGGGCATAGCGGCCGATTCCCTAAGGATCAATGGGGGCATGCGGCCGTTCAAGCAGGTGAGAGAGCCAATTGCCACCAACGGCCAGGGGGGGCCCATAAACGACTTTCTTTCATATACATATATATATATAATTCCGCCATCTGTACATAATAAATGTGTGTGTGTGTAACAATTGCCCCCCTAACATTTGTGTACAGTTGTGCCCAAGAAACCCCCTTAACGTTCATACACAAATTTATACTTAGTTAATCTAAAACTTATCCACTTACGTATGTATGTATGTGTGTACACTTGCACTCATCGATGTCATTTAGTTATATAAAAATAGTGTGACCAGGCTCTGGAATTAGTTTTTGAATTTTGTGATTTTTATTTTATGGGTCGTTCATTCGGTGTGGGTTTTGAAAAAAAAACAAAGAAAAGCCCGCAGGCTTTTGCTTTTCAGTCGATGAAGTGGGTCAGAGCAGTATGTGTGGCATGTGGCACCGTCTTGCTGAATCCACAAGACCCAGCTCTTCTATTTTAGGCAATAAAAAGTTTGTTATCATAGCGCGGAAGCGTTCTACATTCGACTTCTTTAAAAAAGTACAGTCCAATAGCCACCGGCCCATAATCCACACCAAACAGTGCATTTTTCAGGATGCATTGGCAGTTCTTGCAATGCTTCTGGCTGCTTTTCACAGCAAGTATGGCACAATTTCTTCGATAAAAATGGAAATCTTTGTGTATTTGTATTGTATTGTATTGTGTAACCTAACCCTAACCGAATGAACAACTCATACAGATCAAAATCTTATACTAATTAGGTTTTAGAAATACTCTTTAGAAATTTTAATTAAATTTGAATTTACTGCTTGTGTCGTGTGGCTAGCAAGAACTGCTACACTGTGATTTCTTATATTTTAAGTTCATAATAACATATTGAAATGTCATTCTGTCACAGAGTTAATAATTTACATTAGCGAAGCCAAACAGCAGAACAAAGAAGAAACAAAGCCATTTCATCGCTAACATTTAAGCCAAAACTTTATTCAATGGGAAATATGCGTACAAATCAAAGCAATAAATGAATATTCGTATATATAATATACATCGACCGCTCACTTAAATGAAATTGTAACCATTTGAAACTACTCATCGACAATTATTCAATCATGTTCTAAAATATTTTTGACAAAAATTGTTAAAACGTGCTTGATTTAAGGTAAATCAACAACATCAAATATTTATATTAAAGTAAAAGCATGTATTCTGCATTTTTTTTTAACAAACTAAAAAGGATACAAAATAAGGATAATAAAAAAAACAATTAATAATGGATTTAACCTCCAGACTTATTTATGAACTCAAAAATTACTAACGGGTGGACGCTTATCTCTGAATTGGGTATTTTGTCCCATTCCTCAGTCTGTTAGCCTTTTGAATCTCTTCAGTAGAGTTAAACTTTCGTCCGCCAGCATTAAGAACGACGTGCAAGGTTACTCCACCTGTTTTCAATTGGATTCATGTCGGAAGAACGCGCAGGCCATACTAAAAGCTGGATATTCTTCTCAGTGAACACTTCATCCAATAAGTTTAAATAGCCCAATGTATTCTTGCGACCTCTAATCTTCGATTAACTTTTAGTAGACTTTTTGGACCAAGAGCCGGACCCGTATACCATCTTTTAGCAAGATAATGCTGCCACAAACGAGCCAAGGCCAGTCGTGAGTGGTTCAGTGAAAAGAAAATCAAGCTTCTTGAATGGCCAGCACGTTCTCCACTCATGAATCCAATTGAGAACATGTGCCGTAAGCTTACACATTTAGGGTGTTCACTTTGTTGAGCACTTGAGCACTTGAGGAAAAGTGTAAACATTTCCAACAACAATTTACTCTGAACAAATTGTGCACAGCTTGCTCGACCCAGACCCTGGCTACGAAAAGTCGGGCACTTGTACCTTAGTGCTATAAGTTTTATATGTACAAGCTTAAATCAAATGTGTGATCAAACATTCATATAAATTGTATGGAAAGAGCGCCAACATTGAATGAACCATGGATTACTGCCCAATCATATCTCAAACGTAGTTGTGCACAAATCTCGTGCACAGAGGGCTGCTCACAATACTAGTCAGGCAAAACTGCTCAAGTACTCAAGTGCTCAACAAAGTGAATACCCCAATTGTGTTTATGCTGGCGGACAAAAGTTCAACTTGACTGAAGAGCTTCGAAAAGCTGTTACTGAATTCCTCAGAAACAAAATACCGGAATGTGGGTATTTTCGATCTCACAAATGCGCCTGGAGATTAAATCCATTGTTAATTGATTTTTTATTATCCTTATACTGTATCCTTTTTATTTTTTTCAAGACTCGTTTAAACTATATTTCGAAGTAAAAACTGAATTTTTTTTTAAAATTTAATTGTAATCTAATAAATTTTGCCTTAAATCAATCAAGTTTTACCCATTTTTGTCATTAACAATTTTAGAACATGTTTTAATCAGAGTTTAAGACCCGAAAGAATTTTGAGCTCAGGTCAAGCAACCTGTGTCCGTTTCCCATGATATAACCGCAATCAAAATTTAGCCATTGGCCGTGTTAGACACGCAACCGATATAGAATTTCGTTCGGGGTTTTTATCAAAAAAATTTAGGTGATTTTAAATAAATTTCGATGAGTGTATCTATAACCGTCTATCAATCACTGCTTCCCAAATCCTTTGTTACGCAGTCTAATACACCTGTCTTTCCAGGTCTTCAGTAGAAATCAGATCGTTCAACTGCTAAGTTAAGAACCCAAGTAGCGGTGTTGTCGTTTTTCTCTCCTCTAGCTCTGAATATGATCCACTGTGAATGAGTTCATCTTATATCCGCATGTGTGCGCAAACCCTTTAAGCTAATTTTTTCAACAGAGTCTTCTTCTTATCTGAAGTGTAAATGTAAAATTGGCTATACAGCTCCTCCAACGGGGCCAAGCCAAGCTTCTCTCGGTAAATATATCAGAAGTGACCGATCTTAAAACTGCCAAAAACATTTTATATCATAGTGGAACACTCAAAATAGCCTGGGATTGGGACCAATAAATTGTGAAACTAGAGGCATCTAGTAGCAACTCCTCATACCCAGTTTTTCTTCATAACGTCAAGTTAAAACATCTGTTGCTGGTCAAATAGATATGAGAGCTAAAATTTTGGAAAATTCACCAAAGATGAAGGGAGTCTCCACAATTGTTATACCAAATTCCTGCCGCCAATGGATAAGCGGTAAGTAACCTGCCCATAGAGGACTAACTTAGAAAATGGAATTATTGGAAAACCACTCGATAAAATTGTTGACATAGTGACCAGTTAAGTGTGTCCTTAAGAGATGGTAACATGCATCGAAAAACCGCGATGGTGTGTACCACATTTGACAGCACACATAATCGAGGCAATAAAGGCCAAAAACTAGAGATCAAAATAGACCGAACTGCGTGTTTAGATTCGCCATCAGAGCTTTAAGTCGCGGGCTATGGGAGCGTCAAGAGCGTCTCCAAAATTATGCAATAAGTTCTCTGAATAAAATTCGTCAGTTCCACTAGGAAAAACTTCAATTTTGTTTAAAAATGTCTTTGGTTGGCCAACTGCGATATGCTAAGACGGGATCTACACCGTGATTTGGGCAACGGGACAATTAGAATGCAATACTTTATGACGTGTTTCCGTGGTATAAAGATTTGCTCTAGCTTTTGCAACAATGGTTTAACCGTTTTTTTTTTTTTAAAGAAAAATGTCAAATGGGCATGGACTGATGAGCATCAAAAAGGCATTCGATCTAGTGAAGAATAAACTAACAGCAGACCCGGTCCTGACATGTCCTGATTTTGAACCAATGTTCATACTTCAGACAGATGCAGTGACTATGGTATCGGGGCCGTTCTAACCCAAGAAACAGAAGAGGGCGAAAAGGTCATATCATACTCGAGCAGAACGCTAAATCAGGCAGAGAAAAACTATTCTGCCACAGAGAAAGAATGCTTGGCAATAGTTTGGGCGGTCAGACGGTTAAAGCCATACTTAGAAGGATACCATTTTAGGGTAGTCACGGATCATATGGCTCTAAAATGGCTCAACAGCATAGAGAGTCCTTCAGGCAGAATTGCCAGATGGGCTTTAGAGTTGCAACAATATGATTTCGAAATCGCGTATCGAAAGGGTCAGTTGAACGTTGTAGCAGATGCGCTATCAAGACAACCGCTAGAAACGTGTAGAAGAGCCAAAGGAATGGAACCGGAAGAGACTTATAACGACAACTGCGAATGGATAAAGGAAATGACAATAAAGATAGAAAACAATCCCCAAAAATTTATATGGCAGAAGGTGGAAATGTGTATCGTCATATCCCCCATAGGGCTGGGAACTAAGACGTAGTTTCGTGGAAACTATGTGTTCCCACAGGGTCAAGAGGGAGGGTCTTAAAAGAAAACCATGACGCGGCGGCGGCTGGGCACACAGGATCAAGAAGAACTATTGCAAGAATAGCGGCGAGATATTATTGGCCGGGTATGCACAGAGACGTGCGGAGGTACGTAAACAAGTCAAAAAAAGTGAAAAGTGAATTCTCACCAATGCATTTGTAAATCTCAGGGGGGGGTTTAACCCCCAAAACACAGATGCCTTGAACTGATGTATTTAATTGATCCGATATGTTTTTCTGCCGGTAGTGAAACACTTTACTCATAAGTTTAATTCCATAATATTGGTGAAACTGGTTTAACCTAAATGGTCAATGTTGTTCTAAGGCAATTGCTAGTATACAAAAGCCTAAGAACCGCGAACCAAGGCTTCGTTGGTAAAACTGAAAACGCGATCTGGTCGATTTTGATCTCTAGTTTATGGCCTATATGGATTCGATAATGGGTGCTGTCAAATGTGGTATCCACTATCGCGGTTTTATTAAGTTTCTTAAGTACACATTTTATTAGTCCGTATCTCAATATAGTTCAAATCTAAGAAAGTTCTATCAAGTGGTTTTCCGTTTATTCCATTTTCTAAGTAAGTCCTGTATGGTCAGGGTGCTAACCACTTGTCCATTGGCGGTGGGAATTTGGTATAAAAATGGTGGAGACTCCCTCTAACTTTGGTGAATTTTCCAAAATTTTAGCTCTCATCTTGTTTTTACCAGCAAACAGAGGTTGTTGCTTTGTGTTGCTAATATAAATATGCCTATTAAATGCGAACTTGACGTGATCCAGAAAAACTGGGTATGAAGAATTGCTACTAGATGCCTCAAGTTTCACATTGCTTTGGTTCCAATCCCAGACTATAAAAAAAGTTGAATTTTGTGGCACAGTGTATTAAATGCTTTCAAACTGGTATTCGGTCATTAAAATGGTCGGAAAATGTAAGACTTTGATGTTTGTGTTCTTCAGGATTTTGGTTTTAAGTTCTTATATGCTCAATGTTTTTTGTAGACAGTTTTACCAGCTTATTTTGTAGCTGCTGATAAAAGAAAAGGGATTTCCTGTTTGTTGCATTTCAAGTTCGAATAACATTTACTTGAGCTCAGTCTCCATACCAAACTCAGATCAATAAATTTTTGATGCAAATTCCTGATGGACTTTCAGGCTGTTGATTTTTATCTACTTATAATAATGGCATGAACAGGCTATCGTCTGCCAATCCGAAAGCTGATGTAAAAGTATTTTGGCTCTAAGACATCTTAAGCTGTTTAAATTTGCAACTCAAGTGACAAAATGATATTTCGTAGTCAGAGAGTAATGAAAGTATTGTAGATATGTCCTACTCCTTTGCTCCTATTTTTTTTCGATCAACTTGTAGTTAGCTCTATATATTCATTCTAATAACCATAAAACATTTGCTGATCCATATGCCATCATAATTATTTCTTGTGTGTTTTGTTTTTCCGCTTTTCATTTCACATTTTCTCGCGTTCGGAAATCCAATTAGTTAAAATCAATATTGCTCATACGCCACATTGGGCTCAACAAATATTATTAATTTTTCTTCTTTTTTTTCGGGGGGGGGGGGTGGAAGGAGGGGGAGCATAATTAAAAATTTTGTTGTTTACTGTTCCACAGGGTGGGTGTCTCAGAACTTTCGCACATTTATGGGATCCTAACGAGCTAAATGAATTTCAATTTCAAATTTCCTGCTCTGGCCCTTAACTTATTGATTATTCATGTGGGGCAATTGAATTGTAAATTAGTCCGAAAAATGTTTGCTAAAGATTCAATTATAATTAATATCAATATCCGACAACGTCTGAACTTTTCGTGGCCATAACAAAATGAGCAACATATTTCCCTCTTCCTCAATGCTGCAAACTAGTGACCTTACCATAATGATTGATGAATGTTTTCACTCTTTGACATTTGCTGTCGCTGTTTTGGTATTTTCTTTGCCGCTGTTGACACACAACAGCAGCAGCAGCAGCAGCAGCAGCATATAGATAATTGCCTTCGGCTGGTTGTCAGACACTCTGGCGGGGGCTATGGCCAAGAAGCTTTAACCGAACACGGAAAAGCTTTGTGCACATTCAAAATATAAGCCAAGATTTCTCTAGGTAAACGGAGAAAGCTTTTCGATTTACATTTAATATTTTCTATAAATTTTATATGCAATTTCCCGATTGATGGAAGCTTTTTGGCATTTTACAAGCTTTTTTTTTAGTTAGGGGGGGAGGCTCGCCTTAAGCTTTTCCACATTTTCCAAGTTTTTAGACAAAATGTCTGTCGTTTTGTACGCAAAGCTTTTCATTTAATTATGCAATGCGGCTAGAGAAACTTTTCATTCATTGTACTTACAACAATTTTCTTTAATGCTCATCATCATCAATGTCGCCGGTGCTTTGCCCCCACAAAGTTTTTCAAAGTTTTTGTACGAAAGTTTTCGCTTTTTGGCTAAAATAGACACTCCATGTCACTTGAATAGGTTTTTGTTTTGTTTACTTGGTATTGGTAGAAGGGTACTTTGTAAGTATTTAGTTAGAGAATGTTGGATACAAATACAAACATAAACAAAATTTGAGTGTGCTAAGGACTCAAAGGACTTTGAGGTGAAACGAGTTAGAAATATTTATGATTTTAACGTTGACACGTCTATAAAACACCCAACACAACAATTCAACAATCCGTCAATTCAACACAAACAAATTCAACACAAAACAAAGTCGTCACAAAACAATTTCAACACAAGTCAATACATCACTAAGTCATTTCACCCAACACAACAATTCAACAATCCGTCAATTCAACACAAAGTCTTCACAAAACAATTCCACAACACGTCAATACATCATTAAGTCATTTTACCCAACACAACAATTCCACACACGTCAATTCAACACAAAACAAAGTCTTCACAAAACAATTTCAACACACGTCAATACATCACTAAGTCATTTTACCCAACACAACAATTCCACACACGTCAATTCAACACAAAACAAAGTCTTCACAAAACAGTTTCAACACATCACTAAGCCATTTTACCCAACACAACAATTCAACACACGTCAATTCAACACAAGTCAACTCGACACTAAACAAAGTTTTCAAAAAAAAAAGTCAACACACGTCTATACGTCATTTCGCCCAACACAACAATTTAACACTTAATTAATTCAATTCAAACCAAATTTAAATTTAATAATAAATTAATTATTTTGTTTTTTTTTTTTATTTATGACGTGTGTTGAATTGACGTGTTGAAATTGTTTTGTGTTGAATAGACGTGGAACCATTTTAACATATTTTCAGGTTTTTTGACCAACTTTTCTAATGTTAGTAGTAGTAGTAGAGTATATTTTTTGGCATATTACAGGCATGGCTTTATTAGCCGTGAGCCCAATGCCGATTCTTCATTTTTACAATTTGACAATTTTTGTTGCTTAAAATAACTATTAAGTTCTAGTTCTAATTTAAGCATTTACAATTCAATTAATTTACATTAAAATCTCCCTAAAAACTTTCTTCTATTATTTGTTTCCTATATTTTTGTGCGCGGCTGATATATGATGATAGGCTGTTCCAGTTGCTCCCGTTCAATAAGTTGATACATTCCTCCACATTCAAATACTGTGTTCCGAGGTGCGCTTCCCTGATTTCTTTTAATATTGGACATTTTCCCAAAAAGTGCATTATATCCTCGCGTTCCCTCAGGTTGCATAGTGAGCATTCATTACCATGATTTTGAAAGTGTGGTCGATAATTTAGATTAAGCATCTCTACTCTTGCTTTAAAAATTAGCATTATCCTGTATGAGCCGATGTCGTCCTGGAAGTAATTGTTTTCTTGCAAGTTGTATGTTAATCGTTTGTAAACTAGTCTCCCCGAACTCTCTCAATTTGATCCTCCACATCTGCCTTGTCTTAGAGTCCAATGCTAACAATCAGTCTATTCTGCTCCGATCTCCACAAGCTTGGGTTTTCCAGTGTTAACGGAGACTCATAATCCTTTGACATTTTGAGCCATTACTAAAAAACTGTGATTTTGACTCAAGCAGGTATGTTGTGACTATTTTTGGATATCGTCGGTCCGGCATGTTCCAAGACTTAAGGACATATTTGAAGTGGAGATCTAATGTGTGTGTGAATAATGCAGGGAGGCCAGTTTCCAGATGGAGTATTCTGCGGAAGGTGGAAAACTCTTTTTCTGAAATAGCGTTGGCTCCTTTCAACATCCTTGTAAGCTTGGGAACCCCATACTTGAGCGGCATAACACGTGATCGCTTTGGCTGTCGCCTGGTACATTTTCACTAGCTTCCGTTTCAGCAGACCGTTCCACGTACTACTTATTGCCACTTGTGTATCCTTCCTCTTAAGCTCTGCGTGCTTTTGAAAGGTCATGTTGCTCGTGAGTGTGACCCCTAGGTATTTAAACGATTTGACCACCTCCAACTGTGTACCTGCAAGGCTCCAATTTTCGTTTCTGGCAAATCTTCCTCTTCCATTTCGTACTACAAGTATTTTCGATTTTTCGCTATTAATAGCAAGTTTCCATGTATTGCAGTATGTCTGTGTAATATCTATCATTTCCTGCAGCATTTCTGGAGTCTCCGCCATCATGACAATATCATCAGCGTACATCAGCACCTTGAAGCGATGCGTTCCTAGATTGACTCCTCCAGCCAGTTTGTCTACAATATCATCTATATAGAGGGCAAATAAAAGGAGACTGAGTAAGCACCCCTGTTTGACGCCTTGGTTTGTTTAAACCTTCCGACAGAGCTTCAGCCATCCCACACCTTGTAATATTATTGTTGTATAGGCTCTCTAGTGTTTTTACCATTTTGGTGGATACGCCCAGGTTGCTTAGCTTATACAGCTGTCCCTATTTACTGTGTCAAAGGCTGCCTTAAAATCTATGAAGAAGCAGTACATCTTTTTTTCCTTTGCTGAAGTATTCCTTTGCTATAGCAGTAAGTACGTAAATGCAGTCGACTGTAGAATATCCTTCTCTGAATCCCATCTGGTTTTCCTTAGAGCTGGTGTTGATTAGTAAAGTTGACGAGGCGGGCAAGAAGTACAGACGCAAACACTTTCGTTGCAGCATTTAAAAAGGAGATTCCTCTATAATTTTGAGCTTCGTTTGGGCTTCCCTTCTTATATATCGGGTATAAGATGTTGTCTTGAAAGCTGGCGGGAACTGTGGAGGTCTCAAAAATATTGTTGAAAGCTTCGGTGAGCTTTAAGATAAATGATTCAGAAGCATTTTTATAAAACTCACTGGGACTCTATCTGTACCGGGGCTTTGTTGTGTTTACTCCTTACCAGGGCGCTTCGAGTCTCCTGTGGTGTAAAGATGTAATCCAGATCATCCCCTGAGATGTTAGGTAGTACGAAACTCACCCTACTTGGTATGTTCGTTCGTCCAAAAATGTTTTTTGTAATATTTTGGTTTTGGTGGTTTATCAATATTTGTTTTTTTATTTGGGGGCCCTCTTTGTTGCTTCCTTCCAACTTTTCTAATGTTAACAGACATCCGACCTTTGTGTCAATTTGACACAGTTTTTGGAACCCCAAGCTAGGTTCAGCGATCTTCTGAACCTAAAAAGTTTTCCGGATTTGAACCCCTACTGAATTTTATGAGTTTTGCCTTTGACCTATTCAAGTGACAAGAAGTGTAAGCTTGCTCCATCTATTGCTGAGGTTTCTTTCACATTTACACCCACTCATTCATTTCATTTACCATTTGTTCCTATTATTAACTATTGTTACTCTAATCTAGTTATAATGTAGTAGTATTTAGTTCTTAAACTATTCTATAACTCTAAACTTAACTCTAAATTAATTATTATATATGTACCTACTTTACCTTAGCTCCTGCTTTTGATCCTTAACTTATTGTACTTCCCAAACTAACCAACTAATCACTCTCTTCAGGGCGTTCTTCTAATGCCTCGCACATTGTCCGAAAGCCGAAAATTGCGACTTAGAAGGGCCTTCACAGAGGCCACTAACGAAACGCTACAATCCTCCAAAATGGTATTTAACAAACTTTCAAGCCCGTTTTGGCGATTAGCATTTTGCTTCCGTTATTTTATATGTTATGTCAAACAAAAAAAAGACGGTTCATTTAATGGCACCGCAGTTCCAATTTCACTTGGAATGTTCTCCCTGAATCGCATCTCCATAGTCCTCCATGTGCCTGCACCCACAACAAAAGTTGAGCATTTTGGTCGCTTGTAGCTGAAAGCCGCGTTTAAGCAAATGCAAATGCAAAAAAAAGCAAGGCTCGCCGTGCACTTGAAATGCTTGTGTAGATCTGTTAATCCGTAGAAGTAAATTATTAATCTTTTTGTATTTCAAGAAAGGTAAGCTGTAGCCGTTTTTATACTAATTTAGTTTGATTTGCACCAATTTGTGATGATAGAATTTGCACTCTTTAATTGAATGCCAAAGTTTTGTTTCGATTTTCTATCTAATTTTAAGAATAGTTCAAGGTTGAAATGGAAGTTAAGAAAACTTTTATTCAACATTCAAATCAATACTCACTCTTTATGATTAATGTTCTTCTTAAAGGTGTTGATGACCCAATGTTTTATTTAGAAATTTATTTCTTCAAAATTTATTTCTTCAAAACCTGAAGTATTTCATTTCTGGCTATTCTAACTGATAATAAGATTATTTGAGATGGTTTTATGCATCTTCCTGTGAGTTCAGGCTGAGCTAATCCTGCACGAAATCACACAATGATGTTTAGTGCCTCTTTAGCTATTTTGAGTAATATTTATGTTATTGGGAAATTTAATAAGTGCGACAGGTGAAGGTTTTGACCACTTTTAAAATATAAAAGGAAAAATTACACTAGTTTAAAAGGTTCATATTATTAGAAACACTTTGGCTTTGGCTTTGATGCTCAGAAAGTACTTATATTTGTATTAAATAATATAGTGAACAAAATTTTCCTTAAATCGTAAGATTTGATTACGTTTTGATGATAGTGCGATGATATCGAGTTGAGCTTTCAGCATGACCCAAAGATGTTCTCCGACTTTGCTAAAAGGAAATCCTCTCAATTCCTGCCCTCCTTCTCTTTAGATAATGTATCGGGTGACAACGACTCTGATATTGCCAATCTATTTGCAACATTTTTCCAACAATGCTATTCTGCATCTGCTAACAGATTCGTCTCTAAATATCCTTATTCTGTGGCAAATTCCAACTGCCTTGTATGCCCTGTTGTAGATGCAGATCCCGAACCTGACAAAGTTCCCAGCTGTATGTCCTTATGTGTGCCGCTTTGTAAACTCTTTAACATATATCTTCAACAGAGAGATTTCCCTAGTCTTTGGAAGAAATCCTATATTATCCCTATCCATAAAAAGGGACCAAAGTCAATTATTTCGAACTACAGGTGTGTATCGAAACTATCCCCAACTACAACATTATTGTCGTTCGGTAATATCTATATCTCAACATGGTTTCATGAAGAATCGCTCTATCTCTACGAATCTATTAGAATTTACTAATCTTGTAAACAATGGGTTTGTCACCTGGTGCTCGGTTAATACCCTTCCTCTTAATCTTAGCAAGTGTAAATGTATGACTTTTAGAAGTAATTAACCATATGAGTTTGATTATATTATTGATTCCATCCCTTTAGAACGTATCAATAAAGTTGATGATTTGGGTATTCAATTTGTTCCCAAACAAGGCAATGGGAGTTCTCGGATTTTTTTTTTTTTTTTTTTTTTTTTGGGGCGAGGAGGGGAAAATGCCTTATGCATTTCCTAGTCTGCCGTCGCAGAAGGGTATGTAGGACTCGCACCTACTAAAACCCCCCCCTCTCTCTCAGGCCTGTATCCACTTCGGAAAAGCTTTCGCATTACTTCTAAGTGGGGCCCTTTACGCGCTACGCGCTCTCATCTATTATCTGCGTCCAGATACCCCACTATGTCCTCTCGTCCAGGTCTTTTTTCTTGATTCGCAGAATTTCGCCAACAAAACTCGCGATCAATCTCCAGTGCTCTTCGTTCGAGGTCATCTTCGATACGATGTTGTCTGCTGTGATATGTCCTACACATCGTGTTAGGTTGCGTCGCCTATCGGCCCATCGTTCGCAGTGTATCACAGTGTGCTCCACACTATCTATTTCTGCGTCACCATACACGCAGCAATGCTCTGAGCTTTTTCCAATTGAGTGTAGGAATGCGCTAAAGTAGCCGTGTCCTGTCATCATCTGTGTTACGTAGAAATCGACGTCTCCGTGCTTTCTGCGAAGCCAACTTTTGATCTCAGGGATCAGCCTTTTTGTCCATCTGCCCTTTGTTTCTTGCCACACGGTGAGGGTTTCTTCTTTAATCGATTCAGTCGTTTGCCTTGAAGCTTGTCCAGCTTGGCGCAATCCGTATATTTTGATACGTTCTCTGGCTAATAGGTCGATCGGCGTAACACCTGCGATGACCATCGCTGCTGCTCCTGATACTGTCCGATATGCACTTATTATTCTCAGCGCACTTCTTCTTTGGATCGATAAAAGTTGTTTTGCTCGACATTTTGCGTTTAGAGCGTCTGCCCAGATCTCGCATCCATATAGAAGGATGGCGTTGTTCACCTCCATTAGTAACTTCCGCCTGCATTGCACCGGTCCGCCCACATTCGCCATTAGTCTGCTTAGCGAGCGAGTCGCAGTGGTAGACTTCGTTACTACGTGCTGTATGTGAGCTTGGAACGATAGCTTCGAGTCGAGCCTGACTCCCAAGTAATTTATCACCTTCTGAGCGCGGATAACGCTATCGTGTATCCTCATGTCCAACTCTAATGGGATTTGCCTTCTCGTGACGAGCAGTAGCTCTGTTTTTTCTGCTGCTAGCTGCAGTCCGTGTGAGTTCATCCAAGATTTGACTCGGATCATCACCTGCGTGAGTGTACGTTGTGCGTATTCTGTATTACGCGCCGTGATGACCGCCACAATGTCATCTGCGTATCCTACCAGAAATGCGTCGTCGGGCATTTCTATGCGGAGAACCTCGTCATAGCTGATATTCCAGAGGTCAGGCCCAAGTATGGATCCCTGCGCAGCTCCTGCAGTTACTGGAATACATTTTTCGCCTGCTATGGTCTGGTACAACAGCTTTCGGTTTTCGAGATAGCTGTGTATTATACGCAGCAGATACTCCGGTATTCGGAAGCGCTTTTGTAGAGCCTCTATCATATCCGTCCATTTTGCGCTATTAAAAGCGTTTTTCACGTCTAACGTTGCCAGCAGGACTATTGGTCGTGAGTAGTGATTGCCTTGGTGGCTCGTAAATTGCTCCAATTGTGGACCTGCCTGGCCTGAACCCGTACTGTCTATGAGAAAGTCCTCCTGCATTTTCAACCGCGGCTGCCAACCTGGGCTTAATGAGCTTTTCTAGGAGCTTTCCTGCTGTGTTTAACATACAGAGTGGTCGATAGGCTGATGGGGTTTCGGGGTCCCCTTTCCCCTTGCTTATCAAGACTAATCGCTGTACCTTCCAGGGCTCTGGGAATGTTCCCGTAAGAATGCACTCATTATACATATCCAGCAGCCTTTGTGGTCGTTGGTTTGCAATGACTTTAAGTACCTCTGCCGGAATATTATCTGGGCCTGGTGCTTTCCCGTTTTTAAGGCTTTTTGCCGCTTTGGTCAGCTCGCTCTCAGTAAAGAGTTCCACATGGTCTAATGAGGCCCTTGGCTCGGCTGGTCTGACTGGGTGAGTTGGAAAAAGTGTTTTAACAATGTTGTCCAGACTGGTTCCCGACCACCTGGGAGTTCTCGGATTTGTTAAACGATGGTTGAAGGAATTTAATAACCCCTACGTCACTAAGCAACTCTATGTCTTACTTGAACATGGGTCGTGCGTGTGGTTTTCTTATTACCAAAAATATCAGGATCAACTGGAATCGGTTCAAAAACAGTTCTTAATTTTTGCTCCTTGAGGCTAAAACTGAGATTTCACCATTCATCTTCCTCCTTATGAGGACAGATTACGCCTAATGAACCTGCCTTCTCTTATGAACCGCCGAACTTGCCATAATGTTCTTTATATTCATAAACTCCTGTCAGGCGATATTGACTCTATCGCTTTGTTATCTAATATAAGTCTTGCAGTCCCACAACGCGTTACTAGAAACTTTTATCCTATTTATCTACAGCCTTGCCTAACAAACTATGCTTATCACGAACCCTTTCCGAAGCCTTTTGTTTAAACTATAACTTGCATTACCATATTTCTTCATCTCAATCCTCCTTGTTTGTAGTAAAAAACGAGAGCGTAAGTTAGAGTCGGCTCTAACCGACTTCGAGATACCCGTTACTCATGAAAAAACATGTTTAACTGTGTTCCTGCGTTCCTTAGGGTGACTATCCGAAAAGTATGCAACATTTTTTTAGCGGAGGGGCTTGGTTCACTTTTTTACTCATAACTTGAGAACCGTTCATCCGATCTTTATTATTTCTTCGTCAAATCGATTCATTTTTTTATTTACTAACTATCATCAGAAGAAACAAGTCGTCTATCTTCAAAACTGTAGAAGATATAACGAGAGATCCAAATTGCGGGGGCGGGAGGGGGCGTGGCCAAAATTTGAAACAAACTTGTTCTGCGTGCAGAAAAAAGAAGCATTTGTCCCATACATGTCAAACCTCTAACTCTTACCATCTCTGTTCATACAGACGGACGGACGGACATACGGACAGACGAAATTGTTCTCCTTTGCGTTTCGGTTGCATTTTGCCCATTCATCAGTGCATGCTCTGCTAGATAGAATCCGTGTTGGCTGTTTTCATGGACTTTCTATATTCGGGGGGAAAACAAGAACAAAATATTCTTAAATAAAGGCGAGGCTAGGCATTAGTGGGGGGTGCTGGAGAGACCCTCAAACTTTCAAATATAGACAAAACTTAAATCGCCAAGTTAAGACACCTTGGCCCAAAAACCACTTAATATTATTATTTATATTTGATGGATGCCAAAATGTTTATCATTTCACAATATTTCGACACTTTGGAACAGAAATGTTCCAGCATTATCTAGGGTATACCTCAAGTTCAGCTAATCCCAATCGAGAGCGTGAGAGAGGAAGCATTTATCTATGTCCAATCAAGCGCACAGCAGCATTCTCGCCTGGCCATAATCAGGTGTTCCCCCAGCTTCCAATCATACGCGGATGTCTCTCTCAGCGGCAGATTTGGGCCAGCTGCTGCTGCTGGGGTCGTACCAATCACCGATTCACGATCTGCAATCGGGCCAGCCAGCGACGCGTGCTGAAAATTTTGGGGAAAACTTGGAATATAAATAAAACGTTTATTTTTTGTTGGGCCCAACCATTTGTGCGTCGTCGTTGGTAGCGGAGGGATCACGTCGCCCCCATAATGAAAGTAAAATGCTAAATGTGTTTACATTCTGAGTTTCGACAATTACGCAGCTGAAATCGCAGCTTTTTTTTCAAGTGCAGTCGCAAGTGCAATTTAACTGAGTTAATTCCGATCGGAGGAGCATGTCGCCGGCCTCCTGTATGGAAAACGAACATAACCCGGGCGATGCTCTCTATCAGAAATGCCTGGCCGTGAACATGACAGTGCCTGCGTCATCAGCGGACAACCCTATGACGCGTACGAGCAGCATGGGTGGCGCCACATGCCCGGCACGACGTAACTCCCTCTGGCTGGAGACACTGCGAAACACACGTAAGCTGTCCTACGCCAATGAGCGCCCCATCCTGGTAAGTTTCGGTACGGTATGACGTATTCCCGTATCATTATCGTCATCCGCACGCGGCCCATAGCGTCCAACTAGTATAAAAATAAACAACAACTCGCGCTGCTTCTCTGTGTTGAGCCATTCGAAGTTATTTTCAAACCAAAGCATCTGCAAAAGAAACAATAAAAAAAAAATGGAAAAACAAAAGGAACAAAAATTAAACAAGAAAAACACAGCAAAATTATTTATAGCAAATATGACGAATTTTGTATGCCCTGAAAGTGAGCAATTTGAAAATTGATTTGTCATTAAAAGAAATGGAACGCATATAATTGCAGGCCAAAAATGTTTGCTTACCTAATTCTTGACGCAATGGTTTGCGTCCATATAGATCACTGCTGGCAAGCATAGCTGGTGACGGTGACCGGTTGTGTAAAATTGTTGAATTACGATTTCGAAACTTAAACTCAGTTATTTTTAAACAGAAGTCTTTCACAGTTAAAGTAGATAGATGATTCGTCTCTTTCACGCATATTTAGTTAACAGTATTATTTATCGATTTGCCGAAGAAGTGATAAATATCGGATAAACGATAGTCAAGTTATAAGGAAAACAAACAATTATGATGGGTAGCACTAGCCGAAACGGCGTTGGATGGGTCTTTAGGTCTTGTTTCCCACTTTGTGTGGCTTCTAACTTATATTTGAACAGATATATACAAGCTTTGGGGGTACAGAGTATATTATAATCGGGCTTCGTTTCTTAGTATTCTACGTTCAGTACAGAATACTCTCTACTCAATACTATGTATTTGATTCTCAGTACTCAATATTCAGTATTCATTAGTACGTGATCGATACTCTGTACTCGATACTTTGCGAAGACAAACTCGAACGAATCTCTGTTAAAGACAACATTTTTATAGTTTTTTTTTTTTCATTAGAAAGCTTCACTCAAAGGAAAAGCAACAGCAGGTTAGCGTCAATCTTTGAAAATTCTTCTGCAGGTCTACTTCCACCATACCAAAGGTTTATGCCTTATGAATATGGTTGAAACTACCTTTATTTAATCGATTCACAATTGATGTGCCAAATTCAGAGTCAACCTGTGTGTGCGTTTGGGTATTTCGGAGTCGAGCGACTCGACTGCAACGCTTTTATTTGATAATTTTAAATATTTTTAATGTGACCAACTTCGATTGGAAACTTTTCTCAAAAAGCATCAATATTAAGCTGGCTTGTGATTTCGCTATGCTTGCGCATAACTCCAAAAAGCAGGAACATACAGCAGGAATCGTACAGCTGTTTCATTGGTATCTCTACCACATCATCAGTGATCTTCGCTCACTTGTACTGAACACCTAGATTTCAGAGATGTTAAGAGATAGAGTTTTGACATGTATGGGGCAAATGCTTCTTTTATCTGCAGGCAGATCAAGTTTGTTTCAAATTTTGGCCACGCCCCCTCCCGCCCCCGCAATTTGGAAAAAACGTTATATCTCCTACAGTTTTGAAGATAAACGATTCGTTTCTTCTAGAGATAGTTAGTTATTAGCAAAATGAATTGATTTGCAGAAGAAATGATAAAGATCGGATGAACAGTTCTCAAGTTATGAGCAAAATAAATAATGTTGCATACTTTTCGAATGGTCACCCTAGGGAACGCAGAAACACTGTTAAACATGTTTTTCATGAGTAACGGGTATATCAAAGTCGGTTAGAGCCGACTTTAACTTACAGTGCAGTGTTTACACTGTCTGGGAAAAAATCATTTCAACAGAAATAATGAAATTTTATTCATTATCAAGATAGAAGTGCATCGATCAACTTATTTTGACTTTAAGTAGGTAGCACCTTAGTTCTCCGGTTGACTGATTCGCAGGCAGTAAGATCTACCATAAGCTTGCCTATCACTTCATCGACAGCTCCATGGTCCATGGTTCTTCGCATTAAGCTTGATTTGTACACCTACCATCAATGCATTTGATAAAGCGCTAGGTTTATTTTGCGCTTGATCAGTGATTCTGGTACACTATCTCTGGCATTTTTATTTTGTTTTACACACACGCAAAAAAGGCCAAAAATTAAGAGTAAATTTTCACAAAAGCTAGAATAATTGACAGGTCAACGTCAAAAAATAAAGCAAAGTATTGAAATACTCTATTAAAATTCTTCAGCAGGGCTGTAAATCGAAAGTATCATTACAATTTGTTCTATAATCAAACAGCAAGTTTTAGCCGGCTCGAGGTCATGAAGTCTGTTCGAGTGTACAGCTGTTTCAGGAACCTCCCGGTTCCTAACTTAATCAATGAATGTCATATGTATAATGGTCAAGCTAAACAACAGTTTTTTCCCTCTCAATGCTAAGTGACACTGCTGAACATTAATGTATTTAAGATACTTTCCTGTCACTTCGTACTGTACGTATCATTGAACATACATCTTATCGAAAATCTTCACCGTAAATAACGATTATTTTGTATATTTATAGAATAACCGTAAAAGAAAAAGTATTATACCAATATTTTTCTTAATGGAAACCTATGCAAATCCACCATTTATTTTCTCGTTTCTTAAAACCGACTTTAAACTTCAAAATCCAAATTGCCTCCAATCGATCCTCTGAATGGCAAAAAGATTCTACCGAATTCTTTAATCGTTTCTTAGAAATCACAATTCGGAAACGGGAACATGCCAGAATGATTATTTTTGAGAGTTTTTAGAATTAGTAAAATTAAAATTATCAGGCCTGTTCCCGTTTCCGAATCCGATTAATCGGAATTGGTAAGAGTTGTGATTTCTAAGAAACGATCAAAGAATTCGGTCCGATCTTTTAGCCATGCAGAGGATCGAATGAAGGTAGTTGGGATTTTCAAGCTAAAAGTAGAATAACACTGTCGGATTTTGAAAACGAGAACATTTAACAATTCCGATTCCGCATGATTTGATCGAAATCGAAAACGGGAACAGGCCTGTATATTTTATTTGTTTGGCTTAACAAAAAGTAATTTTTACAGAAACTCAGTTGAGATGTGTCTTCGCAGATCCGTCAACATCAATTTTAGGGCTGAAAACGAACGTTCCACACTGACTTGCATTGCAGGAACCGAGTGAACAACTCTGGCTAGCTGATATAAATTTGGGTACTGGAATATTAAATTTTGGTAGCAATTTTGCGAAGCAATTGCAATTTCGTGATAGGGTATTATAATATTTTTATTCATCCCGTCATGTTCGTTCAATAACTGTCAAAGCCGATGTAAAAGCCTTTAAGCTATTTATGATTGTCGTAGGGAAGGACTGAATGTTGAAATATCATATAGGACTGAGTTGTTTTAAAAAATCCTTTTTTGAAACTTTGAAAGCGTCGCGGAAGGCATTCGCCGGTGCGTGCTGCTCTCAAAATGCTTGCCTTTCATCGGTCTTTTGAGGCGAGGAACATCTGGGCTGTAGGGCGGCTGCGAAAGCGTTGCGATGCCGGCCTTGGTCAGGAAGCTGTTCATAGGAAAGGCGGTTTGCGCCGATATCTGCGATATCTTGACTGACCCTTCGTTTGAGTCCCTTGAGCACTTCCACATAAAACTTCGGTGTTGACGGTTTGTCCAGGAGGAACAAATTCATAGTGGATGATGGTTTTGATGCCAAAAAAGACAATGAGCGAAATGCCTGTCCTAACTCTCCAGGTGTTTGGAGACAACTGACCATCTGCTCGCTCGTTAGCTAGTCGGTGCGCGCACGCTCCGAAGTACAGTCGCGGCGGAAGAAAATCAGTTTAAAATATTTTTGGATTCTAGTGAAAACTAGTAGCCAAGTACAGTAAAACCCCCTTAGGTACAAACATAACTCCATAGTCAGAAATGAATGCTTGAATAATTTATAATACGCCAGCTTTTCTTATTAACACCCTGATTATATCACAGAAACCTTCGTTTCCTTTCCATGTGTGAGTACGTAGTTACCCGCGTAATTTTTTTTTTTTTTTTTTTGGGGGGTGAAAGCACAAACAATTCTCATACAAAGAACGTAAAGTCGAAGCGTGATGCAATTTATTATAACAACAATAAAATGCCTGGGGGAATTTTTGTGCTCCGTTTAACACACAATTTAGAGTCGGTACATTACTTTTTTTTTTTTTTTTTTTGTACTTATTTTTGTTTCGGAATCGATTTTCATACCTGGGCTGCGAGGGCGGGCAAGTGTTTTGGTTAGTTAGTTAGCCCCAGGAAATGGTTAAGTAATTGACGAGCTTCAGACACCGGCGGATATTGACCCTGACCGCAAAAGAAGCCCAAAAAAATTATGAGTAACACCTTTGGGACTCGGACTGTTGAATGTCAAGGTGATATTTGGGTACTAGAACACAGGCCCCAATTTCTTTGTAGTCCACACACACACACACACACACACAGACACTTAATGAGAATTCTTGTTCCCCTTTCCATCACCCTCCATACACAATAAAGATGACTTTGCCACAAATCGATTAAATGTAAACAAGATATATGTATATATCTGTACATCTGCACATATATCAAAGACAAGGGGTTTCTGTAATATTGGGAAAATGCCTAAGAAATCGATTTTATGTGAATTCAGATACAAACGAAGCACAAAAGCATTAATGATCGGCTATGTATGGATCGTTTATGTGATGTGTATATTTCCCACACATTTGTTTGTGTTATTGATGTTATTTGCTATTGAAATCACCCTAAGTCCTAAGAGGGTATATAGGTTGGGTCAATTGTTTCATTAAACTGATCGTCCGATCCGTATTTACTTACTTTATACCGACGGAACTTAATACTTAAATCATTATCTTTTTCCGATATAATTGTATTTCACCTCAAAAGAACATCCGTTACCATTAACAACAAGAAGGAAGCTATTGCAAATAACTCTAAGTATGGTAAGAGTATATCCTTATTCTTTTTGTAAGGAATTATGACAACCGTCTTTTTAGAGGTATATGATAAGTGTAAAGGCAATTGTATTACGCCATTTTAGTTTGGCGTCAGTGCTTCAATTTGTGAGCTACAATGAAATGAATGATGACACAACCAGACAAATATCTTTGTCTATGCCCAGCAATGCACAAAGACTGTCATTTATATTGATACTTGCTTAAACCGGTTACTCATCACTGCACAATGAAACAAAGGATTTCAGACCTGTCTAATGGAGCTGAACCGATATTTAGAGCGAAGCTCTTTTACTTATGTTCGTCTGGGGGACTAAGACTAGAATACGACAGATTCTTTTGGGTACGTCTTATCTTTGCATTTTATATAAGCAAAGTAAACCGTTTTTATCATTTGCCGTAGCAGCAGGTGGGTTGACTAAACAGTGACTTAACAGTAACTAAACGGCGACTTAACAGAGTCTTAACAGTGACTAAACAGTGACTTAAAAGTTACTAAACAGTGACTATGCAGTGCCTTAACAGTGATTAAACAGTGACTTTACAGTTACTAAACAGTGACTAACGGTAACTAAACAACGACTAAAAAGTGACAAAACAGTGACTAAACAGTGACTTAACAGTGACTTAACAGTGACTTAACAGTGACTTAACAGTGACTAAACAGTGACTACAATATGTAACAGGCAGAAGGAATCATTTCCGACCAACTAAAGTATATATATTCTTGATCAGCATCAACAGCCGAGTCGATATAGACATGTCCGTCTGTCCGTCCGTCCGTATGAACACCTAGATCTCAGAGATGGTAAGAGATAGAGGTTTGACATGTATGGGACAAATGCTTCTTTTATCTGCACGCAGATCAAGTTTGTTTCAAATTTTGGCCACGCCCCCTCCCGCCCCCGAAATTTAGAAAAAACGATATATCTCCTACAGTTTTGAAGCTAGACAATCTGCACCTTCTAGAGATTGTTAGAATTTAGCAAAATAAATCGATTTGCCAAAGAAATGATAAAGATCGGATGAACGGTTCTCAAGTTATGAGCAAAAAAGTAAACAGAAACCCCCCGCTACCCTTCCTCCCACCCTAAAAACAAAATGTTGCATACTTTTCGGATGGTCACCCTTAGTAACGCAGGAACTCTGTTAAACATGTTTTTTTTTATGAGTTACGGGTATATCAAAGTCGGTTAGAGCCGACTTTAGCTTACGCTCTTGTTAGGCTGCCTTCACACTGTTCGACACATGACCCCTGACATCTAGTAGGCCCGCATTTCCCCATGAAATTCTATGAATTTGATAAGCTTTTCAAATTGAAAACAGAACAAAATGCAGGACTACTAGACTATCATGTGTCATGTGTCGAACAGTGTGAAGGCAGCCTTACATACTAAAATAGTGTATCATAATTTCACCCAGAAGTTTGTAACGCACTGAAGGAATCATCTTCGATCACAAAAGTATATATTCACGATCAGCATGACGAGCTCAGTTGATTCAACTTTGTGCGTCTTTTTTTTCGGCTGTGAAGTGACTAGCTATGAAACTTTGCCGTTCGGATTCGGCGTTAAACAGTAAACCAAGAGATTGAGAGAAGCCTGGCTTGGCCCTTTGAAGCTGTTTTCATTTCATTCTTATAAACTTAAATCGGAAGTTTGGGACTTCCCGTGTCCATCGACCAAAACCATACTCAGTTCCCACGCATGTGTCACAATTTGTACCTTGCACATGACCTAAATTGCACGCAATTTGTGCAATTTGCCAACACCTTTTAGCGACGACTCTAGCCACATACTAGACCTTGCCGGCAGCAGGAAAGAGAGAATCTACCGCGAATATGGTGGGTAGGAAGGCGACTCTCGTGTCATATTATATTGATAGACACTTGCAGGCATGCATGCACGTACAGTTCTAAATATATACATCTATATATATAAATATATATTCACTATATATCCGTTTTGACCACGAAGGAACTGCAGTCCCCATTATCATTAAATTTTAAAAACTTTCTCGACTATTTGCACCGCATAATGCCGAGGCAATAAGTTATTGGACTATTGAGGCCACCTGGCCACCATTTTCTTCAGACAGTCAGGGTCGGGCCCAACTTGGTGTTGGAGTCCTCGAAATGCTGGGGTGGGGGGGGAGGACAGGCGGCCATAAAGGCGTATATAAAATTTATCATCAGCTAAATATGGTGTTTGCCTCTACTATGTGTTCTGTTTGTGGCGCACACATGTCGTGCCTATTTACATGCATCGATAATTCATACCCGATCTGCCCAGGCTGTTCAACTCAAATAAAAGAGAGCCAACCCCAGGACACAGTGCCCGTGCCCGAAGGGGCCAAGGGATTTATTTGTTGTTGTTTTATTATTTTCTGCTTACGCGGCAAACTCATATGCCATTAATTACAATTGGGTATTGTTTAAATTGTTCGATGTCGACAACTTGATGCGGAATTGCTGCTCAATCTGTAAGGCTATTTATCAAGACGAGAAGGAGAGCAGCGACTTCCTGGTGTATGTAGCGAATGAATAATGCTCGGACGAACAATAGAATTTTGAGATTAAGTTTACCGGCTGAGAGATGTTTGCCAAATGAACTGAAATTGGTCCTCGAACGAAAAGCGAAGACAGAAAGGATTTAGTAAGCTTAGGTAACTTTTTTGGTAAAAGACACAAGCAAAGTATATTAAGATCCGATTTTCAATTGTTGTATTGTCTTATCCCTACACTTTAGGAACTTCGGTCACACTAATTTCAGTCATTTATTTTCAAGAAATACGCACAGTGAAGCATAACTAAGGCGAGACTGTACGTCCTGGGGAACAACGTTAATGGTAAAGCGTTTTTACCGCCCCATAATCATTGGTCCTTCGAGCCGGATTTCAACAAAGCTTGTTTCAGTCAATAGCTGCTGATTGAGACAAGGCATCATTGAGATATAAATTATGCGTTTTCTTACTTAAGCCGATTACTTCTCCCCACCACCCCCCCACCTAAGCCACGCTCACATATGATTTGAAGAATCTCCCACTGTCATTGTGTTAAGCTGCATGCCATGAGACTCGCTTGGACATTTTAAATCCTACACAGTTAAGATGTTAAGATGTCAGGACATCAATCCGTTGGCATCGCTCGAGCTTAACCTGCCATCAACATTAGAATATTCGGATGTTACACACACACACACACACACATATCCGATGTGGCGGAGTCGACGACCCAAATATCAAATGGAAATGTGAACGCAAACGACAGATAGTCAAAATGTTGTCATGTCGGATTTTGAATAATTCATTGAAATGAAAACTTTATGCATTTGTCAGCCATTTGGCATTCTCATTCTCCAGTTATTGCATTTCACTTCTTGCCCAGATGCAATGGGATAAACGAATTGGGCTGAGAAGAGTGATTGTGTGTGTGTGTGTGGATGTGGTTAGTTGGAAACACTTTTTAAGCCGGGGTGGCGAAAATCACAGCTTAATCTCCGATTATTTAAAATTAATGGGATTAAATTGTATCATAGGGGATAGGCAAAAGATGTCAACACTTTTGAGAACAAATGTTGAAAATGTTTTATAAATGAAAGAAAAGATTAAGTAACAGCTTAGAAGTATAGCTTCATAAGTAGGTAAAGGCGGAATGAGCTAGCACGCCATTCTATACGTTGATCGTTAAGTGAAGGTTCACGAATTGATGCCCAGATGGATAATCTGGAATATGGATACTCCCCTCCCAACTCTCAACTACATCAGGCCTCCATTTGTTAGCCTCTCATTTCAAATTTTATAATAGATTTCGATTGCCAATTACTGAAAATATTTCCGTTTAATATTTTCATTTTTAAATTCCGTGTAACTCAACCAATTTAATTATTATTTGATTCGTAGAAGAGCTAATAAATAGTCCCACTCAAAAGTCTTGAACCTTATTATTATGGCCTAGTTCCGCTGAAACTTATATGAATGTAAATTTTCTAATTAGGTAATTCCAACGAAATGTTATTGACAACCACAGCAGATGCTTGTTAACGTGTTGACGTTGTGCACAAATATGAAGATTTATCAATTTAAATACCAAAATTTGCAAATTTCTGTCCTCAATGCAAATGGTTGAATCACGAAATATCAAAATAGAGGGAAAAAAATATAAAGTATTTCCTGGAATAAAAAGTAATGAAATTTTGTGATAAAGTGTCTGAAATTAAACCGAATATTGAAACAATTGAAGCCCCAGACATCCTTACTAGCTTAAGCCATTGAGAAGCACATGAATACGCTTAAGCGTATTGGAAAACAAACTGCTGATTACTTAATATCTGAGAGAGATAACTTGGTACAAAAAGCAAGCAAGCTGCTCGTAAAAAGTAAAAAATACAAGCTGATCTTGCAGCAATTCTTAAGATAGTTCCGCCGACGACGGCGAACAATATTTTTCTTATTACGCGTCTATAATTTCTATACATAAAGTGAAAAGACATTGAATGTGATCATCAAACTACAGCGGAACCCGTATTAGTTAGGAATTTCACAATGGCTTGCTATAGTGATCGGACATTTACTCAATGCAGCTCTCCAAAATGAAAAAAATATGAAATGCTGAAAATATTTAAGTGTGATTTCTTGATATCGAAGAATAAACAAGTTAGAAAGTCGGTCAAGCCCGACTATAACATACTCTGTACCTGGAGTAGAAGCTGAATGCAATGCTGGTGCTGCGCTCATCTCAAAGTCTCTCTCTTACTCTCTCTCTCTCGCTCTCTTTCTATCTCTAAGATTGTGTGGTGTTAGTTGTGAATGGGTGGGGGGGGGGGGGGCGAGGGAGATGTACTTTTTTGCTCATAACTTCTTGAGAACCGCTGATCCGATCTTTATTATTTCTTCGGCAAATCGATACATTTTGCTAATTACTAACTATCTCTAGAAGGTAAGAAACGTCTATCTTCAAAACTGTAGGAGATATAACGTTTTTTCCGAATTGCGGGGGCGGGAGGGGGCGTGGCAAAAATTTAAAAAAATAAACTTGAAAAATTACATATAAAAATACAATTTGAAAAAAAGAAAAACTCTTCACTCGATTCAGGCCATGATTCGAACTCACGGCTGCTGACATGTGCGACTGACTCCCTCCCTTCACGCCACACTGACCATTTTCAGTTCGATGGCAGACCATTTGTAATTATAAAGCGCGCAGACCGAAAGGCATATTCTTTTGTTATTGTAATCAGGCGTAGACTACACAGGCCAACAAAATGACCATCTTTGTGAGGTGCAGCCCTGTGGCCTTAAAAATATGATAAGTTTATGTTCACTATTTCCAAAACTGGTTTCGGTTATTTTAAATCATCTCTTTTTTCCAAAAAAAAATCGGAAAAACGAAAATCTTGCATTTTTGGCACTCTAGGATTTATGGAGGCCACACTAGACATAAATGTCCGAGTTTATGGGCTATTTACGATAAAGGACATATCATTGCAAATTAAAAAAATCATAGGGACCATATAAGTCCAGCGGAAAGTGTCTAATTTGGCCTTTAAAGAGAGACATTTTTCGATTTATAGCATTTTTAGCAATATAAACCATCCCGTTTAAGCTAGTGCAGTTATTGAATAATTATTTTTGCCATCTGAGCTTATAGCCAAACATATGATCTAATTTTGTGATTTTTATGGCACTTAAATAAGTTTTTTTGGCAAAGATATGGCGTGTTTAAGACGAAAATACATATTTAAATTTATGGGAGGAAAACTAGATTGTTACTCTAAATCTGTATAGGAACTGTAAAGGGGCTACTTGGTTCGGCATAAATTGTTATATGCTTACATGTAGATGATAAATTATGTTTGGAAACAAGTAGCCTTTTCACAGTTCCTATAAAAATTTGAGTTACAAATCTAGTTTTCCTCCCATAAATTTAAACATGTAATTTCGTGTTTAAGAGGCTATAACTTTGCCAAATAAATTGATTTAATCGCCATAAAAATCACAAAATAAGATCATATGTTTGTCTATAGGCTCAGATGGCGAAACTATTAATTCAATAACTGCGCTAGCTTTAACGGGCTATAAAAAATGCTAAAAATGCTATAAATCGAAAAATGTCTGTCTTTAGAGGCCAATTTAGACACTTTCCGCTGTACTAATATAGCGGCTATGATTTTTAAAATTTGCATTGATATGTACTTTATCGCAATTAGTTCATAAATTCAGATAATTATGCCTAGTGTGGCCTCCATAAATCCTAGAGTGCCAAAAAGTCGACTTTTTGTTTTTTCCGCAATATCTTGGAAACAAGAGCTGATTGAACAAAACCAATGATACAGTTATGTTCAGTGAAGTCTATATTAACATAATCTGTTAAAATTAGACCTGCACCAAAATCACTGTTGGGCTGTGCTATTTATTATAAAGATGCTCAATTAAATGCTGAATTGTTTGAATAGAATTCAAATATCTCTATATTAGCGTTGGCCCTTGGTTCCTCCCAGGGGGAGAAAACATTTCGCAATTCACACGTACACGACCCGAACGCTTGCCGAAGCTGAGACCAAAATAGCAGAAAGCCGTCATTCGCTCGCAAGAGTTCGAAGCGATTAGGCGTTTTTATACCCTTGCAAAGGGTATTATAATTTTGCCCAGAAGTTTGCAACGCATAGAAATATTCATTTCCGACCCTATAAACTATATATATTCTTGATCAGGGCGACGAGCTGAGTCGATTGAGCTTTGTCCGTCCGTCTGTCTGTCCGTCTGTCTGTCCGTCTGTCCGTCTGTCTGTCTGTTTCTACGCAAACTAGTCTCTCAATTTTAAAGCTATCGAGCTGAAACTTTGCACAGAGTCTTTTTTTTACTGCACACTGCTAATATGTCGGAACCGACCGGATCGGATGACTATATCTTATAGCTGCCATAGGAACTATCGGTCGAAAAGTGGGTTTTTGTGAGAAAACTTTTTTGTTTTTAATGTGAACGCCTTCCGCTTCGCCAATTATTAGTTTTATACGCTTTTACATAGATTTAAAAGTTTTTGTCAAAATCGGATGACTATATCTTATAGCTGCCATAGGAACTATCGGTCGAAAAGTGGGTTTTTGTGAGAAAACTTTTTTGTTTTTAATGTAAACGCCTTCCGCTTCGCCAATTATTAGTTTTATACGCTTTTACATAGATTTAAAAGTTTTTGTCAAAATCGGATGACTATATCTTATAGCTGCCATAGGAACTATCGGTCGAAAAGTGGGTTTTTATAAGAAAACTTTTTTGTTTTTAATGTGAACGCCTTCCGCTTCGCCAATTATTAGTTTTATACGCTTTTACACAGATTTGGAAGTTTTTGTCAAAATCGGATGACTATATCTTATAGCTGCCATAGAAACTATCGGTCGAAAAGTGGCTTTTATCAGAAAAATGGTTTGTTTTAATGCTGACGTTTGTAAACTCTGTTGTATTAAAACATTTGCAAGGGTATTAAAACTTCGGCAAAGACGAAGTTAGCTTGGCCTTCTCGTTTTTTTTTGTCACACCCATACTCTCTCACTATTTGGCCTCGCTCTATATCAGTGGTGCCCAAACGCACATTATCATGATTTGCGCTAGTGTGCGTAGCAGAGCAACACGAAGTAAACGTCGTTACCCTCTAGTACGGCTGGGGTCAGTCAGTCTATATACGTCAACCCAGCGTTGCTCTTTGTACGATGATGAGTCGTGACGCCTGTCAAAATTGTTAGAGAGAGAGGGAGAGAGGCGTACGCTCTAATTTTTTTCCTCTCTTGGGTTGAAGGAACGTCGCTTATGTCGCTCCATGCATGACATTGGTTCTACAGAGCGTGCCTTATGTCGCTCCATTGCGACATTGGGTCGAACGAGCGTCGCTTATGTTGCTTCTCTGCTGGCATTGCGTCGACCTAGCGGGCCTGGAGAGTCGTTAACGTATTGAGCGGACATCCCCTTGCAAAATACGTTAGTCGAGCTCATTGTGAGGGAAATACGCGTGCGTCGACGACTGTCACAATATCGTCGACGGAACGTTGATATAGCGTCGGACGGCCGTACTATTGGGAGGCTACAAACAAACACACATATGTGTGTGTGTGTGCTATTTTTAGAGCACATGTATTCTCTCTTTCTATGCGTGTGTCGGCTGCGACGCTGGCAGAATTATTACTTCTTATCCCAGGGGATAGGGCAATTTGACTTTGTGCACCACTGCTCTATATCTATAAAAAGAGAGTGTACTGACTGACTGATTCACTCATTGGCAATCATCGCACAGCCTAAACGGTAAGAGATAGAGGGCTCTGTTAGTGGTGAAGGTGCGTACTAAGACGGAGTCCATAAGGAAAATGGACGGAAAATTCTGCACTCAAAAAATCTATTTTTCATCCGATTGCCTTGAAACTCGGTTTGTAAGGACAGAATACAAAATAATTTGAAATGTGATTTTTCAATGTCGGAAAATTCCCAGAAATTTTGGCGAGAAGAAATCTATTTTCATCCGATTGGCTTGAAGCTCGGTGGATGAAGATCTGAAAATTCTGCATGCAAGAAAACTTTTTTTTCATCCGATTGACTTAAAATTCGGTTTGTAAGTATAGAATGCGAAATAATTTGAAGTGTGACCCTGGGATTGAAAATGCCCGGAAAATTCAACTTGCAAAATTACTAATTTTTTTCTGATGGACTTGAAACTCGGGAATGGGAAGAGGTTGAGAAGTGGATGGGATTTGTATGGGATGTGGGCGGGATGTGAGTGGTAGTTGGGTGAACACGAGGGTGGTACGTTGTTTTGGAAGTGGATGGTAATGGGAATGAGTGAATGGAAAGTTGGTGGGTTGAGGGAGTTAAGTGGGTGGGATTTGGTTGGAATGGGGGTAGGATGTGAGGAGTATGTGGGCTGATATTGGTTCTATACTGTTAAAGGCGCAGCGAAGCGCGAGGGGTTATATGCTAGTTGTACATAATTGTACGGGTCAAGCCCGACTATAACATACTCTGTACCCGGAGTAAGAGCTGAATGCAGCGCTGCCGCTTTGTCCTTATATAAGTTTCTCTCTGAGATCTCTCTGAGATATAGAGAGATCTTTGCTGAATGAAATGCCGTGGTGATTGTTGGGGGTGGAGAAGGGGGGGGTTTTTGACTTTTTTTGTTCATTACTTGAGAACCGCTCATCCGTACCGCTCATTCGTGTCCGACCTAATGTATAAATACTTAGTTATTTCCAACTCTAAAAGTTAGCAAATTTTTAAATCTTTCTAATGATTAAGATTGTTCTAAAAAATCTTAGACTTAGTGACTGGTCACAAGTTTCTGTCATTGTAACTAGGGATAAGACAAAGTAGTTTTAAATTTCAATTTCAATAGTTTTGCCTTCAAAAGCTTTCGATCAAATCTTAAGAAACAAAATCAAAAATCTCTGCTGTTGTTTCGTTTCAAGGTCATTTCTGTTAACTGTTCGATTGACACACCAAAAACTTAAATAGTTTTTAAAGTTTGATAAATTACTAAAGAGTTCACACTCTGGCAGTTTGGGCCGGAGGCAAAGTTTGATGGCAGTTTGGTTGCCAGGCCAATTGCAAAGGCGAGTTCATCGGAATGTGTGTGTGTGTGTGTGTGCATGCAAAAAGGACGAAAAATATAGCTGAACAACGTGACTACGACAACGACAATTGCCGATGACAATGAAATCGCAGAGCTAGAAGTTGAATTGAGCATCCATTTGGCAGTGTGGTGGACTTAGGGGGCGGGGGGGATGGTGGGTGAGCACCTTACGCAAATCGGCACGGGCATCACAAAAAGCGGAATCCGAATTGAAGTTGGCTAATGCGCAGGACCAACCGAGCGTAGGACTGACTGGCTCTCTCTTGAAAAATATATATGTGTGTGTGTGTGCGTGTGTGTCCATGTATTAGAGTATGTAACTAAATATGAAGCGGACCGGCAAAAGGATTAACTTGTAAAGTTCAATTTTGATTTTCGAATTGCGTGCCAAAAGGATATTATGCGGAGATAGCAAAACTCAAAGCTCAAAGTTCACACCGAGCAGAAAGAAGAAGCGCCAAGCGTGACTCCCTCCCGTGTGGGAGAGTAGGAGTCGGTGTAAGAGAAAGTTGAGTGGCGCCGACGCGCTCTCTCTCTCTCTCTCTCTCGCTCGCACGGTCCATGTGCCGCCAAATGAAGCACATGACAATGCCAATTTATAATGGTCAAAAGGAAGAAAAAATTAAGTAAAAAATTATACAAAATTTTGTCAACTAAACCGCAGGAGCAGCTGACACCCAGGACTTATATATGAGGTGGAGCTGGGCTGGGGTCCTAATGCTGTCGCTCGATTGGTTTCGGCTGACTCGCTGCCAGCGTTTTGGGCTTGGGCTCTCCTGCTCGTATTTGTGGTCGAGTTAATTCGAACTTTTGGTCGTCGTCCTCGCGTCCTCGTCCGCGTCCTCGTCGTTTGTCGTTACTGTCGCCCAGCGCCAGCAGAGTCTCGTCAGTTCAAGATTTCAGTTCAGTTTCAGTCTGTATTGTGTTTACACCCATGGCTGACGTAGCTGAAGCGCCCACAAGCTGAAAGCTCCCCCCATTTAAACATTTCACACCAACAACAACAACAACAACAAAATTAAACAACAACAACAAACAATTACAATTATTTTCCAAATTTTTTTCAAGTGCTTGCGTGTGTGTGTGTGTGTGTCAGTGTTGTGTGCGTGTGAAAGAAAACAACAAAAGAAGTTAAAATGAAAGCCGAAACAATACGCATCAGTTAACAACCACAACAACAACAACAACAACGGACAGGCGACCCCCAAAGGACAACGAGGCATTTACCCAAAAAAAGTAAATTTCAAAACTCACAAACGGTCCTTAGTTTTCAGTTTATTCCTGCCCCGTGAGTGTCAACTCCTAGCCGGTGGCTTTAACTGCCACTTCCGGCTTGTTGATTGGCATTTCCCCTCCCTGCCCCGGCTTGACTCTGCACATGTTCTTGTTTTTTTTGTGTTTTTGTGTTTTTTTGTGCCGGCTGACAGCTTCAACAAATCTTTGCTTATGCAATTCACTTGGCCAGATAAACAGCAGGACATCTTTTGGTTGTGGCAGGAGCCCAACCTGGGCGTTATGTAAGTAAGCAGCTAGATAACCAGCAAAATGAGCAGCGAAACGTGAAAAACTTCCCAAAAACAAAAAAAAGAAAGAAAGAAGCATAAAAAACCCGAAACAAAGAAAACAAATACGGAAGCTGCCAACGTTGCGTATACGTCATGTTAGACTCTGTTCAGCGCGTGGGCGTGGCCACAAGTAGTTAGTTCCGAGCCAGAAAAAAAACTTCTTTTTCTTGGGATTAGTCTTACATTTAGAGTTTATCAAAAGCTTTTAATCTCGTTCTTTTTTTTTGCCTTGCTGAATTATTCAGGCAGCCCGTTTCAGTTTGGGATATAATCAGGCTTAAGGCCTTAAATGAAAAAGAAACAAAAACGCAAATTAAAGGAAGATTCATTCCGCGGGGTCCAGTTTCAAGTTGATGAAAAGCCAGCGCCATTTACTGTATGCAAGTTGCGTTCATAAAAAAAAAGACACAAAAAAAAATTCATTCCGGGTTTTTTTTTTTGTGCGTGTTTGGAATTCCAAGTGAAAGGAAACTCGATGCAGCTTTAAGGCCTATACTCAGATAAGATAAATTTTTAGTTTGCTACGATATTTCACATGAATAGAACACCTTTTCATAATCATTCAGATTTCAAAGCTATGTAAAACTGTTTCTATTCATGTGAAATATCGTAGCAAACTAAAAATTTATCTTATCTGAGTATAGGCCCTTATGCTCGAAAAATGAAAGCAAAGATTAACCATAAAAAAAAACGAACCATTCTGGAAAAGGTTCAGGGTACAGAGTGACAAACGTAGTGGCCGGAATGTACTGGTGAACCTTGATGGTACTGTAAAGTCTATAGAAGTGAGGAGCGATTGAGCAATCCGAGAAAAAGTTTGTGGACGAATAGGACACCATTGCATATTCTGCGAAGATCGATTGAGTTTAACCTCAATCGGTAAGGCGGTAAATGCCTACTGGAGTCAAAATGCAGATTGCGAAGAGCGAAAATTAGATTCGATTAGCTTTGTACTGTGGGCCCCATACACTAGAGCAGTATTCCGAAATAGGGCGTCATCAAACGCTTAATGAATGCCCGAACACCTTTGGCTTTATTCACTGTGGCTGTTGAAACATAATTTCTGGTCAAATTGTATACCAAGGTCAGGATATTATTTCCTATGCGGGAAATAGTCATCATTTGGCATTTAGAAGGGTTCATAAAAAGAAGATTATTTGAACACCACTTCTCCAGTTCATTAAGGTCTAGTTGAAGGCGCGTGTGCAAGAGTCAATTCGCGTATGGTAAACAGATTGAATACGATATAACCATGCTGAGAAGGAGATATGAGGTTGCTGCAGTTTTGAAATAGCAGAAAGCTTTGCAATGCCTGACCCTGTTTTAAGAAGTGGGATAATTTATGATTCGTTCCAAATCTGTGGGAGACAAGACTGGTTAAATATAAACTTCACATCACATTCATTAAAATAGGAAAAAACAAGTAAGAAAGTCGGTCAAGCCCGGCTATAACATACTCTGTACCTGGAGTAGAAGCTGAATGCAATGCTGGTGCTGCGCTCATCTCTAAGTCTTTCTCTTTTCTCTTCTCTCTCTCTCTCTCTCTCTCTCTCTCTCTCTCTCTTTAAGATTGTGCGGTGTTAGTTGTAATAGGGTAGGAGGGGGGGGGGGAGGGTGAAGTACTTTTTTGCTCATAACTTGTGAACCGCTCATCCGATCTTTATCATTTCTTCGGCAAATCGATACATTTTGACAATTACAAACTATCTCTAGAAGGTACAAATCATCTATCTACAAAACTGTAGATGATATACCGTTTTTTCCAAATTGCGGGGGCGGAAGGGGGCGTGGCAAAATTGAAAATAAACTTGATCTGCCTGCAGCTATAAGAAACATTTGTCCCATACATGTCAAACCTCTATCTCTTACCATCTCTGAGATCTGTTTGTTCATACGGACGGACGGACAGACGGACATGGCTATATCGACGCAGCTGTTGATGCTGATCAAGAATATATATACTTTATAGGGTCGGAAATGATTCTTTCTCCCTGTTACATACTTTTGCACAAACTTAATATACTCTATGTACCTTCGGTACAGAGTATAAAAATATTATTCGCTTGAGGTAGAGAGGTTCTTAATAAAAACCCGGATCTTTACAATGAACAGGTAATTGAGGCATCATTTGGAGCGTAATAAGAAGTGTACTTTGATTAATTTATCAAATGAGATTTATTTTTTATTTCAAATATAATTTTTAGAACAAAAGAAGTGGTTAACTTCATTAAAAAAGTTAAGTTCACGAATCGTAAAAACTTATGAAAACTTAAAAACTTAAAAACTTACTTAAGCTGGTTCGAGGTCTCCTTATGCTTGCATACTTGCCCCCAAAAAACAGGAACACAACACACCACAAGGGAAACTGTTTCATTGGTATCTCTACCAAATCATCAGCGATCTTCTCCTCCCACTCTATGCCAGAGCTACCATAATCGTTTGGAAATTCCTGAACGACTTGACAGCATGAGAGCAGCCTTAGCTGCCAGTACCTCATGTATGTGTGTGTGTTCCCCAACTTGGCTTTTCCAACGAGAGTTCCCAACCCTGAGTTCCTTTAGAATTGGACAGCGAGAAAGGAAGTGGGCGGTGTCTTCTCTATCTCCGCTGGGCCTTGAGATATGTGGCATATAGTTAAGGTTAGGCAATTCCGTTCACGTTCGAAAAATGACTGATATTGCTGCCACGTCTAAATTGTCACTGAAATAATTTTTATCTTTTAAGTTATACTCCAGTTTGCTGTACGTGTCACGTGACTGACTTTCACGTGCTTGTTATTCAAAGCCATTTCTTTCCCTGCTGTCCTCTGTGTAATCCTCTATATTGCATCTTATATTGTGATCCAACGCCATCGCTTACGAGTGCATTGCGTCGATCATTTGCTGCAAATCAAGGGCGTCATCGGCATACATTAGGACTCCCTGGCAGAATGCATGATAATGATATGTCGTCGACGTAAAGTGCAAAAAGTAACGGACTCAGTAAGCAACCTTGCTTCACTCCAAGGTTCGTCTCAAATCATCTGCATAGGTTATGGCCGTCCCAAACTGCGGTCCTATTGCAAATTACCTTAGTAGATACTCAAATGTTGCTGAGTTTCAGGTAGAGTATCGAATGCTGTTTTAATATCGACAAAGAACGCAAACATCTTTTTTTTTTGTTTTTCAAGTACTTTTTTTGCAATGGAGGTGAAGGTGAAGACGCTGTCAACAGTGGAGTAGCCTTCTCGAAATCCGGATTGGTATTCGCTTAAGATATCGTGCTTTTTGAACCAGTTAGAAAGACGATTCAGCAATATTGAAGCAAAGGTCTTCATGGTCTCGTTTAAAAAGGATATACCTCTGTAGTTCGATGGTTCGCTTGCCTCTTCTTTTATGTATAATATATAACATTTTGTCTGAAGTTTTCTGGTGCATTTCCCGTATAACAAATTGTATTTATTATATACGTTCGTAAGAAGTAATTTGTGGCATTTTCCAGGAACTCTGCTGGGACTCTATCGTCCCCGGGTGCCTTATTTCATAGAGTAAAAAGGTTAGACCATAAAATGGAAATATATTTTCTTGATTAGCATCAACCGCCCGTACGTCTGTATAAACACCTAGATCTCATAGACTAATAAAGCTTGAAATGAAGACTCCTTTTGTCTGCATGCAGATTAAACAAATTTAGTCACACCCAACCAAGCGGCAACAATAATAAACTCCCACAATTTTTAACATATCGTTCTTTGCATCGAAACTCATATTTATATACCCAACATAAATGATCTCTTAAAATTTCATTAAGATCGGAGCTATAATAGCGGAGTTAGAAGAGTATCACATTTGTCATATATTTGGGCTTGAAGTGTGTTAATAAAAAGGTGTTGCCTACTTTTTTGGTTTTTACCTAAGAGCCACAAATTGTTACTGTTATTTAAGGTGGAACAGCATGCGCTGTATACTAACATTATTTTAAAAAGTTAACATTAATGTTAGTGCTCATTAGGTTGGTCCTTAGTGAGGCTGGGTCCCAATTAACATTAAGAAAGGCTCTTAAAAATTTTCTTCCCCTGTATAAGGGGCTACGCTCTTGTTCTCCGACCACATATGGAATATACATCAGGAGCTAAGTTGACATAGCCATTCCGTCTGTTTCTTTGCAATCCCCTCCGTCAGTTGTAAAGCTATCTTCATCAAAATTTAGACAATGTCTTTTGGCATAAATACGCTGCACATTTGTCGGAATCAGCTGGATCGGTTATGAATGACATATAGCTGTCAAAGGAACGATCAGTCGAAAAAGTAGTATTAGTAAGAGGTAATTATAACAATTTGGAAATAAGAATAAAAACAGCAATAAGTGCTGAAGCAGGGCACCAGCAGCGCTGCTACTGCAGGTACTGAATATACTTTAGTCCGGGCTTTAGTCCGTCATTGCTGATTTTGAAGAGAGAACAAGGAATTACTAAAAATCTTGCAGTCAAAAGGGAAGAATATTCTTCAGCTATTACTGTTTTCGCCTTAAGTCCAAGAGTATTGGCAAAAGGATCCCATAAATAATATAATTTTTGTAAAGCTAACTTTACACTTGCCATATCTCTAAATATTTAGAAACATTGGCATTCTTTGAAGAGACAAGTAATAACTGTAAAGTTAACTTTACTTCAAACTATTCCACCTGGTTTTTTGTTAACTCCTACTGAAGTTCTAAAGGACATTGCACTTTTTCATTACGTCTTGGTGCATTGTGCCAAGGGCTGATTGTCAGTTTTTGTGTCATCCGTGAGTTATATTTAATATAAGAATTATGTAGAAGTTAAATGGTTAAGACGTAAGCAAATGCCTGGTTCCAGCTAAACTTATTCACTTCACTGAAGTGTTGCATGTCGTAAAGTGCCTAACTAATAACAGCTCAAGTGTGCTTTTACTATTTTTCAGGAAAGCAGTTATTAAATTTTAATGAATATGTGAAAAAGTGTTGGGTCGTTAAGTGGAAAGTTTTTACAAATTGGAAGCGCAGTTTTTCTAAGTGTAACAATCGTTTTAATTTAGATTTCTCAAGAATTTGTTGTTTTGTTCTTCCGCTATATCTTTGAAGTCATTCATCCCATTGGTTTCAAATTTTGACACAATGTGGCATTAAGTCCGAGGAAGCCATTGGCATTTATATATCAGGTTATTCTGTTATTCCTTTAGAAAATCGATCATTGTATGAAGAGTTCTGCAAGGGAAAATCAAGTACTAAATATACTAGTATTATATTCTCACACTAAAATCGTTTTTACTGAAAATTAAAACATATTTTGTTCAGACCAATTCTAAAATCGGCTCATCAAATAAACCTTAGCATCTGTCAGCATTTATTCCTAGTTCAATAAGTAGTAGTAGTACACTCAAAAAAAAGTTGTCATCACTGTGACACAATTTAGACATCAATTTGAAACTATTGAGTATCGAATTCTCTCTAATACTCCAAGTATCAAATTAATATGTTCGAAAGTATTAACATGATACTTCGAGGATTTCAAATAAATACTACTGTGTATCTGGTTGACACTTTTTTGTATTACTTTATTAGTATCAATTTGACACTAGGTCTTATTAATTTGACACTTCAATTATCAAACTTTTAGTATCATTTTGAAACTAGCTTTTATCAATTTAATATTATTTCTTATCAAGTTTGTAGGATAATTTCAGTTCTTTACAAACTGCCATTAAAATTAATAAAAAAACATTTTGAAAACATTATCTTTTTATTATAAATTTATTCATTATTTTAAATATATTTTAAATTCATTTACCCTAATAAATTAAATTTGACAAGTGAGGACACCTCGCTATGGAGAAACATTGGTCTCCCACTGCATGTATCATGTCCACGCGAATGTTGTATTTTTGGAATCACTGTACTGATGCCCATACACGTAGCGCGTTACGCCTTCAGAGACTCAGAAGAAAAAGTCGCGAAAAACGCCTCTACAGCAGCTGTCTCGCGTTGTGCGCTAACATGCAAAGCGCTGAAACAGGCACCGCAGCATTGTGGCATGTTATGTGTCCTGTCTGAATAGTTACATTTGGTATTACATATGTTTGCAAAAAACGAGCACAGCTACATTAATACTTAGCTGCTTAAACCTTCCTTGTTAGTGAGCTCCATTTGAAATCCATTTATTATATATATCTTCATCACGTCGTCTTCCATAGCGTTTACTTTTATAGCCTAATCATACTGAGTACATCTAGCATCCAACATCCTGAGTCAATAATCTTTACCAAGGCGAAATTTGCCAGATTTGTAGCATGTTACTATCATCGACCCTTTTAACATTTTTAAATGTTGGCAGAGCTAATGGTTATTAAGCATTTTAACCAGAGTTCGACACGATTCTGTTCCTATACGAGCTTACACTGCACTCTTTTGCAACAACAAACAAGTGCAAAAGCGTGGCACACACACACACGCGATGCCAAAATGACCTTGTGTATTTTGCAGCCACTGATTTAAACTCAAGATGTTGGATATTAGATGTGCTTAGTGTGATTGGCCTATTATTGAATTGTTTGCACATAAATTAAATAATTAAATTTGACAGGTCAAGCATCGCCAACTGCCACATTTGGCCTGCTTTCTTATACAATTCATGCATTCTTCGAAATTTCGAACTAAAAAAAATTTGTTAGTTTCAAATTGATACTTCTGCGCATTAAATTAATATTCGAAGTTTCAATGCAGTATTTTCCAGGCTAACATTGATACAAAAAAAATGATACTAGTTTCAGTTTCAATTTGAAACACGTGTTTCAAATTGATATTGATACAAATTTTGTTGGGTGTAGTAGTAGTAGTAGTAGTATTTCTTCTTTATTTAAAATATTTTTTTCACCTTATTACATTTATAGTTATTATCTAAGAATATAGGCTAAAATTTTAAAAAGAAGTTTATCCTAATCGACGTGGTGTCTAACCGTCTGTCGATCACTGCTACCCAAATCCTTTCCTACGCAGTCTAATACACCTGACTTCCCGGGTCTTCCCCAGATATCAGATCGTTCAACTGTGTAGTTCAGAATCCAAATAGCGGTGTTGCCGTTTTTAAAACTGTCCTTCAATAATTTGTTTTCGAAATCTTAAAGCCTGACTTATAAAACTAAATAGTGCCGTTATTATCTCATGTAGTTGTAGATCAGCCTTGCCGAAATTGAGCAATCGGTGCTTCCTCAAAATGGGACAGACGCCGATAAAGTGCACAATGTTCTCCTTGTCACTCAAATTGCACAGTGAACATGTATTGTCGTTGCCAACCATATTGGGAATGAAGTTTAGTTCGAGAATCTCTCCTCTCTCCTACACTGTGAAGGTGTCTTGGAAATAGTTCCTTGCTCCTAGGTCATAATGTAACTCTTTGTAAATAAGCCGTTTGGAGCTTCTTTGAGATTGCTCAATGCATGACTGCCTGTGAGCTGCATCCATTTTAACAAGAGTTTGCTCCGGCCAGGATCCCCAGCTAGATTGATCTTCTAAGGAAAGAGCCACTCCAATATTCTGCAGTTCTAGAAAGACTGTAATATGCTTTTCCACCCTGAGGATGGTTAGCTATTCGTAATATCGTTTTCACAATTGTCAAACCAATTGTACTGATTTTTTCTCAATATGCTGGTTACTATATACCATATTATATCATTAGTCAACTTGTCTTCTTGCCATTCATTTCGCATTCGTCGTTATTTTATTGAATTCAATCCGCGAATATAGTCTTGAAAAAAGCCATAGCACATAGCACTCAATCAATATGTTTGTTAGATCTTTAGTGCCGTTTACAGCTTGTGCTTTGCTCCTGCTCTCTGGCAATGCCGCCAAAGCTGAAGATGAGAAGCAGTTTGCCGTGGAATTGGACCCGGAAAAGTTTGACGAGGCCATTGGAGCCGGCAATGTGTTTGTGAAGTTCATTGCGCCTTGGTGCGGTCACTGCAAGCGCTTGCAGCCCTTGTGGGAACAGCTGGCCGAAATTATGAACGTGGATGATCCCAAGGTGATCATTGCCAAAGTGGATTGTACCAAGCATCAATCGCTTTGTGCCGATCACCAGGTCACCGGTTATCCCACGCTCCGCCTGTTCAAGTTCGGAGAGACGGAGTCGGTGAAGTTCAAGGGCACTCGTGACATGCCCGCCATTACGGACTTCATTAACCAAGAGCTGAACACTCCCTCTGAGGTTGATATCAACGAACAGAAGCAACAAGCGGAGGCGGCCGCGGCCACCGAGAAGAATCCCAATCTGGGCAAGGTGGTGGAGCTTGACGAGGATACCTTTGCCAAGCATGTGTCCAGTGGCAATCACTTTGTCAAGTTCTTTGATCCCTGGTGTAGTCATTGTCAGCGTTTGGCCCCCACTTGGGAGGAACTGGCCAAGGAGCTAACCACCGAGCCTGCGGCCACGATTTCCAAAATCGATTGTACCCAATATCGCTCCATCTGCCAGGACTTTGAGGTTAAGGGCTATCCCACTCTCCTGTGGATTGAGGATGGCAAGAAAATTGAAAAGTATTCGGGCTCCAGGGACTTGCCCACGCTCAAGAGCTATGTGGAGAAGATGATTGGAGTGCCAGTCGCTGGTCAAGAGGCCGGTGGTGCCGCCAACTTGAATGAGGCCAAGGAGGAGCGCGAAGAGGCCAAGAAGCTGACGGCTCAGGTCCTGAGCGGTGAGGCTGACTTCGACCAGACCGTGGCCGAGGGTATTACATTCATCAAGTTCTATGCCCCCTGGTGTGGTCACTGCCAGAAACTGCAGCCCACCTGGGAGCAGCTGGCCGCAGAGACGCATGTGACCAGGTCGGGCATACGCATTGCCAAGGTCGACTGCACCGCACCGGAGAACAAACAGATCTGCATTGACCAGCAGGTCGAAGGCTATCCCACGCTCTTCCTCTACAAGAATGGCAAGCGGCAGACCGAGTACGAGGGCAGCCGCTCCTGCCGGAACTGCAGGCCTATATCAACAAATTTGCTGGCCACGACGAGCTCTAAGTGAGCCGTGAGCCTGTGGATCGAAAAAAGAAGAATAAACACAAATCCCAAAACCAATCCACCGCCAAAGTAATGTTCTGTCTCTCTATGTTGAAGGCTGAAAAATTGATCAAGAATTTGTTTTGTGATTTCATTTACCTCGTTCGTGTCCCAATTGTCCATACGTTCTTTGGTAGCTTATAATTTTTTTATATATTAATATTGTTTGCCGTTTTGAATTGTTTCTGTCTGGGAAGAAGGTGAGCAGCTTCAGTTTGTAAGACATTTTTAGGCCAAATGATCTTTGAAATAAAAATATTTTTTTAGTAAAAAAAAAAAAAAAAAAAAAAAAGGTTGTACAGGTTTGGTTCCGAATCCTGAACCGCACATTCTAAATTTATGCCCTCTCCAAGCTAAACCCGAATCAGACTACTTCTATTTGAAATATATTTCGTTTCAAAAAATTACTTCAGATTTATTTTATATATTTTTCTAAATTTTATATCCGACTTGAAGCAAAATAGTTCCGAAAAAAAGTTGAATATCATTTAAAAAACACATGTTAAAATTATTCAACGATCTAAGGAGCTATGAACCAAGGTTAGAACAAAAGCCTTTGGTTCGATTAATTTAGTAACTGGAGTGCAAACCCAAGCTAAGACTTTCCAACGGGTTCGAACGACTGAACCAAACCTTTTGAAATAATATAAGATATTTTGTTTATCTGGATATTCTTTTTGATGCCGCCTTTGTCCTAATACATTATGTTTAGAGACCAATCGTGTGAAGTATGTTTCTTAACGATAATTTCTTTGCTAGCTTTTTAGGTGCTAGTTAGACTGTTAGCTTTTGGTTTACCTGTTCTCCTTCTTCCTTTCTGTCTTCGTTTCACGGTCGCTGCTAATAAATCTGTTGCTAGTAGAACTGTTAAGCTTTGGTCCACCTGTAAAGCTTGATTGAGCTCACTTTATTTCATTACTTTCATTAGATAAAAAGATAAAAAACCATGGATTTCAAACCAGGTCTTTCACATACATTCTCTAAAGCTTTGGGCTCTATAAATGGTAAAAGAAGAAGCTGTTATTACCTTGCTTGTTTCTGATCTGCACAAATATTCTTAATTTGCTTGCAGGTATCTGGGGTATACAGGTGCTTCCTCAGAAGGCAGCTTGACTTAAAAGATAAGGAGTATTTTCAAAGCGTAGTTGGAAGGGACAGTAACAATTTGTATACCCTTGCAGTTGCTTGTAAAGCATAGAAGGAAGCATCTCCGACCACGTAAAGTAAATGTATTCTTGATGAGCATGATAAGCTGATAAGCTATCTAAATCAAACTATAAACGAAGTCCGGACGTATCGGATGACTGTAGCATATAGCTGTCATAGGAACGAACGTTCGAAAAACTAGTTCTAGTGAGAAAAACTTTTTTGTTTTCCATTCAAACGTCTGACAAGTTTCTTATGCTTTGACACCGGAATCTGTATAGTATAGCTGGATGTATATTTCGTATAGCTATGATGCTTCAAGCCTATATACCCTTTGGTCGAGCCGAAGTTAGCTTCCCTCTAACTGAGTAAGAGAATACATTCTTGTCTAATGCCAACTAACATTTGCTCTCAGTCTGTTAAGCTAACAGTCCCCCTGTTAAACAACATTCAACTGTCAATTACAACTCCTTGGAACCAATTTCTGGTAGTGTGCCACATATTTGACTCTTTAGGAGGACAAATATTGATAACGAACTTTAAATGACAGTTCAAGTCCTCACCTTCCCCTTCCCCTTCCCCTCTGTGGACACGAGTGTATGGGACACGTGCCCAAATAAAGCGAGCTCACTCTCTCGCACACACACACACACACGCGCACACACATGTAAGGGCTTTTCTCTTAAACGTTTTTTGATATTCCTTACTCCCACATACCTACATACTCACATACCTACGTATTGTATGTAAATAGAAAGTGGTATGTGAGGAACATGTAACTCTAGGCCCAAGTACCCAACGCACATGGCCCTGACCGCATGTCCAAGTCGGAGTTCCCAGTCGATCGAATTGTTGTCGTTTGTCATTATGGCGGAAGCAAATCATTGTAATTGAAACGAAATTGGTCACAACGTTGTGCAATTGGACACTTGGCAGCCTATTCGTCCCACCACCCCGCACCTACGCTCCTTTAGGCCCATTGTCTGGCTGGATAATTGAGCAAGCATGCAACCTACTTCCCCTCATCTAATTCGTTCTTGGCCATTTTACGTTGACAAAAGTGAAAACATTCTAGTCAAGGCCAAATTTGGCCGTCTGCCTTTTTGGTTTATTCATTATTTGGTTAGCGCGCTGATGTTTGTGGCAAATATTTGTCTAAAAGGCCAGTAGAAATATTTTATAATTATTGAATAATTGTGTCGCAGGTACATTTTTGGTATCAACACACACACACACACACACACATACACACAGACGTGGAACTTGGTCTTGCCTTTTGCCTGTTTCTTGCACACGTTAATTCGCATTGAGGTCTCTGACAATAGGGTTAGATATATTGATTTTCGATCATAATAACTTGCAACATGCAAAGTCCGCCTACCAAACGCCCCCCTCGACACTCACTTGGAGGGTTGTTTAAAGAATGTCTTGGCCCTGTCATTGCCAAGTTATCATTATTATTGAATGCGCCGCTTTGGCACGCTCCATCAAAAAAAAAAGAAAAGAGCAACCGAAACAGTTCATCATCAATGGCAAGTGGAATGCATAACAATACGGTATAATAATAAATAATGATGATGATGAGGATGATGATGATGATGATATGGATAAGCCAGCTCCTGCTGTTTCTGTTTGAGCAATGACAGGAACAGATTTTTTTTTACATATAGCCTACTTTTTGGGGCTGACAAATGGCTGACAATTTGTTTTTGATTGGGGAAAAATGAAGGTAATGCACGTCAGTTTTACAGCATATTCTTCACATAAAACTACTAGAAAAATTTCATTTAGGGCCGATTTCTGTTCTCTCAGATCGCTGCTATGTGTCAGATAGTCATCGATTTTACACTGTTATTTGTTAGTTTATGTAAAAGATGTGAAATCAACCCTTAGACCAGTGGTGTCCAAAATGCCAAAAGTCTATCCCATGGGATAGGATTGCACAAGATCAAAGCTTGATTGTGTGAGTTTGGGCACCACTGACTTAGAATCAAATCCACCAGCTAACATCACCTTAAATATTGTTCATTTAATCTAAAATATTAGTACCCTGAACCGAATAGCCTGACAGACCATAATGGACCATCTCAATTGCTTTCACCCCCCCCCCCCCCTTACCTCATCATTTCCGGGTTGAGAACTTTTTATACCCGTATACTTGTATGAGTAAAAAGGCTTCATACTAAAGTCGCGCAAATGTATGTAACAGGCAGAAGGAATCATTTCCGACCATATACCGAACTTGTATCGATATATTTCGCCTTGATTTCAGCATCAACAGCCGAGTCGATAATAGCCATGTCCGTCTGTCCGTCAGTTCGGTTTTGTCCGTCTGTCCGTCCGTCCGTCTGTCCGACTGTCCGTCGTCTGTATGAACACCTAGCATCTCAGAGATGGCCTAAGACGATAGCCAGTGTTTGTACATGTACTGGAACAACTCTATGTCTCTTCTCTTTTTTCTGCACGCAGATCAAGTTTGTTTCAAATTTTGTGTCAAACACCCACCTCCCGCCCTCGCAATTTCTGGAAAAAACGTTATATCTCCTACAGTTTTGAAGATAGATATTAGAGATGATTAGTATACCCGTTAATCATGAAAAAACATGTTTAACAGTGTTCCTGCGGTTGTATTGCCTGTTACATAGATTTCGTGCATGACTAATGTGAGTATACCCTTTTTACTCTACGAGTAACGGGCAAAACTTTATATTCCCTTGCAGATAGTATCTATATATATAAATCTGTACGCCCGACTGACATATTATCAACCCACAGCCAAAACGGCTTATCCTAGAGATCTAAGATTTCGCATAGTTGCAGGCGCGCACTAAGAAAGAAAAATTTGAAAAAGTTCACCGCGAAATACGTAAAAACGACAAAAAATATTTCTATAGGACACATGCTAAGAGAGCTATCACACTTGGCTCTCTGAGACAGATGACAGCTGCTACATGTGTTAGAATGAGGGGGAAGGGGAAAGAGAGAGCGATAGAAGATGGAAAAGAGGGTGGGGAAAGAGTGGTGAGCGGGTTAAGAGGGTAACATGGGGAAAATACGTGAAAGCCAATTAGAATTGAATTATAATCAGGACGGCAAATCGGTTCGGAGTCGAACCACTCCGGAGTCGGAGACCCTGTTATTTTTGGGAAATCCGAACCGAACCTGAACCGGAGCAGAAATATAATTTTTTGTTCCGAAATCTCCCGAGTAACCATCACACGCGAAAGAAACTAGATTTTGTTATAAATTATCACTTGTTACTGATCCTTTGAGAGAAGCTTGGCTGGCCCCGTTGGACGAGCTGTATAGCCAACATTTACATTTTACTGATCCTTTGACCAACCATAGACGACTACTGATTGAGAAAAGCCAATTGAACTGGTCGGAGCTTCGCAATGTGAAATTCAATCACGAACTATTCACGATTTACTTCTCGCGTTTGCTAGCGTCTAAGAAATCGAAAAAGGCACAAAATGTCTTATTTATAAAAATAAAATTCCGTCTGTATAATATTTTGGGATAACAAAACAACTTAAACTGACCAAAGAATTATGATTTATTTTCATCTCGTGCATAGCTTAAATTTTCAAGTTAATTTTACTAACCAAAAGGTGACAGAATAGTAATAAGTTTCACATTCAAAAAACTTTTGTGGAATTGAGAAAAAGTTTCGCAGGTTCAAACCCAGGAGTGAATCTATTCCGATGCTGCTCTGAAGTGCACATTCTTCATATTATATCGCTAAACCCAAAATTCACTCTGTGGTCGTGCGGGAGAGGCTCTAGAGCGCTCTCTCTCTCTCTGGCCAGCTCAAAAGCCAGCACGAAAAAATCATATGGGGTTACTCATCTTCATATTCTAATGTCTTTGGTTTAACATACAATTTCGTTGGGTCCTTTAGGACGGGATACATACATACATACATTTTCTTCAAATCATGGTTCAGCTAGTAATTTATTTGAGTTTAGGCTTTAAATGATAATCATAGAACATTCTTCAAGAACGCCAAGCTACTAAGCTAGAGATGAAATTCTTCTTCTTCTTCTTTATTGGCCCGATGCTTGCATCACAACCGTTTGACGGTCTCGGCCGCTGCAACTAATGTCCGCCAGTCGCTTCTGCTCCGTGCGAGCTGGCACCAGTTTTTCACGCCAAGCTTGGAAATGTCTTTCCGCACCTGGTCGTCCCACCTTGCCTTGTCCCAGTTCTTTCGCATTCCTCTTGTAAACCATTTTTGCTGGAGCTTGATCATCCATACGGGTAACATGTCCCAGCCAGCGCAGCCGCTGTTGCTTTATGCGCTTGACCAGACTAGTATCCCCATAGAGCTCATACAGTTCGTCATTCCTTCGGATGCGAAAGTCCTCGCCAACTTTCAAAGGTCCATAAATCCTGCGAAGAATCTTTCGCTCGAAAACGCCAATCGCCGCCTTATCCGCTGATGATATTGCCCAATGCTTCTGCGCCGTATTGCAGGACTGGGATGATAAGCGACTTATATAGCGCTATTTTTGTTCTTCGCTTGAGGTTTCTGCTCTTGAGCTCCCTACTTAGCCCGTAATAGCATCGGTTTGCGAGCGTGATTCTTCTTCGGATTTCCAGGCTGATATTGTTGTCGCCGGTTATCATCGTTCCGAGGTAGACAAAGTACTCTACAACTTCAAAGTTGTACTCTCCCATTACAACAGATTGCCCTAGGCGCGTGGACTTCTGTTTCGAACACACTAGGTACTTCGTCTTGTCCTCGTTTACCGCTAAACCCATTAGCTCAGACTGCTTCTCAATCTCTGAAAACGCCTTGCGTATTGCCTGTTTGGTTTTGCCGATAATGTCAATATCATGGGCATATGCGAGTAGCATTACATCTTTATTAAAGATGGTGCCCGATCTGTTGGCATTTGGGCACTGGCGCAGTAGATAAAAGAAGTCACACGACCCTGCCTAAAACCCCTTTTGGTATCAAAAGGCTCGGAGAGGTTCGTTCCAATTTTGACGGAACTTTGAGTGCTTCTCAACGTCATCATGCAAAGTCGAACGTACTTCGCTGGAATACCTAAAGTAGACAGGGCTTCGAAAAACCTTGACCTTATCAGCGTGTCGAAAGCGGCTTTGTAATCGATAAAAAGATGGTGATTTTCGATGTTTCTCTCATAGGTCTTCTCCAGGATTTGGCGCAATGTGAATATCTGGTCTGTGGTGGATTTACCAGGTCTAAAGCCACACTGATAAGGTCCAATCAGTGTATCAATAAACGGCTTTAGACGTTCACAAATAATGCGGGACAGAACCTTATATGCGATAGTTGGCGCAAACTGCAGGGTCTCCTTTTTTAAAGATTGGACAGAGAACACTTAGATTCCAATCGTCAGGCATGCTTGAATGAAATTATTGTAAGGTATTCGATGGATAAGTGTGACCAGAGGGCCACAACCATAAAATTCCCTAAAATTGTAAAGAAACCAAAAATGTTTATAACTGAACATTTTTTCTCACTAGAAGTGCATTTTCAACCGATCGGTCCTATGGCAGCTATATGCTATAATCATCCGATTTGGATCAAACTTGACAGAATTATGTGGGAGCATATTTTAGCATTTTCTTACTAAGACATTTTTTCTGGCCTTTTTGTACTATATAGTGGTCCGATTTTCATCTACTTTATCCTATATCAGCTATATGATATAGTCATCTGATCCGGCCAGTTCAGACAAATACCAAAAGACTTCGTGCAAAGTTTGGTTAAGATACATTTAAAACACACGGACGGACAGACTCAACTCAGCTAGCAGAGTTGGGATTTTTTTAACTTGATTGAAAGTTGAAAACTAGTAGTTGATCAACTTAACTTTTTAGAATGATTGAAATTTATTCATGACTAAAAATCAACTTTTAGAATGATTGAATTTTATTCATGACTAAAAATCAACTTGAATAAAATCAACTTGGTTGAATATTAAACTTGACTAAATTCAACTATTGCAAAGTTGATTTTACTAGTATATGATTTTTAGTTAAGTACACTCCGTAACACGATATAAATTACAAACTTTGTTGTAAGTGAGTTATTGAAACCTATTTTCCGTGACTGACGACATTATAAATCGCGAAAAGAATGGCAAAAAGGCTTAAAAAGATAGTAAGAATGAAAAACGTTAATGCCAATTAAGCGGAAAATAATGCCAGGACCAATGTATAAGCACAATTCATGGATAATGGATCGCCATGGTAACAAAACCGTTAAATGCTTAAGAAACTGCTTTTTATGCCCCGAAATGACCACACGCAACTACATATATATAATATATAACCATGATTACGGCAATATTAATCAGCGGTTAATACCATTGATGACCAATGGTACAAAATATAGTCAAGATCATAAAGAATGTTTCAAACCACTTTCCGTTACTGATAAATCATTAAATCGCAGAAAAATACCAAAGAGGATCAGAAAACGTTATATTGCCAAACAATCTTTACCCTTAACCAAGCGGAAAATCATGCCAGGATTAATGCATAAGCGCAGTTCACAGCTAACGGATCTCCATGGTAACAAAACCACTAACTGCTTAAGAAACTGCTTTTCAAGACCACAAATGGCCACACACAACTACATTGCCATAATTTTTACCATGCTTAACCCCGAACTGCGGATGAGTAAGTATGAAGAACATAGTACAGCATAAAGAATGAATCATGGCTAATGACCAACTTGATTAAACTCAGCCTGATTATATATTCAACTTAACTAATTTTAATTATTTTAAGTTGATTTTAGTAGAATATAAAGATACAAATTAATATCTAACTAAAGTTAGTTTTTATTTATTTTTGCCATATTGGCCTTCATGACAACTCGACTTTCAAATAATTCATCGGATGTCCGGTTCGATCTCGGAGTGTTGGCCAATGTTGCGAAAGAAAACATTCTTTCGACCGGTCCAGACGACGGCATTGGAGTATTGTATTTTTTGAAGACCTTTTTTATAATGGGATATTTTTCAAGCAAAGTGATGTCCCTCTCCCTTTCGGATAAAAATTGATCCATTAAAGAAACGGACAAGCCTCTTTGAGAATTTAAGCTGCTAATATCCTCCGAGTCAGAATCAAAGTCGAAGAAGTCGTCATTTTTTAAGTTTTCTTTGGGTTCGTCATATATTTCGTTGGTTTCAATACTTTGAGCAATAGCCTTTTTGAGTAGGTCCAAGCAATGTTGTTGTTTTTGAGAATCTATGCACCCAAACCAGGTTTTCTTGAAGCGCGGATGAGTCAATGCAGCAACAACACTTATTTCTGCTTGAACGTTGCTCATGTTATAAAAATGTTCGAAGCGAGTTTGCAGACTTGACATAAATTGCGCAACTAGAGGCTTGCAATATTTTAATTGGGTATTTGAAATTTTTTCCAATATTTTTCTTAGAGCTAACAAGCACGGAAGAGTAATGCCATAATAGGTATCGTCACCCTGCAAAATATCCAGAGCGTTTGCCAATGGTCCAGCACACATTAAATATTCATCAATATATTCAAAATCCGTATCTTTTAATTGCTCTTTCAGGAGAAGAGCTCGACTTACTTCATAACATTTTGTCCGAATTTTTGAAATTTGCTGAAGCGAATCAGTTCCACCGAGTGCATCCAGGACGGGAAAGAGTATGGCCCAAAATAATTCCACAGCAAATTGCACTTGAACATCACACTTTGATGCATCTTTCCGAATGGAGTTTTCCTTTCTGCAATTATGCGCTGAACATCATCTTTAGCGCATAAATTTAATGTGTGTGCGCAACATCTGATATGATCAGGAAGTTGTTCTTGCACTGTTGCAGACTCCTCATCGTCATCAGAGGAACTTGAACTTCCGTCGTCACCAGAACTATCCGAAAAAATTGATTTTTTTTCGACCCCGAATTCCTTAAATGCCTTTACAAAGTTGCTTGCATTGTCAGTTGTTGTCGATATTATTTTCTTTAAGTCAATGCCATAATCTTTATAAACCAGGAATAACATTTCTGTTATTCTTTCAAAATTATGCGCCCCCATAAATCGCTTACATGCTAAACATGCTGATCTTCTTTTTAAGTTCGAGTCTATCCAGTGGACAGTAACTCCCATAAAACTTTTATGTTTTGAAGACCATATATCTGCGGTTGTGCACATATGATCTACATCGTCTAATATATTTCCAATATTCAGCTTCTCTCTTTCATATTTTTCATGAAGTATTGATTTCAAAGCTTTTCTTCCTGGAATTTTTATACCGTGCTTTTTTATATTAAGGTTATCGAACAGCTTGCAAAAATATTGGTACTCAATTGTGCGAAGCGGAATCATTGTGTTCGTAACATATTTCGCCAAATCAATGTTAAAAGAGTCTTGTGATAATATCTCTTTCGGCTTATTTCCTGGTTTATCAAAATGATCATCACCGCAATGGAAACGACGCGTATACATCATCTCCATGCTTTCTTTTTAAATGGCTTATAAAATTTGACGAACTGGAATGATGTCCCCTTATCCGCATTTGGCATCGGGTACATAATGCAATCGAGACTGCGTCCGTCGATAACGACTCATATCTTTGGAAAAATTTCCCGTCAAAAATCGCACAGAGTTTTTTTGAATTATTTGTTTCCATAACCACTTCAGAAATCAAAATGTATTTACATTGATTTGTAAATAAAACAATAGTTGAAAATGTAACTTTGATTAAAATGTTCAACTTAGTTTAATTCAATCAACTAAATTTAACTTTAGTTAAATTTAATCAAGTTGATTTTAGTCACGTTGACTTAGAGTTAAATTTAATCAAGTTGATTTTAGTCAAGTTGAGTAAAAGTTAAATTTAGTCAAGTTGAATTTAATCAACTAAAATTTTAGTTGACTAATCAACTAACTAAAAATTTGAATCGATTGAGGCCCACTCTGTCAGCTAGTCATGCTGATCAGGAATATATATAAACAGGAATATATCAAACAACAAGACAATCGCATATTGCTTTGTCCACATGCCCTTTGGATTATACCAAGAGAATGCAGTGTGGAATGAGATAATGAGGTTTTTGAGGTGAAAAATTCCAATCCAATCAATCCAGGTTGGCACTTAAAATTAATGCAAACGGCAGAGTGTGGCCCACAAATGGTGGTTTGCACTGCAGTTAATGGAAATGAATTGAACAATTTGGATTAATGACAGCTTAAGCATCTGTTTGACACAGATAACTCAAGTGATAGTAAAAAAGATATTGCATTTGTGGCCTTATAAATAGTATTTTTTTTTTGTTTTTTATTACAGACACGCACACACACACACACACTGAGTTATAAAAAAAAAAACTCTCCATTTAGTTGATGGGCTGTCCACGACACGCCCCTTTCTAGTTCCTCACCTACATTCTCACCTCAACGAAATTAACATACTCATTGCTAACACATTTTACGAGCCTTTGCCTGGGCACGGACGCCCGCACACACACACACACAGGCACACAGGCACACGTACTCAAAGGAAATTGGTGGAAATTATCGAGTTTCCTATACAAAACGCGTCTGACACGCAAAACAAACCAGACGAAGAAAACGGGAGGCGAAAGGCGTAGGAGTTGGAGTCGAAACTGAGGCTAACGATAACGATTAGGCCCAGCTTCGACGGGTTCACGTTCACCCGCCCCTGTGTGCCTGTGTGTGTGCATGATTTCGCTTTTGGTTTCATTTTCATTTGTTGCCTAATAAATTTAGCGTAATTTACGTTACGTTACATTCAGGTTTGGTTTTAGCCTCCGCCCGGTTGTTCTTTTGCGGAGTGCAGGAAATTCATAATGAAGTGTTCGCTTTGTTGAAGCTTAATTAGGCGTATAAGTAATATTTTTATTTTGCCTGGAGCTGTGTGTGTGTGTGTGTGGAGAACTTCAAAACTTGGGTTTACTACATTAGTTCATCCTGAGTGCACAATTCGGTCATTTCTTTCGGCTTACTGGGGGCCAAAACTGTCAACCAAAATGTACAAAAGCTGAAACCAACTCGTGTAGAATCAGCAAGAATGTCTCCAACTTTAAACGCATTAAGTTGAATGAAACTTGAGTGTGGAACTTATTTGACACAAATTGAATGGGAAAAGTACTGTTCGTTACCGAGGGGTTCAATGTGGCCAGTTTGCCCCAAGAAAAAGAGAGAACAATATGAAAACCAAGTACTAATCTCGGCTCATTGACCCCCAGACAATGCCTCTGTATTAGCCATTATTTCTGTTGCTTCATACGAAGTCATTTGAAAGCATAAATTTAATTTAAGAATGGACTTCAGGAACAGGTATGAATCTGCATCCCTGCCGATGGCGTCTCAATTTCCAGTAGTGGCACTTTTCCTAGCACAAATCAGGATTTTCGAATGAACGGGATAATCGATATCTGGCTCATACTCGAATAGTACGGAAAGGAACGAAGCAGATGTGAATGCTCGGTGTACTTGTTGGCATTCTTGGTCAATTGTTTTGCGTGTGTTAACATCAGTTCAGAGCGCTTGTTGTTGTTGTTGACTTCGGATAGCTAAATGTTTGACGGGCCAAATAGCCACCACTACTTGTTACGTAACACACACAGATAGGCCAAATTGAAACGATTAAGGAGGGTCTTTATTCCCAACAACGATAATTATTTTCACAATAATAAATTAGAAACAAAGAGAGGCAGAGAACGTAGTTAAAGGTTGTTTTGGTAGCTCTATTCAATGCGATCGTCTTCTGACACTGGCAGATATATTAATACTTTATAGACTCTACACTCATTAAAAAATCAAGTTTTCCGTTTCCAAGTACAATCCAACTCAAAAGTTGACTAAATTCGGATTTCATAAATCTGAGAACGAAAATCTTATTTTTAGTTCGTTTTTGTAATATCGTAAATCTTAAAGATACATTAAGTATATTTTGGGATTAATCCAAAAATCTTCAACTAACTCAAAATGAACTTGTTTCTAGTCTGAAACATTCGCATATTTATACCGAATTTAAAAACGAGTACAAAAAGTCAATTATTTATTTAAGCTCGTTTCATACATCAAAATTTTAAGTACAAAACGGAATAAAATCACGCACGGACATACCTAAAGCTAGGATGGCAGTATTTTCCGAGTGTATATATCAACCAAACCGAAATTGGAAGGTTTGCCGCCATGCTTATAATATGGTATTTTTAGTTTTGATGCTTTTTCCCCAAACTTCACTTACGTTCAATAGAAAGAAAGCCTTTTCTAGTTAACTGAAGGCCAGATGATGTTTATATATGTTAGTTTTATTGAAAATCGATCAGAAAACAAGTGAGAAAGTCGTTCAGGCCCGACTATAACATACTCTGTACTAGTGTTGGGTAAAGCTTGTTCTTTTCGCTGAACATGTTCACTTGTTAATTTTTTCTAAGTGAGTCAACTCACTCAATTCGCTCACTTGTTCTCTTGTTCACTTGCCCTTGTCCTATTGCTCTTGTGTTCTCAGCGAGCGAGAGAAAACAGATGATTACAAGTGTATGTGTGTGTATTGCTCTTTGGCCCCCGATTCATCATGCAGATGCCAAGCTCAGTTTGCTCGTCATATTAGCCATCTACTCGTCGCGTATGCTGGCTTATACACAAAGCTTGCAATCCTCTGTTGGCTTAGAGGACCGAATTGCTCGACATTTTCTACAAGGGTAGAATGGTCGTTGTTGTTGTTCTGCCTGGTGTGATGCTTTGTGATTTGCAACTTAAGGTAACGCTGCAATATATACATTCCGCCGTTTTAATATCCAATTCGGTCGTTTTGCTTTCTGATTAACGATATTCTGACTAAAAAAAAGCGGACATGATTGCCACACTTAAAGGTTACTTAACACAGTGTTGCCATAAATTGAAAACAACAAAAAAATGAACTGAACTAGATACTAAACAGATGTTAGGGTACAGCGCAAGACAAAACAGAACAGCTCACAGAGCAAGACAGACAGATCAACTCTCAGAGCAAGGAAGAGACTGAACAGTTAACAGAGCAATACAGAACAACTCTCAGAGCAAGAACAGAACAAGAGAACAACTCAGAGCAAGACAGAGTGAACAAGATAGACTGAACAATACTCGCTGAACAAAAAAGAACAATTGATGAAGAACATGTTCGCTTGCTCAGTTTAAAGCTTGGTATGGATACTCGCATACCCGCGAAATACCCGCGAAATGAAAAAGTCCATATAAAAAAAATGATTTCGCACGGATTTCGCGAGTTGCTGTTTCGTGAGTTGGTATGGAGATCACGCGCGAAATTGGCATATCGATAACACAGCGTTGCCACCCGACGTCAACGTGTCACGCGATAGGCAAGTGATGAGAGTTGATTTCGAAGGTGTGAAATATATGTAAAACACATAACACTCATATAGATACAAGTGTTGTGGCGCGGAGTTTTTGAATGAGTAGGACAACACTACAAAAACATTAAAAAGGATGAACATCTTTTCATTGGAGGAAAAGGTGATAGCGGCTTGTCAAAAATGATCTGTAAAAGCATAGAAATTTATTGAGTTTAATTATGCTGTTTACAATTGATTGTTTTTCCTAGGAGAACATTGCAACGCAGCTTGGGCTTCGGTAAAGGACAGCGCCACCGTTCGCTGGCGGCGTCCTAAGCACGCCAAGAGTTAAAGCGGTGGTGGAGTATCCATCGCAACGATGTGAAATGGCAGTTAGCTCCACTTGTGTCGTTTTTGACCAAATTGTCGGCATGTGAACAAATAAGTGCACATTCTCTTTTCAAGAAACTTAGCTCCTTGAACGAGAGGTCTGTTGATGAGGAACTTTGTCCAGCACAAAGTGATTCAATTGTGAACGACGGCGATTCCGTATGTCGACCGGATGAGCCGCAGAACTTTTCAATGGTCAGACTTGGGACTTCTTTGTCGCCGCAAGTCGTGGACAACATCTTCTAATCTATGATATTGCATTATAAGTACATAACGTCGAGATGAAATGGCAACAACAGTCGATTCTGCCATTTCCCTAGTCGTGGCCAATTGGAGCAAATGATTGAAAAGTTACAAATAAAGGTAACGATGAACCTACAAACGATTTATTATTTTGCGATTTATTTATGTTATACAACTGACTCCACATGGATCTTCACAGGAAGTAAGGACATATCAAACACTGCCGAACCCTAGCTGCCTTAACTAAAGCTTCCTACAAATCACATAAAGCTATTGCTCCAACTATTGCTTCATTAAAGGCCACCATAAATATTCGCTGTTAATTAGTTTAAATTGTCCCGCCAAATTAAATTTGAAAACAAAGCAACTAGAGATGAGCAACTTATTTCGCACTTGCTATCGACGAAATAATGTGCAGAGATTTCGCACACTTTTCGCAAGTTCTCAACTCAATTTTGTTCACTCATTCATGAGCTACCCAACACTACTCTGTACCTGGAGTAGAAGCTGAATTCAATGCTGGTGCAACGCTCATCTCTAAGTCTCTCTCTCTCTCTCTCTTTAAGATTGTGCGGTGTTAGTTGTGAAAGATGGGAGGGGGTGGGGGGAGGGTTCACTTTTTTGCTCATAACTTGAGAACCGCTCATCCGATCTTTATTATTTCTTCAGCAAATCGATTCATTTTACTAACTACTAACTATCTCTAGAAGGTACGAATCGTCTATCTTCAAAACTGTAGGAGATATAACGTTTTTTCCAAATTGCGGGGGCGGGAGGGGGCGTGGCAAAAATTTGAAATAAACTTGATCTGCGTGCAGATAAAAGAACCTTTGTCCCATACATGTCAAACCTCTATCTCTTACCATCTCTGAGATCTAGGTGTTCATACAGACAGACGGACAGACGGACAGACAGACATGTCTATATCGACTCTGCTGTTGATGCTGATCAAGAATATATATACTTTATATGGTCGAAAATGATTCCTTCTGCCTGTTACATACATTTGCACGACTTTAGTATACCCTTTTTACTCTACGACTAACGGGTATAAAAATATTTACCTATTAATTTGTCGTAGACTGATTGGTCGAGTTCTTGTCTTTTAATGAACATCTAACATTTTCTCATTTTTTCCGCTCATTTTAGTGCTGAAATCTGAAGCAAAAAGCAAAAGAGGTTAAAGAAGGGAAGCTTAAATTTGCCCCCTGGCTTGGTCGTTAAATTTTGTGATTGTGTGTTTTTCCAGTTCCAGGCCAAAACATAAACTCATTTTACATGAGAAAAAAGTGATATTATTTTGGACCGGAGAGATCGGAGATATTTTAAATGTTATTTAAACCAGAAACTGATCCTGTGCAGACTTAGTTTCAGTAATAGGCACTTGGGAATGTAAAGTCCACTGGCTTCTTTTATCATTGCTCACATACGACAGAAAGAGAGAGAGAGAGCATCAGTTTTCCTTTTACTTGTGGTCACTTGGGCCACTGACCTAGTCAGAAAATTGTTAATCAATTTAGCCTAGATATTGCCCCTTAAACCAATCTCCTTTACGTAAAAAGCACAACTGGCTGGCTCAACACTTACTGCCGGCTTTGATTGTGTGTTTTCTTAAAGACTTTCAGTGGAACATTCACTAAACTGTTTCCAAGGCCAAGGCTGATCATTTCAATCGACTCCCTGCAGACTTTGGCGTCCGGTTTTCATGTTACAAATAAATTAGCTAATTGCCAAACAAAATACAAATTAATGGAAAAATCAAAAAACCTGACGTCAAGACATTTTCAATTGCCTGACTTCCGCACACAACATCCATGTTGCGCCACTTTGGCTCATAATTTGTAAACAACAACTAAATTACGAATTAAACAGATGCGATCAACTTTTGTTTGACAAAATTAAACCCCTGTTTTTGGTAGTTAATCTTTTTGCAGTGGTTTCATAAATTATATATTTTTTTTTGCTTTTCAACTTAATTAAGAAATCCAATTAACATCATTGACATTAGATGTCCTAGAATATGCGCAATTTGTTTTGTTTTATGTTGAGCTCACACACACGCAAACGCATTGGCCAAATTTTGAATATATGTATGTAGACAGGAGCAGGACCTCTGTCGCCGCCATTGTGACCCGCCCACTTGACAAGTAGGCGTTGATGTTGATGTTGACGTTGGTCTCGTGTGTGTCCGTGTCCGCGCCGTTGCGTGTGGCCCAAATGTGTGTATCTGTGTGTGTGTGTGCGTACGTGGAGGGGGGGGGGGGGGCAAAAGCACGCAACAAACAAACAATAACAAACCAACAAGAATACTTGAGTGAATGGCTCGAATAATTGATATCCAGTAGAATTATTTACTGCGTGCCCAAAAAAGTAGGCTGTACATTTTAATTTAATTGACATTGAAGTGAATGCCCAAGAAAGTAGGCTACATATTTAGAAAGCTTAATCATGTTAAGCCCAAATGACCAGCCAAATGGTCACAGTGGTAGCGCCCTCTAATTGTCAAGTTCTCTGCCTGCCCTGTATGGAAAAAGTGTATACCTTACCGTCGGGCTTGACCGGCCTATCATGAGTTTAAAGTTTGGCAAAAATTTTGAAATTTGAGTTGATTTTCGTACTCCAAACTTGATTTTACACAGAAAGGCTTAGCAATTTTTGCTCGGTTTAGGGTACATTGTATATAAACTAAGTTAACCCATAGACCACAGACGGAAACAAATCACAAAATACTTAAAGTTTCTTATTTAATCTTTGTTATTTGTCTGCCATTTTGCTTTTAAAGGAAAATACTTTTTGCTGCGTGTTCGAAATGGACCAAAGAAATGATTATGTTATAAACTTTCACAAATCTGCAAACACGCGCGATTGAGTTTTTTAACTGCGCTGAGATCTTATTTCTTTAAAAATGAAAACAAAGAATAGAAAACAGACAAAAATTGTGTAGAAGTTGTCTGTGGAAACATCGCAAGTTGATTTCGTGGTATTGTGTAATCCACTCCTAAGGATTAGAAAATATCCCAACAAATATATATCTGTAGGCCCGACTGACTGACACATTATCAATCCACAGCCAAAACTGCTTATTGTAGAAATCTTAGATTCGGCCTAGAATTTGGAAAATTTTGTCCGCAAAGTGTGTGAAAACTACAAAGAAAAGAAGAGCTAGAGACAGAGTGAGGGAGGGAACGACTCACGCTTACACAAATTAGGTATGCATGTGTTGTATGTAATACAACACAAGTTTGTCCGCGAGGTTAGTGAAATTACCAAAGAAAAGTATGTATCGGCCACATAGATGGCTGTGGCGCTGAAGTAATATTGTGGACAATGCTCTACGCGCGGGAGGGAGTGAGCATGAGAGAGAACGACTCACGCTCGTGTTGTATGTATGTGTCTTGGCTATTTGAGAGAGATGATAGCGGCTGTGAGAGACATGTGTTTGAAAAAAACAAGTAAGAATGTTGCGGTCGAGTGGCCAGACAGCCAAATAGCCTATTTAAGTAAATGGGCAGGCGCACTTGCATATCTTCGGTGCTTTTGCTCGGATCTCATTGTTGTATACAGAAGTCACTAGGTTCAAACTTAAAAATTGTAGCTCTGACAGCTTTTCGCGGTTAGAAGAAGAAGAAGGAGGAGGAATTTTGCTAATTCTGGAGCAATCTTGATCTGGGTACGGTATACGGTATAAATTTGAATAAAACTGTTACTTTCTTTAATCGATTTGCATGTGTTTGTTTTCAAATCCTTTATGACAATCAAACCTTCAAGTGTTAGCTGGTTGACCGTACTGCTGTTTCATGAACATCATTATAATTGGTTATAATGGTTTTTGAATTGTCCTTTTACTTGCTACCCAATTTGGCTGGATACTCACAGAAACGGCACATTTTGCAATTTGTGTTCTGGGCATGTTCTAACAAATTGTCAAATTATCCGCATGATCGCCTGACCCATGTTTTGTTGCCCTTAGGCACAATCTACATACATAGCCATTTCTGTTCCTGTCACGTCATTAGGCTATCTACAGCTCAGCCCCAGCTCAATTGGGCTCAAGTGAAAGTTTTTGCTCGGCTTTGCTCGTCAGCTTTGGCCTAAACAGTAACACAATAGCAACAACAACAACAACAACAACAACAACATTAAGCGGCGGCAACATTAAAGCAAATCTACTTAGCATAAACCAATTCTCGTACTGGCACACTCTTGTGGCGGTAAGCTGAGAGGGAGACGCTGAGCTCACAAAATGCGAAAGCCAAACTGATTACAGCTTCAATTGAAAGACAAAATTTTGCTTGGATATTGGAGATGTGTGGAAGTTGGGGAAAATAATCGAAAGACTGTCTAGATTTCAATCGTTTCATTTCACTTCCCTGGCTAATTGCAAACAGAAAAAGTGTAATCCTACTTACAAGTATCTATGCCAAAATACAAAATTCAGCCCACAGTAAAGCCCAAGTCTCGACACACAGGCACGTAGTTTTTCTTCTTTTGGCTGGGTGTGGGGTAGGGGTGAGGGGGGTTTTATAAACAAATATTTGTATTTAACGACATTTTGCCAAGTGAGGGCTAGGAGGTGGATAAAGTTGGTCGTCTTGCGTTTAATTTAAAGAAAATTCTGTGAGAGTATAATTTTAGGCCGACTTGTGTGCAAGTGTGTGCGAGTGTGTGAGTGTGTGTGTGTGACTAGTTCACGACTTTTACTCTCTCTTTTTGGGTTATGCAAAAAACCGCACCCTTGGATGAGATTACTTATCTTTAGATATCATTTAAGTATGTGTGTGTGTGTGTGTGTGTGTCTGTTTATGTTCCTGCGTGCTTTTACTTCTTTGGTTGACTTTTTTTTTTATACGAAAACTTTTTCTTACGCCCTCGCACATTGTGAGTAGGATGAGAATATGTTTTTTATTTGCCCTTTCAATTCCTGTTTCACTTTGAGCGGCCAAATATAATTGGATTCACCCGTTGGAGAGATAAAAGATGAAAGCCAGTTGATGATGATGATGACTCATCATCAAGCTGGCCAAAGGGTTCAGAGAGAAAAATATATTCCAAAATTTTAATATATAAAAATTTGCTTTAAGATCACTTTCTCCGAGTGGGGGGATATCAAATGGTTTCAGTGATTCGAGCAGTTATTTGAGTTCGTATATCACAAGAAGTGTTCTGTTATGGGAGTGATTGGTTGACCATATTTTGCGAACTCTGATTGGGATTAATTATAGAATTTATTAAAATTAAAAAACAATTTTATTTTCTAATTTATGCTTATTTTGAATGATGTAAGAATACCTCGACAATCGGTTTGGGAAATTAATTCTGAATGAGGAAACCTGAACCTGAACTCTTAAAGTTTTGCTGGTTTACTCAAAATATCTCACAACTGTTTTCAACTAAGTATTTTAGTAGAAGAGTAAGAATTTTATACTTGAATCAAGTATTTTCGTACTTAAGGCCTGTATCCAGCAATGCGGAAAATTTCTGTCAGGAATTTGCTAATTATTTCTTGCGTGTGTGGAACATAACTAAACCAGTGTGACCATTTACCTAAAGGGTGAAAGGTCACTCTGATTAAACAGCTGTTAAGCACCGTTAACTATTTGAATTAAAATAAATTTGAAAAAAAAAGTATTTTTTGGAGGAAGCATGCTGCTCGGGGTGTCACAGAAATCTCTAGAGATTTTGGCCTTGATTGGTTTGCAAATCGCTCGAAAAATCCGTCGGTGTCCCAGAACTTCAAGAGATTTCATTTTCTTATTTGAAAGTCGAGTTGGAAGGTCTGTGTGGTATTTTTCTCTCAAATCTATAAACAGGGTTGTCATTTCTTGCAAAAAAAATTTCCCTTCCTCTAGTTTTGAGTTAATTGGATGTTTAAATGGAATTTTTTGATTGTGTTACATGTTTTACGATGCGTTTTTAAATTACAATTCAAATTTAAGTCATATTCCTCAAAAATAAAATGCAAAATTTAAAAATATTTTTGTGCCAATCATTAAATGTAACTAGGCAACCCTTAGCGCTTGTTGGTACTCAGAGAGAGCCACCATGTGTAGAGAGCGCCCGCTGACGTTGAGAGCGAGTTGATTTGTCACCGTTCGGTCGGTTTTGCGAACAATTATTGAAACACAATTTTAAATATTAAAACAATTGAAATATTTAATTCATTTGATGCAACCTATGAAGAAAAATAACGTTGTTTACATTTCCAATACCAATTTTACTTATCAAAATTGTTTTAGTGGTGAATTTCGCCAAATCTCCCAACAAAACGCGAGAGATTTAAAACCAACCGAAAGAGATTCCTGTGACACCGAGAATTGGTTTTGGGTTGGAATTTGGTTGGAAGAGATTTCTGTGACACCGCTGAATAGGACGATAGCTGAGCATGACACTTTGCAGTGTGCCCCGGATGGCGCAAAACATCACTGCAGCATGTTCTTAACTGCATTACTTTATAATGCAATCATCTCCAACGTAATATGACCTCTTAGTTATACGCCAATCAAATGAAGTTTTTCATTGTTGGATAAAAGATTGCCAACTCAGTGGCTGGATCAGAACCTGGGCTTTGGTCGATGGGCGAATCGCTGGAACATAGCCGTTAAACGTTCAAAGAGTCAACACGAAGGCTATATATGAGACCCGGAAAAGTAGCTTGAGTGCGACTCCTAGAATCAAGAGTTCCATATACGGATAACGCCTTTTAATACCTTGGCGTGTCTGAACCGCCGCTTGACCAGGAAAGTCCATGTGACTCGGGCAGTGGCTACGGTTGCAGCTAATGACATTAGAGCTCCCTTGGCTTCTTAAGCCTCGTTGCGGTGGATCTGGGCTATCCCGTTATGGGGTAGGGCATGATCCACTGCCCTTAAGAAACTAGAGTCACTTACATAAGTGGGCCTCTGGTATGAGAGGCATACAACTACATACATATATATCGCGGTTTAGACGCCTTGCCATTATGCGCTCAAATTAATATGCACACCTGCAGGTATCATGACCACTTGGTGCACCACTCTAATAGATTTGCCTATGATCTGGCGACACACAGATTAAGAAAGCGTCTTAATCGACCTTTCTGCTTATGTAAAGCGTCCCTCTGGCGGTCTCATCAATTTGGCATAAGTGTGCCCTTGGCACCATCCCCTACCAATCCTTGCACGCTGATGGTTCCCCAGCCAGATGACAGCTCATAACAAACAAATATATTTTTTTTTTGCTCGTGACATCCAAAATAATTGTTGACAATATATTCCTGCGCTGTGTGTCAGCTGTTCTCGCCATCCACAAACGCTATCGATAGGCCAACTATCGATAAGAAAATGTGGACTACGTTCATGTTGCTGGATACACAAGCAAGGAAACTAAAAATTCCTGCCACAGTTTTTTTTATATGAAGTTTGACAGGAATTTTTAGTTTCCGCGGTGCTGGATACCCGGCTTTAGCTTAAAACTGTCTATAATTATAGTTGATTTTAGTACAAACTTTTAAATTGGTGTAAAAAACTACAAGAATTTTCGTACTTAAATAAAGAATTTTCAGTTTCTTAAATTCCATAAGCCAGAGAATTCTTGATTTAAGTTAAGAGCGTTTTTTAAAAATCCCTAAGTTCTTGATTTCAAGAACGTTGTGGATATGCTAAACACTATTCGGAATTGTTTTAAGAACTTTTACAGCTCAAAGAGATTTTGGCCTTGGTTGGTTTGCAAAACGCTCGAAAAATCCATCGGTATCCCAGAACTTCAAGAGATTTCATTTTCCTGTTTGAAAATCGAGTTGGAAGGTTTGTGTCTATGCTAATGGTATTTTTCTATCAAATTTGTAAACAGGGTTGTCATTTCTTGCTAAACAAATTTCCCTTTTTTCCGTGAATCAAGAATTTAATTTCTATTTTTGTTAAATTTAAGAACGACTCGTAGTCAAACTAAGAAGAAGCGTTCAACAACACATACCTTACTGCTGTTAAGAATGCCCTAATCAGAAAAGGAATAAGCTCTAGAATAGGCCCTAGATGTAGGGAAGCCATTGTAGAAATCATCACAGTAACCACAACTAGAGGATGTTCTCAGGGAGTTGCTCTCTCCCCACTGTTGTGAAGCCTTCTTGTGGATGAGCTCCGAGAAAGACGCTGATGACATTGTCATCCTAGCGAGAGGAAAATACAAAGAAACCGAAAGATATTAAGAAGTTTTAATGTCCAAGGTACGGTAAGACGGAATATTCTTGTATCCAAGCTGAAAATACTGAAATCAAGCATTAAATTTTGGAGACTGTAATGCTTGGTTTTAAATTAAGCATAGATCTGCTTGAAATGCAACCCTTGGAAAAACTAAACTTCAAGAATTTGTTCTACTTAAAAGTAAGCATATAAAGTATCGATTTGAAGCATAGTTCATCTTGAAAGTAAGCATGAAAAGTCTTGATATATTATAAGTGAAAGTAAACAAGTGAGAAAGTCGGTCAAGCCCGACTATAACATACTCTGTACCTGGAGTAGAAGCTGAATGCAGTTTTGCTGCTGCAATCATCTCTCCCTCTCTCTCTCTCTCCCTCTCTCTAAGATCGTGCGGTGTTGGTTGTGAAAGGGTGGGGTAACTTGAGAACCGCTCATCCAATCTTTATCATTTCTTCAGCAAATCGATACATCTTGCTAATTACTAACTATCTGTAGAAAATACGAATCATCTATCTTCAAAATTGTAGATGATATAACGTTTTTCCAAATCGCGGGGGAGGGAGGGGGCGTGGCAAAAATTGAAAATAAACTTGATCTGCCTGCAGATAAAAGAAGCATTTGTCCCATACATGTCGAACCTCTATCTCTTACCATCTCTGAGATCTAGATGTTCATACAGACAGACGGACGGATGGACAGACGGACATGTCTATATCGACTCGGCTGTTGATGCTGATCAATCTATATATATAAAACTGTTCAACCTGACTGACTGACTGACTGGTGACCGTCGCACAGCCTAAACCATAAAAGATAGGAAGATGGGATTTTCACAGTAGTTGTATCTTATGCTGAAAGTGAGTACTAAGAAAGGATTTTTTGAAAATTCTGCCGGGAAATGCGGAAAATTGTCGGAAAACTTTTGTATGAAACTTCTTTGTTTTTCATCCGATCAAGTTCAAACTTTTTTTCAAAAATCAATAAAAATAATTCAACATTAACTGCATACTAATCTTCCGGAAAATCAACCACCTCGGGGTGGAAAGATGGTGGTCAAGGTTGCCAGCCATTTGCTCCCAGTTCATTTCGAAAGGCACACTTTGCTTTACAGTTGCGAGAGCAGAGAGCGCACGCAAAACCAAAGCCCAGAGAGCATAAATCGAAGAGAAACGATTTCAATGTGTGCGTGGGAGCAATTGAATTGAGTTACCGATCAGGAGCGTAAGAAAATGAAACAAAATTTGTAACACAATGAATCAAGGCAGAGGAATACGTTTTGTTCCGTTGCCTCGGCAACAACAACAAGACAGAGTACAAATTAAAAAACTACAGTTGCAAATAAAACAAAAACAAACGCAAATACAAAAACTCCAGCCACAATTAAAATAACAGCAACATGAAATAATGTGTGGGTGGGTGGGAAGTGGGAGCGATGTGAGTGGGAATTGGGCGACAAGTGGGTGGGATGTGGGTGGGAACTGGAGGGGAGGTGGGTGGGATGTGGGTGGGAGATGGGTGGAAACTGGATGGGAAGTGGGAGGGATGTGGGTGGGAGGTGGGTGGGATGTAGGCTGGAAGTGGGTGGAAAGTAGGTGGGAAACGGGTGGAAGTTGTGTAAGAAGTAGATTGGGAGTGGGTGGGGTGTAGGTGGGATGGGGGTAGTAAGAACGTAGCAGCAAAGTCGTCACGGTGAAAAAGCAAAGTAGTAAAACGTTGATTTCAAGCCTATGTATGTATGATTCGATTTCTGGGCTCTACAGAGGAAACAAATTTATAGAATGTTTTCAAATTTGATAAATATTTGACTCTCACGATTGACTTCAAACTGATTCTGATATGGGTTCTATACTGTTCAAGGCGCAGCGAAGCGCGACGGGCTTTTGCTAGTAATATATATACTTTATATGGTCGGAAATGATTCCTTCTGCCTGTTCCATACATTTGCACGACCGGTTCTCAAGTTATGAGCAAAAAAGTGAACCAAGCCCCCCGCTACCCCATAAAAAATGTAGCATACTTATCGGATGGTCACCCTAAGGAACGCAGAAACACTGTTAAACATGTTTTTTCATGAGTAACGGGTATATCGAAGTCGGTTAGAGCCGCAATTTGTTACCTAGAAAAAATATTAGACAATGCTGAGCAGAAAAAGGTATCCTCTTTAGGGGTTATAACTTGTGATGGTAAGGTTATTATTTTCATAACGATTTGAATGTTCAAATCAAAAACACATGAATATGAATGACTTGCGCATGTATTAGTGTAGTTGGACAACAAACCAAGAGTCATGCATCCGATGTGTGTGTGTGGTAGAAGCAAAGACATCAAACAGAACCTGGCACCAATTATGCTTGTTGTAGACCAAAATCCCAGTGGCAATTAGTTGTTAATAATCACACAACTTGAATTAATTTCCTTACGCACAACAACTATGTACATTGCCCCGTCTCCATCCCTGTCATGTCTAATCCTCTTTGATGTTTGCAATTTTAGCTCCGCAAGCCAGCGTCCACTCTTTCAATTCCTGGCTCGATGAAAACACCTTCCATTGCGAACCGGGAACAGATCTCATCTGGATGCAACGAAGAAGCGGCCGAGGCACTAGTGGGTATCCACTCAGACTACCCTAGGTATGAAATGTATGTATCGCACAGCGCCCGTCCCTAGCTCCGTTTGTAATCAAATAGCTAAGCCTACATTCATTCCCCCGACGACGCATTCATTCCATTCAATCACAGAAAAAACGAGACTAATTGACTGTCAAAGGCAGTGCTGGAATATTCTAATTCTTTCCTTTAGAAATGGGAAACAAAAAAACTGCACGGCATTCGCAATTCATATGCCAAAGACAGCCCGGCCAGTGTCCACTTAAATCTGAAAGCGATATTTCTGCCATAACGTACAATTTGGCACAGTTCAGCAGTTTATATGGCAGGCAGTTTGGGCTTTCATTTGTCAGCATTTTTATTGGCCATCTTTTGCTCATTCATGTGTATGTGGCACGAGTATCTTTCGGATACAAATTGAAATGACACAATTCTAGCCAGCGATAGCAAAGACAAACAAACATGTCATCCACAATGTGAGATTTATTAAGGTAGAGTTGAGTGTCCATTCCACACACACATGACATGGAATCGAATGAAGCACGAGCGGAACGAGTGTAAGCTTAACCCTATTGGGCGTGCACCACTTTTGCTCTCTCCCTTTGCATTCGCAGGTATATGGAAGAACGTGCTCTTACTGGCGGTAATACGTCCAGGAAACCATCAACAAATTCGGCCAAACACAAACCCAATGTGGGCTATCGCCTGGGCAAGAGAAAAGCTTTATTCGAGAAGCGTAAACGCATTAGTGACTATGCGCTGGTCATGGGTATGTTCGGCATCATCGTGATGGTTATTGAAAACGAACTGAGCAGTGCCGGCGTATACACGAAGGTGAGTATCGAAATCTAATGGAAGAATGTAAGACATTCGCCAAATATTCGCCGAATACTCGCCAAATATTCACCTACTTTGATCGAAACTGAAATTCTATGTGACAAATGTGACTTTTGCAGAAAAATAACTAGTTAACAAAAAATCTTCGCTAAATATTCGACAATGGGCTGAGAAACGAAGGTTTAACGGGCCTTTATCATTCATACTATCGTTTCCGAACTGTGCTTAAAACCTAAAGACTTATTATACCCACATAGTTACGACGACAAAACGCTGCCGTATTAATTATGTCCTTCTAAAACGACAAAACTTCGCCTTTATATCATCACGAGACTAAGTCGTTACGCCATTAAATCAACGAAACAATTTCGCTAAACGACATAGTTCAGCTATGGATATATGCAAGACTTTCGACGGCAGTATTCCGTTGCTAAACAAAAGACACCATTTTCAAAACGACATAGCTCCGCCGTTAAATACACGAAGTAGTTCCGCTGTTAGATAAATTACATAGATTTGCCATGGTTCAAAACGGGACTTTATCATTTAAAAACATAATAGTTTAGAAATAAATCACGACGACATAGATCCGCCGCTAAGTAAATGACAAAACTCCACAGATCCGTCATGGATCACCGCGGAGTTACGACGTTTTAAAACGACATAACTCCGCAGTTATATAAACGACATAGTAGTGCACGGATTTACTACATTTGACAATAGAATTCCTTCATGCGAAGCTATGTTGTTGATGTATTTTGACGGCGGAATTATGTCGCTTTTTTTTCTAAAAGTTTTAAAGTCACCTAGAGACCACATATTACTTACAACGATGTAATTTTGCTATTAGATAAGCGACATAATTCCGCCAAGGATTGTGATCAAGCGAAATGACTCTGCTGACTTTTATGAACCACATACTTTTGCACGGAATCACGACTTTGGGCAATATAATTCCTTTTTAATCTGGCGACTTGATTTAGCCATGGCTGATTAGCGTCATAATTTTGCCATGGACTATTGCAAAATTACATAATTCCGGGGTTATATGAACATATATAATATTTGACAAGTGGTCGGCGGAATTATGTCGCTTAGTTCTGGTGGACGTTTCGAAACGAAATTATTCAGCCCTGGCTTACCTAGAGACCACATATTACTTACAATGACGTAGTTTTGCTATTGGATAAGTGACATAATTCCGCCAAGGATTGTCTTCAAGCCACATAATTTCGCCGTTTTATGAACCACATAAGTTTTCACTGATTAACAACATTTGGCAAAGAAATTTCTTTGCGCTGAGGCGCTTATATTTCTGGCGGAATAATGTCGCTTAATTCAGGTGCACGTTTTGATACGCCTCGAGACCATGTAATTTTGGTGTTAGATGAGAGACATCATTTCGACTTAGCTTAGCATGGAATGCGTGGTTATTCCGTCGTTAAATCAACATAGTTTTGCACGCATCTACCATATTCGGCAATGGAATTGCGGAATGGACGGCGGAATTAGGTCGCTTAGTTTTGAAACAACATTATTTAGCCATGGATTACCTAGAGACCACATATTACTTACAATGACGTAATTTTGCTATTGGTTAAGCGACATAATTCCGCCAAGGATTGTCTTCAAGCGACATAATTTCGCCGTTTTATGAACCACATAATTTTGCACTAAAAAACAAGGTTTGGCAATGAAATTCCTTCCAGCTGTGGTATGACGCTTGCAAATTTTTCTGGCGGAATAATGTCGCTTAGTTCAGGTGGTCGTTTTGAAACGCCTCGAGACCATATATATGTTAGCTGTTGGATGAATTGTTAGAAAAGCGACTTAGCTTAGCACGGAACGCGACGTTATAATGTTTAAAAACGACACAATTCCGCCGTTAGATAAGCGATGACTGAATAGATACCAATTGAAGCTTGTGGGTATCACCTCTCTTATTGTTATAATCTAATACCGCTCCATCTTAATCTAATTGCAGGCATCGTTTTACTCGACAGCGTTAAAAACCTTAATATCTGTTTCGACTGTGATTCTTTTAGGACTTATAGTAGCTTACCATGCTTTGGAAGTGCAGGTGAGAGTGAGTGCAAATTGTATCTTCTTTTCCAGATGTGTTTTTGATGGTCGTCATCGTTAATTGTTAACGTTGCCGTCGTCACGCTCACTGTCATCCCCCCCTAACCATCTGCCAATCCCCTCCCCTGTCTATCCTCTGTATTAACTCTATATTCTGGTCATGCATCCCAGCTCCTTCATCGCCGTTGTTTGTTGTAAAAGTTGTAATTTCGTTAATTAAAAATTTTGTTTTATTCGCATATTGAGAGAATGAAAAAAAAGAGAGAGAGTACTCGCATGTTCATGCTAGCCCTAGTGTTCCGGTCCGTTCATTGTCCAATTCCCTGGTCCAAGTTGAGTCTGCGCTACATTGAATACTCATACAACAACTTCATCCTCTCCCGCTCCCACCAAACCGTATCAAGCGTTTACATTGTACATAATACTGACTTATCTCTAATCATTAATCACAAATCACACACACACACACACACACTCTCTCGCTTGTAATACCAAAGGAACAAATTCTTGAGACTGAAATTTAATACCAGATATCCAAATCCAATCGAATCATCCAGTCGTTCTCGTACTCCTCCAAATTGTTGCATGTACAGCACCTCCTTTTTTTCGTTTATATATATTTACTTTCGTTTGTGTTGGAAAACGTTAACCATTTTTAGCCATAGTGTGTTGAAAAGTGTTTGCATGAGAGTAAAAAGCCCCTGTTGGGGTGTTCACGTACCGTGAATGCCTTAACAGTATTGTGTTCTCTATTCGAGCATGGGAATAATCAATTGTTAGTGCATAATTACGACACACACACACACACACACACACGAATACAAAAAATACAATATGATATATCATTTCCCCAGGCAGCAAGTGACAAGAGTAGGAGGGAAAAGTCCTGTGTTCAGTGCTCAATTTGGAAAAAAAACAAGAAATCACCGCTCCAAATCACAACGCCACATTCCATCCTCGCCCAATCAATCAATCAAATAAACTCAGTAATCAGCTTCAGTTTCAACGAATCTCAGTCTCAACATCAACAAAACATTCCGTCGTCGCCGCTCATAATCTCGTTTATCTCGTAATCTTCACACTTCAATAACTCCGATTAAATGTTCCCCCCTCTCCCCTGATTTTAATTGTTGATGTTTACAAGTAAAAAGATTTTAATATGTAATTACCTTCCATTATGCTTTGCAGAATTCAGTAAGTAATACTTATACTTTTTTTATATATAAACATCTAAACTATTTGTGAGTAAATCCAACATGCATAGTGTTATGTACCTACCTACCCAACCAAACCAAAACCATTCATAGAGTAGACAACAACAAACCCAACAACAACAACAGCAACACGCGTACCCCAAAATTGATGTTTAGCTGAAATATCGCGCCTAGTTAACGATACAAAAAACCTAATCATAGTACAAAACCTACTCAACGTACAAACAAAAAGAGGCAATCGCTTTGCTGAAGTGGCTTAGTTTGCACCGGCCAAAATAACCACCGTATCTATCACCCACCCGCTAAACCACATACCCACATACCCACATACCTACATACATCAGACATATGAGCATTCTCATTGCTAAGTCGATTCTCCAAGTATAAACACAGGACTTTTCATTTACTTCCATAGAGTTATGAGTCATCCCCCCATGCAGATCCATGCAATCGGCTTAACTTGCGAATGGCTCATATGCAAATACGATTCAAATACAGACACACAAATCTACATTAGACGTTGTCTCGTTGTGCGTAGTTAAGTAAAATATTTGGCCTGTAGTGCGTGTGTGTGCGTTTGTGTGTGTGTGTGTGCTTCTAAGTGTTGTATTAATATCTCTGGCAGTTATAACTAGTAGATTGTACGTCTATGCACTTTCCAGCTGAAGGCCTAAAACACGGTTCAGTCATTATAATCGCTTGATATCTATTTTATATATATATATATTTCTTGAGAAGGTTGTGAAGCAGCAGCAATCTTTTGTGTCTGAGAATGGTAATGCAGGTAAATGACGGATTTAATTTGTATTAAGCACGTTTCATCTGTAGAGTTGCCGGTTCGATCCCTCTTTTCAGATTATCGACGCAATAACGTGAATATTTTGAACAGAGCTTATAGTTTCCTTCGTGGAACTCTTGGAAAATGTGATGTTGGGGGACACTACTATATACTATGGTCCAAAGTCGTTTTATTTATTAAAATTATGAAAGAGTTAAGTGATGTAAATTGGCTGGATAAACCTGAAACCATAAGTTAGTTTAAGTCATCAATCGTTTGAAAAAAGCCCGTGAAATAACCAACTCTATATTACCAGCCTACCTACCAAATTCTTTGCTTTGATCCACTTTTTAACTGTTTTTAACCACTTTCGATTTGAGACATAGCGAAATTCGAACGAAAGTGATTTCTGTGACACCCCTGATAAGTTGGTTCTCAGCCATGTGATAAGATTCAACTGGCCCAGAGTTCGATCCTCAGTCAAGGTGTGTACGTGGGGCACTATTTATATGTCTGGAACTGGTCACACTAATGTCAATGGATCAAATCTGGCCCTCATTTGCTGGAGTGTATGCTGTTAATGATATGTACTGAAGTAAAGAAGAAACAAGTGAGAAAGTCGGTCAAGCCCGACTATAACATACTCTGTACCTGGAGTAGAAGCTGAACCCAATGCTGGTGCTGCGCTCATCTCTAAGTCTTTCTCTCTTTCTCTCACTCTAACTCTCTCTCTCTCTCTCTCTCTTTAAGATTGTGCGGTGTTAGTTGTAATAGGGTGGGAGGGGGTGGGGGGAGGGTGATCTACTTTTTTGCTCATAACTTGAGAACCGCTCATCCGATCTTTATCATTTCTTCGGCAAATCAATACATTTTGCTAATTACTAACTATCTCTAGAAGGTACAAATCGTCTAACTTCAAAACTGTAGAAGATATACCGTTTTTTTTCAAATTGCGGGGGCGGAAGGGGGCGTGGCCAAAATTGAAAATAAACTTGATCTGCCTGCAGCTATAAGAAACATTTGTCCCATACATGTCAAACCTCTATCTCTTACCATCTTTGAGATTTGTTTGTTTATACAGACGGACGGAAAGACGGGCAGACGGACATGGCTATATCGACTCGGCTGTTGATGCTGATCAAGAATAGATCTACTTTCTAGGGTCGGAAATGATTCCTTCTCCCTGTTACATACTTTTGCACAAACTTAATATACTCTATGTACCTTTTGGTACAGAGTATAAAAATTGTAAGATTTCAGAAATTTTGCATAAAAGTTTTGTTAAAGCAAATAAAATGTTTAATGGATTTCAGGTCAAAAGTTCAACTACAAAGACGTCACCATATAAACATTAAAGTCAATGGCAAAAATACATAAACGCATAAAAATCTATATGACATTTGAAATGTCCTTTTATATTTCATATTTTATGTTTGGACTGAAAGCAGAGGCTGGCAAAATAAATTTGTTCTTTATATTTGTGGTATATTTGGTAAATAATGAAAAAAGAAAAAACGACTTTGGACCAAAGTTTATTTCCTGGATTTGCTAGATTTGTCACACCAGGTGACTTTATTATATTTGTGGATAATTATGACAGAGAAGTGTTACAAGAGGCTATGACTGTTAAGGAGTGGTCGGCATTGTGAGCAGAGAAGTTGCCACTGGCAGCTGAATAATATAAGCCTCTTTGCTGGGCAGAGAGCTTTAAGGCAACGAATGGAGATAAGCCAATATTTTGGACCAGAGAGCGAGAGTAAACGACTCATATACACACAAATTTAGTATGAAGAAACTACCCAGCAAGCAAAGTTCGGAGCGCTCCAAATTATGTGTCTAAAAAGAGTCGAGCTTCAGAGCGTTTTTGGAGTAAACACATAAAATTGAGGGTTTTCGGAGCACGTTTAGTTGAAGTAGGTAAGTAATCGAAAATGTTCTTTTCGTTGATTCTTTTGCTGCAAATAATGGGATGCCGAAATCATTCGATAAGCAAGACGGCAGAGAATTCACAAGTTCATTCAGTTGTGAAATAAAAGTAAAGGGCATGCTTGCGAAATAATATTACAAATTAAATAGTGGTTTGTAAAATTTTCTAAGTTAAAAAAAAACAAAAAAAAATTACAAAGTGAGTGTCGGAAGATCAAGCCGCAATGAATCCCTAAAAATAATGAATGCACTGGTAGCCGAGAAACGACGCTGTAGTGAATCTTTGGCATCGGAGCTTGGTGAACAGAATCATACCAATGAAGCAATATCTGTGAATTCCGGGTCTCAGTTGGAGTCAAATTTTGTGGATTATAATGGGTACAATTCAGACAACAATAACCACTCAGAGTCTGACGGTTCCGAGTGTGAAATGAAATCTCTGCGCGAGGAATTAGCCCTGCTTTAAATGAGCTTCTGAAAATATTGCGGCGTCTTACTTCCGATTTGCCATGTGATTCCAGAACATTAAAGAGAACTCCTAGAGATGGTTCTTGTGTCACAATGAAAGGCGCCCAATATATCCATTATGGTATCTCAGATTGCTTGACAGATTTTTTTGAAAATTATTCTTTCAATGAAAAGGTAATCTACATAAATGTAAATATTGATGGCCTGCCTCTCTTTAAAAGTTAGATATCGCAGGCTTGGCCAATATTAATAAATATACATAAAACATCACCTGTTTTGCAAGGTGGTGTTTTTTGTGGAGACGGCAAGCCAAAAGATGTTAGCGAATATCTCGACTTATTCGTTTCTGAACTAAGTACTCTTATGATTATTTTTATAAAACAGATAATTTCGAAATAAAGGTGAGAGCTTTTGTACTTGGAGCAAAAAGTCATAGCGCATACTTCACTTGTCCTTCAAAGAAGCATTGTATACAAGCTTGAAGACAGCTCACCAAGAACAGATGAACAATTTAGGAATAGGATAGATTCCGAGCATCATAATATTAAACTCCCACTTAAGTAAATTACACCGTTATTTTCACCAAGAAAAAATTTGTTTAAATTTCTTTCTCTTTTGGATGATGTAACCTAATGTATAACAATTTCATAAAGTGTTCATACATCGAAATCTGTTGGAAATTGTAGAAGTTATTAGCATTTTCAGTTTTACCGTTCAAGTGGTATTAAAAATTTCTATGGTCCGTTTTGCTCCTCCGTTTGTGTGCACAGTTTTTGAATTTGTTGAAAAGCTTTCAGAGTTTGGCACAGACACTAGTAGATCCGTTGTATAATGATTTTCGTCCAACTCCTAGGTAAGTGAAGAGCATGACTCTTTTGAATCAGCCGATGACTTAGTAAACTATCAAGAACATGCTGAAGAGCGAAATCCTTTCCGCCAAAGTGGACTAAACGATCTAATAAGAGTTCTAGATCTTTGAAAAGAAAGATCGCAAATTTTGCATCACGTTTGCTAGAACGGAATTTGTTAAAGTATGATGTCAAAATAACGTACTATAGAGATCGTCAAAAGCGCTATGCTAAGTATTGCTCAAAAAAGAATAATATTTGTTATTGCATTGATGTGTGTGGTTTATTTGAGGAGTTTAACGAGTCCTATGATCCAGTCAAGTGGCGTTTTTTCATCGACGGTTGCAAGCTTAGTCTAAAAGCTGTATTGTTGTACCAGGAACACATCAAGCCTTCGATACCGCTAGCGCATGCCGTTAATTTAAAATAATCATATGAATCAATGGCCATATTGCTTGATTTTATAAACTACAAGGAATATAACTGGGAAATTTGCACAGACCTCAAAGTTGTTGCAATAGTCTTAGGATTGCAACAAGGACAGTCGAGCACGCCACGAGCACTACGTTCGAAAAGAACGACCGGTAAGAACGAATTACATAGTTGGCCAAGAAAATGTAAAGTTCTAACCACTTGTCAGTAAGGAGCAAATTATACTGCCTCTCCTTCATATAAAACTGGGTTTATATAAAAATTTTGCTCTACAAAAAGACGGTGATGCATTTGCATATCTGAAGATTGCATTCCCTTACCTATACGAGGCAAAGATCAAACGCTGCACATTGTATTCTTCATTTTTTGGATTCTCATTTGGATTCTCATTTCTTCTCTCAAAACCTCGGGGATGAGAGTGATGAGCATGGTGAACGATTTCATCAGGATATAAAGAGTATGGAACGCCGCTATCAAGGGTTTTGGGATGAGGCCATGATGGGTGACTTTTGTTGGATTCTTAAGCGAGAGGAAAACTGTACTCTCAAACGGGGGAGCAAAACGGACCATAGAAATTTTTAATACCACTTGAACGGTAAAACGAAAATGCTCATTTTTTAGATAAATGCTAATAACTTCTACAATTTCCAACAGATTTCGATGTATGAACACTTTTTGAAATTGTTATACATTAGGTTACATCATCCAAAAGAGAAAGAAATTTAAACAAATTTTTTTCTTGTTGAAAATAACGGTATAATTTACAGTTTCTTCAAATTTTCGATAAAAATGAAACGAAATTCTCGATATCTTTGTAATTAGCAGCTACACCACAAATTTGACAATAAAATGATTTAAAAACGATTGAAAGATAATTTTATTAGCTTGAATTTGATGTACAGAGCTTATTCATAAGTTATTTTATAATTGAGATATTTGAAATTAAGTGAGAGGTTCTTTTTCAAAAATCCGAAAAACGGTAAATTGGGATTATCTCGAAATCTGTTCTACTGAGAAATTTTTAAGCTCCATATTCGGATTCAGCGCGTGATTTTACATAAGGAATGACATCAAATTGTAGAGGATGAAAAAAAGTTTAATTATTTGTAAACTTGTGTTATTTGAATAATAAGTTAATGTCTCTAAAAGCAGATATTGGTAAGGAGTTTGCCCAAAAACCGAGAAGTACTATATATATGGATAGGTGGAAAGTCGTTGAGTTTAGGTAATTCCTACTATATATCGGGCCAGTAGTTTTGACAGGAGTTTTATCAGAGAGCCGATATGAACCCTTTCTTCATTTAAGCATTGCAATAAGAATTCTGCTGAGTGACAAATATTGTTTGACTAAAATTGAGTGTGCTAAAGAACTTATTCGTAGTTTCTTAGGCAAATAGCCAAAGCTTTACTGTCTTTCACTGTCTATCACATTTGGCAGATGAAGTTAAATAAAAAGTGACTTTTATAAGTCTTTTATGTGTCTTTTATGAGGTTATTATATGCTTCATTCGGAGGGTGAAAGCACTTAAATCTGTGTCAGAAAAGAGTCTGATTAGACTCAGAAAACTTGCACATTAAGTGCGACCGTTTTCATAGAAACAAACGATCATTCCGGATTCTTTTTCGTGCACATTATGACGGTCAATGCTTCTAAAAAAGTGTCCGAAAAGTGTCAGAAAACCCACCGCTTAGAAATGCCGTCGGCAATTTAAAAATATAATACAAAATATTACGAAATTCTAGCCACATCTCTGCTCACATTGCCGACCCCTACTAACTTTTAAAAAGGATACATCAAAGGGGTATGAGAAAGTGATTTTTAAAATTAGATGCCAATTTGGTTTTTTCAATAGCAAATTGATTTGTGTCAATTATAAAGAAAACACATTGGTAAATAATCATTGAAAAATAGAAGGAAAATGTGCTAATTACACGTGAACACGCACGCCGCTTTCTAGTAAGTACACACACCCCACACACACACACACCGTCACCAGTATCAATTCGAGACCACGACCAAGACCCTCAAAATCGAGTAGCTATCGAAGTCTGGAAGCGGAAGCAAAGGCGAAAGCGAAAGCGAGCGAAGGCGAAGGTACATTGTATGTATGTAACGGTATAACGGTGTTTCATCAAATCAGAACCTGATTTCGCTTTCACCTTTCCCCTAAGAGTCACACGACACCCATTAACACACACAGACACACACACACACACAGCCAGAGATATATCCACAACATATGTATGTATGTACACCTCATTGACGTTGTACTTACTTGTCAAATAATTCATGCTCGTATCTTTGAGTGTAATTCATTTTGTTTAGTCGCAAATACCAAATCAATAAATTTCCAATTATAATTAAAAAAAAACACAATTGTTTCTCTCTCTCTCTCTCTCTCTCTGTCTCTGTCTCTCTGTCTCCCTCTACAGTTATTCATGATAGATAACTGCGCCGACGATTGGAGGATCGCAATGACATGGCAACGAATTAGTCAAATAGGGTTAGAACTTTTTATATGCGCTATACATCCAATTCCTGGTGAATACTATTTCCAGTGGACGACGAAATTGGCCAATAAGAACAAAACAATTGGCACTGAAATGGTGCCATACGACGTAGCTTTATCATTACCTATGTTCCTTCGATTATATTTAATCTGCCGCGTAATGCTGTTACATTCAAAGCTATTCACAGACGCATCATCACGGAGCATCGGCGCTCTCAATAGGATTAATTTTAACACAAGGTAATTAACAATTAACATATACATATTTTTATACTAAGCCATTTCCCCATCACTCTGGCAGAAAGCCAGAATAGTTCTCTTTCACAAGAAGGAAACACCACCATCCTGCCTTGATTCCTATTGGCCTACCTTCATAGAATGCTTAATGTACATCGAGTATGCAGTGTTAGCTCAATTTGATATCCAGCAGGCCTTTGATATAGTGTGGCACAAATAAGTCTGCTCTCAAAGATCAAGAAACTCCGCTCGCCCCAACTATTTCTGCTTATCAAGAGCTTCTTGAAGGACATAACCTTTGAGGTAGCATCACAAACAAGAACCATTCGGGCAGGTGTACCGCAGGGAGCCCTTAGCCTTCCGCTCGAAAACCCCAAATCCTTCTTACCGCAACATTTGCTAACGACTCGGTTTTCTCTTCAAAAGTACCTGAATAGGTTTAGAAACTGGGCCACTAGATGGATAATTGCCATAAACAAGGACAAGTGTGCTTCGTTGACCATTGCATAAATACCTTGGGGGACACTGGACAGAAGTCAGACTTGTAACGAGTAACAATAACTGATTCTGGACTGGGTGGTGGTACAAGGGGGAAGCGCACGCGATAAGATTTCTTCCGGCTCTGTCTCGTCGGCAACGGGTGTGGTGGTCTTGCTACCCTCCTCATAATTTGTCCAATTATCATATCCTTTTAGTTTTCCGCGTGCTAAGACAGAATTTACTAGAATACGGGACGAGCACACCAAAGTAAAGGGAAAGAGTGTAGACTAGGAAAAGGAATTTTGGCCCCTCATATACAACGCAGACACAACTGATAATCCCTCAGATGACATTGAGGTAAATTCGCCCTCCCTTCCATGGCCATTCGTTGCCAAAAAAAATGTAATGTTTATGTTGAATGGCCCCTTGCTGGGATTACCTACAGGGTTAGCTCGACTTGCATGGATCAAACAAAATTAGGTAAATTAGAACATCTTAAAATTGATTGGTAACAGAAAAATAATTGTGCGATAAGAACATATTGGAATAAAAGATATTAAAATTTGGATAAATTTAGTATGAATAGGATATCAAATAAAGCAAGAGTATACATAATATAAAATATATATATATACATATAAAATATTATATAAGAAAAATCATTTAAAAAAAATTACAATTTAAATTTAGCATCAAGGTTGGATAAATAAATAAAATTATCAAAAGAATGACAAAGAGCTATCAGGCTAATAAATTTTATTTAATTTTGCTTTGAGTGAAAGCAACCGCAATGGCTCGAGTTTAAACTCAAGTTCAATAGTGGTGGTTTTTTTTTGTGTGCAACTGCACTCAATAAAGAACTCAAAGCCAAGCTTTAAGTAATTAAATAAAAGTAAATTAAATTGGAAATTGAATAGAAGAGTTGGAACTTTAGCGATTTTTCTTTTCGTTTTATCAATTTAGTTTTCTTGCAAAAATCATGAAAATATTTACGGTTAATATTCTGGTAATAAATATGTAAAGGTTTTTCTTTGTTTAGGCAAATCCACTTACTTGTTTAATTTCTCCATCGCTGAAAGTACTTGTACTAGAAAGAAAGTACTAGAAAATAAAATTTATGCAAAAAAATATAAAACATATTTTGTACCGAGACCGTTTTTTTCACTCCTTTTTATCTCGATATTCGTAGTCTCTCGAATCACTCAAATCAAATTTTCGCTCTTTTCTATTACTTTATCCGTTTTTACAAAAAAAGAAAAAAAACTCACCCCATGCGTTTTGCTTTTGCAGACTCAAGAAAAATGTAAAATGATTATATAACTTAAATGGCTAATGATTTACGGAATATTATTTTTTTACTTTAGTGGATATTATATTAAAGAGTAGCTCAAATTTTGTAAAAGATTTATGGCGTTTGCTGACCCGAACATGGCGGCTGCCTTTGATCTTTGACCCCACGCCAAACGAATTTTTAAAAGCACTTTTTCTTAACTCTGTTTTCTGCTTAAATTAATCAAATTTGAGTGAACTTTCGAGGACTTAAAATTCAAAAATCTCTCATTTTTTTCCACAAAACTATTTTCTCGAGGGAAACAGCGGTTAGCGACGACGGTAGTTAATCAGCGCGCTCGATTATCAACTGATCTTCCATACGGTTGCAGGCTTCTCTCCGACTCGTCTAGCAGAATCACTCAAGCAGTTGAGCGTTTATTTGCTCGTAAATTGAGTGACAAACGGCGCTTGAGCGACTTCGACGGCTCCAACAACAATTTTGCTGGAGTGAACTGGGCAATTTCTCTGGCTCTTAGGCAATTAAAATGATGGCTTTTGGGCGATGATTGGCACAGGCTGTATCCAGGAAAATACTGAACAGAGATTGGGTCCAGCCAAGAGCTATAATAGCTCGATATTGGGTGCCAAACCTGGAAATCAATCCAAGCAGAAAATATGCCCACTAATCAGCATAACTAAAACTCTGATTGCTGACAAAAGAACTCACCCTTTGAGTGGGCTTAGCACCACAAAAAATATAATTTTTATTTCCTTTTGGCTGCTGGTCGAACTGTTTTATTTAGGTTTTCACTCGCGGCTTGATTTTATAAATTTGATATTTGAAAAGACAAGCTTATACTAAAAGTCACAATAGCGAGTTTTAAGGAAAACTTTGAACTGCACTCAGCCAGGTCTCAAAAGAAATAGTACGATAGCGACGCTTAAATTCTGGAGGGAACCATTTAACAGAGTCAGAGGTGAAAAGTGAAAGGAGCCATATTGAAAAGAGAGTAAATTTCTTTTTGGTGCTGTAAGATAGCCATTTTCGTCCCACCTTTCTCCACGGCCTAAATAGAAGCTAGCGACAGGTGGCGCTTTGCATACGACATTCGATTTTTTTAACCGCAACGGACATTTATTTAAAAATTCTGCTGCAAGCGTTACAGACTTTTGGACACCAAGTCGAGGCAGTAGCTGCCAAACCACGATGCATGGGGTGCCTGATAAAGTTCTTATTAACAAGGCTATTCTGTCTCTGGTAAGGAGATAAAAATTGATGGAGTCTGTCAAAGATTAGAGTGGTCCTTAGACGTATTACGGGAGTCGAATGGTGGAGTTCCTATGGTTGGAATTATTATCAAATACCTTGACAAGCTATCACACCACCCTAACAAACTGTCTTAAAAATTGCTAAGAACACGCAAAAACCAAGAAGTTCTTGAAAGGTGGAAGTTATAGAGACTCTTGCCCAAGGATCTCAACTCTAGCAGAACACTATTCTCATATTTGCTCACTAAGTACTTACATTAAGTGTCCAAACCCTGTAGTTCGGAAGGTCGCCGGCCGGCTAGAGAATGTCAGCCGGATTCTGGCTCCGGCTGCCGGCCCTCATACCAGCTCTCATACCAGATTTTATATGGGATGTCATCAAATCAGGACAACCGAGCGGCAGGCTGCTTAGGTAAGCCTTATGGCGGGCGGTATATACTATACATCGACCAAACGGTTATATCACCCAAAAGACCAAAAGAAAAAGAGATATTTTGTTTTTTTTTGTAATTTCATATACATTTCTTTCTATACATCACCACCGCAACACCACATCTTTGAAATGTGTTGAAAGTACCTAAAATTTCTTTCTTTACCGTACGCTTCAGAGTCGAATGCTCTAGCTCAGTGCTCTTGTTGCTAAGATCAATAGTCGAACTAAATGTGCTATATATAAGGTTGTCAAAAAAGTCTTGCGGTATTTCCGCAAGCTTGTCTTTGCAAGCGCGTAGTTCTAGTTGTATTCGTCGCATCGGTTCACGCTAGAGCTTTTTGGAAAGCTCTTTTCACGCGCTAACACGTGTTTGATGAAGCAAAATAAAGAGAAAATACGGCATATTTTACAGTACTACTACGATAAAGACAAAAATGCATCTCATGCTGCCAATAAAATTTGTGCAGTTTATGGACCCGATACAGTTTCCATTTCCAGCGCACAACGATGGTTTCAACGTTTTCGTTCTGGTGCAGAGGTGATCGAAGATGCGCCACGGTCCGGAAGGCCTGTCGTCGAAAATTGCGATAAAATCGCTGAATTGTTCGAAAGAGACCGGCATCGGCCAAGAGCTGGGCATGAGTCATCAAACCGTTATAAACCATTTGAAAAAGCTTGGATTCAAAAAGAAGCTCGATGTATGGGTGCCACACGACTTGACGCAAAAACGAGAGCGCAAGTTAAAGTCGGCTCTAACCGACTTCGATATACCCGTTACTCATGAAAAAACATCTGAACATCTGAAAAGTATGCAACACTTTTTAAACTCGGCTATTTTTCACATTTTTGCTCATAGCTTGAGAACCGCTCATCCGATCCTTATCATTTCTTCGGCAAATTTATTCATTTTGCTAATTGCCAACTGTATCTAGAAGGTACGAATCGTCTATCTTTACAACTGTAGGAGATATAACGTTTTTTCTGAATATTGGGGGCGGAAGGGGGCGTGGCCAAAATTTGGAATAAACTTGATCTGCCTGCAAGTATAAGAAGCATTTGTTCCATACATGTCAAACCTCTATCTCTTACCATCTCTGAGATCTAGGTGTTCATACAGACGGACGGACGGACGGACGGACGGACGGACGGACGGACGGACATGGCTATATCGACTCGGCTGTTGATGCTGATCAAGAATATATATACTTTATATGGTCGGAAATGATTCCTTCTGCCTGTTACATACATTTGCACGACTTTAGTATACCCTTTTTACTCTACGAGTAACGGGTATAAAAACATTTTTGCCCGTATGAATGTATGCGAATCGCTTCTGAATCGCAACAAAATCGACCCGTTTTTGAAGCGGATGGTGACTGGCGATGAAAAGTGGGTCACTTACGACAACGTGAAGAGCAAACGGTCGTGGTCCAAAAACGGTGAAGCTGCCCAGACGGTGGCCAAGCCTGGATTAACGGCCAGGAAGGTTATTCTGTAAGTTTGGTGGGATTGGCAGGGAATCATCCACTATGAGCTGCTCCCCTATGGCCAAACGCTCAATTCGGACCTGTACTGCCAAGAACTGGACCGCTTGAATGCAGCACATGCAGAAGAGGCCATCTTTGATCAACAGAGGCCGAATTGTCTTCCATCAGGACAACGCCAGGCCACACACATCTTTGGTGACGCGCCAGAAGCTCCGGGAGCTCGGATGGAAGGTTCTTTTGCATCCACCGTACAGTCCGGATCTCGCACCAAGTGATTACCACCTATTTCTGTCCATGGCGAACGAGAGAGTCCTGTGAAAATTGGCTCTCCGAGTTTTTTGCCAATAGGGAAACGAGCTTCTATTTATATGAGGGCCATTATGAAGTTGGCATCTCGTTGGGAACTCGTCATCGAACAAAACGGCGCATTTTATGACTGAAATCGCATTATTATAACCAATTTTATGAACAACTAGCACATAACCCGTCGCGCTTCGCTGCGCCTTTAACAGTATAGAACCAATATCAGCCCACATACCACCCCCATAACACCCAAATCCCTCCCACTTCCCGCACACATCCCACCAACTTCCCATTTACCCATTCCCATTACCACCCACTTCCAGAACAACGTGCCACCCGCATCCCATCGCAAGCCCACCCACGTCCCACCCACATCCCATCCACTTCCCAACCTTTTCCCTGTCCCGAGTTTCAAGTCCATCAGATAAAAAATAGTTATTTAGCATATTGCATTTTCCGGGCGTTTTTACTCCCGGGTTCGGATTGAAATCACATTCAATCACACTTCAAATTATTTTACATTTTATCCCTACAAACCGAGGGACGAAAAATAGTTATTTTCCTTGTATTATGTTCCTGGAATTTTCACGCCTGGGGGCCGAATTTCCGTCATTGGAATATCATGCTTCAAATTAATTCGTATTCTATCGTTTAAGCCCATCGGATGAATAAAAGTTTTCTTGCATGCAGTATTTTCTGCGCATTTTCACTCGCCGGGATCACATTTTCCGACATTGGAAAATCACATTTTTCTATTTCAGCAATTGAAACCGAGCTTCAAGCCAATCGGATGATAAAAAGTTTTCTTCTCGAATTTTTCCGGCAGTCGGGTCAAATTTTCCGACTTTGGAAAGTCGCCTTTTCAATTAATTCGTATTATATCTCTACAAACCAAGTTTTAAGCCAACCTGGGGCGGATATTCCGACATTGAAAAATCACATTTTAAATCATTTCGTATTCTGTCCTTACAAACCGAGTTTCAAGCCAATCGGATGGAAAATACTTTATTATGTAGAATTTTCCGACCTTTGGGTAAAATTTTCCAAAATCAGAAAATCACAATTCAAACTATTTCGTATTCCATCCTTACAAACCGAGGTTGAAGCCAATCGGAAGAAAAATATTTTTTTGAGCGCAGAATTTTCCGTCCATTTTCCTCGTGGGCTCCGTCTTAGTACGCACCTTCTCCACTAACAGAACTCCTCTCCAAACTACAGCCCTTTATCTCTTACCCTTTAGGCTGTGCGATGATTGCCATTGAGTTAGTGATTCAGTCAGTGAATCAGTCAGTCAGCCAGTCAGTACACTCTCTTTTTATAGATATAGAGCGAGGCCAAAGAGTGAGAGATTATTGATGTCGCTTCGAACTCTTGCGAGCGAATGACGGCTTTCTGCTCTTTTGGTCTCAGCTTTGGCAAACGTTCGGGTCGTGTACGTGTAAATAACGAAATGTTTTCGCCCCCCTGGGAGGAACCAAGGACTAAGTATCGCTAGAATAGGGATATTAAAATTCCATTCAAACAATTAAGCATTTATTTGAGAATCTTTATCTTTATAATAGATTACAAAAGAAATATGCCTTGCGGACTGAGCGCTTCATAATTATAAGTGGTCTGCCACCGAATTGAAAAAGTCGAAAGTGGCGCGAGGGTAGAGAGTCAGCCGCCCATGTCAGCAGCTGTGGGTTCGAATCATGGCCTGACGCAAGCGAAGATTTTTTTTGTTTTTTTTGTTTTCAAATTGTATTTTTATTGTATTTTTAAACAAATATAATTTTTTGTTATTTTTGATATCAAGAAAACACACATCTAGTAAATATTTTCAGCACTTAAACGTTTTTTTCGTTTTGGAGAGCAATGGGAGCTGCGTTGAGGAAATGCTTTCTTAGTACAACGTCCGATCACTATAGGAAGTTATTGTGAAATTTTGAAGTTTCTAGCTATTACGGTTTAGCTTCAAGTGTGATGATCAGGTAAAATATCTTATCACTATATGATTATAGATTGAAAATTCAATAAAAAATACCGCAAGACATTTTTGACAACCTTATATATTTGAAATATTTTATAAATTTATCATTAAAATATCTCTTACCATAAGTATGATGAGCATATAACGCAAATATTTTTAATTATCTTTAATCAGGAAACGTAACTCTTTCCATAAAAACTATTACACAACCGCGGTCTTACATTTTCTGTATATACTGTACGCAACGGGCTGGCTGACGGTTATCCTTAACAGGATGCCGGATGGTTAACGCAAATGCCCATTCCGATGGTTGACCCATATCACTTGGCGTATGGCTGCCATTTCAAGTATAAGATCTGATAGTGTTGTGCTGATCGGCCAGGCCGATGGTTACCCGTAGCTGACTGCCGGATGGTTATCCGAAAATGTGCTGGCCGATGGCTGTTCCGAAACAGCCTGGCGGATGGTTGGCATTTTATGTATAATCTGTGGTATTGTTGTGCCGATCGGGTCTGTCCAATGGGGTTGCCTTTAGCTGAATACCGGGTGGTAAGTGGTGGCTGGTTGACAATTTATATGCGAACGTCTGGCTACCCTTAGCAAACTGCCGGATGGTTGACTAAAGTTGAATGAGCGTCTGGGGGTACTGTGCCAAACGGGTCACCGGATGCTCCCGACATAAAAAAAAAACTACTGGGAATGGACACTACAAAGTTTTGTAAGACCTAATACTTCACCCTAGTATAAGAGGACAAAAATGGTAGCAGAAATAATGAATAAGGTTAGACTGTCATACAGACGGTTTATTTGAAGGGTAAACAGGAGGTGGTCCAAAAAATCTCTAAATTTTCAAAACTTTAATATTGTAGTATTACTTAGTATATTTTGGCATATTGCAGGCATGGCTTTTTGCCGTCTCTTCTTACATACAATTTTACAATTTTTCTTAGATGACAATGTTAGCATTATAAGATTCTAATTTACTGGACTACCTTTACATTGATTGGGACCTTATCACCCTAGAAACTTTCGTCCATTATTTGTTGCCTGTACTTTTGAGAATTGCTGACTTGGCCAGTTGTTTCCGTTTAACAAGATGATGCATTCCTCCACATTCCAATACGGTGTTCCGAAGCATCCTGCCCTGATCTCTTGTAAAATGGGACATTTCCCTCGCGTTCCCTCAACTTTGCACAGTGTGCATTCCCTAGTATGATTTTCCAGGTGTGGGCATCTCTACTCTTGCTCTGAAAATTTGCATTATTTGAAAAATTTTAATATAAGTTTTTGGTTGTCGTAAAGACGAATAAAAAGACGGGTAAATAGACGGGTACATGTAATGTAAAGTTGGCTATACAGCTCCAAAGGGGCCAAAAGTCCAGCTTCTCGCAATTTCTTAGCATGTGTGCTTTAAATTTGTCGCACAAGAGAAAGGGACTTACAGTTTTATAATGAGCTTAAATTATTAAGAAGACGGGTAAATATGAGACGGATGGTAAAGATTGAAAGTTCTAAAAAAAGGGTTTAGAGCAGTGGTGCCCAAAATGCCAAAAACCTATCCCTTGGGATAGCTACGCGTATCTCTGCCGGCTTCGCAGCCGACACACGCATAAAGAGAGCGAACACGTGTGTTTTAAAACAGCGTTGGCCCTCGGTTCCATCCCGGGGCCGAAAACATTTCCCTATTCACACGTACATTAACCGAACGCTTGCCGAAGACAGCGTCAGTCGCTTGACAGAGTTCGAAGCGATTAGGTCAAAGCAAACTCACTTTTTGGCCTCGCTCTCGCTGGCCATCGTTGTTCTAAAAATAGGACGCTCGGCAGTTTGCTCTCTCACGGTGCGTGCATTCGTCTTTTTCTTCTCTCACGAGGCATTGTTCGCTTACTTAATGCTCATGATTTCTATGTGTTTTGCTAATACGCACACAAGCGCAAAGCTTGATAATGTAAGAGACCGATAGGGGAAGGGGTGCGGGCTAAAGTTGTTTTATAATTGGATAGGTTCCTTTAATACAAACTGACCTGACCCAATGTTGGGCCAAAAATTCAAAGCAATATCTCGGGAACCAGAGAAGCTAGAGACATGAAATAAATTGCTAGTGATAGAGAATAGATAGTCAAATTTGGTGACATACTGTGAAAACTTTTTTCGGTATAAACGAAAGAAAAATATAATCAATGGCTTTGATCGTTTCTGTTCGTACCTTTTAAACATACACTGAGAAAAAAATCAATCTAAAATTAAGATTATAATCTTGAATCAAAGAGAAACGGTGTCAAAATTCGACTAAGACCAGATAATCTTAACTCAGTATTATATGCTCAATTTTCTCAATTTTAATCTTAATCCATCAATCTTGGATAAACATTGTTTATACTCGACTTTAAGATGAAACAATCTCATTTTTAAATATGAAAAGAAAAAACGAAAAAAATTATATTAAGCTTTTATTATTTTTATGTTTTGTTTTTTTTTTGTTGTGTTTGATTTAGTTATTAACAATTTGTTGTTTCTGAAAAACTTATATAAATGTTAATTAATAATTCGCTGGTACTGGGACTTGAACTGAGTACCTCGGGTTGATTGACCACACTGCATCGGCACTCAGCCATCTCGGCTGTTCAGCCTCATTGTTGGATCGTCACTAATCGTTGTTTAAGAACTCAGCAAGACAATACCAGCTGAGTTCTTACACTGCAACTGGTCGCGCGGAAAAAATTCCTTGAATAGCAGAGACGGTAAAGAGGAAGTCAAAAGCTTTATTGGAACGAGTAGGTTGTGGTTCGAGTCCCAGTAGAGCCGAGTTGTTTTTTTTCATTTTTTTTTAAATTTTTTTTTTAACAAAATAAATTTGTTTATATATATCATAAAGGTTTTTAACTAAAGCTTTACTTAAAACTGTAGGACGGTTGATACATTTCGAGATGATAAATCTTGTTTTTAAGATTTTGAATCTCATTTCAAGGTTTTTTTATCTTGCTATTACAAAATTAAAAGATTCTCAAAAAAAAATTTTCAATCTAGATTTTAGATTGAATTTTTTTTCTCAGTGTAGTAGCTATATATATCAATCCTTCCAGGTGTTGGAAATGAAATGAGCTGAAATTTTAAACAACAGATTATAATATTGTCATATTTCGTTCCATCTTGATTCAATCAACTGATGTCCAAATTTTTTCAAATATTTTTAGATTTGTTTTAAAAACTCTAATGACAATATGCCCGGGAACGGTTCTATTGGTCTTTATGGTGTCGCTGTGGATTATCGCCTCCTGGACATTGAGACAGTGCGAAAGGTAAGCCCACTGGGAGTATAACTCTTACTGTAGTTTGTTTTCTATTTTTTTTTTGTGTTTGAATTATTATTATTTTTGTGTTTAAATCAATTTTATTCTTTCGTTTTGTTCGTTTGGTTTTTCTGTTTAATTATGTTTTAGTTTTCCAATTCCATTTCCGTTTCCGTTCTGATTCAATGTATGCCACTAATACTTTGACATATGTATATAGTATATATATATATATATACATATCTCCTTGTACATAAATGTATGTGCTAAGTATTGCGTAATGTCTCTCCAAAGTGTGCCAATTCTTTCTCACATCAAATTGTAAATTGAGGATGAAAATGATAATGATGATGGACCTGGAACTGGACCTGAGTTCAATATTAATTTGCATAAGGGGTTTAGCACAGCCACAGCTTGCCCACGCACACACACACACACACACAAACACACACACACATACCCTCACATACTTCCACATACATGAATTCACATTTGCTTATCAAATATTTTGTTCATACATGAAAAAGATTTTTACTTACATGTAGATGCATTGCCCGTTGCCCGTTTGCCCGCTGCCCCCTACCCACTGTAACCAAAAACAATTGCAATTCACAGCCACAGAGTGTCACTGTCACGTTCGAAAAAGGATAATGCTGCATGCGTTTCAAATTTATTTACCTACATATTATATATCGGAATCGCTTGTTATACTTCTTTTTGTGTGTGTGTGTGTGTGTGTGTGTGTGTGTGTGTGCAAGTGTATGGTTTTTTCGTTTGCCGTCTGATTGGTTTTTGACATTTTTGTAGGAAAGTTTACTTGTATGACCTAGGTGTGTGTGTGTGAGTGTGTGTAACATTTTGTTCCAAAAAATTCTTGAAATTAATACGACTGATAAGTAAACAAAATAATAAAAATAAAACTGCAAAAGGCTGGTGTATCCATGTTTCATTTAGTGGATACGATTGTCAATTCAATTACGTTTAAATGGAGCATCCCTTTCAGAAATGTAAAAGGAGATTTTTTGCCAGCTTTCGGATTTGATTACCATAAAAAAAAAATACACAAAATTCAGAAAAATATATGAGAAAGTTCTTTATAATTAAATGTTTAAAGAATATGAAGGAAACTTTTAAAACTTTTAGCTTTGGCAACTCCAAAAGGCAAATTTTGTACTATTTTTCAATAAAACTAATATTCGAACTGGCAAGTTTTGTCCGTTTTGTACTTGTTGTTCTTGGATGTACTTAAATTAAGTACAAAACATTCTAGAATGGAAAATCGACTGTTAAAAGAGTATCAAATTATAATCAAAAACATTTCATACTTACTTAGTTAGCTTAAAAATTTAAGAAAAGATCATACTTGATTCAAGTATGAAAATTTCTTAGATTTAGGCCCATTTTCTCAATGTCCGGTTAGTCAAACTTACAGGCAGGTTAGCCGAATTTGAGTGTCTGCCAGCCGGCAGCCTCATGATGGGGTTAAATTTTAACCTACCGGCAAGTCTCGATAAAACTTTCGATATTTTCACTCGATAGACAACAGCTGTGTCGAAGACTTGTTTTATTTACTTGCTAATTGTTTCATCTAGAAAGGAAGAAACTTGAGGCGATTCTTAACAGAAAGTCCAGCAGAATGGCAGCCGCCGCAATGGCAAATGTCTTGACCGCCGCGCCGGAAAATTCGAAATGGCTCCAACTCACTGCGCGCCGTCTACGAAATCGAAAAATCAACTAGACCAATGGCTCTACGAATAGTCTCTTGTAATGTGGCATTCCGATTGTGATTCAACTGCTGATACCTGTCAGCACCAGGAACGGTATAACCACAATGGCCAACATGGCGACATAATCCCAGACGGAGCAATGAGTAAATAAAGCAAGACAGTACAGGGATGAGGCTAATTAATTAATGCTCTGAATTAAATCAAATTTTATCAACGATTCAGGTTGACAAATTCAGCATGTCATATAATTCTTGCTAGAACTAGACATAAACTCAGTCAGACTTCCTTTGGCAACCCGTGCAGGTATTCAAGTGTCCCGCGCTAGTGCATTTCTGGCTTTCACAAACACACAGAGTCTGACTGATTTAAGCAATTGATTGATTGATTGCTAGCAATTTTAATCAACCTCTTTTTGCCAAATGATTATCAGCAACAGCAATAGAATTAAGAAAACGAAAACAATCACAGCTGATTAGTTGACATTGTCTGGTCACGTTATAGCAATCTATCGATAGCGGGCGAATTTGCCGGTTAGTCTCGTTGAGAAAACCAAATGACTTAATTCCGCCCGGCAAATTTGATCGCAACTTTTGAGAAAATGGGCCTTAGTACAGCATAGATTTAAAGTACGAGCTCCAAAAAGTGTGCTACGAAAAATGTGAACTATTTTAAGTTGAATCTGTTCTTACAGTTTGCTTATGGAGTGCTTGATATTATACAAAACCTAGTTTCGAATACAAATTGGGAATTTCATAGGCTTACCCTGAGATGGCTAGGGACAAAAGGACTGTACCCACACTAAGGCCAAGATAGACCCATTGCACTGTGGGCTGAACGACCACTTTTTGTGGCATTAATTAATAACTTCAAAACGAAGCAACATATTAAGGTTCTGTTTTTTTAGTTAAGCTATGGATCACTAAAGTAACATATTTTAAGAAAAAAAGGCGTGGTTCTGCCCCTTTAAAAAAAAAAAAAATTTTTTTTTTAGTGTAGCCGACAAAAAATTTTTGTTTTGTTTTCATTATAAAATATAAGTGGAAAATAAAACTTTATTGTAAAAATGAAGATCGTCTTACCTTTTTATACTCTGTACCGAAGGTACATAGAGTATATTAAGTTTGTGCAAAAATATGTAACAGGGAGAAGGAATCATTTCCGACTATATAAAGTATATATATTCTTGATCAGCATCAACAGCCGAGTCGATATAGCCATGTCCGTCTGTCCGTCTGTCCGTCCGTCTGTCCGTCCGTCCGTATGAACAAACAGATCTCGGAGATGGTAAGAGATAGAGGTTTGACATGTATGGGACAAATGTTTCTTATAGCTGCAGGCAGATAAAGTTTATTTTCAATTTTTGCCACGCCCCCTCCCGCCCCCGCAATTCGGAAAAAACGTTATATCTCCTACAGTTTTGAAGATAGACGTTTCGTACCTTCTAGAGATAGTTAGTAATTAGCAAAATGTATCGATTTGCCGAAGAAATGATAAAGATCGGATCAGCGGTTCTCGAGTTATGAGCAAAAAAGTACTTCGCCCTTGCCCCACCCCCTCCCACCCATTCACAACTAACACCACACAATCTTAGAGAGAGAGAGCGAGAGAGAAAGGGTGAGAGAGAGAAAAAGAGAGAGAGACTTTGAGATGAGCACAGCACCTGCATTGCATTCAGCTTCTACTCCAGGTACAGAGTATGTTATAGTCGGGCTTGACCGACTTTCTCACTTGTTTATAAATAAAATTAAAGTTTCGCTTTTTTGTTTCTCAGTTTTTTAGGGCAAATACTCGCTAAATCCTCCGAAAAAAAATCTGTAAGCTTAAAAACTACAATATTATGTAAACTATTATGTTTATTTCGCAAACCTATTGTTCATCGTCATCGTCTTCGTTATCCAGCTCCATATTCCATGAATATCCAAATAAATTTTCAATAGGCTCATCATCGTCCAATTCGTCTATGACATTAAACTCGCAAGACAGTAAGCTCGTTACTTCATCTGGGAGCCCTTGTCTTTTTTGGATTCGCCTGTTTAGGTTTACAGAGGATATGATCGGATCTGATGTATCCATAGCTCTTTCGAATACATCGGCAAAGGTATCCTTCCTGCTAGTTTTTCGAGCATGGTGCAGGCGGTCAGACTTGTACAATTTGTTTCTGGACTCAGCACCCTCTTCTCCAAAGTATCCTACTGGAAGGACCGTGTTTTCTATAATGTCAGACGAGTGAACAAGAATTTTGTGTACAGTCGCAGTCATCGGCAGCCAAGGATACTCGTCGATAATAATTTCCCCAGTTTCGTTGCAGAAGCTTTGAAATTTGGGTACATTAATTGGCAACTGACACGAGAGGCAAATTAAAATAGTCCGAAGATTTGTAATCAGCCTATGGTTTATTCCAGTGATTTCTGAGAATTTTTTAGGTTCACTGAAAGCACGACGAGCCGTATTTCCATCATTCGTGCTGCCAAATCCGCCTACTTTTGCTTGATCAACCCTCAAAGACATCTGCTTCCAAAACAAGTCCTGTATGTAAGCTTTTCTTTTAGCGACTTCCCTTTTATCATTTATGTGAAATATTTTCCATTTCTTGATGTGGCATTTATAGCCAGTGTGCAAAACAAATTCAAAAAAGCCGAATCCAACAGTGCAGAGGACTTAATCCGTATTTTAAATTACTTATGACTGGCAGGAACTTTTTGCATTTAAAGTTTTTATTGTTTAGGAAGTCCTTTGGGTTAGCTCCACAAATCGGGCAAGCTTGGGAAGAGTTAGTTCCCGTCAATACGTTTAGCACTTTTCCATCAATGGCTGTTAGATATAATCTAAACTTAACGTAAAGAATTTTTCCGTGGCTCATAACAATTTTGCAAGACTTCAAGTTCATTATCTGGTTTTCCAATGATTGATGTTCTAGGCGTATTGCTTCTTTCGTTTCCTTCATGAAAACTAATTTCAAAGGACGACAAAACCGAATTGACTGTGGTGTCCTATTATTCCATATTATGTTGCTGGATGCATCAACGAGTCTCAGTGGAGTTACTGTTGTTGCAAAAAGGCTCGAATCCCTATTAAGCGGTTGCTCTGAAGAGTATCCTTGCTTATAGTTAGACTGTCCAGAGCTGCCATCGAATCCGTAACTTAAGATCAGATCTGCAGTTAAAAAATCCGTTCCTTGATCTTTCATCACGCTCAAAACCACCTCTTCCTGTAAACTTGCAATTCGAGCTGCTGTGTGATCGAGTAGATTTTGTAGAGGTACCTCTGCCTTTGTCTCGGATATAAGCAAATCATTTGGCCGGCAATCTTTTTTTCCGTCTAGCTACCTCCCAGTATGATGGATATAAATTGTTTTTTGTTTGTTCCCTTACTGCACAGTATTGCTTTTTTGTCAAGCCTTGGTCCAATAAGAGAGCTACAGCCTCGTTAGCAGACACTTTAGTTGGCTTTGCAACTGGATGGCTTATAAAACTTCTTATAGATTTAGCTTTTTCTGGACACAAAACCAATAAGTTTAGCACATAAGCAAGGTCAACTTGCGCCCGCTTTCGTGCAGCTGCACTCGCAGCTCGAATTAATAATTTAACATTTCCCGCCTTGGATGATACAAGATCTGCAGCTTCTTTTCTTTGCGTTCTTAATTTTTTTGATATGTAGGACAATGCAGGCCGTCCAACCGCTCTTAAACTTTTCTTTATATGCACAGTTGTCTCTTGGCTAAGCCAATCAGGATGATTTCTCTTAAATTGTTTTATATTTCTTTTCGCTTTAAGCCATTTTGCCGAAATTTTGTAGCAAATGACTTTACTTTTTTCAGATAAAATTTCTTCATCGCGGGTAGAACATAGCCCACTTATTAACGTTCTAAAACAATTAAAAATAGCATTCTCCTTTGCATTTTTCGTCTTCTCTGCATTCCACTTCTCGAACAACACGCTGTTTGCAATTTTGAGGTTAGAACCTAAAAAGTTAAATTTAAGAGAAAGTGTGCAAAAGTGCACTTTTTTACTAACAACATAAGACAAGAACTAATTACTCTACAACATATAACAGATTTTAGAGTGGAAAAGTGCGGTAATCACTTTGTAGCTCTATATTAAAATTAGAATACACTACAAATATTAAGCATTTTTAGGGTTAGAACTTACACAAGATTATAGGGACACCACAATCAATTTCTACAAACCACGCTCACAAACACATAGTACAAACCACATTGATACGATTGCATCTTAAAAGTAGCACACAATTGGTTTGTTTTTACACTTTTTGTCACTTTAAACTTTAAAGATAATCAAACAATTAGGCAGCAATCGGTTATCGCTGTAGCAACAGAGCACGGAACAGCTGACTTAACAGTGGATAACTTAACAGTGACGCGCTCTGTTAAAATTTCCAGTACGTAACATTACAGCTTAATGTTTTTTGAATACATCCCGGTTAAAAAAAAGTTATTTTAACGACTTTTAAAAAATGGGTTTTGGCCAGATAAAGTGGTCGTTCAGCCCATAGTGCATTGCAATACCATAACATTTTTATACCCGTTACTCGTACACAGAGAAAAAAAAAGATCCCCGTAGAATGGATATTCGAAATATCCACTTAAGATCCATTTTTTAAATAACCTTTTCACATTTTTCAGCTCCTTTGGATGAAGAAAAAAGATCAATGAAATATTTTTTCTCTGATATATCCTTTTTAAGCGAAAATAAATCGATTTCGAAAATTTCCAATGGATCCCAAAAAAGAATAGTTAACTATCCAGTCCAAATGGATACCGAAAATATCCTGAGGATCATCAGAAACTATCCTTTTTTTTCTCTGCGTAGAGTAAAAAGGGTATACTAAAGTCGTGCAAATGTATGTAACAGGCAGAAGGAATCATTTCCGACCATATAAAGTATATATATCGATATAGACATGTCCGTCCGTCCGTCCGTCTGTATGAACACCTAGATCTTAGAGATGGTAAGAGATAGAGGTTTGACATGTATGGGACAAATGCTTCTTTTTTCTGCACGCAGATCAAATTTGTTTCAAATTTTGGTCACGCCCCCTCCCGCCCCCGCAATTTGGAAAAAACGTTATATCTCCTACATTTTTGAAGATAGACGATTTATTTCTTCTAGAGATAGTTAGTAATTAGCAAAATGAATCGATTTGCCAAAGAAATGATGAAGATCAGATGAACGGTTCTCAAGTTATGGGCAAATAAGTGAACCAAGCCCCCCCGCTACCCACCCTAAAAAAATGTTGCATACCTCTCTGAGGAACGCAGGAACACTGTTAAACATGTTTTTTCATGAGTAACGGGTATATCGAAGTCGGTTAGAGCCGACTTTAACTTACGCTCTCGTTTTTATTTAAGTTAGGGAGGTTCCTTCCATTGTGACGACGTTAAGAATTTTAGTAGAGACGGTCCGAGAGGTTGAGTACCAGGCTTCAGGCCCTCTTAATCTCTGTTTAGACAACAATTCTAGAGGAAGCAGCTGAAATATGCCGTTTAGGTTCGCAGATTCAGAACTGATGGTTTCTCGAGTGGCCACCATACTAGAACTCCATAGAGTAAAACATTTTGACTTTAGAACTTATTAGGCTTCGATGAAGATCCTTTTTGGACTTATTTTGAAAGTAAATCGGGCTGTACTTAAGACCATAACAAACTAATAGTATGATCATTAGGTCGGACATTTTATATATGAAAAAATGTAAGACCCTACTGATACCCCCTTAAACGATGTATATTTGTGCATACAAATTTTTTGAGAAAAAAATAGTTTTAGGGTCTACGACTTGGATTCAAGGTTTATCACTCATACGTACTGTTGCCCTTGCTTACACATTGAATTTTTTAGTAGTTGGCGTAGACTTGGTTTGAAGTCATAACATTTGACAAAAAGGTAAAATGACCATTAAAAAACCAACACAATATGTAAATAAAATCGTATATTTCGGCAAAATTTCTACTATATTGCGCTGTTTACTTCAAGACGTATTTTAAGAGGCTATCAGGATATCTTTGAAGTCAGGTTCCACACTGAACTGAAGTGCTCCGCATCACGGTTGCAGCCGTTTCAGCGAATAGACTATTTTTACTGTCCTGCTTATAGGATAGGCAATACATACAGATCTAAATTTAAAATACAAATCAAAAACTCTTTATTCATTTCATTCCCATGAAAGTGACCTCCCCCTACTGCATTATACTTTTGCCAACGTTTGTTACAATTCAATTTTAAAATCATCCAACAAAGTCTTCTTCAGGTATAGTCTTCAATTCCTTCTTCGTTTCGGGCTCTATCTCTTTTATCGATTTAAAACGGTGTCCACGGAACGGTCTCTTGAGTTCAGCGAATTGCCTATGGTAGCCCAAGTGGAAACTCAAAAAGATTTCCACTGTTATGTCTGTAGTATGACAGAAACCCCGCTCGTGGACCACGCTGACTCCCACTTGCAAGCCACACTAGTCGCACTTTATAACAGTCTTAAACATTTAGTCCCATATAGGAGCATCTCTTTGTTGGAAATTGATCTCGCTTTGACAAAATAAGTTCTTAATTCACCGACCAAATATACATTCGATTCCTGCTCCATTTTTATTTGTTGCTCGATTAAATTTAAATTTGACAACTTTTAAAATGATACGAAGAATTCGTCGACAGAATTTCGATTCGGTGAACGGGTCGTATACGTAATATTTGTGGAAACTTTGAAGGCTTTTCGCCGCCGAGGTTAAAACATGATCCAAAATTTTTTGATTTTTTAATTTATTATGTACACTAAGATGGTATCAGTTAACTTTTTTATCGGCGTCCACCCTAATGATCATAGTAGTTCGAAATGTTCTTAAAATATTCCAAAAAGGGTAATAAATTATGTATTTCGTAATTGAATCGAAAATTTCTTTTCTGAGTGTACCATTAAAAGCAAACAATTTTTTCTAACTAGATCTTGTTTTTCGATCCAATGTTCCTATGGCAGCTACATGCTAAATTCAATTAGCAGAACTGTGAATTGTGTTTGGAAACGCCAGCTTTAAAAACAAAAAGTTTTTGATGTGAAACATTTTTAATTTCGGTACGGAAGTTTTTAGAGGGAGTGAAAATTGATTTTAGCGTCACGTGACGCTGCTGTTTGGTTGATGCGGAAAGAGGAATGAAGGAGAATGAAATGTGGGGAAAAATGGTGAGAAGTGGGAAGAAAGTGGAGGGAAGTGTGACAGGGCAGTGACTAAACCGTGACATGTCAGTTAATTGTTAGTGTCTAAACAGTGACTTGACAGAGTCTTGACAATTACTTGACAGTGACTTAACTGTGACTTTGAAGTCATTTGGTAATGACTTGACAGTAACTAAACTGTGAACTAAGAGTGACTTGACAGTGACTAAAATGTGACAAAACTGTGACTAAGCAGTGACTTAACATGACTTAACAGTGACTTGACAGTGACTAAACACTGAATTGACGTGACTTGAAAGTGACTAAACAGTGACTGAAAATGTGTCTAAACCGTGACTTGACAGTGACTAAACCGTGAACTAAGAGTGACTTGACAGTGACTAAAATGTGACAAAACAGTGACTTGACAGTGACAAAACTGTGACTAAGCAGTGACTTAACATGACTAAACAGTGACTTGACAGTGACTAAACACTGACTTGACGTGACTTGAAAGTGACTAAACAGTGTCTTGACAGTAAATTAACAGTGACTCGTCTGTGTCTAAACAGGGAATAAACAGTGACTTTGATGTAACTTGAAAGTGACTAAACAGTAAATTGACATTGACTTAACAGAATTACAGAAAAAATCACATCGCATGATGTTTCTATTTGAAATTGATCGTTCAAATGACAGCTATATGTTAAGATCTTCCGATTTTGATCGAATTTAGCATAACTATGTGAAAGCATAAAGAATTCATAAATACAAAGTTTTTCTTTCTAGTACTAGTTTTCAATGGTTCCTGTGGTAGCCAAATGATATGGTCATTTGATCCGGAAGATTTGGTTCATTGTTTGGTCAAGACACGGACATGGCTGTAAATAAAATTTTAAAATACCCTGTGTAAAGAATATTCTAGCGCTTGATGGATCAGATTAATGCTAACCTCTGAGTATAAAATAAAGTAGTGTAATCTTAATATTAATCTCTTTATCTCTCATTCTGTCTTTCAAAAGTCTGTAGAAATTAGTACTCTTTCACTTACTGTATAAAAATAATAGTTTGCCGGATTGATTTATCTTTAAAGGTTAACTCTTGACACTTGTCCCTTTTTTTGCTAACTCTCCATCTATCTAACTAATCTGACTGTCCTCCCACTAGAATGATGTTTTCTATCAGTTTTCCAGTTGTTTTGCTTTCAGTTGCTTTTTCATTTTTCTGTTTGGTTTTTTGTTGTTCATTTTCTTTTCTTTGTATATAAATATTGTGTATGAATAATATTCATTTCATTTACATTTTATATGTTGGAAAATAAAATACCTTAGAGAAACAAAAAAAAAAGAATTTACTTTACATTTATTTATAAAAAGCTTTAAAGTGTGAGTGGATTGAACTACGCCTGCATTGCTGTAGACTGTAATGAGTAAAATATATATTTATAATTATTATGAAACAGAACTTGAACTGAACCAACCAGAAGAAGCAGAAGGTGCCAAATATCATAGCATACTTTTAGGCTGCTTGGCCCCCTGAAACAATAAGCCCCAGTGTTGTTGTCGTTGTTGTTGCTGTTGTGGAGATGAACATAAATAAGCCACAGCATCACACAACCACAAAGACCGGGAATTTGTTTTAGTTTGTTGTTATTGTTATGTTTCTTTCTTTTTCCATTCCGTCTGACAAATGTACTCCCGCAGCTCCCATCTCAACCCACAGCGGATGCTATTCTTTTTTATAATAAAAACTAACGCTAATGCGTTCTGTCGATTCTCGTTGTGGGGTTATCTAGCTGACATATGCGTACGACTTAACCTTTACCACACGCGTCCACAGCTAAACTAAAACTTATTGGTGTAATTCTGTTCTTTAAATAAATATTGCGGTGTTTGGATGTTGAGAAAGGTGTGTTTATAACAATTTTTTTTTTTTAATTTTTTTTTTTTTTACTAGGGTTACCACTGGGAGCAAGGTGTCAGGCAAGGATTGCCTCTGCCGAGCATGGCCCGAGAGTGTTGGTTAGTATTTTAGTGTTGAAAGTGTCCACTGACAGGTAAGAAAGTCAGTGACAAGATGGAAGAAGCAGAGCACCAATAAGGTGACAGATGAAAAGTCTTATTTTCATTCTGGTTGTGTAAGTCAGAGAGTGCTGACGTGTACTTGTGAAAAACTAAATTAAATCAAAGACATTTCTCGGGACTTGCTGTGCTACCAGTGCATCTTCATCATGGACCGTCTTAACGCTCTGACATCAGAAGTGGGATTGGACGATGCCTCTCCACCAGGAAATTCTGGCAATATGTGGCGTGAAATTCTGGAGTCTCAAAATCGCAATTTTCTGGAGATAATAAAGGCAATGCAAGCAACTAATGCTGCCTCGACCTGGAAGAAATGCATCACGTTGCCAAAGTTCAACCCAGACATGGCAGTCGCAGACGCAGCTGCTGCGTGGTGCAAGACGGCGGACATTATATTCAGCGAAAATCCATTAGAGGGCAGTGAACTAGTGATGACACTGAGCGGCTCTTTGGAAGGAAGCGCCTCGCCATGGCTTTCGCAAATCTGCTACCCAGCAATAAAGTGGCCAGAGTTCCAGGAATTGTTTTTGCAACGCTTCGTGGGAGTAGAGACGTCAGCAGCCATTCTTATGAACATCTTCAATTGACGACCGAACCCTGGCGAGTGTCTCTCGGTATATGCGAGCCGTCTTGTGACGTCACTGTTGCCCAACTGGAAGACTGTAAACTTAGAAGAAATAGCTGTCTCAGTCGTTCTGGCGCACGCTTCACAAATGGATCGAAGTCTGCAACGCATGCTGATAACGACGAACATTAAATGTCAAGACGAGATGCAACAATACCTATGTAAAAGCTTATAGAAAATCCAACGAAGGTTCCAAGTCAAGCAAACCATTGGATCCAGACCGGAAGAGTTTTAAAGCGTCGGACAGCGTTAAACAGCACCATTGTGGAAACCTTGGACATAAGATGGCCGAATGTAGCAGAAGAAAATTCGAAGAGAGGTCCCTAACAAACAGTAATTCGTCAAATAACAATATGTCGGACAACAAGTCATCTGCAAAAGGACGCTCTGCTATAACGTGCATTAAATGTGGCGAGGCGGGACACATTGCTTCATCATGCACAAAAGGAACTTCAACTGGCGGCGGTGGATCAAATGAGAAGAGAGTGAACATATGTACCGTATCTGCGCCAAGAGGAATGCTACGAAAATTTGGTGAGCCCGTTCCTTTTTGTTTTGATTCTAGGGCGTCGTGCAGAACAATTTTCTGGGAAAAGAATTAACAGTTTAGTGATTCTGAGGGGCATTAGAGATAGTCCTTTATGTTGCTCTATGCAAATTTAACCCAATAGAACAAAAAGTGCTAGATATGAGTTATATCGAGTATTTGAATAACGACGCTACCTTAAGTAGTAGTACAGATAAATTTCGCTTAAAAAGAACTATTGCAAAACTGTGTAGAAAGTTTCATTTAGGGTATTCCGCATATCCAAGTAAAAACTGGCGAACTTGAAATACGCCTCTTGGACTCAAATAAAATCGTACAAAGGCGTCCGTATAGGTAAAGCGTAGAATATAAAGAACTAGTAAAAAGAAAAATACAGACTACGTGAAGGCGACTAGTTTTATGATTGTGGCAAGGACAAAAGAGGGAGGGTTTGAAAGGCTGTAGCAGTTGGTCTCAGAAAAATTGTCCCAATCGAGGTGCTCCTTTAATGTAGCAAAATATAGTCCGTTATAATTGTTAATTGGGAAAGAGGCAAGAGCATTAGGAATGATGACTATTGGGAGTGAGTGCAAAATTTATAGGGACCTGACAAGAATTCAAGCCATTGACACAATCAATAGAAAAGCCAAAAACGAACTGACTAGGTTTGACAGAAACAAAGCCAAAAAATTGAAAGACACGAGGTTGGTGATCATGTACTACTCAAGGCTGAAGAAGGACATCAAACATAGTTGGATCCCAAATTTATGGGACATTTCGTGGTAACTGATATCCTTGATGGAGACAGATACCAATTAAAGTCGTTGACAAGTAAGCGCACATTTAAGTATGCGCACGAATGTTAAAGAGCTTTACCAAGCAATAATGTGTCGGATGAATTGATAGATGATTTTTAAGAGGAATTGAGTGACAATTCTGAGAATATCGGTCAAGATACAGTGGCACTAAGAGAGTGCGAATAAGCTCATATACGATGGCTATGACCGCACCACAGTAGTCACGCCGTGCACAAGTGCTCGATCATGGCGTGCTGAAGCGGGTGATATTGTGGCGGGGGTCGGAGGTTGAAAGAGACCTATATGGATCCGCTCCATGTTAGCGCTGCTGGGCAGCAAAAGCCTATAGACGTATGATGACACAAAGAAACGAAAAAAAGATAAAGTAGATTGACCGATGATACTCTTTCATGATGCTTTTGCTTGATAAAGTAAAACTAAAATTAAATTCGCCTCTAAGAAGTCTCAACAAATAACGTTTTGAGTATTGCATGATCACAGCCTAATGTTGCAGACACGAGGACGTGGGAAACGTCAGGATAGCCGTGTCGTGGATCACAGCCTAATGTTGCACACACGAGGACGTGTGAAACGTCAGGATAGCCGTGTCGCAGTTTGAACGTTAAGAATGAAGTGTTAATAACAACTGTTATTTAACAGAGTCGTTCTATTCTACTAGGGTTACCACTGGGAGCAAGGTGTCAGGCAAGGATTGCCTCTGCCGAGCATGGCCCGAGAGTGTTGGTTAGTATTTTAGTGTTGAAAGTGTCCACTGACAGGTAAGAAAGTCAGTGACAAGATGGAAGAAGCAGAGCACCAATAAGGTGACAGATGAAAAGTCTTATTTTCATTCTGGTTGTGTAAGTCAGAGAGTGCTGACGTGTACTTGTGAAAAACTAAATTAAATCAAAGACATTTCTCGGGACTTGCTGTGCTACCAGTGCATCTTCATCATGGACCGTCTTAACGCTCTGACATATATATATACATATACTCGCATTAACCTATTATTATCCAACTTAATTTATCTGTTTGTTAGCTAAATGTAACGAATATATATCTAAATCTGTTGATTAATATTTTTGTGTTTTATTTTTGTAGTTGAAACTTAAACTAAGATTTTTGCAGGTCCCGATTACACAACAATTTCTGTATGCTTTTATTTTACGGTCCTTGTTAGTTTGAGTCTAGCAAAGTACAGGATGGTAGAGTTTGAAGTACGGGCATTGATTCGTTAGAGTCTTTTTATAAGAAAAAGTAGTATAACAGTAGTATAACAAATTAGTCGCGTTTCATGATATGAACTATAAAAGGGATACAGATCGCAACCGATTTGAATCTTAGCTTTCAAATCGAGTTACAGGAAAAGTGGAAAAATTATTCAAGTGTTTCGTTTTCCAAAAACATACAAATATATGTGCTGCAAGCCAGGATTTTTTGAAATTTCGGTCTTTTTATACGGTTTTCTATTAACAATAACAAAATATGTTATCTCTTCATGGTTTGTCGATTCGGGGTTTTCTCTTCATGCCTGTCTACTTATTTAGAACGTGCGCCTACTGTGTGACCATACTTCGAACTTTTAAAAATACCTTAAAACTAAAATATCGACAAATTTACATCATTATGTTCTTTGTAAGTCATTCCAAAGACTACAGTAGAATTATTTTGAATACTCATTTCCGACCAAATAAAATATATATATTAGGGCGGGTCAATTTTGTATGGAGCTAAAAAAACGTTGTAAGCGTATAGCAGATTCGGAATCTGCGATGAATTCTAAGAAAATTTCACGAAGAAACCCCATGTCTAAAATGAATTCCTAGCCCCCGCTGCGAAGCATGAAAATATACTAATGCACCAAAATATACCGAACCCAAAATTTTCATGCTTCGGGGCGCCCTCCCGCCTCCTACAGTTTTGAAGTTAGACGATTCGTACCTTCTAGAGATAGTTAGTAATTAGCAAAATTAATCGATTTGCCGAAGAAATGATAAAGATCGGATGAACGGTTCTCAAGTTATGAGCAAAACGCCTTAAAAAAAATGTTGCATACTTTTCAGATGGCCGCCCTAAGGAACGCAGGAACACTGTTAAGCATGTTTCTTCATGAGTAACGGGTATATCTAAGTCGGTTAGAGCCGACTTTAACTTTCGCTCTTGTTTTTTCAATGATTTCATGCCCAAAGCTCAAGCTTCCATCTTCATAATTTGCTTAAAAAAATCTTAAAACAGTTTGGAATAAATTGTTTTAAAGTTAAGAAATAATACTTACAATCAAAACCAGAACTGCGAACCTCATAAATTTCGACTGGGGATCATACCGCAAAATTTTTGGGGTTCGGGTTCACGAAGCGTGTTCAGAAGGTCGCTAAACCTAGGTTCGGGCTCTAGCCGGGGTTCAGAAAACATGTACGTCAATTGAAACAAACAAAAAGTTTAGAGGCTTAATAATAATCGAATATGGAGGAATATGGAATATGGAGCATTCAGTATAAGAGATCAAATTTACGCTGCTAAACTTTAAGCGTTATTAAGCGATAGTCCGCATTGAGATTCTTATTGTCCGCATAGGAAATCACAGTGGTTAAGCTCTATTTACACGACCTGATCACTCATCTGAGTTTTTGTCTGATTTGCAGTCTGACCGTGTAAAAAGGCGTCTGAGTAGACATGAAGCTACTCAGATGAGCGATCAGACGAATTAGAACCGGTTCTATTTGGAGTTACAGTGTTGCCTAACTGCAGTGTGCTGGCGTTGCCATTTTCTAACAATCGACAAACATTTCTTATCGAATTTTGGCTATCGGTCAAGTTTTTTGTATATCAAGTGAATTCTTATTTAAGTCCAAAAAATAAATTGCAACTTAAGAAGAATCAGAACGCAGATCGCCATTTCGCATTTTATTCTTCTTGTTTTCTTCTTCTATGTAAACAAAGCAAAGTCACAATGTTCATATGAACCAATGGTTCTGCAACTGGCTCATCTGAGCTTCTCAGACATGTGTAAACGCAAAACTCATCTGAGCGATCAGGTCGTGTAAGTGTCGCTTTAGAGCGAGACGGACATATTTCCAAATAGACTCAGAGGGCGTAGCTGACTAATGTCTGACAGAAACAAGATACACTTAGTATGATCGACTGTACAGCTGTTTCAAGAACCTCGCGGTTTTATCATCAGCAGGCTTTGCCTATCTTTTGCAACTTGTCATTCAGTTCAGACTTGCGGTTCAACTCCAAACCGGTTTGCAGCCCTGATCAAAAGTGTAAGTGCTGAACAAAAGGTTTCCAAAGAGTTAAAAATGGGCACTTTAATTTTAAACTTAAATGACCATTTCCCAAAACTGATTCAATAAAATACAAAAATTTTAATCGGAAGTATAAGAAAAAATCAGTAGACTTGAACCAGAAATTTATACCTTACAACGGGTTCGAAGCCCCGGAATAAACCTTAGTAAAAAATTTCAGAGGATTGCTGTAGACCAAAGATACTTATAAATGTTACTTTTGTATGAAAAGTTGTATGATTAGGGTTCGAAAACGTTTCCAATGCACAGAAACATAAATATTCGTCCTGGTCTTTCTAGTAGTACAAGTATGTAAAAAAATAAGGCAAAAATCTGTCGGAATGATCGTTTCCAAAATGGTTTATTGTGAAACAACTTTTTGATGTTAATGTTAATATGCTTTTAAAAACCGAAAGTCTTAAAATGACCTGTCACAATTGGTCAAAGTTAGACCAACGGTGGGCACGAAATTTGAGTTTGGGAGCAGTCTAACGACAATAACAGAAAAAAAAACCGTTATCAGCGAGTCTCGATTGAGCAAAATGCATCTGTCGGGAACTCTGTGTGTGCGTCTTGCAGGCGCCGGATAGGGGAGAGTTAATTGGAACGCAGTTTATTATAAGACTGAACAAACAACTCGGAGCAAGGGCGTGCCCACCGCTATGCTTAAATTTAGATCACCAAGACTTTTGAAAATGTACAAAAATCGCTAGATTCATAGTATATCCAGCTAAAAATCGAGTTGTAATTTCCTTAGGCCTACAAATAGCTTAATCATAGTCCTTGTTTTTGGTTCCAAATGTTCAGTTTATATTTGTCATATATATTCTTAAATATTCGTATATCGTGTGTGTATTCTTACCTTCTAAGTGTACATTTTACTCTGGAATCTGAACGCATGCTCTTCTTTCTTAACGAAACACAACAATCAAAGCCAAACAACAAGCAGAATCAATACAATAAGAAGATGAGGAAAATGAAAAGGAATCTCACTTTGTAGGCAAAGCGGCTTTTATTATTATGCTTTTTTTATTATTATTATTATTTCTCAAGGACCTATAGGAAAACAGTTTATCAATACCGACACACATCACCATACACACACACACACACACAGACACACACAGCCTAGAGTTATGATTTTACATATATATATATGTATGTATATGTATGTACCATTCAGTGCCTCACATCAAGCAGCTAGAGCTTAAGTCTTTCCCCATCAGCCCTCATGAAGTGGACTAGTCGAGTCTTTTGCTTGAAGCTTTTTCGGATATGCTTAATGTCTTGCGTGTGTGTGTGTGTGTGTGTGCGAGAGTGTGATGCATGTTCTATGTGTGCCTGTGAGTGAGTGTATAGTATGTCCCTTCAGGATCTCAAGTAGTCCCGTCGTCAGTTCAGTTTGTCTCGTTTTCGCTTGTATAGAGCCTGTTTTTAGGTTGAAACAAATCCGCATAATTTTTACGAATTTCAATTAAAGGCATTTCAATTGGGAGATACTGAAATATCAGTGGATGGATGGTAAAACACCCCAACAAATTCATCTTCCCAAATCCCTGAAAAGAAACAAATTAGCAAAACATTTGCAGAAGTGTAACCTTTTAAACAAATTTATATTTGTAAGCTTTTAGAAAATGTTCAAACATCAAAATCTGAAACTCAGCGGAAACACTAAAACGATCACTAAAACGAATTATATCATATTCACCTATCAAACACATTAAGGTGAATTGAAATTCGAAAAACTTTTGCGGAAGCGAAAACAACTTACGCAAAGCTCTTAAGCAAACGCAACAAAATCAAATCGAATTCCCCCTTTTCACTTTCGCAAAAGTTTTGCAATTTGAAGATCGATCGAAAAAAATCCAAAACTCAGTTTCAATTCGCAAAGCTTTTGCGAAAGTGAAAGTGGAAGCATGGCTGATAATCGAAAATTTTAGTAAGCGCATTTGCATTTGCACAAATATGCCAAAAACCGAACTAAAAAAGTACAAACAAACTTAATTTTCGCAAAATTCGCAAAATTTTTACGGAAGTGAAAACATTTCAAAGCTTTAACAAAAGTGCAACCACAACAAAACTAGCTTATATTTGCACCATTTTTGCGGAAGTGAATAGTTCTTAATGAAAATGTCAAACCAAATTCATATTCGCAAAGCTTTTGCGGAAGTGAAATACGAAAGAAAAATAGTTCTTAATAGAAATGCCAAACCGAATTCAAATTCGCAAAGCTTTTGCGGAAGTGGAATGGAAATGCCAAACCAAATTCACGTACGCAAAGCTTTTGCGGAAGTGAAATACGAAAAAAAATAGTTCCTAATGAAAATGTCAAGCCAAATTCATATTCGCAAAGCTTTTGCGGAAAAGGAATGGAAATGCCAAACCAAATTCATATTCGCAAAGCTTTTGCGGAAGTGAAATACGAAAAAAAAATAGTTCTTAATAGAAATGCCAAACCGAATTCAAATTCGCAAAGCTTTTGCGGAATTGTAAACCCTTAACAAGCCAGCTAATTGTGATATCCATAGTTATTACATAATGTTCATGTCATTGTAGAAGCATTTGTGCCCAGTACCTCCCTCTTTCGCTCTCTCTCTCTCCCGACCTTCTCTATCTGTCTTGATTGCTCTATTCAGGACATTAATTCGTATACTTTTCTTTTGGTTTTCGACTTAATTTTGTGAGTTTTTTTTTTTTTTGTTCCTTCTTTTGATAATTTCTTAAGTTTATCAAAGTTTCTTATCATTTTCTTAAATAATCGAAAACTACAAATTGTACTCTTTGTTTTTCGAAAAATAAAACGAAACCAAAAAAAAAAAAAAAAAAAAAAAATGTTCACATAATTTCACATCTGTTTATTTGTTTACTCCACTTCTCACCCTACTTCTGTAACCACCAAAAATTGCAAAAATGAACAAACAAACAAAAAATCGTGTACCGAACCGAAACCGCTTACTGAATATACCGTTATACCGCATATTTCGCAATACCCCAAAAATAAATCACGAAATGACCAAAAACCAAAATCAAAACCTTTCAAACCAAAAAAAAAGGTTCCACGACGAGGAGCACGCGAATTTGTTAAACTCCATGTGGCTAACGGCCATCACATTTCTGTGTGTCGGCTATGGTGACATAGTGCCAAACACTTACTGTGGACGGGGCATAACCCTCACCTGCGGCATGGTGGTAAGTATTCTCCCGTATAATTTGAAATCAAATCCAAACAAAACCAAAATACCAGATACCAGAGCCAATGAACAGAAACAGAACAGTTGCAACTACCACAACAAGAACAACAACAACTACTACAACAGAAACAGAAACAGAAACAACAACAACTACCTACATACATGCAAACATATGTATCAATGATTTAATGGCCCAAAGGGTCCATAGACATTACCTGCCAAATCCAAATCCAAATCGAAATCACAATCCGCCCATCTGTGTGTAGGAAGGGACCAGCTCTGGCTCGGTTGGTTGGTTTGAGTTCTAAGTTCAGATTCAAATCCATTTTTGAGATGCCACTTTGTCTGCCCGGATCGTCGCCGAAAGCAAGAAAGAAAAAAGAAAATAAATAAAAATAAAAATGAAAACAAGAAAAAGGCAAAGAAAACTCTTTTCTCTCTCTCTCGCTCGCTCTCTGTTGATGTGTGTGTCTCACTCTGGTTTAGCTTGTTCCAGGGCATTGCGCGCGTTAGTTCATTCCATACATACTTACATACATATAACATTTTACACATTTTGCCAATCTGTTGTAAATCATCACACACACACACACACACACCCACCCCACCTACCACCCTACACAACTACAAACATACTCGCATATTTTCCGTGTGTGTGTGTCGCTGTAATATAAACATGTGCATACTTTATATACCAAAACATACTACTTACTTATACTCGTACATACAAATATTTTATATATATACACACACACACACACTCACACAGCAGCCGCATTCGTGTATATGTATTTGTCACACTATTTGTGTATGTTATCTATATATGTTCGTGTGTGTGTGAGTGTATGGTGAAGACAAAGTTTTCGAGAGTCCAAGATACCCCACATCCTGTCCATGTTGACAGCTTTTGCATAAATTACTACAGTAAACGCTCGCCAATTAGCAAACAAATTTTGGAAAATTTTTGCAATTTTTAAACAAACAAAGGTGTGCGAAGACCATAACTGCTTGGGAATTACAAGGCAACGAAAGACAGAAACTAGAGAGCAGATCGGGAGATGGTTCGGAATAGGGACCGGTCTGAATTTGGATCGCAACGTGATGTGGAAAAAATAAAACAATTCATTGACCCTTTTTTCCATAGAATTATTTTAATATACTTTGGAATGCTGATCAAAACGATTTCAAAAACTTTTTTCAAATATTTTATGATCATTTTGAAGTTTTTATACCCTTGCAAATGTTTTAATACATCAGAGTTTACGAACGTCAGCATTAAAACAATTTTTCTAAATAAAACCCACATTTCGACCGATAGTTTCTATAAAAGCTAAAAGATATAGTCATCCGATTTTGACCAAAACTTCCAAATCTATGTAAAAGCGTATAAAACTAATAATTGCTGAAGCGGAAGGCGTTTACATTAAAAATAAAAAAGTTTTTCTCACAAAGACCCACTTTTCGACCGATACTTCCTATGGCAGCTATAAGATATAGTCATCCGATTTTGACCAAAACTTCTAAATCTGTGTAAAAGCGCATAAAACTAATAATTGCTGAAGCGGGAGGCGTTTACATTAAAAACAAAAAAGTTTTTCTCACAAAGACCTACTTTTCGACCGATGGTTCCTATGGCAGCTATAAGATATAGTCATCCGATTTTGACCAAAACTTCCAAATCTGTGTAAAATCGCATAAAACTAATTATTGCCGAAGCGGAAGGCGTTTACATTAAAAACAAAAAAGTTTTCTCACAAAGACCCACTTTTCGACCGATAGTTCCTATGGCAGCTAAAAGATATAGTCATCCGATTTTGACCAAAACTTCCAAATCTATGTAAAAGCGTATAAAACTAATAATTGCTGAAGCGGGAGGCGTTTACATTAAAAACAAAAAAGTTTTCTCACAAAGACCCACTTTTCGACCGATACTTCCTATGGCAGCTATAAGATATAGTCATCCGATTTTGACCAAAACTTCTAAATCTGTGTAAAAGCGCATAAAACTAATAATTGCTGAAGCGGGAGGCGTTTACATTAAAAACAAAAAAGTTTTCTCACAAAGACCCACTTTTCGACCGATAGTTCCTATGGCAGCTATAAGATATAGTCATCCGATTTTGACCAAAACTTCCAAATCTGTGTAAAAGCGCATAAAACTAATAATTGCTGAAGCGGGAGGTGTTTACATTAAAAACAAACAAGTTTTTCTCACAAAGACCCACTTTTCGACCGATAGTTCCTATGGCAGCTAAAAGATATAGTCATCCGATTTTGACCAAAACTTCCAAATCTATGTAAAAGCGTATAAAACTAATAATTGCTGAAGCGGGAGGTGTTTACATTAAAAACAAAAAAGTTTTTCTCACAAAGACCCACTTTTCGACCGATAGTTCCTATGGCAGCTATAAGATATAGTCATCCGATTTTTACCAAAACTTCCAAATCTGTTTAAAAGCGTATAAAACTAATAATTGCTGAAGCGGGAGGCGTTTACATTAAAAACAAAAAAATTTTCTCACAAAGACCCACTTTTCGACCGATACTTCCTATGGCAGCTATAAGATATAGTCATCTGATTTTGACCAAAACTTCCAAATCTGTGTAAAAGCGCATAAAACTAATAATTGCTGAAGCGGGAGGCGTTTACATTAAAAACAAAAAGTTTTTCTCACAAAGACCCACTTTTCGACCGATAGTTCCTATGGCAGCTATAAGATATAGTCATCCGATTTTGACCAAAACTTCCAAATCTGTGTAAAAGCGCATAAAACTAATAATTGCTGAAGCGGGAGATGTTTACATTAAAAACAAACAAGTTTTTCTCACAAAGACCCACTTTTCGACCGATAGTTCCTATGGCAGCTAAAAGATATAGTCATCCGATTTTGACCAAAACTTCCAAATCTATGTAAAAGCGTATAAAACTAATAATTGCTGAAGCGGGAGGCGTTTACATTAAAAACAAAAAAGTTTTTCTCACAAAGACCCACTTTTCGACCGATAGTTCCTATGGCAGCTATAAGATATAGTCATCCGATTTTTACCAAAACTTCCAAATCTGTTTAAAAGCGTATAAAACTAATAATTGCTGAAGCGGGAGGCGTTTACATTAAAAACAAAAAAATTTTCTCACAAAGACCCACTTTTCGACCGATACTTCCTATGGCAGCTATAAGATATAGTCATCTGATTTTGACCAAAACTTCCAAATCTGTGTAAAAGCGCATAAAACTAATAATTGCTGAAGCGGGAGGCGTTTACATTAAAAACAAAAAAGTTTTTCTCACAAAGACCCACTTTTCGACCGATAGTTCCTATGGCAGCTATAAGATATAGTCATCCGATTTTGACCAAAACTTCCAAATCTGTGTAAAAGCGCATAAAACTAATAATTGCTGAAGCGGGAGGGGCTTACATTAAAAACAAAAAAAGTTTTTCTCACAAAGACCCACTTTTCGACCGATAGTTCCTATGGCAGCTATAAGATATTGTCATCCGATTTTGACCAAAACTTCCAAATCTGTGTAAAAGCGCATAAAACTAATAATTGCTGAAGCGGGAGGCGTTTACATTAAAAACAAAAAGTTTTTCTCACAAAGACCCACTTTTCGACCGATAGTTCCTATGGCAGCTATAAGATATTGTCATCCGATTTTGACCAAAACTTCCAAATCTGTGTAAAAGCGTATGAAACTAATAATTGCTGAAGCGGGAGGTGTTTACATTAGAAACAAAAAAGTTTTTCTCACAAAGACCCACTTTTCGACCGATAGTTCCTATGGCAGCTATAAGATATAGTCATCCGATTTTGACCAAAACTTCCAAATCTGTGTAAAAGCGCATAAAACTAATAATTGCTAAAGCGGAAGGCGTTTACATTAAAAACAAAAAAGTTTTTCTCACAAAGACCCACTTTTCAACCGATAGTTCCTATGGCAGCTATAAGATATAGTCATCCGATCCTGTCCGTGCAGTAAAAAGAAAACTGTGTGCAGAGTATCAGCTCGATAGCTTCAAAACTGAGAAACTAGTTTGGGTAGAAGCAGACAGACAGACGGACAGACAGACAGATCAAGAATATATATAGTTTATAGGGTCGGAAATGAATATTTCTGTGCGTTGCAAACTTCTGGGTAAAGTTATAATACCCTTTGCAAGGGTATACAAACAGTTTGATGGCAAATCTTTTAGCCATTTTAAAATCAAACTGCCCTAATTTATTTCAAATTCAAAAATTCATTTCATGTGCAAAACAGTTCATTTTTGAATTGAAATAAGATGCTGTGCTAAGTTCGCTGTCTGGTAATCATAATGGAAATAGGCTATAGATAGATTTCCCTGAACATATCTGGCCACTCTGGCACCGGCTCTGGCAGGTAAAAAACGAGAGCGTTAGTTAAAGTCGGCTCTAACCGACTTCGACATACCCGTTACTCATGAAAAAACATGTTAAACAGTGTTCCTGCGTTCCTTAGGGTGACCATCCAAAAAGTATGCAACATTTTTTTTTGGGTGGGTAGCGGGGGGGCTTGGTTCACTTTTTTGCTCATAACTTGGGAACCGTTCATCCGCTCTTTATCATTTCTTTGGCAAATCGATTTATTTTGCTAATTCCTAACTATCTCTAGAAAGTACGAATCATCTAACTTCAAAACTTTAGGAGATATGACGTTTTTTCGAAATTGCGGGGGCGGGAGGGGGCGTGGCTGAAATTTCGATCTGCGTGCAGATAAAAGAAGCATTTGTCCCATACATGTCAAACCTCTATCTCTTACCATCTCTGAGATCTAGGTGTTCATACAGACAGACGGACATGTCTATATCGACTCGGCTGTTTATGCTGATCAAGAATATATATACTTTATATGGTGGGAAATGATTCCTTCTGCCTGTTACATACATTTGCACGACTTTAGTATACCCTTTTTACTATACGAGTAACGGGTATAAAAATATGACAGCCTGACATTTTGTGTGTGAACGCAACCCTACAAATATCTCTCTCTCTCAAAAGAACTTTGAAACAGTCGCAGTTGGCTTCGCTTTCAAGAATTTGTGTGCTAGATTTGAACTTGTTTCTAATTAGCGAGCTTTAACCGTATTCTTTGTGTATATATTCTTAAGCGGTGTGCGTGTGTGTGTACATTTGTGTGTGTGTGTGTGTGTGTGTTAAGTATTTAATATTGTTAACAAAATGAACATTGTTTTGCACCACCAACAAAAGAGATATACAAATAGTTCGATTATGTCGCTGTCCTTCTAAAAAAACATCTCAACCTCTGAATACTTACATATATATAAATTATATATATATATATATCTTCAATTCCACTGTTATGATGTGTCCTCACAAAACTTTTCTCTACTTAGCCTAAGCCCGTTTCATTAAGTTTTGCATTTGTTTTTATGTTTTTATAATTTCATTTAATTTTTAATGCCTGAGTTCAGTTCGTTCTTATTTTAAGTTTCGACAGAAAACAAAAAAAAAAAAAGCTAACAATATATATTTATGATTTTGTCAAAGAATTTCTTATAATTTGTTTGTACATTAAGCCAACAATACGATATTTTTCTCTATCTCTCTTTCCCTTTCATTTACAAAAAACTGCGTGTACTCGTATTTGTACGTGTAATCGAATTTGACCCCTTTTTGAAAAAAAACAAAACCAAAAACGTGCATTTTGCCAATTAAAAACCGAATCATGTGAACAATATTATAATCGCCATATACAAAATGCGCGTACTCGTATATGGAATACAGATTTCATGATGAAGAACATGCGAATCTTTTGAACGCAATGTGGCTGATAGCGATAACATTTTTGAGTGTTGGTTTCGGTGATATTGTTCCGAATACGTACTGTGGACGTGGTATCGCTGTCAGTACAGGAATAATGGTGAGTTGATAACCTACAAAACAAAACAAAACAAAACCAAAAACTATGCACATAACCGAACGAAATTTGACTATGAACTCATATGTAAATAGTTACATTACCCTAACAAAATCAAAATCAAAATCAAGTCTAGTCTTATATGTACATAGAATATCTCATAAATCAGCTTTACTTGTTCACAATCATCTTCGCCCAGGCGCCACCTCCCCGCCCCCCCCTAAGAATTGCATGTGGCAGGATCAGAAAAATTAACAAAAAACAAATCGCGAAAATCTGGCACACGCCTTTTCCTTAACTATTTTACTCTCTCCTCTATTTCTCTAAGCTTCTTTTTAACTAACTCTATTCTAATCATGATGTAGTCCTAAATGAATTGAAAAAATAAATCGATTGTTCTTTGTACTCTCTACCATATGCTACTTAATCGTTACGTATGTGTGTATGTATCTGTTTGTACAACTCCTACTCCTCTAATTATACATACAGGATCACCCCCACCATAACCATTCATTCCATCCATGCATTCGTATCAATCGATCAGTCAATCAATCAATCAATCAATCGAGAGAAAAGGAAGAAAGATAAAACTAAACATAGCTACAACAACAAGTTCTGGTCTACCTCTATATATATATGATATACTAACTGAAAATAACTGTCATTTCAATGTTCAACTACTTCCTACCTACCCCAGGCTTGGGCTGCCTTCACACTGTTCGACACATGAGTCATGTGTCGAACAGTGTGAAGGCAGCCTTAGTATCTAACTCAACAAACTTTTGTTTTGGCAGCTGCTTTGTTGAGTTAGCATACTAAGCTAATCCCCCCTAATCCCCTAAACCCAAAAACAACTTGATACTCATCCGCGTTCTGCCTCAATTTACAGGGAGCTGGCTGCACGGCATTACTCGTGGCTGTCGTATCCCGGAAGCTGGAGCTAACCCGTGCCGAGAAGCATGTGCACAACTTCATGATGGACACGCAGTTAACCAAAAGGGTATAGATCGTCACCAAGTTGTACCGTACACATAGACTGACTGGAAACCTATTTGTTGACAAATATGGTGAACTGCCTCTACCCCCCCACCACCTCCCTGTCTCCCCCCCCTTCTCTCTCTCGCTCTACATGCGTGATATATACGTACTAATAACCTTTGTATTCATTTCTTCTTACACCACAAAATATAGCTGAAAAATGCTGCGGCGAATGTTCTACGTGAAACTTGGCTCATTTACAAACATACAAGACTAGTAAAACGGGTTAATCCCGGCCGTGTAAGAACCCACCAAAGAAAGTTCCTTCTAGCTATATATGCGTGAGTATTTTTTAGAGATCTAACAACAACAACAACCAAAAAAAAAAAAAAAAAAAAACAACCAATCAATTAAATAAACCAAACTATCAACTAACTGTTAGACCATACAAAAAGAAAAGCGTGCCAAATCAACAGCAAAAGTGGACTTGAAAATATCGATATTCATTAGATTCATTATTCAAGAGAGAAAAACTGGGACCACAAGTGGACTTGGCTGGTTTCTTTCTCTTTTAACAATCGGGTATGCCACAGACATCTCCAGAGAAAATCTAGTTGAAGTTCCATCTCTAAAAACAGGGCTGAATCTCTTGTCAAAAAATTTCCCTGTTTTAAGTAATGGCATAATTTGATTGTGTTATAGGTTTGATGATTCTAGCTGTCATAAAGAGGGCGCCACCAACGAGGGAGCTAGTGAGAAAATAACTTTGCTAAATCTTTTACCAACCAAAAGAAATTTTTGTGGCTTCTAAGAATCAGACTTTGGTAGGAAGAGGTTTCTGTGATACCCCAGCATTATGAGAGAGCTTTTGGCATTTTATGTTAGGCAAAAGTTCGCACACAGGCTTCCTTAAAGCTTATTTCGCACTGCTTTGTTGTTGTGCTCATATACTGTTGGTGTGTTGACGTCGCTGCCGCAGAGCAGTTTTCTATGCACAGAAGATGGGAAAGGGCCGTACTTTGTTGTAAAGCGGCGATCATGATAAAACAAAGAAGGTTTAGCGCTCTTTTAGTGCACTCTCAGCTCGGTTCAAAACGACCGAAATTCCCCAGCGTTAGACCCGGGAGCACGAACTTACTTATGCTTGCCGAAGTCAGAGAGACACAGTCACGCTTAAGCGCTCTTTTCTTGGGGAACCTTGATCTAGACTGCACGTTTGCTCAGTCAAACGAAGCTTAGTTCGTCACACTCTCAAAATGTTTGAGCTCTGTCTCACTTCAACCCATTAGCCAGGCGAGGATCGAACTAGGGTTTTTCGATATTTCTCTTCAAAAATGCAAATTTTCAATATCAATACTTGATATATCACCTCCAAAAACCTTCGATATAACGATTTTATCATTATTTTCTAAAACTAAAGAAAACTGAAAAGCTTTTAAGGAACGTCTTCGCCATAAAACTGCTTGTGTAGATTTTTAGAGACCGTTATATCTAATCTTTTCAGCAGTTAATAATAGTTTTCTGAAACTACTTTTGTGAGAGTTTCTTTTTCTTTCAACCTTAGAAGAGTGTACTCAAAAGAGATACAAACTAAGTAAGGCTTCTGTTCAAAAATGTTTCTTATCTTTCTTTGTATCTTATTCAGATATATACTCAGGTGTAGGCTTTAAAGACTTACAGATTTTGCTTAGAAAAAAATATCAAATGAAGAATTTAAGAAAACCCCAGTTATTCTGAATAGGTTAAAAGCTGAGGCCGAGAGAGAAAGGTATCGAAATGCACTTTCAGAGAGCATGAACAATTCATCCAATAAGCTACGATGATATCTTTAAAGGGAACTTAAAGGGTGGGTTTCTGTTTCTTCTGTTCTTCCTTCATTGCATTTTTGCTCTACAACAGAGCTGGCCAGTCATAGCTACCAGTGGAATTAACAACACTCTTCCACTCTCTCTCTCTCGCGCTCTAAGCAAAAGCTTTTAGTCCACAAGAGAAGAGAGCAAAAAGTCTTTCAGTCGCTGGCTGGCGTTTGTTGCTGTCAGGCATGGAGAATGAGTATTAGAGCAGAGTTCCCCAAGAAGAGAGAGCGCTAAAATGTGACTGCGTCTCTTAGTCCGGTCAATTTAGACATAAAAATAGTGGTCAAATAACAAAAATTCCCGGAGAGCCAAATATTGGTGGAGAGCTAGGGTTTACCATTACAGTTAGTTGTAGATCTTGAAATTCTCTACAAAAATGGCCTACATCATTTTCTTCCAAGAGCTACCATTCCTAAGATATCGCTATTCTAAGAGTCTCATTATACATCAAGATCTACAACTTTGGTCTAAAGCTTTTTTTTTGATAAAACTTACCGTTTTTGAGAAAAATCAAAACAACCTCAAATTTTGACCTTTGACCCCTAATAACTTTTGTAGCACACATAGGATCGATGGGGACTTTTAAAACTTTATTTGTAATGGTAAACCCTAGCTCTCCACCAATATTTGGCTCTCCGGGAATTTTTGTTATTTCAAATGTCTATATTGACCGGACTATCTCTCTAACACACAATGAAGTATGACATTGGCAAGTAAGTTCATGCTCCCGGGGCTATCGCTGGGGAACACTGTATTAGAAAGGGAGCTGTTTCTGTCTGAAATTAGTCAGCTGTTTGCTCTGATTTGCGCTCTCTAGGTCAGACCCGGCCACCTTTAGCTCATATGAGCCGAAGTCAGTCGTGTTTTTAAGCAAACGCGAGCCGAAGTTATGGTTGTGTGAATCGGTGAGCACTGCATAGCAAGCAAAACGCGTGTTATCTGGAGAGAGCTCTCTTATTTACCAACACAAGCGCACTTATTTGTCCTCTCCATTTGGACGCCTCTGCTCTAGGTAATTTTTGGTCAGCTACTCGCTCTCTACTTACGCTCTCTGGATACATTTGGGAATATTGTCGTCTCACTCTAACCACAGTGATTTCCTTTTGGCACTTTGAAGAACCTTTTTTGGGCACTATCGTTGAATTCGTATTGCCTCCACATGTTTTGAAGCAAATCGCCTTAAGCCTGCTAAGGGAGTGCCTATTGGATTGAATATTAATATTCTTTAAATATATGCCGCAGGACCTCGGTGGTGGCGCGTATCTCATCTCCCACGAGGCTTGATCAGAAATTGACCAGAAATTGATCAGAAATTGATCAGAAATTGATCAGAAATTGATCAGAAATCAGAAATTGATCAGAAATAGAAATTGATCAAAAATAGCACCATCAAAATTTAAACGCAGCGCTTACTTATTGCTCCATATGTCAGGACAAAGCAAATTTACGGAATACACCAGAGTTCCCCAGCGATAGCCCCGCGGGCACGAATTTACTTGCCGAATGCTTGCCGAAGTCATAGTTTATTGTGTGTTAGAGAGAGACACAGTCACGTTTTAGCGCTCTCTTCTTGAGGAACTCTGGAATACACTCTTACTTTTTGACCTCGCTTGGCTAACGCTAATTCAATTATTAAGATGCGCTATAGCCCCTGAAGGCCGAAAACATTCGGCAATTCACATGCATACGAGTCGAATGCTTGACACTGCTTCGCTTAAAAAAAAAGTAGAATAGTTTATTTTAAAGTTAAACGCTCCTAAAAAGTTTCAAAATAAACATTAAAGAATAAGAAACTTACTAAGGAATATTTTGTCAAACCAAATTCATTCAGAATCATCACCATTCCTTTTATAAACTGAAGTCTTGCTGCCTCGTGTAGTTAGTCAAATATCTAAAATGTGTGTTCAATTTTTCCTGCCAGTAAGAACAAACATACGAAAGCTACATCAACAAAGCGCTTAGTTTTTCCCAGTAGCTGGCTTTAACTCAATATCGATATTTTCTTGTCCATCTACTAAGTGCATCCCCTGGCTTGAACTCATTATTATGTTTGTTCTCTGTCCGCCCCCCCTCTCGTCCCTCTGTCGTCGCTATTGGAATATGATTTTTGAAATGTTGTGTTACATGTTTATTGTATCTCTCTCTGTATCGTTCCTCACTGGTTCTTCGTCCCCCCCAAAATAGTTTTGTGATTGTAGCTAATTATTATGATTTCTATATTTGATTTCACTTTATGCTCATTTCTCAGGCTTTGCCATATACTCATTAACTGTAGCGCAAGTAGAGTCAGGAAAGATGAAAATATATATAACTAATACCAATAAAACAATAATAATAATAACAAACAAAAGAAAATGAATGATTCAACTCGTTTTACTAGCCTGTAAATAGGTTGTAAAGCCCTGTTTTTACGTTATGCAAAATGCAAAAAAATATAAGAAAAAAAGAATAACGAAAACCAAGAATAGCCAATTAACTAGCATGCAGCGTTAACTTTATGTAGAATTTCGTATCTAAAAATATTATCAAGCTTCCATCCAATATATCAAATCATCAAATATTTAGATGTAAATACTGCACCATTCAACTGCATTAAATTGTTATTGTCTTCAGCTTTGTGTTTGTGTTGAAGTGTGTACTTCTACTCCAACTCTTCGCTTGGGATACTTTCAGATACGATTTTCTGCAAACTTTAACGCAAAAAAAAAAAGATAAAATATTAATACACATATACACACACAGAGACAAAAACACACACACACACAAAACTAAACTACGGCACCATGAAACCCTTTTCAGAAAATCTCTCCCTAAACGTGTGTGTTACGGGTGGTCCGTTGTTGTGATCGAGTTATATAAGAGGTTTGTTTGATAATTGTGGTGGAGTTTTACAAAGGATTTAATTGAGTTTTTGACACATATAAGGGTCTTTCCAAAATTAGACAATAAATAGAGTGCCACAATGGAGGCTAGTTGACTATATAGCGCTATTTCATGAATACCAATTTAATCATCAGCAGTCTTGGCCTATCTTCAATTAGCTGGCATAAAGTACCTCCAGATACAACTGCTATGACCGCTTGGGAATCCCAAAGGCAGGTTTGTAGCAAAATCCGAGCTTTGAGTGTATGCGTACCCATTGAGGTTTGGTGCATTCTAAATCTATTAGGGTTGCCGGATATGTAGAAAATCTTTAGAATATCTATATCCATATTTTGGTTGCATTCTGATTCTGACAATTTAAAGATGGGAGACCAAATTATTTATTTTCTTCCAGATAGCTGCTATAAGCTTCCAATCCAAAGTTCCTGAACTAAGGCCACGTACGCACTATAATCCCAAATTCCAAAAAGCTGTCCAAAAGTCGAAAAAAATTTGTTATACACTCGAAAAGTGTATTATAATTTTGCCCAGAAGTTTGCAACGCATAGAAGGAATAATCTCCGACCACATAAAGTATATATATTCTTGAACAGCATGACGAGCTGAGTCGATTAAGCTTTGTCCGTCCGTCTGTCTGCTTCTACGCGAACTAGTCCCTCAGTTTTAAAGCTAGCGAGCTGAAACTTTGCACAGTGTCTTCTTTTGTCTGAACGCTGCTAATATGTCGAAACCGCCCGGATCGGATGACTACTTCTTGTAGCTGCCATACAAATGATCGGTCGGGAAATGGGTTTTATTCAGAAAAACCGTTCTTTTTCTCAATCACGGTCATGGGTCATATTAAATGTTTTCAAGCTGATCATCTAGTTTGTATGAACTTCGCTCAGGTATGAACTACATAAGCGTATAGAATCGCGAAAAATTAACCGATTTGGATTCTGCAAAATGGATTCGACTCTAGACAATAAGTACAATTTGAACGTATTGCTCAAAACTATTATTAACAATGCATGAAATAGTGTAAAGTTAATAAAAGTAGAGGTTTTTTTCTTGGTAAAATTCTGAACCTTCGTGTTAGAAAAAGCAATAAGTCAAAACTCCCATCAGATCCCGCTCTCAAACAAAATAGAAATTGTTGCTTAGACAATTCTTCAGAACATAGCCAAAAATTAGCTGCGGATAGCTGCAGATTCAGACTCGGTGATGATTTTTGTGCGACACTGCTCCACAGCACTTTACACCAATTCAGTATTTTAGCCCGCTAAGCACGAAAATCGACATGAAAAAATAATCTGTCGAATAGTTATCGAGATATTATCAATAAATGGGTTTGTATAACAGCCCTGATGACGAGTGCCGACGGCCCATCGAAATATATTAGAGACAAAAAAAAACAAAGTGTGTTTTATTTGGATATAAAGCACATGAAATATTCTCGACCTTGAGCCTGCCTGCTCGCTTCGATGCCAAGGTCTTTTTCGACCTCTCCGGCCCTTAACGTGTGCTCGATTTTATTTTCGGGATGGCGCTTTTTGAGTCATACGTGTCTTCCCGAATCTTGGGTACAGCAAATCATCGGCCTTCTTGTTGATCTGGAGGACCATGTGCTGTCCGTTCATATCAGTTGTTGGCACGAAAGAGCACTTTCCATTTCGGTACTGATGGAATGCATCTTCTATCAACTACCTCCAGCTGGGCACTCTCCCATGATCTTCCCATGTCTGCAACGATGCCTCTGTGTACACTTGAGGATCTTGCTCCGTCAAACGTTACAGATTGCGCTGCTGGATCGTCTATCCTCTTAAAAATCTCCTCGAACAGTTTTCCCACCACTAGCTTCCACCGTTCCTGGGTCATTTTGCCGAATGGGACGCTTTCGTCGACGAGGGCTACTTTATCTTCTTCTTGAAAATCACAAAAAATCGTTTAAAATTTTCGATAATTTTACTTCGATTTTTTAACAACGATATCGATATTACAATATATTTCCGGCTAGCTATGCCCCTATAGTTAATAGTTTCTAAGCCAAGCTATAGCTAAAGGTATCCAATATCCAACCTTTGTACCTGTCAAATACCAACTAAAAAGACTAGAATACTTACACAGTATTGCCATAGTTACTCGATGAGAAATTACTTCATTGGTGCATAATATATCGGTAATTGCTACTTTCGCTCACATCAGCTTAATCGATTCACCTGGGCATCAACTTCTTACATAGAAAAAGGGTGTTCCAACTAGTCTTTATGTTGGGTCCGTTCTCAGAAACAGCCGAAAATTTGAAACTAACATTCACATTTATTAAAAACCTGCAGAAAAACAGTGTGACCGTTTGCCATTTGGTGGTATTTCAGCGTTGAGGGGTCACACTGAAACCTACGCTCACCCCCAGTTCCGTTTTCGAAAAACTCCCCATAGATATTTTCATACAAACCTCGTATACTCTAACACCTCTTTTCCTACTCCCACGCCTAATCCTAAAATTTTGGGCATGTTGAATACAAAACAAAATACAAACAAAATACAGAAATGTAAAACACTAAGAAAACCAAATCTGTATGTAACTCTTTTTTTTTTTAACCAACTAACCAACAAATGTGTGTCACATTTTTCTAAAATATTGCCGATTCTTTTCACTGCATTAGGTTGCGAAAAGTTAAAATGGATCAACGCAAACTAATGGATAATGCCAACACAATAACTGATATGGCCAAGGTAGCTAGCATACCATTTAGTTGAAGCATACATATATCCCCTTGCATATCTACATAAGTATCTTCCCCCCTTATATACACGCACCCATATTCGCAGACACAAAATACAGTCTATGAGATAATATCGGACATGTCTAGCCGTCAGGATGCCATAGAGGAACGTCTAACAAATCTAGAGGATAAAATGCAGAGCATACAGGCAAGTCTGAAATGATTATCTAAAATATCGGTTAATGTTGACCACATATTTTTAGGAGCACATGGAGAGCCTTCCAGACCTATTATCCCGCTGTCTGACCCAACACCAGGAGCGCATTGAGCAACGACGGAATTTTTTACACCCAGACACTGCTGCAGCCCCAATACAACAGCCAACTCCCCCATCGATGTTCAACGCAGCGCCCATGCTGTTTCCGCATTCTAGGTGAGTTTTATTCTCGAAACCAAAAGGTCCCCCCCCCTCATCAAAAGATCTTCATCTAACATCATTTGCTTCAAACTTATACAAAAAAAGTGTTTTGTTTTTTGGTTTTGATCAAATTTCTTAAATGTTGTATATATCCAGTAGACACACTTGATACCAAAATTATTTCCCAAAAACAAAACAAAAATTAACCTAATCCATCTTCTATGCAAGACTCATATGATTTTTGATCGATAGTTTTTAAATGGGCTTCTGATTTCATCATTTTCCAGCTATTAAGAGTTTCAAAAATAATTACAGTCCGTTTGATTACATACAGAAAACTCAAAAAAAAAAAACGAAATACGCTTAAATAAGATAATCTTCTTAAAAAAAAAAATTATAATTTAATATTTGGCAACGTGACAGTGAAACTTTCGAAAAATGAGGATTCCTTCAATACTTTGTTGTGTGTTCTTCTAAGTTTATTTTTAGAACTGGTTCAGTTCAGACTTACGTGAACTATTTGCGAGTTATTTTTAACGCTGGTTGATTTCCTTGCTGAAAAGGAATCGAGAGCAATTACCGATTGCTACGAGCAATTAAATTGAAACAGTTTAGTGTGACCAACAGGTTTTTTAGTTAAGACCTCTATGGATATGCAACGTAAGTTATTTAGCTTACATCGTCACATATTTCGGCCTGGTGTGAACAGACTTGAAAACAAAATTACGTTATTTCCCTTGAAAGAAAACTGACCATTGACTTTCACTAATCACTCTGGAAAATAATAATATTTTTTGTAGTATTGTAAGTAATGTAAATAATCTTCAACCCAAATGAAGTTAGTTTCGCCTTCTCTGTTCAACTTTAGTTAATTGCTTATTACTTACGAGGCCCACAGCCTATTTACATAGACTCCACAAATGTGCCATTGAGCGTATTATTAAGTTTGTGCGTCTGTGTGAAATGGCCGGCCCTGATCTAAAGCAAACTTTCAGCGATTTCATTAATTAATTCAGTGTTCGTTACACTTGTTAAGTAAAAAGCTTGTAAAGAAGAGCAATTCCAATTCACTTCGAGATTGCCTAAACAATAACCTTAATATATCGTTACAAAATTTCTTACACAAAAAAAAATTTGATATATTCAAACCAAAATCAAACCCAAACGATGCCAGAATCGGTTAAGCCTGATCTTTCTCAAAAGCAAGAATGAGAGGATTGATTTGAGTACGCATTTTTCAGTTCCAAAATTCTTGTCTTGATAATGATTTTAGTTTGGAAGAGCTTGACTTTAGCTCGATATAGGCTTATTTGAAGAACACACTGAACATTGATTTACGGTACGTTGCAAGAATGTCCGAGACTTAAAATGAGCTCAATATTCAATTATATCTTTAAGGCGAATAAAGATTGCTGCAAAAAATCCCTAGAAGGACTTGAGCTCGATATTTCAACCCAAGAAAAGCATTGCTCAAAAACACTATGTTACGTTATTAACGACCTTATTTGAGCACACTTCGAAAATCTAGTATACTTTTTAAGTGTGTTGACAGAAAATCGATTGATTTAACATTGATGCTCCTAAAAGTATAGTTTGCTTAAGTTTAGTGGATTTTCCAGCTATCACACGATCACATTAATGTTAACATATTTGATTGATAATTTTGGACTTAGGCTGCCTTCACACTGTTCGACACAAGACACTGCTTTTTGTTCTGTTTTGAATTTGAACAGTTTGACAAAATCATAGAATTTAATGGGGAAATGCGAGCCCACTAACAGTGTGAAGGCAGCCTTAGAATATTCCCGTTCGGGTGCTGTTACCCTATAGCGCCAGGACAAACTCCAGTCAAGACAACAATTAATGCAGGTATTGCCGTCTACTGCATCTATGGAGTAAATACCGCTAATGTGTCTCATAAATTGTTATACTATATGGGCAGAGTGGCAAAATATAAATTAAACTTGATTTTGAACTTTAAATAAATTCTCCATCTAAATTTGCTTGCTTTGGCACTTTCCCGCCAATCTAAAGACTCGAGCCTCGGACCTTACTGTCTACATCTCCCAGCCTTAACACTATATAAAGTGCTACGAAATTGCTGTCCAAAAACCAATATTATAATAATTTTCTGTTTTTCTTTCATAACTGTATAAATGCCCATATATGACAGGCAAATACTTATAAGAAGTTAGGGTCCCATAAATGCCAAACCTCTATCTCTTACCATCTCTGAGATCTGTTTGATTATATGGACAGGCAGACGGTCTTATATGGGTATACTGACACGGCGGTTGATGCTGATCAGGATAGGAGATATTTCCTGTTCCATTTGCATTAACTTAACATACTCTGTGTACCTTTGGTATGGAGTACAAACATGGTAAAACCCGCTTATAATATAGCCAGGAGGTTCTTGAAACAGTTGTACAGTCGACCATCCTTCTTGGTGGTGTGTGTGTGTGTCTTGATATCGATCAAATCATGCAGAATTGGAGTTGTTAAATGTTCTCACTTCTAAAAACCGACAGTATAATTGGGCTTTTAACTTAATCCCACTTATCAACATTCGATCCTCTGAATAGCAAACATCTACGGTCGAGTTCTTTAATAGTTTTTTTAGAAATCACAACATTTACCGGCCTGTTATAGACTAAACGGTTGCGCAGTCGACACCAGATCCAAGCTTAAATACGATATTATCAAGCCTCTAAACTTTCACTTATGGATAAAATGTTTAAGTGCCTTTTTCTCATCTTATGTTTCTCATAAAGCCATATGTCACATATAAAGAGCAGGTTAAATTGTGAGCTTATCTGACACATAGCAGAGGAATCGGAATCGGAAAGTTTGTTTTAATTTACTAACATGTTTTCTCAATTAGCGAAGAACAAAATTGTTTCGAACCCGAACCTAGGTTCAGCGATCTTCTGAACCTGCTCCCTGAACCCGAACCCAAAAAATTTCGCGGGTTCGAACCCCGGAGTGAATCCTTCCCGATTTTTAGGTAAACAATTATGTGATTGTCTAATAACATGAAAAACTATCGGACATGTACTCTATTCCACTTCCATGGCAACTTTTCGAAAGTGGAATTGATTCAGGTTCTCGCAACACCAAAACGAAAAAGTTGCTCGTTTTGAAAAATAATGCTTGTCTGTCGGTGGAATGAAAACAATTAGGGTGTTCACTTTGTTGAGCACTTGAGCACTTGGGGAAAAGTGTAAACATTTCCAACAACAATTTACTCTGAACAAATTGTGCACAGATTGCTCGACCCAGACCCTGACTACGAAAAGTCGGGCACCTGTACCATAGTGCTATAAGTGTTATAGGTACAAGCTAAAATCAAATGTGTGATCAAACATTCATATAAATTGTATGGAAAAAGCGCCAAGTTTGAATGAACCATGAATTACTGCCGAATCATATCTCAAACGTAGTTGTGCACAAATTTCGTGCACAGAGGGCTGCTCACAATACTATTTAGGCAAAACTGCTCAAGTGCTCAACAAAGTGAATACCCCAATTGTTTTCTTAATCAGTTCTGATCAGTTTAGAAATTGTTAGTGAAATTAAATTGGCATTCTAGTCTTTAATTGATTTATAAAGATTTTTTATGTTTAGTGTGTCCAAAAACGAAGAGTGAAACCTAGAAAGTCAGTCTCTCTCATTTCTGATCATTTCGCTAGGAATTCTGGTTTCTCTCTTGTGTATTTAAGTTAAGTGAGAACACAAAATCAAAGCCGAAGAGGAATGGCGTTCAATTTGCTTTTTAAAAAGTAATAGAATTGAGAATATGTCTGTATTGTTAAATTTCTCACTAAACTTTATCAAACTCTACTTTGAGGGGCTTTGATGTTTAAATAATCGATTTTCTGTCAACATACTAGATTTTCGAAGTGTACTCAGTTATCCGCGAATAACTTCGCCATTAGGTAGCCAAATTCATTGAGAGAACAATTGTTCAACGGAGAATTTAATGGGCTTTTATGTATAATAAACTTTAAGGACAAATCGCATAGAATAAAATTTTCAAACCAAATTTTTATTTGGAAAAAAGTTTAGCTATAACCAACGCGGTAAGTCTCTTTAACCCCTGAATATAATATATTAGACTCTTCTTGTTATAGACCAAACTGAACATGTTTGACATTGAATTTTGCTATTGTTCTGAATACCTAAAGCTTACTTTAAAGTTTCTTTGTCACGTTGCCTTGAATTAAATTTGCTTTTTTTATCGTATTTTAATTTCTCGATTTCTGGCGCCGAACGTTTCTCATGGCTTTTATCACACCAAAAAAAAAACACACATCGCTAACTCGTTTATCGCCACATTTCTTTTTGCAAATTGTGCAACAAACTCAAATTCTTACAACCAAACTCTTCCCACTTACTTCCGTACTTTCGCTCTTGATGGTGACGACAATTAACATACGGCTTTTTGCATAGAAGTGTTCCCTCATCCAATAACGCCGCTGCTACTTACCATTGGCCAACAAGCCCTATTTTGCCACCTATATCTAGTAGAACACCACATTTAGTGCCTGATACTCACATGCCATCAAATGGATCTGCAGTTAATAGCTACGCATCTTCCAACAAATACGGCAGCTGAATATCAGAAAGAGAGCGCTCCAGTTCCGTGATTAACATCGAGATGCTAACAATGAAGCCAGCTACAACCACTATGTCTACGTCTATACCCAAGTCCAAGTCCAAGTCGCCGCCCCTGGTAGAGACCGCGTTGAGGCAACGCGTCTACACGCCGTTCCCGCCGCCGTCCCCGTCCCGTTCGCGGTCCCAGTCCCTGGAGCACCTCATGTGGCACCGCCACATCGCTGAGATGTTCATACCGGCCATACCCGAGGATGCTGAATCGTCACCCCACACAAACAGCAATAGCTCACCCGACCAGACAGTGCCAGCCTCCAGCTCAGCACCGGAGGCGTTCATTGTGTCCAGCATGGGCGGTGCTGCCTTGAATCGGTCAGCCACCATGACGACGACGGCGGCGGCAGCGGCAGCAGCGGCCTCCAGGATCACTGAGAATAAGTTTACTAGAAAAAGAGAACGTGTATGCAATAATAGTAGTAATAGTGCTAGTAATAGTTATAATAATAATAATAATATTAATAATAATACAAGTAATAGTCATAATAGTAATATTAGTAATTCTACAAGTCTAATTTCGAAATCGGCCTTTTGTAAATAAGCCTCTTCGAAATGAGAAAAAAAGTCAAATGTTAGCATATATACAAAGGTGTATTTTTTTCTAAGACTAGGATATTCTATATATATATATATAACACATAAAACACAAATATATAGATATATATAACTCTAGTGTGGAGTGAATGATGTGCCCAATTATGGTTTTTTTGAAACTGATATGAATGTGTGTTTTAGTACATAACTGTGTGGATTTTGAGTTGAGATACAGATAGATACAGTGGTTAGGGAATGCCTCAGGAGGAGGGGGAAAAATTATTACTAGAGTTTTAGAAAATTTTCTTATTCCCACCAACTATTGACCTGGAATAATTTAAGCCTGAATTCGACAAAAATTCAACAAAATATCAACCTTACAGAAGAACCCCGAAACAATTTCATTAGTAAAATGCAAGCCAAGCCTCTCGGAAAATGAAACTTTTTCAAATAAAGCCGAGTTTAAAACTTTTTAATCTTTAAGAAAAATTTAAAGGTGAACATATATATGCAAATTTTAAGTGGTAAATGCTGCTTTTCCCATCCCGTCCTAAAGATCGCAACTAAATTCTCTAGGCGTTTGAAAATTCCGGAATTATATACATATTAATCCTTTCCAGTCAATTGGATGCTGAAGTGGTCTAGCAATATTTCCATTCCGCAGCCATTTCTAGTAAATATATAAAGATTTGGCATTCCCGTTTTTTCCCTACCCTCTCTTTCCCCTCCCTCCTTTCCATCTTCCACCGCTCTCTACTCTTTTCCCTGCTCCCTCAGCTGTCATGTGTCTAAAGAAATGTTTTATTTTTAATTAAGACTTAATTATTATGATGCCTTGGCGTGTAATAGGTTGTAGTACTGCTACCTTTAACGGTACTTGATTATCGATAGTTTTGTTATCGATAGCAACAAAATAGGTTTTTCAAACGTCTGTAAATATTTTAAAGGTTTTTACTCAAATGTGCGGAAAAAATATTGAATCCGAATTGCTCTTTATTAATTTAGCATTCACATCAATTTCTAGAGTGACCGTATATTCACCAAATATGGAGATTAAAACCGAAAAGTACAACGATTAAAGTTACGGTTACTGTTTTGTTCAATCGCTTTTTTTTCGGTTACGGTTATTTTACGGAGTACAGATATGGTTTACGGTACGGGTAGCGGTTCATAACCTTACACATGCTTGTATTTTTTTTCTATATCAAACGAAAACAGTTCCCGAAAAATTCTTGTTTCTGTTAGGCTAACAAAAAGTGAATAATATTTCTTCAGATCACTTTTCCATCCACTGTCAAGATCACGGCGCCAAGAAACTTTATTCTCTCACACATTTCTTTCTTTCTCATTCACATTCAAAGAAAGAAACAACAGCAATTTGTGTGGATGGATTACAAATATAAGGAAATATTAGATATACCAATCTGGTAGCTCTAGACGCATTTTTATGACGCATTCACCTGTCAAAAATTTAAAAAAAATTGTTATGAAAAAGTCCACTAAGAGTTCCCATTTTTAGGTTCCGGTACTGTTCAGATTCCCATTTGTATGTTCGAAATTTATTAATAAGCAATCAAGCTTTGCTTATAATGCATATTTCAGTACTGAAAACGTCTTCTTGCGAATATAGTACAAGTAGAATATCTAGAAAACATATTTTGGTGGGGAATTCTAGTTCACAAAGCTTTCACAGAATATCTTTTTGACTGTAGGCGACGTTATGGTACTTCAAAGCATGTTTTTTCCTCACAAAAGAAGATTTTGAAGACCAAATCGGTTGATATCGGGTATTTTAAAAATATCTATATCGATATTTTGATGTAAAAAAATCGATGTTGATTGCTTTACAAGAAGCAATTATTTGCAAAAGTGTGACCGAAGGCTAAACCAAAAATATCATTAAAAAATATTAGATGTCCAATATACGCATCGGAAAAATATGCGTAAATGATATTCGTAATTTTGGGCAAAAATATTGATATTGATATATGAGGCCCACAGCCTATTTACATAGACTCCACAAATGTGGCATTGATCGCATTATTAAGTTTGTGCGTCTGTGTGAAATGGCCGGCCCTGATCTAAAGCAAACTTTCAGCGATTTCATTAATTAATTCAGTGTTCGTTACATATCGATATTCGTATATCGATAGCATTTTCGATTTCCCTAACAAAATCGAGGTCTTCAATATTCTGTACAAAACAAATAGGCATCAATTTAAATTCAGTTTCGGGTCTAAGCTTCATATAAAGTTTACAATTTTTTCCCCCATTTTTTGAGGCATTCAAACCACTGTCCTTTGCATAGGATTTTACCCTACAATAGACATTACATACAAGTACTTGCATATGTACATACATACTCGTATACCTTACATACAAATCAGACATGTTTAACAGTTTTTTTTAAGTAATTTGTTTTATTGTGAATTTTTTAACTGAACCGCAAGGCGTTTAATGTTATAGGAACACACAGACACTATCCTTAACAAGTCAATAATATGCCATCGTTTTGAAATTGAAAATATAACGCCTAAATCTCTACAGATATGCCGAAAATTGAAATTTTTAGAAAATTTTGATCAGAAGTTTTTATATGCTTTATCAGATGGGGAAAGTATTTTGTATACCTAATCTTTCAGTTACTTTACGTTTAATTTAAAACAGCGTTGGGCTGGAAGTGGCCCTCTGAGCCCATGCAACCCGGCCCTTCGTTTCCTGAATTATCAGCCAAGCTCCCATTTTCACTTTAGCAAATTTTTGCCGATTTTAAACCGGTTTTCTGGACCAATTTGGAACTCTAAATTGCAAAATTTTTATGGGAGCTTGGCTGTATAGCATTAAACTGCCAAATATTTGACATGGAATGCAAACAAATCCTTATCGGGATTGATCGTTGATGTTACAGCTACCCCATTCCCAGTGAACAGGTCGGGAGCGAATCTATTTCTACGATGTTGAGTTTTTCCCCAAATTAAGGTCGTTGCTTCGAGTGTGGGTCGATAGGCAAGTGTGTTTGAACTTAGTTGATGTTGGCTCGTGTCGAGGGCTTCGTGATGCCTCTCGCTGAGGGCTTTTTTGTGCCTCGCGCTGAGGGCTTCGATTTGCCTCGCGTTGAGGGCTTCGTGTTACCTCGCGTTGGAGGCTTCATGTTGCCTCACTTTAAGGGCTTTTTCGTGCTTCGCGTTGAGGGCTTTGTGTTGCCTCGAGTTGAGAGCTCGTCGTGCCGCGCTTTGAGGACTTTGTTTTGCCTCGCGTTGAGGTGGTTCTCAGCAGCACCCGTGAATGTGTACGTGAACGCTGAGGGCTATGTCGTGCCTTGCTTTGAGGGCTTCGATTTCCTTTACGCTGAGGGCTTTGTCGTGCCTTGCTTAAAGGAATTCGTGTTGACTCGCGTTGAGGGCTTCGATTTGCCTCTAGTTAAGGGCTTCGTGTTACCTCGCGTTGGAGGCTTCATGTTGCCTCACTTTAAGGGCTTTTTCGTGCTTCGCGTTGAGGGCTTTGTGTTGCCTCGAGTTGAGGGCTCGTCGTGCCGCGCTTTGAGGACTTTGTTTTGCCTCGCGTTGAGGTGGTTCTCAGCAGCACCCGTCGAAAGTTTGTTTTTTAGTCGCGAGTTAAAACTATTTGAACAAATTATTGTCAATAATTCTTTCTTTATTTAAGATAAGTTGCCTTTAATATCGATCGATACCTATCGATATTAATGGCAAGCTATCGATAATAGGCTGCAGCTATCGCCTCAAGCGATTGATCGGTGATGCCACAGTGGTGACGCTAACTGTTGGCCAGCATTATTCAAAGCAAGTAGTGGCGCCATCTATTGGTCAAGTTATGACCAAAGAAAAGTTCGCTGCTACTGCAGATACAGAGAATATTACAGTCAACTTTCTTACTTTCCAATCAGCTATGTGTCAAGTTGTGATAGAAAAAAGGAAAGTATGAAAACTTTCAGAGAAATATTACCCTCATGGTCACCCCCCTACCACTCAAAGCATATTTTTCATTTAAAATTACTGTTTATTTCGCTCTCTTGAGGACTGTAAACTAGCGATTGTCACCGAATGCCCCCAGGGCCCGAAGTCAGTTCGCTATTTACACGTACACAAGCCGAACATATGCCAAAGCTGAGGTCAAAAGAGTAAGCAGGCCTTCAGACGCTGGCTAGACTTCAACTCTCTCATTTTTTGGCCTCGCTAGTGTGACCCTCTCTGAGTGCGAAAAATGTGAGCCCCACTGGAGATCTACTTAAAGTCTATGTTTTTGCATGCCTGTCTCTGTGTGTCTGTGTGTTTGTGTGTGTGTGTGTGTGTGTGTGTGCGTATGAACGTATGTATTTATAAACTAACAACAACAAACGAAAACAAATTGTACTTACATACACATAGCATTAGCTCCTGGCTTTAACTAAAAACTAATCTAAAACCTACAAAGAAACATTTTATATAAACTCAATTAAGAACCTGACTAGCTTTTGAGAGAGATGAGAGATCACAAATACTAAAACCCCCTTAAGTCCCCCATTTGAAAATGAGAACAATTTTACATAATAATTATTAAACATTTTGTACATAATATACTAATGCAAAAGGTATATGAAAATGGAATAAAAACAATTAGTTAATAGTGCGTAGAGTCATACTAGCAGAGTAGCCGAGCTACTACGTAAACGATTTCTAAAAGATTCTAAAACATGAATAATATATGTAAAGTATTAACTGAGAGCATCGAAGTTATTGAACAAACCAAAATAAAAAGAAAACCATGAACCAAAGAACAACTAGATCAAACTTTGCGCAACTTCAAACTGCTTCTTAGGAAGGAAATAGAATTATACAAAACTGAATTCCCCAAGCGAACATGCCAAGAATACACCCACTCTCTCACACACACACACACACACACACACACACACAGTAAACCAAAGAAAGAACCAGGGTCAGAAAGGATCAAAATATGTACTACTCTATACTGTAGCTATATATAGATATATAGGTTTTTGCCCTCTGCAGCTCAAATTGATTTTAGATTTGATACAAACAGAAAGAATCCTTCCACTCACATTCCATAGACCCCTTTAACATTCCCTCCTCCCCCCCCTCTCCTACGTATAGTAGAACATCATTCATATAGGCTACCCCTGATCCCCCCTCCAACTGATTTCAAGTTTGTTTTATTTCTTATGCATGCCGATTTATATGTATATTCTCAATTCCAGTAAGTCCAAAAACTCCTTAACGAATATGTATGTATACCTATTTATAATATGGAATATTTAAATTGAAATGAACGTTCAAGACTGCTGTCAAAATAGCTTTATCACAAATAACAAGACGAACAACCGATCTTAAATTAAAAAAAAAAAACAACAACAACATATGGAATACACCCAGCTTTAACGTTATTTGGGTTTCAACTCTAAAAAAAAAAACAAAACAAAACAAAAACTAAACTAAATACCTAATGAATTCCCATTTTAACTGGTTTCCTATGAAAAACAGACCCACATCCACACACAAGGACACATACACACTCAAGAACCTTTGATATAACTTTGATATGAGGGACCGAAATTTAAGGCCAGATCTTTATACTTAAGTGAGAATTTCCTTAACTGATTAACGCTGAAAACAACAATTGATTTTCTAATTTAACTTTTTGTTGGGTATCATCAAGGCACAGTGATTCAAAGAACCGAAAACTTGAGAATTATAAACAGAAACAGAAAAAATTAAATTCTTCTGTATTAAAACCAATAGACTTTTATACCCGTTATTCTTAGAGTAAAAAGGGTATACTAAAGTCGTGCAAATGTATGTAACAGGCAAAAGGAATCATTTCCGACCATATAAAGTATATATATTCTTGATCAGCTTCAACAGCCGTGTCGATAAAGACATGTCCGTCTATCCGTCCGTCCGTCTGTCTGTATGAACACCTAGATCTCAGAGATGGTAAGAGATAGAGGTTTGACATGTATGGGACAAATGTTTCTTATAGCTGCAGGCAGATCAAGTTTATTCTCAATTTTTGCCACGCCCCCTCCCGCCCCCGCAACTTGGAAAAAACGTTATATCTCCTACAGTTTTGAAGATAGACGGTTCGTACCTTCTAGAGATAGTTAGTAATTAGCAAAATGAATCGATTTGCCAAAGAAATGATAAAGATCGGATGAACAGTTCTCAAGTTATGAGCAAAAAAGTGAACCAAGCCTCCCCGCTACCCTAAAAAAAATGTTGCATACTTTTTGGATGGTCACCCTAGGGAACGCAGGAACACTGTTAAGCATGTTTTCTCATGAGTAACGGATATATCGAAGTCGGTTAGAGCCGACTTTAACCCACGCTCTCGTTTAGTATGAAAAAGTACTTAATTCAAGAGATTTTGTTCTTGTTTTTGGTATATTTCCCTTCATACTCAATCTAAAATATTTTGTATATAAAGTGAGAACGCTTTAGTTCTAGAAAAGAACTTAATTCGAGAGCTTTTGTTCCCAATCCCAGAAAATTTATATTTGATTTTGAATTAAAGAACAATTTAAAATGTTTTTCTTTCTTAGCGATATTAACAAACGATTTTTCGAAAAAGAACGTAGAAAACCTACAGAAATTTCTCACAGTAAAAACTTATTTCGTACAAAACTGCAAATTTTCGTACGCCTTGACCCACTGTGCCTGGTCCTTATCCTCAGAATGACGAGTATGTATGTATGTACTGTTATTATTTTATGTATATTTTCTTTACTTCAGCGTTTCGTAATGCACATGGGGTACTTCGAAAATCACAAAGTGTTGCACAGCTTGATTTGGGAATTCCCAAATGGATTTGAGTTCATCCCAACCAACCCAACCAAAGCCCAACCACAATAACCATATGAGAACAATTAGAACAAGTTTTGGTATAAGTATATTGTACATGTACTCTATTCTATAGCATATATATGTGTATCTGTATATGTACAGGCGGTCAAAAGAAATTTATACCAAAAAAGAAAACCCACTAACAAGATCATATTTGACTTTATATGTATTATAGTAATGTATTCAGTAGTTAAACGAAAGCCGAAGCAAAGACCAATTTATAAAAGAAAACCAACCGAAGGAAAACCAAAAAAAATTATGTTAAACTGAAACAATTTTTTATTAACCTTAACACAAAAAGAAAAAAAAAACATAATGAACAATTAAACCACAAATGCATTGCATGAGTTAAACAAAAAAAAAAAAAAAAAAACCAAGGAAAAACTAAAACCAAACCTAAACTAAAAACCTATAACTAAAGTTAATGGAGAATTTCTAAAAGAAATGAACAATTCAGTGGCTAAATCAAATAGTTTATTTTGAATTTACCATATACTTATATTGTATATCTAAAAAATTCAAAACGTATATTGTTATCTTAAACGAGGAACCGTGTTTTGCAAAAAGCTTTAATATTTAGGGTGCCTACATTTGCTAAATTAGTATTGTATTTTACGATTAAACAAACCCAAAAAACCCAAAAAAAAAAAAACACAACACACAGACGAAAGCGACAATTAAGAAATAAATTTTAAACTATAGTCCTTGAAACGCATAAAGAACAATGTTAAAAAACCAGTAAAATCCCCCTTCAAAAACACACACAAAACAAAACTAAAAACTAGAACTAGAGGGTCAGGACTAACATCGGCTGTGCCGAAGTTTTTTTTATATACTGGCGAATATTTGGATCCAATCGGGGTGGAAAATGGAAGCAAATACTTGAGTAGTAAATCTATCTATACAAACACATTGTGGCCATGGAAATGATTGGTGGGAAAATTTCAGTGTGCCCGTATACATTAATGGTTATCGAACATGGCATGATGCAACTATACCAGGTATGGCATTCACAGTTTATCGAGTCCTGACAGCTTTTGGCTAAAATCCAGCGAGAGAGAGAAAATAAAACAAAAAGCAAACCACCCTCAGATGTACAAACACATAGTATATACATGACTAAATTTTATTGGTATTCGCTTGGCACTTTTCAAAAGAAGTCTGCGACTATTTTTATATTCTTCTGTTGAAGAAATGCCTCTTGCAATTTTTTCTATAATTTGTAAGTGTTCACACTTTTCTTCTCCAGTCTTCGCCAGTCATAGCCCATTGGGCACGAACATACACGCAACTTCACACCGAATGCTTGCCAAAGTCATGCTTTACTGTGAGAGAGTGTATTTGGATGGGAGAGAAGGGAACAGTGGTGCCCACATTTCATTTTCCCTATCCCCTGTGATAGGAACTCATACTTCTGCCAGCGTCGCAGCAGACACACGCATAGAGAGAGAGAATACGTGTGCTCTATAAATAGCACGCACACACATATGTGTGTTTGTTTGTAGCCTATATTTGACATAACGACGTTTACTTCGTGTTGCTCTGCTACACATACAATCTCAAAGCTTGATAATGTGTGTTTGGGCACCACTGGGCTAGAGTGAGACGACCGTAAGGCAGCTGATTAAAGCCAAATCGCTGTTTGGGAGCATTGCCGATAGGAACCCTCTAGCCTGGATTTGTTCTGAATTATGATTGTTTGGCCAATAAATGTTTGCTTTTTTGAATTCGTTACCGTGAAGATTTGAATTTGTTTGGGGTTAAAATCCCGCCCTAAGATGACTTGCTAGCCGGTGTCAGCCCTAACAATATGGCAAGAGAAAGACACACAGTCGCAAATTCGCGCTCTCTTCTTGGGGAACCGGGTTTTACTTCAGTGCCGGCCAAATGGAGAAGACAGGAGAGCTCTCTTCAGAGCCAGAGGCGGCGATCCACAGCTCTTACGAGCAGAAGTTAGTCGTGTTTTTAAACAAACGAGAGCCGAATCGGTGAATACTTCATTGTAAGTAAAACAGCATAAGTCTGGAGAAAGTTCTCTAGTTCACCAACACAAGCCCACTTTTCTGTCCTCTCCATTTGGCCGCCTCTGCTCCAGACCACAGGCCTCTTACTTACAATTCATATTCACACAATCAAGAGTTCGTCTCGCGTTGGCATAACGTTGGCAGGACTGACTTCAATTCCTGGTAGCTATGGGCCTTTAACAAAACCTTTTCAAACGTTGGAGTCCCTAAAAGAGAGCACACTCAGAGAGCACCTTACCTGGAACAGGGCTAACTTAACTATCGATACACAAGTTCAAAATTACTATCGACATACAAATTCAACCTTATTTCTGTTTAGATTTGTAACGATTTTCCTGATCTAACTTCAATAAGCTTAGTCTTAGTTCCAAAGCCTTAAGCTTCGCTGAGACCCCTTCCAGTGTATGAATCTTAAGCAGTTGCCGTCCGCGTAGTCCAGATCACATAGAGTTTGGTTGATTCTTCATAAACAGGAGCGGTGACAGAACGCATCCTTTGTCGCACTCCGTTGCTGGCTTTCATATAACGACATAATCACCTGATACCTTTCGGGATACCGGAGTTATAAAAAGAGTTCCAAATGTACTGCGATTCGGTCTTTTTTTGAAGAATTCTCTCCTTCGGAAGAGTTGGTCAGAGATAGTGGTAACATTACTTCCATCCTGGGCCCTGATGGGCGCTATATTGTCCTTAAGCTCTATTTACACGACCTGATCCCTCATCTGTGTTTTCGTCTGATTTGCTGTCTGACCGTGTAAAAAGGCGTCTGAGTAGACATGAAGCTACTCAGATGAGCGATCAGACGAAATAGAACCGGTTCTATTTGGCCTGAGCACTCATCTGAGTGGCATTTATCGAGTTACAGTGTTCGTCTGACGAAAACTCATCTGAGCGATCAGGTCGTGTAAATGGAGCTTTAGTATTTGCTAACTTCTTGAGGACTTTTGTAGACACCACGAGGATCGCACACTGTTCCGCTTGGTTGACTATATTTTCCGCGAAGGAACGTTTGTTCTTCTTGACATACTTCCTGACTTGACGTTGCATTTCATAATATCCATTTCGTAGGTGCTCACCAATAGCAAAATTTGGCAAATTTCGCGGTTATTTGACCATTTCCCGCCCATTTCTTTAACCTGGAAACCTTCCAGGACAAGCGTTCAATCATTCTCCAAAAGTTACATTCAATCGGTATGAATGGTTTAGGCAGGCATAAGGTACAGATAAAGATTCAGTTTTAAGCCAGAATTTTTATTATTTACACACGATTTTCTATTTACAATTTCAATACGGATTGTCTCTTTACATCTTTTCTCTTTGTCTGTATGTCTTTAAAGCGTCTGTCAATAGTGTGACCATGCTTTGATGTCTTAAAAATACCTTAACACTAAAATATTGATATACTTACACTTTGGTTGTCATTTTCAAATAAATTGAAAGACTTCATACGTATTTCGTGCTCTGCCTTTGAAACCAATATTTTACATTAATCTATGTTCTTCTTTCGGATTTTTCACATGAGCCACTTGAACGCTTACTTACTTCTACTTTACTTTACTTTACTTCTAATACAAATTCCAAATTTTTCATAAAATTTTGATCTCAGTTATCATCACCTCGAGAAAGTTAATCGTAAATGTTTTTATTGGCGATTTTTGGTTTGGTTCGTTATATACGAAACTTAAAATAGATCTGTTGACTAACATTATTTTGGGAAATCACTCAACTAGCATTGTTTGTTGAGTTTCGAAGCAGTCCAACAACTACAATAGAAAAAGCCTCTCTTATCAACTTGTCTCCGTTGCGCACACTGCACTTGCTGCGCCGTCTGCAAGTGCAATATAAATTCTTTTGTCGTCTAAGCCATCTTAACTTAATTTTGTTTATAAGCGGATTTTAGCAAAGTTAAAACCTTGGGTAAGTAGGGAAAGTCTTCAGATTTCAGTAACATCTGCCATAGTTGTCTTATCCGGCTCGAAGGACCACGAAAAGATGTATGGACAAAATAACACCTCAACTTTCTCACTTTTCTTGAACCGATCACAAAGCCTTATAACACTCAAATCGTTCAGATCCGGCTTAAACTTTTTTCTGAAAAATTCTTGAAATAGTTTCCAAACCTCTAAAACCTTTTTATCGATGGATTTTGGTGGTCCGATTTATTTTGAAAAAAACAGAACTGCTTCTCCCTCTGGCTCCCCACCCTATTCTCAACCTATTTGCCAGCTTATAAATGTAACAATTACTAAGAGATATGAATTTTAAGAATGTTTACTAGATTTACGATTTGTTATTTTGTATACAATATGTATGTAGTATAAACTGATCTGATTTTTTTTTTTTTTTTGCTCATTAAGCATTTACCTCATAAGAATTCCCACTATTTATAGCAAATTTACCATTACATAAATCAATTGCTGTACTGTTATAATGTACACACCCAAAACAGCAACAAAACAAAACAACAACAAAAAAATAGGTGGAAAATTAAAAACGACATCAACAAACAAACCACAAATAAACCAAAAATTATAAAATTGTAAATTATTAATTAATGACAAAAAAAAATTGAAAATTTTAACAATAATAAAGGGCTTTGTATGAAAAAAAAAAAAAACAAAACAAAAAAAAAACAAATAAAATAAAACAATAAGGGAGTTTTTATTAAAAGGGAGGACTTACTTGGGATATATTGGGGAAATACTTGGGACACAAATGGGACAAACTTGGGACAACTTTTATACCCTGATTTTTTTGAATACATAAAGTCTGCAGATATTTTCGCGCTAACTGAAACGCACGTATACAGAAAAAAAAAAGATCAAAGATCAGCCCTATCTTTCATAAGATCGGAAAAATATCAATTTTTCATATCGATGTGATACTATTTCCACCAAAACATATGGACGCTATAATATCATCTTGATATTTATTTCAGATGAAGGCCGATTTGATACTCAAAATACCCGTATGATACGAAATATCGTGATCTTTTTTTTCTGTGTAGGAGAGGATAAAATGGATAGGTATAATAAATATTTTAATGAATTTGACATTATTTGAAGCCCGGCCACGAGACGTAGTACATTTGGTAGAGCAATGGGAGGATGTATTGTCGGAATAAGAAAAAACCTAGCGGAGAGTGGAATAATGTGTTGGGAGGAAAAGGTGGAAGGAATTAGTATTATTAACATCTCTTCGCCGATAGCTTCCTGCAAAATTTACCCTGCATATGTAAGGGGAAAGGACTAAAAGCAGAAGACACTTTGAAGAGACTGAGCCAAGCAACAGTATACTAATTGGGGACCTAAACGTGCGCATCGGTGAGCTGAGTCAAGACCATAGCCATTGCCAGGGGACTCCCAATTTGACAGAGGAATCGCAAAGAAGATCGGAGGATAAGGAAATAAACGCCTCTGGAAAACGGTTTATGGAATTCTGTAACGACTATGGACTACTGGTATTAAACGGAGTGGCGAAAGGAGATATTTTGGGAAAGTTTACATTTATCGGATCCATGGGAATAGCCGCCGTGGCTTACGAGTTGCTGCCTTTAGTAATGGACTTTTAAGTTGATTATAAAACCTGGTCAGATCACATGCCTATAAAACTATGTCTAAATGTCGGCGAAACGGTTATAACAAGCACAAAAATGAACCTTTTACCAAAACTATTTTGGAGCGAAAAATTGACAAATAATTATAAAGAAAAGCTAAGTTCGCTATTAAGGGAGGCAAGGCAAAGTATACCTCTACCCATCGAAAGTTTCCAAAAGGCAATATGGAACAAACTGCAAGAATGATCAGAAGGAAAAGTGGTTCGATGCAGAATGCCAAGAGGCAAGGAAACATTCTATGAAAATGCTGCAAAAATACAGACGGAAACAAGAAATAAGTATTTAGAGGAAAACAAGAAATACAAACAACTCTGTCAGGAAAAGAAAAAACGTTACTCAAAGGATTTAGAAGAATGCTTAGACGCCGTCAAGAATAGTAAGGACGCAATTTAAAAAACGAAGGCCTCCGAAGGGGTATAAACATTGCGGCTCGAGATTTCGAGCTTCACTTTACAAGATTGCTAAATCCTGAGTTAACGGCACCCGACATTCAATATCCAAAACGATTTATAGTCGTGGAGACAGTAGATGCACCTATAACGTCTGATGAGATAAAAAGTACTTTAAGGAAGGTCAAGTTAAATAAAGCACCAGGAGAAGATCGAATACCTTATGAATTTTATATGAACGCCCCGGATGACTTTCTGGAGGAATTGGCTGGAACATACTGTGAAATCTATGAAAAAGGAGCAGTAGATAGGAGCTTTAATAGCAGTATAGTCTTTCCAATATTCAAAAAGGGAAACCCAGATGATCCAGTAAACTACCGTGGAATATCATTGCTAAGATATTCATTGGCATTCTCAACTCGCGGCTTGCATCATGGGTAAAGGAAAATGATATTCTTAACAAGGCTGCAAACCGGTCCTGAACCGAACCCCTAAGAACCGGTTCGGTTCGGGTTTTTTGGGTCCGACGAACCGGACCGTGAACCGAACCCCTACAATTTTTGACAGCTCGAACCTGAACCCGAACCGGACCACTTTTTCGAAAAATTTGTTTCGGTTCGCAAAATTAAGTAGATATTTCAGGGAAATAAAGAAATTCCAGGTAATCCGACTTGTATCAATCAAAAAGTTCTTCAACCCTACGACATTTCTCTAGTTTAGATTTATATTGATGTTTATGAAGGTTGCTCATGTGAATCAAAAGCATTTTTTGATTTGGACGATGATCTGAATAGATTACCTGGGGGACTCTATAATTACAGTTCGATTGTTTTAAGGAAGTTTAGTTTTACTTTAACAAAGAACGCACACTTTGTAAAAAAACAGTGCTAGACTGTTGGACGCTATGGAACTCCATCTGCTGTCACCCGATTTTTCGCAGTGAGCCAAGCAGGTTGCATCGAACTCAATCTGCATACGAGCGCCATATTGAAACTCCTCTTCAGTTGGTTTGTCGCGTTGGAAACGGCCGGACGTCATCGGCAAACGTTATGTTAAATTACTCTCATAAATTATCATTGTATATGAGAAGCGCTTATTCTTTTGTATTAAATTAGTATGAACTACGATCGTCTCTTCTACTCAATTGGTACCGCAAGCCATTCGCCCGCCTTAATCCTGACAAACTCCATCATTTAATGACTAAAGGGGCGTGTGACACTACAAAATGTTTTTGTACCAGCTCCTAGACCCAAGATTTCCAAATTAGGTAACTTCGACCAAACAAATAAGTTGTAAAGCAGCTCATTACAAAATGCTGACGCTCCAGCAAGTCATTCTAAATGAGAGTTGTCCAAATTAAACTTTTAATGACTCAACGTCTGATTACGAAGAAGGGAAGTTTACGAAAGCCGTATAGGCCTGTTCTCAATTCCACTTCGGGTCTCTTATAAACGATTCTTCGTTGAGCTCTAGGTCAATAAGGGATACGGAAGTTGATACTCATATCAACAGTAAGTAGATCCGGTTTAAGTAAATTCGGAATTTCTTAAGCAGTTGAAACAGACAGTTCAATGCCAAGTGGATTCAATTCGTACAAAAAGAAAGCCTTGATCTAGTAACCACAGATTTCTTTGCCACCTTCCTCATAAATTTGTCAAAGTAAAATGGCCAAGTTAAAAGTATATACGAGAACCGAAGTGGAATTGAGAACAGACCTGATAATCACATAATAAATTTCAAATCTGTAAATAATCGGTTATATAATGTTGAGAAAATTACCCCAGAGAACATACATGGATTTCATGTTTATTAAACTGTACAGACTCCCTGAAGAAGGCAATATATTTGCCGAAACGCGTAGGAGAGAACCTGATCCAAAAAGTGTTTTGACTGCAGGAAGGGAAGACAGTCGAACAACAACCCCAATATACACCACAATAATACAACGAAAAAAGGGCCATAAACAAGTTTATACATACAATGTTTTAAAATCTTGAAAAGGTAAAAAAAAAACGAGGACTTAAAAAATATTGCTCTGACTATATTTGCTGTTTCAGCAACTCAGGTATCAGTTCAACAGTTAAGTTCGATCTTTTTTGATATAAGAGCTGGAATAGATCAGCAGCTCCTAGAAGATATAAAGGCTTATTACCTTGAACTAAATAGTTCTCAAAGGTTGAAAGTGTCAGCTAATGAATTTTATTACAAAAATTTCATTATTGAATATTATTCTAAAAATTAAGTATTTATAAATCGAAATTATTCATATATCTTCTAGCGAACCGAGGTTCGAACCAAAACCTTGGGTTCAGGGGTTCCGAGAACCGGTCCGCTAACCGAACCTTAAACTTTAAAACGGGTTCGAACCCCTGAACCGACCCTTTTGCAAAATTTTAGAGGTTTGCAGCCTTGATTCTTAATAAATTCCAAGCTGGATTCAGAGCACAGTATTCAACATCGGATAATATCTATAATTTATCATCCATAGCTCACCTAACCTTGCACAGAAACAGAAAACTTTATGCCTTCTTTGTGGACTTCAGCGCTGCCTTTGATACTGTATCCAGAGAGGCACTAATATTTAAGCTGAATACGATGCGGAGTATCAACAAAGATGACCAATCTTATTGAAGATCTATATAGAGCAACAAGGGCTGCAGTGTGGACTGGAAACGAACTGTCAAGTTTCTTTTTAGGAGGATGCGTGAATACCGAGGGAAAAAAAAATTCGATTACTGATGTATGCCGACGATATTGTAATCTTATCAGATACGCCGGAGGTCCTGCAGCGGATGATCTATAGACTGGAAGAGTATTGCAGAGTATGGAACATGAAAGTAAACTTGGCCAAATCAATGAGTAATGGTCTTCAGAGTGAAAGAGTGGGCGACTGTCCAGTAAGGGCAAAAATGGACCTTCGATAACGAGGGTACATAAAAATAACGTCGGAACATACATACCTAGGTGTTTTATTTACGCCTACACTATCCTTCAAGAAAAATATTGCAAAGAGAAATGAAGCAGGAATGGGAATATATCGATCGATGCTAAATGGAAGATATTTCAAGCTGTTTGCAGAGTCATACAGACGTATTGCGCTCAGGTATGGGGCTTTAAGTTATTTGAAGAAGTGGACAACTTACAGTGGTATTTTGTTAAAAAGATTTTACGACTACCAATCACTACTCCCACATATGCCTTAGCCTTAGAAACGCAGCTTGAAGGTAATCATTTATACACACTGGGAATGCATTTAAAGTATATAGGAAAGACGCTGTAATGAAAACATATTTTGAACAAAAACATCTTCTGGGCAGAAGAAATAAACAAACTGGGAACCGAGTGTAATATAAGATGGCACAATAATATTGCGCAGTTAGTTTGGTTTGAACAAATTTTAGACAAGCCTCGCTTAGCAGGTATATTACATCAAAGGAAGCAAGCAGTACTAGAATATACAAGCACTTGGACCACACTGTTAGCAACAAATACCACGGACTCCCAATAGACCATATAACTTGGATTATGAAGGCTAGATGCGGTCTCTTATATCTAATCGTGAACAGAACAGACAGTGTTCGTTGTGCAACACTGGAGAAGAAGAGAATATGTGGCATCTACTTGGAAGATGTCCCATACTGAAAGAGATTCATGTGCATTACCTCAACAAGGCACTTCTTACGGATGTGGAAACTATCGCAGTCCTCAATAACGCAAATATTAATCAATGGCAAAACCTAATTAATTACCTTAAATCAGCAATAGGATATAGAAAAAAAATATTAGCAGAAACTTTTTAATTTATAAGACGAAAACTATATACTAGCCGAGCAACACAATCTCCGAATGACGACATAATTTTGTCATAGTTGCATTCTTCTATGTTTCTTGTAGTAAATGTCAAAAAAAATAATTTACTGTAATTATGTATTATCAACATTATTATTTTCTATTGTTTTTTGGTAAATGTTAATTTTCAAATGTATACTATATTATAATGAATTCTATAAAAATAAAAGTAGATTATTATTATCATTACTTGGGACACAAATGGGACATACCTTGGACATACTTGGGAAATACGTGGGACATACTTGGGACATATTTGGGACATACTTGGGACATACTTCCACATTTTAGTGAACATTTGATAAAGGTACACTCAGAAAAAAATATTACCTAAAAATGTTGAAAATTACCCGAAAATTAAGTCCATATGACCTAAAATGACAACCAAGGAATATATGGACTTAATTTCAGGCCTCTATTACCTAAAGTTTTCTAAGCAATAAATTTGATTTTTAGGTAATATGTGACCAAAAATTTGAGTCAATGTAGTTCCATAAAATGTATTTTTAGGTAATAGAAACGCCTAAATTTTCGTCAATAAATTAGTTTTTTTTAGGTAAGATGTTCCCAAGCGGTTATGGCAGCGCTGGCATGGGGAGGAAGAAGCTGACAGTAAAGACCCCCCATCACAACCACCACCTCCTCACACCATGCTACTTTTTTCTACTCTATATATTTATAATTAATTTAGGAATAAGCGCATAAACAATTTTTTTTTACTTACTTTAACTGGGACTTGAAGTCGGGACCTCTCTCTCATATACTGAACACTCAGACGACGCCTTAGCCCACTCGACTATTAACCTTAAGCAAAACCTAGCGACAAAACCATAGTTTATAATGTAGACAGTTGGTCAAGTTGACAAGTTATTTGCTAAGCAAACGTGGAGGCCTGTAATAAAGACCCAGTAGGAGCATACTTTTTCTTCTCATTTATATATATATTTTTTTTTAATGTTTGTTTTTAATGTTTTTTTTTATTTAGCAAAACCTTGAGTACAAATCATACCTAAGAATTTGTGTAGCGTATTTGAAGCTTAAGTACTCACATTTGCCACTTAATAAGAAGCAAGAAGCAAGCCGGATATAAATGCTAAAAAGAATATGAGTATATTCCCACAAAATATTCTAAAAAGCATATGATTATATTCTTTTTTTTCTCTTATATGTGCCATTTTTCTATTAGGAAAATAAAAGTGACTTGGCGTAGATGTAAGCTGTTTGAATACGAGTCTTATGTACCCAGGTTCGAGTCCCAGTAAGGACAGATCATTTTTTTATTTTTATTTTATTAAATTCTTTTAATACATTTGAGTTAAGCTTAGAAATGTGTTTTTTCTTTCGAGATGCGAGTTAAAATATGACGATTTACAAACAAAAAGGGTTCAACATACAGGAAATAATCATAAAGATAATCACACATAAGAAAATGATACAAAATCTCAGTTGAAAAGTGTAACTAACTTTAAACTGTTTTAAAAAAATGTTATTTTTACATATAAATTCAACAATTGAAGTGAAACTTAGCAGAAACTTGGTAGGGGCGAAAAAATAAATAAAAAATGGAGCTTTAAATTTTAAGTGAAATTACTTAAGTAATAGTTTCATTTTTTTTACAAAACTATGAAGAGTTGCAACTTATAGCAATAATTATTTCAATATGTATGGCTGTAAGGCTTTCTCTCCTGTCCCACAAAATATTTTTATAAATCTGTTTTTTTGTTGAAGTGCCAATGATTTCAGTTTTTTGTTTTTAAAAATAGTAAAGATGATTAAAAAAAAAACAATTAATAAATTTGGTTATTGAAACTAATTGCATATTAAAGTATTAGTTGGCAGATTTCAGGCATGGATTATATAAAATTTTTTAAAAATTCTTAATATTCCTACCAATACTTAAACGCTAGATTCAAAGTCCAGAGGGCTACCATCCTTGACGTTCCAGTAGAACCGTTTTTTTTTAAGTTTTTTCTTCGTCACTTTTGTAGAAGGTCTCTGCCTACAATGACAGTTCAAAGATAAATTAAGGATAAATTGGAAACTTTAAAGTCCCGCGCTGCTATTAAAACTAAAAAATTCTGATTTTCGTAAAGCTCTCTATAAAATATTCCGAATTTTTGAGTCATGTTTTGCAAAGAACTTTGCATGTTAAAAATCTCGCAGAAAAGTGCGGTTTAGTTTTGGCGTTGGCAGTTAGCTCGTATACGGTCGGTGTGTCGACGTTGCTGTCGCAGAGCGCTATGCATTAGATAGCGACGCTCCAAACTCTGGTACAGAGTTATTCTGTCCAATAAATTATTCTAGTAGTAGTAGATACGATATTTAGTTTATTGTTGTTTTTTGAACTGATTTTCCAATACTAAATAGCAATCAAAAGTATTTCGTACCATTTTTTCTTTATTTTCATATTTAGATTGGTTTGCAAAGAATTAATATGTATATAAAAAAAAAAAATTACACCCCGTCTGGGAATCGAACCTGGGTATCTTAGACTCTTAGTCAAAAAGCTAACAGCTGGGCTACGGCAATTACAATTTTAGTATAGAAAAAATTTCAGTTTTAAGAAAATAAAAGAATATACTCATATGCTTTTACTCATATTCTTTTTATTCTAAACATGTCAAATATGCTAAAGCAATATATGCTCCGGTCTCTAATTATATCTATGCTCTTTAGGCATTACGAATGGACATTAGTGTGTGTAAACAAATGCCATCACATAGACGGCTTCGTCGTTATAACCGAACGGCAGTATAGCGCAATGCAACTTCGCAAACATTTTTAGAAAGGTCGAAGGATTTAGAAAAAATTTCTTAAAATTAGGGTTTATTTTCTAAATTTTAGAAAAGGCAATAAAGCAAATTGACCCTTAAATTTATATAAATATATAGTTTTCTGAATTTTAAAAAGTTTTTTCTAAAAAATGCATTTTTAGGGAAACTTATCTAAAGTTCAGACAAATTTTTCCTAATGATAGAAATTTTTTCTAAATCTTAGGGCGATTTCGATTCTAGGGTGATTTTCTTAAAATATAAATCTAATTTTCTGAGTGTACGAAGAATTATTTAATATTATTAAATAATAATAAGAATGTTATGGTAAATACTATTTATAATTTTAATACTTGAATAGATCAAATAGATTTATTCTTAACTTAAAACAAAGGCTTTGTAAATATTTGTTTATAATTTTTTTATATTTAAAATAATAATGCAAAGTTGAGGAAAATGGCATAATTTTAAGGCAAAGGATTCCTAAAAAAATATAAGCCAAAAACCGATTTCTCAGGTAAAATGCCCTATATTTAAGGAAATTATTGCCTAAAAATCACATATTAGGTAATAAAATCCATTTTCCTAAAATTTTAGGAAAATCTTTTTTCTGAGTGTAAGTATCAGTTAACTACATGGAAAATAACAAGTAAAAGCGTTGCAGTCCAGGGACCCGACTTCAAAAGACCCTGTACAATTAAGGCGCACATGAAAACACACACATACGCGCGCGCAGATTGACTCATACTCCTTAGCTTCCAGCAAACATTTTTAATTGCCAAAGAGTCGCAGGCGACTCGCCAAGAAGATTAATTTAATCGCCTGCGATATCACATTTTGATCGTTTTCTAATCTTCTGTTGGGCGTAACCTCAACCGTTATTCACTTCGCCTTTAATCTCTGATTTCTGTTGATTAAGGCACCTGATCACACCCCTCAAAAATAAAACTTTTGCACTTTTTAATCCACTCGTCAAGGTTTTCCACAAGTCAGACCAGATCAATGAAATATCCGAGGGTTACAGCCTTGCCCTCTGGTTTTGATCATTATTTTGTTTATCGATCAGTTTTGACCTCAATAAACCGGCCGGATCCCAGTTACCTCATCAGCCTCTGGCTCATTTCCATTCGTTACGTGCTCTCGGAGTGGGTTTTCACTTTTCGTCCCAGAGACTCCAAACGGGTTTTCCTTTCGGTTGCTCCACATAGTTTAATGGTTTTCCATTTCCCAGTCGGCGGACTGCTTATGCAATCGCCCGCAAAAACCCTACTAATTGCATCAAGGTTGAAATCTATGCAAAAAGCAAAACCAGTAGAACCTTACATAATGCTCGGACCGACTGGCCAAAAGGCAAACTGGTGGTGTGACTTGACTGGTTTACCCCCGGACAAATTGCGAGACAGAAATCCACACAGAAACGCAGTTAATTGCTGTGGAAATGCATAAAGATATCTTGAAAATCAAAATTAAGCGCAACGACGGTAAATAAAATTGCAATTCATATCATTATAAGAGCAAAAGCGAAAAACAGACAATGCCACCTGACGAACTGAAAGAGCTTTGGGACAGTGGAATGGAGAGCGTTGGATTAGATGATAGTTTTTGGTTTAAGATCGTCGTCTTCAAGCACAGAATTAGCTTCAATAAAACTTCGAAGGATTTGTTTGAAATTTTCAGAAATTTTGTATTATAAGCTCGACATAAAATTGTGACAGATTGATCAAAGTTTTACACAGAAGTTGTTGGTGTTAAACAGGGCCGAATGGACCCACAGACGCATTTTTTGAAGAGTTACACTCTCACAGGAACCCTTCAAAGCCTTTTTGTGATTGGGCTCATTGATTCGAGGTCTCCCGGTGGGTTCAAAAGTTGAATTAAAGTTTTACCAATATATTGGCTACCACCAGGATTTTTCCATCGCTTTCGCTGCAATATAATTGTTTTAGATCAAAAAGTAAGAAATGCTGAAGGAAGAGATGACGTCTTCAGGTATGGATGTTCGTTTTGTTCGCTGTGAACTGGTGGAGACTTTTGAATATTGAAAACTCGCAAGAATACTAATGTTTTTGTTTGATGTTTTATGCACATTTCACTTTTGTTGCGTTTGCATGTAAGTTTCTGGGCGCTACCGAGGCCGGTCGCCATTTTGGTAGCGCCCGTTTTTGTAGGTGTTATAACAGCTACTTCGTCGCGAACTATAACCATTGATATGATTAATTGTTAGGGTTCACCGTATTTAATTATTTAGTTTACAACGCGGACTCGGTTTTAGTTCGGTTTATGGGAGATGGCGTGTTGCCGGTAAGAATGAGTGTAACACAAGGGGGGAGAGATAAGAGTAAAAGGGAGTATCGAGCATCGATAGAGATGAACTGGAGCTATGATTGAAGCTAGTTGGACTGGAAATTCCTTTAGTGTGGCGCCATCTATTAGTCAAGCTATGCCTCTATTTTTGTAATAGCATTAAATATGAATCTCGAGAGGATAGCCGATACACCACTTGAAAATATCGACCAGTCGTGGAACCGCTTCACGTGCATGTTGTGGGAAACTACCCTTATACGTAAACATGAACAGTAGCGCGGTCCCCAAACCGGCTAAATGCAAAAAAAGAGGTCTCAGCATTCCCAAAGCTAATATTACAAATGGTCATACTCCAATTCGCGGTTTTTTGGCTACCGAGTACCATCTCTTAGGAACATAAACAACGATTTTAACAAAAATCTACCGTGCGCTTTTAAAGATATTCAAGAATGCAGGTTTAACCCCTTCTGGAGGTACCTTAACCGTTCGCACGATCGTTCCCAATGACCCTGTCCACATTTGCTGAATTTCGGATAATTTTATCTTAGTTAAAACTGTTGTCGTTGTGTGTTGCAACCGAGGCTTCATTTGAAAAACTGGGTATGAGGTGATGCTTACAAAGGTGTCTTTCATCATAATTTATGGGTCTTATGCTGGGCTTTTTTTTAGTGTTGTACTGTGTAATAGGCAACACTGCGGGTTGAAAGTGAAGGAGGTATTCTAAATAAAAGCAGAACGACACATACTGAAAAAGGTAGCCTAATGATGAGGCTCAAAATAAAAGTAAACTTTCCCGCAAATTGGGAAAGATGACATAGGGCACACCAAAACTATGTTGTTTACACCTTAGCGAAATGAAACATACTGAAAAAGATAGCCACATGATGTCCGATTCGATTTAATACTACATATTAACGCTTTCCCTTAAAAATCCCTTAGCCAAACCGTTCATGCACTGATTTCTGGTAACGTTTATCTTATCTAGAGTCCAATTTGTTGTTGGTTTTTTTCTCTGTGAGGCTACTTATCTTTAAAGCTCTATTTACACGACCGGATCACTCATCTGAGTTTTCCTCTGATTTGCTGTCTGACCGTGTAAAAAGGCGTCTGAGTAGACATTAAGCTACTCAGATGAACGATCAGACGAAATAGAACCGGACTTATCGAGTTACAATGTTGCCTAACTGCAGTGTGCTGGCGTTGCCATTTTCTGCCAATCGATATACATTTCTTATCGAATTTTGGCTATCGGTCAAGTTTCTTGTATGTCAAGTGAATTCTTATTTATATCCAAAAAAAAATTGCAACTTAAGAAGCATCAGAACGCAGATCGCCATTTTGCTTTTTATTCTTCTTCTTCTACGTAAACAAAGCAACGTCACAATGTTCATATGAACCAAATGATTCCGATGAACCAATGGTTCTGCAACTGGCTCATCTGAGCTTCTCAGGCATGTGTAAAAGCAAAACTGACGAAAACTCATCTAAGGGATCAGGTCTTGTAAATGGAGCTTAAGAAGCAATCTGGAGCCCCAAATCTATTACAAAAACCACTTACGCTTATGAGTCAAGGTTTCGGTTACGTTTTCTATAGACGTGGCCCAGCCGGAGCGTGAATTTCCATTTCCATTCCACTGTGCCGCAGCCGCAGCACAGTTTGACATGCCTGTTGGTGCCTGTCAAACTGTATGTAAGCAGTTTGTCTGGGGCGCTTACGATCCGCAATCGAATATTAACAATTGCCTGGTCGGAAAAGTAGTGCAAAAGTAATTGTAGACAGCGCCACGCACAGAACCCGTCAATAGGCTAACCCGAACCCGTCTAACTTGTTAGTTTATTAAGTTTTCGGGCACTTAATCCAAAATCACACACGCCCATGTCCCGAGTCAGAGTCGGAATCGAAATCGGAGTCGGAGTCAAGGCGCCAGTTCTGATTGGAACGTCAGCCAGTGCGGTCACAGCGAGCGCTCGAGTGTCAGGATGTTGCGTTTAACTGGAGTGGGTGTCCTAATGCTGGCCCTGTTGGCGGTGTCAGTGGTTGGACGCGAGAAACGGGCGGTGGTTACCATTGATTTTGGCATGATTCTGCGTAATGTTTTGCTCAAGAGTGCCCAATTGTCCAATGCCAAGGCGAATTTAGTACGCAGCAAGGCTATGCCCGCTCCCGCTCCCACCACTACAACCACGCCTCCTCCTCCTCCGCCACCGCCTCCACCACCTGCAACGCCCTCACCAGCGCCGCCGCCACCTCCTCCTCCTCCACCTCCTCCGCCACGTCGCAGAAGACCCATCTATGGTCCAGGCTGGCGACACTTTGACTTTTATCAACCCTTTGACTATGATTATGATGCAGCTCCAGTGCCCCGACGCATACGTCCGCCTCCCAGACCCCTGCCCACTGCACGTCCTGACTATGACTATGATTACGAGGCAGGTCCTAACCCTGAGCCAGCTTCCACTGCTCCACCTCCGCCACCACCACCACCTCCTCCTCCTGCTTCCCCGCCCACCAGACGGCCCATGCGCCGTCCTGGGCCACCTGCTCAGCTGGGCGATCGACTCATCTATCAGTATGCCCAACCAACTGGTAAACTACGTAAACTTTTAACTAATTGCCGTACAATTGGATTCTCTCCAACACTTTGCAGATACTTACTCTAGGCCCGGGGGTAACGGGGGCGGACCGTCGAACCGTTTTTTGGTAAACTATGAGAACGAGGAAGAAGAAGAAGAGGGAGCAGAGAAGGCACCCAGCTTTGATCCCTTTAATTTTCCCACTCTACGACAGCCCTACTATTAAACATAAGCCTTATTTTCTTCTATGTTTTTCTTTGCTTTTGTAAATAAATGTAGAATTTAAACAAATTGAGTTTTAAAACTTTTACTTCGATTTCCGTTACAAATCTATCGATAGTTAGCTTGACAATCGATAGTTTAGTGCGACCCTTTGACCAATTTGCCCATATGGCTTTTGCCTCCTGCGGTCACACTTCGTCGTCAGTCTTCTCTCAATGTGCATGTGTGCGTGCGTGTGTGTGTGTGCGTGTGTGTGAACTTTACACAATTTAATTAAGAAAAAAGTAAAGAAAATTTGTGTAGCGCAAAAAAAAAAAAGGGCCGCAGCAGTAAAAACTAAATGCACACACAAATTGAATTGAATAACCGTATATTGAAATGCATGGCAGTGAGTGCAAATGTGTGAAACGCAACGCGTGTGCAGTGCAATTCTTCGCCAACGAAACCGAAACATAGCAAAAGCAACTAACAGCGCGACAGAGCAGCAGCAGCATTAGCAGAGAGAGTTTGAAAAGGTGTGGAAGGAAGGAAAATGCATTAAATAATAATAGCAGAAAATAAGAAATAAAAAAAAAACACAACAAAATGTAAGCAACAACAACAAAAGTTGACACTTTTTCACCAAAAGCGTTTCGTTTTTTCTTCAAGTGAAATGTGATTTCAGTCAAATGGTATTTGTTTTATTTATTGTTCTATGGCATTTGATAAAGTTAACAACGAAAAACAGAGAAAAAAAAAACAACGTCAGGTTAAAACGAGCATACATACAAATATATATTTGCATATGTGTGTGTGTGTGTGTGCGCGCGATGTGCTGTCTGTGTGAGCAGCCATGTCGGCTGTGAATATGTATATGAGAGTGTGTGTGAGTGCGAGTGTGGGTATGAAAAATAGGCGTGTTTCTGTTTCGATTTTCATAAAATCAACAACAACAACTCTAACAAAAATGGCAAAACGAACTGTTTTTGTTTAGTAAATTAGCAAAGCAATTGAAATTGATGGAAATTCATTCAAGAAATCGCCTAAAACGCCCCCCGCCCCCTCCCCCAACACAGACAAGTAGGGAATTTGCAACAGAGAGACTGAGCGAGCGAGCGAGAGAGAGAGAGAGAGAGAGGTGGCGAGGAGAGTGACAAATGCAGCCCTTTTTTCCATTACCGTTACTCCTGCTGTCATTGTGTCTATTGTGAATGGTAGAAATGCAAAATTTGCCGCTAGCCGGGCACGTGTAGCCAAACCCACCACCCCCCACCCCATCCCTTAACCACCCATAAACTGAGATATTTAAAAATAAACAAATTTGTTTTATATGAAAATGTACCGTTAGTAAGTTACTCGCTGCTAAAAAGTTGCCAACATCCACACAGAGAGAGAGAGAGAGAAAGAAAGAAAGAAGAACAATAAAAATATTTTTGATAAGAGGCGCTGCGGAATTCTCTGAATGATTTGTGTCTGAGATTGTGTGTGTGTGTGTGAGCCGTGCCCTGGGCTGACCAAAAACGGCACAAAAAAAAAAAGCACCAGAATGAATCACTTGATCGATTTGATAATCAGTTTTGGGTCCCAAACACAATGACAAAAACAACAACAACAATCACAGCAGCAGCAAAAACTCTTCCCTCTTCCACACAAGCAGAGTCAGTCGCATGCCCAATTGTGTGGGTGTATGTGTAATTGTGTGATAAGGCAACAACAGCAGACACAGCTAAAAAAAGTTAAAAAAAAAAACACAGTGACTAAATTAAACTAGGAGTTATAATAACATTAATTGTATTTAAGTGAGTCCTGCAAACAAATTGTTTAAACTGGTCCAGAGGGGCTTAGGGATCCCCCAGAAGAGAGAACTCTCTTCCTCTCTCTCTATCTCTGACACTCAGTGTTGCCTGACTTTTGCAAATATTCGTTGTAAATTGCCGAATGTATTCGTCCCCTAAGGGGCTATGTCTGAGTAATGTCTTGTCTTGGGACTTCAGATGGTATAACTCTCCATGTCCGAGCCCAAAACTCATATCTGTTCTTTTTTTCAGTCGAAATACCATCGAATCTCCAAACTTAATGTCCTTATTTCATAACTTCGTATTTCATTACTCCGTATTTCATTCTATATGTGTGGAAAGTTATTTTTTTTAAGACTTTTGAAGGTACGACGTTCTAAAAAGTGACAAAAACGCATTTTCAATCCGGGATTCCGTGGAATCTTAACTGTTAAAGACAACCTTAAGCTTAAATCTTTACGGAAAGTTATTTTTATAGAACTTTCGTAGGTACGGCGGTCTGAAAAAGTGATAAAAATACATTTTTGATCTGGGATCGTTCTTAATTCCGTCGAATCTTAACTGTTGATGAGGGATCTTTCGTTATTCCGTCGAAACTTAACTCTTAAAATCCATTTTTTTTCCTAAAACTCTTTGAAAATATTATTTTTGAGAACTTTTGTAGTTGCGGCGGTCTGAAAAAGTGACAAAAATACATTTTTGATCTGTGATCGTTTCTAATTCCGTCGAATCTTTACTGTTGATGAGGGATCTTTCGTTATTCCGTCGAAACTTAACTCTTTAAATCCATTTATTCCTTAAATCTGTTCGTAAAGATAATTTTTGAGGACTTTCGAAGGTACGGCGGTCTGAAAAAGTGACAAAAACCCATTTTTGATCTGGGATCGTTCTTAGTTCCGTCGAATCTTAACTGTTGTTAAGGGATCTTTCGTTATTCCGTCGAAACTTAACTCATAAAATCCATTTTTTTTCTTAAAACTCTTTGAAAAGATTATTTTTGAGAACTTTCGAAGGTACGGCGTTCTGAAATAGTGATACCAAAATAGTTTTGATAAGGAATCATTCGTTATTCCGCCGAAACCTAACTCTTAAAGTCCATTTATCCCTTAAATCTGTTCGAAAAGTTGTTTCTTTTTAGACTTTCGAAGTTACGGCGTTTTCAAAAAGTAAATTCGTCGATTTTTAACATTTAAAGACCATTTTTACCTAAGAGTTTCGAAGGTACGGCGTTCTGACAAATACATCGACCGTAATTCCCTAATTTATCCCTAATTTCTTTAAGATTTTCATAGGTACGGCGTTTTATATTTTTTATATTTTATCCGGTATCGACAGTAATTCCGTGAATTCGATATTTCACTTAAATATTTACGGAATATTATTTTTTTTTTAAGACACTTGAAAGAACGCCGGTTTGAAATAATGCCGAAAACATATTTTGAATCTTAGCCGAATCTTAGCTCTTAAAGTCCATTTTCGTCTTAAATATTTCTGGAAAAATATTGATTCTTCGATCTGGGATCGTATGTAACTTCACGGAATCTAAATTTCTTAAATAGGGAATTCTATGAATTTGACAAGCTATTCTTATTTAAAACATAACAAAAAGCAGGATTACTAGGGTATCATGTGAATTCGCAGCCTAAATGAAAATGATCTTTCAACGGACACCTGAGTAGCCGGTATGGACAATACTGTACACCCGAGCTCATACAAATGTGCAAGATAAACCAAAATGTTTGTGTTTAAAGACAAACAACATCGAAGTTTTCTATATCGGTATAGAATTTATGTAGTTTTTCTGGAGTATCTTATTTTTGGCGATTGGTTGGCACACGCTTGACTCTATGTAAATATGCACTGAATAGTTGGATTTCTCGCCAGAATCATTGTTCATGCTGAATATGTTGATCTATTCTATGATATAATAAGAATATGAAGCAAATTGGTTTTAGAAAAGGACATTACTGTTATTATCTCTTACTCTCTTATCACTGCTAATATGTCAGAACCGATCGGATCGGATGACTATAGCTGCCATAGGAACTATCGATCAAAAAGTGGACTGAGCAGTCCACTCCAAAACGTATAAAAAGTTGGCCCTGAACGATTCCTTTGCCTTCTTGTTGGTGTGTTTGGGGACATTGTCCCGTTGAAAGATCTTAACGAGTGGCATTAACGAGTGCAGAATACGGCAAAGGGTAACATTACTGTCTCCATGATATTCACGTACATTTGCTGATCCATGATGGTTTTCATCCAATGTATTGGATCTACTCCATAGTAGAAGAAGCAGTCCCATACCATTACACTACACCCTCCATGCTTAATGGTTTTTGTGGTGTACTGGAGTTTGTATTTTGTGTTCCTTGGACATCTAACGCATGATCAAGATCCCTTTCCACCAAACATAACCACTTTGGACTCATCTAACCATAGAATGTTCCTCAATTGTTAGGATGTCCAATTTGGATGAGTCCTGGCAGACTTCATGCGCTTAGTAAAGTGTGTCGCGTTATTTTAAGCTCTTTTTTAAGCAGGGGATCCTTCTTGCTCTGACCAATCAGTCGTTTGACATAAAAAGGTTCCGGTAGGTTGTCTTGACGCAAGATCATCGGGAGCGCACAATAAGCTCTATCACAAGCTGTTTCACAGATCAATTGACTCCTTAGGTCCACTACTTTCGAGTATTGGATTAAAAAAAAAACTGCCATTTGGTCCTATTTCTATTAATGTTATCATTTTTACAGAGCTACTTGGGAAAAAAAAATCAAAATTCCTTAACTGTCATATATTCCAAGTTTCAGCTCAGAAGTTATGCTGAAAATAGCATTTGAATCAGTGGTGCCCAAATATCAATTGCCCTATCCCGTGTGATAGAAAGTCATAATACTGCCAGCGTCGCAGCCGACACACGCATAGAGAGAGAATACGTGTGCTCTATAAATAGCACGCACACACATTTGAGTGTTTGCTTGTAGCCCATATTTGACATAATGAAGTTTACTTCGTTATATCGCGAAGCTTGATAGTGTGTGTTTGGGCACCACTGATTTTAATAGTAAAATTATTGAGTAAGAGTTCAGTTTTCTTCTTGAAAAAAGATACTTAAGTCTTACCTGTATATCTGATCCAGTCTTATGTCCTATTTGGTAATGGTCTCAATAGTAGTAGTAGTAGTGTGTGATTTTATTTTTTCAATAATTTAACATAAGTTATTTTAAATAAATCGTAAAAAAGTATACAAAATTATGAATAAAATCGGGGAAACTAGCTTTGGCAGTGTGCCGTCAGCTTTAGTATGTAGAATATTTAGTAATACGAAAAGTGTTTTTCTAACATTAACTAATCTAAAAATCTTCGTCAGTATAGTTTCCTAATTTCACTTAAAATCGGACATACTCCAATGAAATGACACGTGTCTTCCTTCACATTTAGATTGCACATTGTGCAATTGGCTTCCGTGTCCCTGGCGTAACGTCTGTTATTCACATCTAGCATTTCGCATCTGGCTCTGAATATAGCGGAAATTTGGTTTTGGCTGTGCTGGTTGTCGAAGTAGTTTTTTTTCTCCCAGGGAATAGTTCAGTTGCCTGTAAATTACTCTATGCTCGCTCGCTCTTGCCTGCCGAATATGTTTAAGCATAAAGCTGTTGCTTACTTTCTCCACAATTTGTAAATGCGCCTCTTCCCACGAATCAGAGTTGCTGATGCTGACTCCAACACCGTGTTCCTCCGCAAGCCTGCTCCAGACTTCAAAGCATTGGGTTCCCTTCGCCTGTAAGTCCTTGGCAATGATTTTTACCAAACGGGTATCGGGCAAAGAAATTATTTTTCTCATATACGAAAAGTGTGTGCTTAGTGTTTGGCAGTATAGAGGAGAGAGACCGGTTTCAATAAATAAGGCGGGGCAATCTAAAAATCTTTTTTAAAAAGAAGCGAAGTAACTTCTCCACTTCATCATATTCCTTGAAACCCCACACCTGGGAGGCGTACATTAGGATTGAACTGGAGGTGGCTTGGAACATTCTGTATTTTATGCTATGCAGGACATTTGGGTTTTCAGTAGGGTTTTCCAGGTACTGTTGAGGGCTTTGATGGCATCGTGATATTTCTGTTGCAAATGGTGGCTGAGTGACATATTGGAGGATATCGTTACCCCAAGATATTTAAAGGATTTCACTCTCTCTATTTCCATTGTGCCATTTTTCATCGTTTTTGATCCTTCCTCTGCTGTTCCGTATGGGTAAAATTTTGGTTTTATCTACATTTATTGTAAGACCCCAAGTACAGCAGTAGTTGTAGACGTCATCCAGCATTGGACATGAGGACTTTTATGTGTGTTCCTCCTATTGAGATTCCTCCTCTAATCCAGTGAACTATGTCATCGATGTAAAGTGCGAATAGCAGAGGGCTTAAGAGGCAACCGTGTTATTTTCAAACCAGTTTGATATCGTAGATCCATCCCATACCGCCGCCTCCGCTCCATCGTACAAGTTTTGTAGCACTCTTATAATTTTGTAGGATACATTCAGGTTGCTCAATTTGTACCACAGGCTTCTTCTGTTCACGGAGTCAAAAGCAGCTTTAAAGTCCACCAAACAGCAATAAAGTTTTTTACTTGCTTGTAGGAAGGAGGTTGCGATGGATGTGAGTACGTATATGGCGTCAACAGTTGAATATCCGTGCCTGAATCCAAATTGGAATTCGCTAAGTTTTGAAGCTTTATTAACCCATTTCTCTAGTCTTGTTAGCAGAACTGATGCGAGGATTTTAGCTTGGACGTTTATGAAGGATATCCCCCTATAGTTACTGGGGTCTTCGTGGTTGCCTTTCTTGTGAATAGGGAATATAATGCTTCTTTTGAAGCTAGTTGGGAAAGATTCATATGCTATTAGTCGATTATACTCATTTGTAATACAGCGTATAAAGGTCTCGGGAACTCCGCTGGAACTCGGTCTTCTCCCGGTGCTTTGTTGAACTTTGCCTCAATGACTTCCTCTACCGAGATCGCAGCATCCAACTCTTCATCTTGCGTGTGCTAAACTGAACTTCAATCTGATCAGGGTTTATATACAGTAATTTTTCAAAGTACACTGCCAGGCAGTTTGCGTCCGCTCCTATTACACTTCGAGACGTCACTCCATTCAGTCTTCTTACTAGGCTCCAAAAAGTTTTGCTGTCCCTTACCGCTGCTATTTCCTCCTCGATTTTGGGATAGTATTCTTTTTGTTTTTGTCTGCAAATGTCCTTGTATGTGCGGCTGGCGCTTTGATACTCTCTCTTCGATTCTGCTGTATTTTCTGTCCTGGTCTCAATATAATTTTCTCTTTTATGTAGAGCCCTGTGTGAGATTCAAGAAGCTGCACCATCCCCCAAAGTTTTTATGACTATTTCAGCTTTTCTGCAGCATGCCTCCCCTAACATGACTAATTTGATTCTGTTAAAATGATTTCAGGCGTTTCTTATGTCCTGATAGTTGGAAAGCATTGTTTTTGGACACCAATCGAGATTTCACTCTTCTTAAAAATGGTTTTTGGATGATTCTTTCAATGTTTCAACAAGGTCAGTAAGGTACAAACATTGGTAGCTATCGGAATCCCCAAAAAAAAAAAAAAAATGTTCTATTCAAATTTCGCAATATTTTTGTGGTTGACATTCTCTGATTTTGATTTTCAGAGCCCCTTAATTAATCCAGGAGTTGGGCAAGCAGAAGTGCCAAGGGAGTGAGAGATTTACAAGCATAACATGAGACACAGCCATCATGCCTTCGGCACGTCCTGGTAGTCTCAAAGATCCGGAAATTGCCGATCTATTTAATAAGCATGATCCGGAAAAGATCTTTGAGGATTTGCGCGAAATCGGCCATGGGTCATTCGGTGCGGTCTACTATGCTCGCTGCAATCTCAACAAAGAGATTGTGGCCATTAAAAAGATGTCGTATACGGGTAAGCAGAGTCAGGAGAAATGGCAGGATATACTCAAAGAGATACGGTAAGTGAAAGACGGAGACACAGAGAGGAGGGAGCTTTCACTAAGCCGTTGCCTACTTTTGCAGATTCCTACGTCAATTGAATCATCCGAATACCATCGAATACAAGGGCTGCTATCTGCGCGAATCCACCGCCTGGCTGGTCATGGAATACTGTGTGGGCTCTGCCTCGGACATCATAGAGGTGCACAAGAAGCCCCTGCATGAGGACGAGATAGCCGCCATTTGTTCTGGGTGTCCTAAGCGGCTTGAGTTATCTGCACTCGCTGGGACGCATCCACCGGGACATCAAGGCGGGCAATATTCTGCTGACGGACAATGGTGTGGTCAAGCTGGCAGATTTCGGCAGTGCGGCCATCAAGTGTCCGGCAAATAGCTTTGTGGGCACACCCTATTGGATGGCGCCCGAGGTTATCCTGGCCATGGATGAGGGCCAGTACGATGGCAAAGTGGATGTCTGGTCGCTGGGCATCACCTGCATTGAGCTGGCCGAACGGAAGCCTCCCTATTTCAATATGAACGCCATGTCCGCATTGTATCACATTGCCCAGAACGAGTCCCCCACGCTGCCGGTAAGTCTCCTTTAGCAGCCCCTCTTAATCCCGTCTAATCCCTGCCCCCCATCCTCTTTAGAAGAACGACTGGTCAGATGCGTTTTGCAATTTCGTTGAACTGTGCCTCAAGAAGATGCCCGCCGAGCGTCCCTCATCCGCCAAACTACTGCTCCACGCCTATGTGACCCGACCACGCTCGGAGACGGTTTTGCTCGAGCTAATTGCTCGCACCAAGTCGGCCGTGCGGGAATTGGATAACCTCAATTATCGCAAAATGAAAAAGATACTCATGGTGGATACCTGCGAGACGGAGAGCGCTGTGGGCGATACGGATGATCAGCAGGATGATCACGCGGGCGGAGACAGCAGCAAGAGCAATAGTATTACTTCGGAACACTCCATACACTCGGTGGGTGTATCGGCGGCCAGTAGTCAGGTGAGCATCCCTTTCAGCTGGTCTTGTACGCTGGCTGACCCCTCCCACACACAGAGCTCCTCCTCGAATTCCATACCGGCTGCGGCCCAGAATCATCACCATATCGCTGCCCATCATCATCAGCAGGCGGCTGCCGCTGCTGTGGCCGCTGCCATGCAGCATCATCATCACCATCAGCAACAACAACAACAGCAGCAGCAGCAACAGCAATGGTCCAGTGGCCAGCAGGCTGGGGGATTGGGCGCCGTGTCACGCAACTCTTCACGTCATCGCAATCTCCCGCCGCTGCCAAATATCATGCACAACATGAACAACAATGTGACGCCCACGAATTCAGCGTCGGTGGTGCCAGCCCCAGCCCCGGCACCGCCTCTGTCCGTAATGCCGCATCTATCTGGAATGGGTCTACATGGTTCCGGCACGGGCAGCTGTGGCGGCTCACCGGCAGCTGGAGTGGTCGGCGGTGGCGGTGGAGGTGGAGGTGACCGTATGCCGCCCATTCAGCCGCGTTATCTTTCCACACCAGCTGCCCAGGCGGCTGTCTATGCCGCCTCATCGGCCTCCTCGCAACAGGCCATCTCCAATGCGGTCAATGATCATGGACCCAACAATTTTGCCACCATACGCACCACCAGCATTGTGACCAAACAGCAAAAGGAACACATGCAGGTAAGTGTGTCCATCAGAAGAAGTGGACCATAAGTTAGCCATCAAGTTGATTTCTCTCTCTCTCTCTGTCTCTCTTTGTGTGTGTGTTTACACTCAAGGGACTCGCCGGGTCACTAAAGGGGGTAATATATACTCTGTACCTGCAGAAGAAGTGTAGCTCTTATCATCTCTGAGATGTGTTTGTTCATACAAGACGACTGTAGCTGCTGATTAAGACTCCCCCCCCCTTCCAGGCCCAAATCAATCAATCGGTCATAAAATGTGTGCTTCGCGAAGAGCAAACTGTAAAAATGAAAGTTGAAATGGTTGAAGAGCGCCAGAGTGTGAGACATTCATATTGTTAGCCGAGCCTAGGCTGTAAGCTTACACACCGATGCATACATACGAAGAAAACCGTTTGAATGTGCTTCTCTCCTCCCACAATCAAAGAGAGGCATAGGGCTTGAAGGTTGTTTCGCTACCTCCATTCATACAATAAAATATCACCCTGGCTAAAACCTCTTTTGGTATCAAATAGTTCGCAGAGGTTCTTTCCTATTTTGACAGAGCTTTTGAGTGCTTCTCAACGTCATCGTGCAAAGTCGAACCTAGGGCTTCAAAAAAAAACTTGACCTTATCGGTGTGTCGAAGCCGACTTTGTAATCGACAAAAAGGTGGCGATTTTGATTATGACAAAGGCAAACGGGGACCGATTTTTGGAACCTCTGGTATTTTTAGATCATTCTTTGCCATAGAACTTCCAGACGGTACAACCAAAGATCCAGACCAACCTAAATACATATGATAGCTTCACAATTGAGGGACCGACCGACATTCTTGAATACCTTGAAAAGCGCACGGTGAATATTTATTAAAATTGAGATTAGAGATTTAAAATTTGGCACAGACCTTCGTTTAGTTAAGCAGGCGCGCACAAAGTAAGTGAAAAAGAAAAGTTTGTATGGGCCACATAGATGGCTGTGGCCCTAACGTGGACAAAGCTGTTTTCCTAAAAACACGAGAGAAAGTGATAGAGGGAACGACTCACAATCGCACAAATTAGGTATGTATTGTATGTATGAGTCTTGGACCTCTGAGACAGATGATAGAGAGATAAGAGAAAAGAGGAAAGGAAGTACACACAGATCGAAATGACAAGTCTTGCGTTGGGAGAGTGGAGAGCTGAGGAAGAGGGAGTTGGGAGAGTGAAGAGCGCAAGAAGAGGATGGGAAAAAACGTTGACTAAAACGCGGACAAAGTCACAGCGGGTTCAGCTAGCAAGGTATATATAATATATTCTTGATCAGCATCCACAGCCGAATCGTCTGTCTGTCTGTATGAATAAATTCTAAAATAAAAAAAAGTAAAAGTGAACTCCATATTACCTTATCAATTCTTGGTACAGGGTATTTTGGTGTCGGGTCACTCGACCGCAACACTCTGCAGTGTGTAATCGCTTGGCGAGTCCCTTCTTCTAATTGGCTTCAGCATAGTTCATAGTTCATCTCTCAATCTCCATGGGTATTTATGGGTGCCGTTAGGTCGTTGTCTCCATCTCTTTTCATTTACCGCTTCTTCGTTGCTTTTGGCTCTTTTTTTTTCTTCTCCATGTGCGTGTGTTTCGTTTTGTTCTCTTTTCTGCTCTCTCTTTATTCTGCTCTGTTGTTTATTGTTTTCTCTCTTACTTACTCCTCCCGCAACCGCAACGAAATAGGCTCGCTATAATTTCTGTCCGCAACTCTGTTGTTGTTGTTGCTGCAGCAACCAGACGGAGCCGGACCAGCCGCCTGGTGACCCGATTGAGAGCCGCAAGAGCAAGGGCAAAGAGAATCACTGTCTCTGTGTAATCTCCTGAAAAATGATAATAAAACACACACAAAAAATGTTTGAAATTGGTTTTTTATGCTGCTGTGTCCGTTCCTTTCGTGTGTCCTTTCCCATTTGATCATTCGCCCGCCCGCCCGCCCGCTTAATCACTCACAAAATTAAAGAAGAAAATTCAAAACAAAAACCAAAATCTTCTTCTTCCTTCGCTCAACATGTGTTTCTAGTTATGACCAAACGCCCAAATCTTGAACCTGGGCCCAAATGTAAGCAGTTTTCGATTAATTTGAATTTAACATTGCGTAGAGTATGGTGGCAACCCTACCAGTAAATCATTCACACACACACACACACATACGCGGTCTTTACACTGTACATCAAAATCACTTAAAACCAATTCAGATTCGGGTAGGAAAAATATATCTGTCCATGTCCAAATCCATGGTTCTTTTCAAATCTAAGGATAGACAGGCATACGTAACTCGTGCAGCAAAAACTAAGAAACGAAGAGAGAATCTACAAAGAGCTCGACCATACTGTGCACAAGTGGATACTAGGGCAGTATCATGAGTTTTAAAGGCAAGAAGTGACATGATATTGTTAAATGGAAATAGGTTTATTTCAGGACGGACAAATAAATGCGAACTGTGCAATACAAATGAAATAGAGGACATCAACCATTTCCTGGGCAGATGTCCTATACTAAGCGAACACAGAATCTGTACTAAGTCCGAATCAGTTCATAAACATTTCAAATGATGCGAGCGATACTAACTGGAAGGGTTTATTACAGTATTTGCAACAGGCCACTCAGTATAGGAAACGAGTTTTGGGGGAATCTTTTTATACCCGTTACTCGTAGAGTAAGGAAGGAATCATTTCCGACCATATATTCTTGATCAGCATCAACAGCCGAGTCGATATAGCCATGTCTGTCTGTCCGTCCTTCCGTCCGTCTGTATGAACACCTAGATCTCAGAGATGGTAAGAGATAGAGGTTTGACATGTATGGGACAAATGCTTCTTTTATCTGCACGCAGATCAAGTTTATTTCAAATTTTGGCCACGCCCCCTCCCGCCCCCGCAATTTGGAAAAAACGTTATATCTCCTACAGTTTTGAAGATAGACGGTTCGTACCTTCTACAGATAATTAGTAATTAGCATAATGAATCAATTTGCCAAAGAAATGATAAAGATCGGATGAACGGTTCTCAAGTTATGAGCAAAAAAGTTATCCTAAAAAATGTTGCATACTTTTTGGATGGTCACCCTAGGGAACGCAGGAACACTGTTAAGCATGTTTTCTCAAGAGTAACGGGTAAATCGAAGTCGGTTAGAGCCGACTTTAACTTACGCTCTCGTTAAGTTTAAATAATATCTTGCACATAAATTCTAAAAAAATTTGTAGGCCCCTTATCCGACACTGGGTCCCAACGATCCTGTATCTCGCGACGAGCGGAGAAGCAGGGTGTATTAAGACCTTTTGAATGAAACCGAAACGTTGGAACCGGTACAGCCACAACCAAACTTCAAACCGAAAAACTAGTTTGGGGTGTTTTTATTTCATTCATTTTTCAAATCGGGGTAGAAAAGCGAGAGAAATCTTCTTTGAAAACAATGCTTTTTATGTTTTACTAAATATTTCTTCAGAAATTTCGTCGTTTGCTGATCAATCACTGCACTCAGAAAAATAAGTCGGAGAAATAAGTCACCTTACAAGCATATATTCCTTGATATGAACTAAAGCCGAAAATATTTTCCAATTTTTTTTTTATTTTTTCTTGTAATCTAATGAAATAACAATTTAAGTCCAGTCTTTGAAAATTTAATGTTATCATAATACAACTTTTAAAAATTAAAGTTATATATTTTTCAGAACGAAATAAGTGAACTGATAATTCCAGAATATAGAGATTTTTATAGTGTTAAGTCTTCGGTTTTTATTTTAATACCTAAATATGTCCTCCATTACTGTTAATAACCTTCAATATACGTCCTGGCATTGAATTTATTAAGTTTTGAAGAATTGATGTATCCAATTTGGCCCATTCTGTTCCTTTAAGGTGTTAAATTGCCTTCCATGCAGGTAGACTTTGTTGGAAATGATGCCCCAAAGGTTTTATATTGGATTGGGATCGGGACTTTTTGCGGGCCACATCAAAACCGGTATTTTCATTTGTTTAAACAATTTTTTTGTGCGTTTTGAAACGTGGATAGCTGCATTGTCTTTTTGGAATGTCCAAGAGTCTTCGAAATATTCTTCCCCAAAATTAACAAGCAAAGCCAAATGCAGCCCACACCATGAGCGAACCTCCTTGAAAATTGCGCTACACTCTTACTTGCTTTGGTGTCCTTATATCCCGATAATAAAATTGATACCCATCTAGGCCATCTAAATTAAATTTTTTTTTTTCATCACTAAAGATGATGTTTTGCCACTCTAAGTCCCAAAACTTATGCATCTCTGCAAAGTGCATACGGGCAACTTTGTGTCGAGGAAGTAGTTGACACTTGACAGCCCTTTTTTCATATGAAACGAATTGATCGGCACGTAAAATTTGTTGGTTCGAGGCAAATTTGAGCTGCACTTTGGTTTTCTTTAATTGCTAAACTCTTAATTCTTCTTTTATCACATTCTTGGAGCAATGGCGGGCGACCAGAACGAGGTCTTTGGTTGTTGCCATTTCATCTCGACGTTATGTACTTATAATGCAATATCATAGATTAGAAGATGTAGTCCACGACTTGCGGCGACAAAGAAGTCCCAAGTCTGACCATTGAAAAGTTCTGCGGCTCATCCGGTCGACATACGGAATCGCCGTCGTTCACAATTGAATCACTTTGTGCTGGACAAAGTTCCTCATCAACAGACCTCTCGTTCAAGGAGCTAAGGTTCTTAAAAAGAGAATGAGCACTTAAGCCGACAATTTGGTCAAAAACGACACAAGTGGAGCTAACTGCCATTTCACATCGTTGCGATGGATACTCCACCACCGCTTTAACTCTTGGCGTGCTTAGGACGCCGCCAGCGAACGGTGGCGCTGTCCTTTACCGAAGCCCAAGCTGCGTTGCAATGTTCTCCTAGGAAAAACAATCAATTGTAAACAGCATAATTAAACTCAATAAATTTCTATGCTTTTACAGATCATTTTTGACAAGCCGCTATCACCTTTTCCTCCAATGAAAAGATGTTCATCCTTTTTAATGTTTTTGTATTGTTGTCCTACTCATTCAAAAACTCCGCGCCACAACACTTGTATCTATATGAGTGTCTACCGCCATGCAGAGTACGAAAAATATGTTTTACATATATTTCACACCTCCGAAATCAACTCTCATCACTTGCTATTCTATCGCGTGACACGTTGACGTCGGGTGGCAACGCTGTGTTATCGATATGCCAATTTCGCGCGTGATCTCCATACCAACTCACGAAACAGCAACTCGCGAAATCCGTGCGAAATGATTTTTTTTATATGGACTTTTTCATTTCGCGGGTATTTCGCGGGTATCTCCATACCAAGCTTTAAAAGCAATTTCCTGTAGAGTCATTCCCATTTCGCGATATGCTGATATTTTAGCTCGCTCTTCAATAGAGAGGTACAGAATTAAAGTTGATTAGCAATTTAAATTTGGGTATTATTAGACAACACTTACTTCTTTTATTGTCTTTAACTTAATGCGAAAAATCTTCATTAAATTTAAGTCTGAATGCACGTGTTCACAGTCAGAAACTGATAATGTAAGTTCAATTATTTCGTTCCGTATTGCTAGGCGCATGATCGTCACTTTATTGAGTCTTGTGCTTAACGTTGGTATTGAAAGCATTGGAATTGTCTTAGACGAAACTAAGGAAAAAAAAGGAATTGCAAAAATGATTATAAGATGACTTATTTCGCATTCCTTATGTATGATTTTGGAAAAGATACTTGATAATAATAGCAATAAATAAGTTACTGGATTCCATTAAAAGTTTTCTTCGACTTCTTTCGAAACATGAAAACATTCTTAACTGGTGGACAGAATCCTCCACAAAACTCCTTCTTTCTGTTCAGCTATGCAGGTTAGCGTGGAACCACTATTTTCTGGATTAAAATTTATAATGATTCCGCTAAGAAGTTGCGTTAAATCAATCAAGCTGAATGCAAATCACAAGAATGCTAGGTTTAGGTTTAGGTTGTGATGGCTGAGAGCGACGAGCCGCTCTCCCTTTTAGGCCAATTTGGACCCATTGCGATGCCATATTTATTCCCTATTAACCCTTTTTAATACTGAGGTGGGTCCTCGTTACTGAACCATTGTGTGGACAGAATAAATTTGAGTAGAGCTGGGATCTCTAGCCCGGGATGTCTCCGAGAGGTTGAGGTTGAGGGTCTACTCAAGGCGCGGCAATGGCATCAAAGGTGTTGTACCGATTCCTCCTCTTCTTCGTGTCCGCAACTTGTACAAAAGTCGTGGTAAATGACGCCTAGGCGTTCTGCGTGTCTGCCAATGAGACAGTGATCTGTAGGGGTCCCTACCAGAAGTTCTATGTGGTTTCTTCTGTGACGTAAAAGTGTGTTAGTACGTTTTTGGTCGAATGTTGGCCACGTAAGCCTCGCTACTGCACAGGAGGAAAGGGTTTTCCACCGATTCGTAGTGAGACGAAGTGTTTCAGCTTTAGTGTGAAGCTTATATGTCGCCATAGGAATCCCTATCGTGCTCCTCTCTGAAAGGAGGTACATTACCTTCTATGTTGCGATTGTCCAGGCACCCATATAAGGTGTATACTGAAATGCCATGCGATCTCATTTAGAGATCAGCGACATTCCGTAAGTGTTTTTAGCATTGTTGGTGTGTGATGAGTCAAGTGCTTTAAGGGCGGCTTGACTATCTGAGTATATAAATACATTTCCGTCCTTGACCGTGAGTGTGCTAAGGTAGGTGGCAGCTTCCTGGATGGCTACCACTTCCTCTTGGTGCACACACTACAGTGGTCAGGAAGGCGGAAGACGTAACGCTTAGTACTGAGCAAAAAAATACTTGTATCGATCTTTTACTAAATATTTCTGCTGATCAATCACTGCTTAATGATGAATGAAGTCAAAATTCAGAAAAAGTTACGTATGATTTTGCAAAAAAAAGATTCTTGGTAATAATAGCACATGAATTGTGTCAATAAATAAGTTACTGGATTCCATTAAAACTTTTCTTCGACTTCTTGCGAAACACAAAAAACATTCTTAACTTGTGTACAGAATCCTACACAAAACTCCTTTTTGTGTGGAGCGTGGAACCATTATTTTCTGGATTAAGTAGTTCTAGTGAGAAAAACTTTTTTGTCTTCAACGCAATCGTGCCCAAATCTCGTATTTATAAGTTTTCTATGCCCTTTACATAATTTCACTAAGTTTTATGAAAATCAGACAACTATATAATATAGTTTTGAAAAATCGTCTTAGTAGGAAACACTTTTTTGTTTTCAATGCTATCGATCCCAAACTTGTTACTGATCAATATTCTATGCTACCACATAGATTCAAATCGGATGACTATAGCATATAGCTGTCATAGGAACGATCAGTGCTATCGCTCCCAACGCTCGTATTTATAAGTTTTCAAAAGTAAATTTTTTAAAACAATTTGGAATTTTCGCGTTTCATTTTCTTTCATTTAGTTAATAAAGTTGATTGTAAAAGTAGTCTCATCTCATTGATGTTTACTGTATGTGAGATGTACCGTTATAGCAAAGAGAACTCTCAATCACTCACACCCACTCTCACTCACACTCACACACTCCAGATGTAAAGTGTATAAGACTGCGAGCGCATTACAGTTACATTTTGCAGGGCAAACGTTTGGCTTGAGATTATCTTCTTTTTTTTTTTTTGACAAGTTGTGAATTCAAGTTGGTTTTTTTGTCTTGTTGTTTGTTGCATTTGTGCATTTGGACACATTTGTTGTTACATAATTACATACATGACACTTACATCCTCCCACACACACCAAAGACAGCAAAAAAAAAAAAAAAAATGGTGAAGCTTTTTGAGGTTAAACACGAATTGCGCTCACGTTTGTGGCTAGAACTTGAATTGGCGCTTAGCAGCAACAAGTTTGTAAGTTAACCCCCCTAGTTGGCCAATTAGCTAGAGACTAATCCCACACACACACACACACGCACACATCCAATCGCTCAATCCGTCTCTAATCCCCCACAATTGCCATCATTTCACAGGAGGAGATGCACGAACAGATGTCCGGATATAAGCGCATGCGACGCGAGCATCAGGCCACCTTGGTTAAGCTCGAGGAGAAGTGCAAAATGGAAATGGAAACGCACAAGGCAGCGCTGGATAAGGAGTATGAGAATCTTTTACATAATTTCACTCGGGATCTGGAACGATTGGAGGTAAGTCGATAGAGACAAACACTGGAATTCCCTTATAACCCTGTTCTGTCTCTTCAGGGCAAGCACCAGCAGGATGTGGAGCGTCGTTCCAAGCAAACGGCCGCTGCCGAAAAGAAACTACACAAAGAGATTACGCTGAAGCAGGAGGGTGATCGCAAAGTCTACGATTTGAATCGCAAAAAGGAATACAAGGCCAACAAGGAGCGCTGGAAACGTGAACTCTCCATGGATGACTCAACGCCCAAGCGTCAGCGTGATTTAACCTTGCAGTCGCAAAAGGATAATCTCAAGCAGCACGAGGCGCAGGAGGAGCAGCGCATGATCCAGGCCCAGAGGCAATACATTGACCTCGAGATGCGTAAATTCAAAAGGAAACGGATGATCATGCTGCACGAACTGGACGACCAGCTGCTGCGGGATGTAAGTGGACGACCCCACCCCAAGAAAATCCCAAACTAATCCCCTTTTGTACTTTAGGAACTAAGCAAGAAGCAACAGCAGCTGGAACAGGCTCACGCCATGCTGTTGAAGCATCACGAAAAGACACAGGAACTGGAGTATCGGCAACAGAAGAGTGTGCATCAGTTGCGCGAGGAGCAGGTAGGCTGTCAAACCCAAGACTATGTGTAGATCCCATCCATCTCCCCTCCACAGATAAACAAGCAACACGACACGGAGTTGCACAATCAAAAAGACTACATGGATCGCATTAAGAAGGAGCTGCTGCGTAAGCATGCGCTCGAGCTAAGACAACAGCCCAAAAGCCTTAAGGTAGGTGGTGGCCTGGCTGGCAAACCCTTGAGCAGGCTCCCACTAACACTCTCCCCCCCTACTTACCCCACCTAGCAAAAAGAGCTGCAGATACGTAAACAGTTCCGAGAGACATGCAAAACCCAGACGAAGCAATACAAACGCTACAAGGCCCAAATCCTGCAAACGACACCAAAAGAGCAACAAAAGGAGGTTATCAAACAGCTCAAGGAGGAGAAGCATCGCAAACTGACGCTGCTGGGTGAACAGGTATGTCATGCTCCTTGTCCAACCACCCCTCTCACAGTCGTCGTCTCCCTCCACAGTATGAACAAAGCATTGCCGATATGTTCCAAAGTCAAAGCTATAAACTGGACGAAAGTCAAGTGATCGAGTGCCAACGTACCAATGAGCAATTGGAGTACGAACTGGATATGCTCACAGCCTATCAGATCAAGAATAAGAAGCAGGCGCAAGAGCAGCGCGATCGTGAGCGTAGAGAGCTCGAGAATCGTGTTAGCGTGCGGCGTGGTCTCTTGGAGAATAAGGTAAAATGGTTTGAAACGAGAGAGAACCAAGTGGTTCAGCAGGAATCGTGTTTACACAGTTTTTGTGATATCTGTTTGCAGATGGATGCCGAATTGCAGCAATTCAATCAGGAGCGGGCTGAACGCTTGCGCATCAAACATGAGAAGCATACTAAAGAATTGGAAGCTTTTGATAATGAATCAATAGTCTTAGGTTTCAGGTGAGTTGCAAATTTAGTGGATAAGAGTCCTACGTGATACTACCGATCCGAGCCCAAAACATTTTTTGAGTTGTACTTAATAGGTACATAGACTGCCTTCAGAACCTTTACGAACTTCCAAAAGTTGAGAGCAGGTGATAGAGATCATTATCATTTTGACATAAGACTCGAAATCGAAGGTAAATAGTTTCTGGTTGGCCTAGAAAGAACGGAGAAGTTAAGGAGAAGAAAGAAAAGAAACACCTAATGCTGTTCTATGGTTAGCTAACGAAGGAAGGTCAGTACAATGGCAGACGAAGGTTAGGTCACAATTTAAGCCACGTAGGGCAAAAAGCAGGAATTGCTTCTGAACTGATTCAACGGACGAGCAGTTTTCAAGTACAGAACGGACTAGAGAGATTAAATTCTTTCGACCAACGTTTAATGAATCCGAGTACACCATTTGCTCTATTATCAATAGAGGAGATATGAGGATTGAAATTCAATTTGGGGTCAACAAGAATTCCAAGATCAACGACTGTAGATATTCGTCTCAAAGGTAGCCAGCGAAGGCTTGTTATGAACATGTAATTGTTTAATCAGACACCAGGACTGCAAGGAGTTTAAGTCATCTTGCAATCTGATGGAGTACATCGGGTCGTTCAAAACATCCAAGAATTCGAAATTATTGTGGGGCGATCATTAATAAAAAAGACTAAAAACGAGAAAGGCAAAGCTAACTTCGTCTGTGCCGAAGTTTTGATACACTTGAAAACGCTTGTCTCAACGGTTAGCGAATTCGACCAAACTTCGCAGATCAGCTTAAAAACATTTAATATGACCGTGATTGAGAGCGGTAATATTGAGGAAAAACCAGTTTTTCTCATTAAAATCCATTTTTCGACCAATCATTTGTATGGCAGCTACAAGAAGTAGTCATCCGATCCGGTCGGTTCCGACATATTAGCTGCGTGCAGACAAATAAAGATTCTGTGCAAAATTTCAGCTCGATAGCTTCAAAACTGAGGGACTAGTTCGCGTAGAAACAGACAGACGGACAGACGGACGGACGGACAGACGGACGGACAAAGCTTAATCGACTCAGCTCGTCACGCTGATCAAGAATATATATACTATATGTGGTCGGAGATGATTCCTTCTATGCGTTGCAAACTTCTGGGCAAAATTATAATACAGTGGACGCTCGCAAATTAGTACCAGTTGGTTCCTGGGGTAATTCTAATTTCTGAAAAGTTCTAATTTCTGGACGCATTTTTGCAATGTCGTATAAGGCAAGAAATGGCTTGTTTTCTGCTAAGTATGCTTCGAAGGGAATGTTGTTTTAATTAAAATTATTTTGTTTTCAACATTCAAAAAAAAAATAATATATTATTTATTCAGAATTGAGCAAAAAAAAAGCTTTAATGACTTTTATTTAGAATTATTTTTCTTTTATCATTTATAGTTATCATGCTTTCTGTAGTAGTCTGTTATGTTCGTTTGTTTTTTTGTTTTCTTTAAATTAGACAGCACAATGTCTTTACGGAGCTCCAAAAGATTAGCCATGTGCTTACTATTATGCGTCTTACTATTTTTTCACCATTTAAATTATTGATTTAATTTTTTCCATTGCCGTACCATCTGAAGATGTTTGAGTGCCATCGACGTCGGCGTCTTCCTGGTCATCTGAAGCCACATCTTCGCTGTTGACTTCCTGTTCCACAAACTCGTCTTCATTCCACATTTCGATTTTGTATTTGCATGCACGAGCATGTCTGGTAGGCAACGAAAAAATAGTCCACTTTCGTCGACATTATATATTTGTGACTTTATTAGCTCCATTTCAGTGACCTTTGCTCGAAATCTGTGTATAAAAGGAGCAACCGCCATTACATCACTCGACAGTATCTCGCCACAAATTTAAAAAAAACGAATGCCATGTCGATTTTTATTCTGTTTGATTGTTCATTCTTATTGGGATGCACTTAACCAAAGATAGTTTTAGCTTTCGCTTTTAATATTGGCCCAGTCATAGTGCACTTCTTTTGCCGTCGATTTAAAAACCATTCATAAAGACGAGTTTCCATTTTAGGATATTCAGCGTTGTGTAAGGATTTATTTTTTGCCTCCTGGTATGTGTTTGATACGGCATTCAAGATTAACTCCTTTTTCGGTTTTATATAACTGATGGCAGATTTTGCCACATTGTAATCTAAGGCTAAACGGTTTTCTTGAACGCCTTCATCGAGTTGTTTTAATATTTTTGCTTTAGTTTCCAAAGACAAAGTGTTTTTCTTACACTGATTCGACATTTTAAACTAGTTTTCACTTAATTTTTATCCCCGAATATGTGCCTGCTTGTTAAAAGTTTGCATGTGAATGACCGAATATGAGTGCGTTTAACAAAAACACACAAATGGAATCGGAACACACGCAGTTGGGTAAATCCATTTTTTATATGCAATTCTTTAAGAGGCAAACCAAAATAAAAATTCAGCAGAAATTAAAAAAAAAAAAAAACGCTTTCAAATTAGAACCGCGGTTCTAATTTCAGATCGTTCAATGAAATAAAAACACTGGTTCTAATTTCTGGAAGATTCTTATTTCCGAGAGTTCTAATTTGTGAGCGTCCACTGTACACTTTTCAAGTGTATAAAAACAATGGACTGAGGTGAGCCTTGTGACAGGCTTTGACGTATTAGAGCGACGAAATACGACGAAATCCAAAGTAGAAAAGTGAATGGAAATCCTAAACGATAAAGTTTAACGAGGAGAAGATCATGGTTCACAGAATCAAATGCTTTACTGAAGTCGGTGTAGATGACATTAGTTTGTTTTTGATGTGAAACATCTTCAATTTCGGTACGGACGATTTTAGTAGGAGTAAAACTTGAATTGAGCGACTCGGACGCCAACCATATTATGAGAGACGGTTGGTAGAGTGATGGCAGGGGGAAGATTGGTGATGGTTTAAGATCACACACCCACACCCACCATATCATTTACAGTTCTTTGCCTATGGCTCAGCCAAAAAAATCAAACCAGCGAGAGAACCATTTAGAGCGTACTCCCACAACTTTTGCTGTAAACGCAAGAGGGAGAGTGAGTGCTACTAAGTACTGAAAAGACAGGGCACTGAGAGAGCAGCATCAAACCGTTTTAGTTGTATCATGGTTTTCTTCTTCTGACAAATTGCCATTGCTGATTTCTATACAAAGGTGAGAGATGCTTTTGAAGTGAAACATTTTTAATTTCGGTACGGACGATTTTAGCAGGAGTAAAATTCGACTTCAGCGTCACGTGACGCTGGTCAGAGGGGGCAGCAAAGAGGTAGGAAAAATGCTGAAGAGGGGCAACTGGGTGGGTTCTGGGTGAGATCTTAGTGGGATCTGGTGGTATTTGAGAGGGGTTTGGGTGGAGTCTTATATGTGCGGGATCTGGGAGCGATATGGGTGGAATCTGTGTGAGATCTAGATGAGGCTCTGGGTGGGAGCTGGTCGAGGACTGGGTGTGATCTGGGTGGTATCTTGGCGGGATCTGGGTGAAATCAGGGTGGGATGTGGAAGGGATCTGGGCGGGTTCTGGGTGGGATCTGTGTAGGATCTGGGTGGGATCAGGATGGAATCTGAATGGGATCTGGGCAAGACATGGGCGAGATCTAGTTGGGATCTAGTTTATCTTTCGATCAGCGCATTAAACTTCCTGAAAAAAATTAAAAAACTCTGCAGCAAGTGATCCTGTTTTTAGTATTTCTAATCCCCGTTATTTTGTCTTCTTTCGAAAGAGCGACCTTGCTGATTTATATATCATTGAGAGAACTTGTGATTTGAAAATAAGCTTTTAAACTTATCATCATGTTTCACATCAAAGACTCGTGAGTGCTAGCGACACTCACATCTTTTTTTTTTAAAAAGGAATTCATCGTTAACCTTTCAGGTAAATTCAAGTAAATTGGTCGCAGCTTTGTAAATCCATGCTTTAAAGGCAGAGATTAAAACCCGCACGAATAACGGTTTCGGTTACGGTTACGGTTACTGTTTTGGCCGATTGCTTTTTTCCGGTTACGGTTATATTACGGTTGTGTGATATCGGTTACGGTACTGGTTACGGTTATTAACCTAATTCTGTTTCAGGTTTCGGTTACGGTTTTAGTACAAAATATCTCTTCGACAAATCATTCAGACAAATGCGGCCCCATTTATAATCTCATTCATTAAGTAAATGTACTAAGCTCAAATTTCTTATTCGGAATATCCACCTTTGTTTTCGCCTATTTAAAAGATTAACATTATAAGTTTAAAAAAAAAAGACACAAAAGTATCGCAACTTAAACAACGTATCACTATTGCGTACACTCAAATAAAATCACTCTAAGGATACATTTCTCAATTTTTAAAGCCATATTCGGGTTCAGCGTGAAAAACTTGCCTAGAAACAATCATTCTTTTAAGCATTTGAGGTCGTGCGCTGAGAATAAACTAATTTTGAAATGTCAAAATTCTTATTCCAACTCAATTAGCACATTTTGATTTATATTTTCCAACTTATGTTTTATTGAAAACTTACTTTTCTACCAGTATTCGATAAAAGTTTCAGAGCTTTAGGATTTTCTGATTAAAATATATAATGGTTTATTTATGAATTCTAAATAATTACAAAAATGCATCCATGAAAGTGCCAATGGCACCACCACATATTTCATTTGAATTAGCCCGACAATTATTAAACAAACAACAGCTAACTTTATTGGCTGTTTTGTGGTCATTTTCCGCTCCGACAAAATTGTCCGCGTCTGAGTACCTACCTTAATTAATCGATGACATACGTATGTGCAATGCTCAAGCTCAACAACATTTTATTCCTCCTCAATGCTATATGACACTTTTTAGTGTTGCACTTTTAGTGTTGCTATTTAAGATACTTTTCAGGCACTTCGTACTTTTGCCAAATACATCTAATAGAAAATTTTACTAGAAGAGGAAAAACCGAAATAAACCCATATATTTGTTTCGGTTACGGTACTGATAACCGGTTATGTAAATAAAGGTAATACGGGTTAGGGTTATAAAAAAAATTTTCTTTTCGGTTACGGTTACGGTTTCAAATTTTAAAGTGTTTTTAGCGGTTACGGGTTACGGTTTCGGCTACGGTTTTAATCTCTGTTTAAAGGTGATAAAATCGATTTACAATAGGGCTGTAAGGAAGAGGTTAAGAAGTATTAGTAAAGCGCATAGAGGAATAAGTAGAGTGAAAGAAGTCGGCGAACAGGTCAACGGCTGTGGAGAAGTCAAGGTAAAGAAGGAGACCTACGTTTAGAGTTTACAAAGCTTTAGGGTCCTCTGCGAATTGAATTTTGCAACGGACAAGATATTTCCTGTAGCACTCAGCATTGAAAAGTGTAAATTGAATATTTAGAAAAGTCAACGGCAGAACCAGAACTTTTATACTTTTTGAAGCATCTAGACTTAATATTTTTTAAATTAGAAGAAGATGAGCAAGCATTCGGACTTAAATTATGTGAACAAAGCGTATCCGAGCTTCTAAAAAAAAAACACATAAACACATGCTGGTTAAAAATTATAAGACCCAATTCCCATAAGTAAGTTGGCACTTAAGAGCATTTGTGTTTTTAGTTTTACCAACATTGCCTTAGAACAGTGTCCGGCACCGTTCAATGTTCTGTGTATAGAAGTAGCGACGTCCATCCTCTGTAGCAGCGGCGTCGACACACAGACACTATACGAGCGTAAACAGCGCTCTCGCGTGTCTGAACGCACACATTCAAAGGCAAAATAAGCATGTGTGTTTTGCCGGACGCTGCCTTAGAACAAGATTGACTATACATAGTATTCTTTTCAATATTAATTGCAATTGTTTCTTTCTTTTCTCTTTCTTTTTTTTGCAGCACTTTATCGCTAACTGAGGTATCTCGCGAGGCCTATCCAGATGAGGAGGGTAGTCTGTCTGGTTCCATGATTAGTTTAGCACATAGCAATAGTTCAACAAGTTTTCCGGCTGGTTCGCTATAGCATAGACAGCAACTACTACAACAGCCACAACAACCACAACAACCATTCAGTAATAAGAACTATTTGAATTTTAATGGAAATTTTAAAGCCAACACAACAAATTCAACAACAACAACAACAACAACAACAGCAGCAACAAGTAGAACCCGACACCAACAGCAACAATAACAATTTTCAAAACAACAAAATGTTGCAATAGTTTTGTATTCGAAAAGAAATTGTCGAAATCAACGACGATCTAAATCTAGACTGAATGATTGCTCGGTCGAAAGAAGCTTTGTTTCAGACTGCAACCGTGTTCGTCTCGAACTCGAACCGTTCTCGTCCCGCACTTCCAACCTGAGCGCCAAAGCAGCGCAGCTAGCAGCGAAGAGGCACCGAGCAAACATTTTATCTGGGTTTACCTCATCTGTGTCGAAATTGGAAAACAACAACAACATAAATACACAACATAACATTATAAACTTAAGCCTACATGTCATACAGAGAAACAACAACAAACGTCGAAATTTTTTAAGTTTGATATTATTAACTAATAATTCTCTTTCGTTTCTTTATGTTTTCATTGGATTTGCCTTCGACAAATTGCTAGACGCCATTTTTGCACGAGTGCAAAATTTACGTTACTTTTTTTTTTTCCTTTGTGTAATTATATTTTTGACTCGCTAACACGAAACAAATTAATTAATAATAAATGTATTTTTTCTTTATAAAATTTTTAATGGCCAAATTTATTCGTTTTGTTTGTTGAAACACAAAAAAAAAACCGAAAAAAAATTAACAATTACATTTAAAATTACAACAACTAAACATTTAAGCCTATTATTTTAGAGTTAATTAATGCAAATGCTTAGTCAAAACAATAAAAATTGTATAGAAAATTAAACACACAGAGAAGAGGGCAGTCAAGTTTTTTTTTACATTACACTTTTTCCGATATGAGAATCATTTAATCCACACGGGACGGAGCAGGAGGAGGAGTGGGAGGTCGACTAATGATATACATATAAAATATAATATAATAATTAACATAATGGATGTGTATTATTCTAGTACATAACTCTCTACACACACACACAGTTACTTTTGCATGCAACCGAAAAACAGAAATTATCAAAGCCCCGACACTGAGAGAGATAGAGATATGGCTAAAGAGCAGCGGCGGCAGCGACGGCAGCGACGCAGCAGCGGCAGCAGCACCGGCTTGGGGAACACACACAAAACATATGTAATATTTTTTATGTTTATAAAATTGTTTTTTTTTCTATTATTATTATATTATTATAATTATTAATTATAAATTGTATTTTTGCAATTATGATAAAAAAAAAAAAATGATGAAGGAAAAACGAATAACAATTCAATTGATACACGTCAATGTCAATAAAATAAAAACAAAACAACAAATCTCTTCTCTATATTTATAAAAGAGTTCGACCTGACTGACTCACTGGCTTTTAACAGTAGTTTTATCTTATGCTGAAAGTGAGTACTAAGAAAGGATTTTGGAAAATTCTGCCGGGAAATGCGGAAAACTTTTGTATGAAACTTCTTTGTTTTTCATCCGCTCAAGTTCGAACTTATTTTCAAAAATCAATAATAATAATTCAACATTAACTGCATACCAATCTTCCGGAAAATCAACCACCTCGGGGTGGAAAGATGGTGGTCAAGGTTGCCAGCCATTTGCTCCCAGTTCATTTCGAAAGGCACACTTTGCTTTACAGTTGCATCAGAGAGCAAAGAGCGCACGCAAAACCAAAAAAAAAGAGAGTATAAATCGAAGAGAAACGATTTCAATGTGTGCGTGGGAGCAATCCCTTCAGTTCTCGTCACCAATGAATCACCAATGATTCACCGATGACATAGGCCAATTCATCGGTGAATCACTACGGGAAAATGTAGTGAATTTAACATAGGCATGTCCTAGGAGGTCACGCGTGAGTGTTCATTGGTGAATCACTGATGAATTCACTGGTAGATTCATCGATGATTCACGCATGATTTCTTTGCAAAATTCACTACTGAATTTACCAAAAAATTCATTTATGGGGCACCCATGATTCCTGCATGAATTTTGCAAAAAAGTCACCCCGGAATCATCGATGAATTTGAAACAGAATTCATCAATTAATTCACCTATAAATTCAAATTGGATTCTCCCAAGAAACTGTTGCAAAATTAACTGATGAATACAAACAAATGGAATATAAAACGATTAATTTCATAAAATAATAAACCAAAAACTTTTCCCCCGATTCACAAACAGGCAACATTATATATTTATTATATTCACTCATTTTATTTATCAATATATTACAAAATAAACATAATAAACACTTAACTAGTAAATACAGAAAACTTATAATAGAATTGAATGAAAAAAAATACATAAAAGAAGCAATCCACATCACAACAACTTGTCTGCAGACAATTATGCATTAATAAGATAACTTCAGCCACAAAAAAACAACCACTATTATTTGACACCTTGAACGTCGCGCGATGCCAGTAAAGACACAAATGCGTCTTAGATTTTTCAACGCATTTGACGACGGGCACGCAAACGCAAAGGGCAGAAGCAACGGCGCATTTATCCTTCTCGCTTTCGCACATTTGCTTACTCAGGGTATGGAAAGGCATATACGACTTTGAAAAGCTTATGTGTACATTTGTTTAAGATCCAAAAATAAAATATTGCTTTAGGGATAATAATAATAATAGTGTATCATAAGGTTATTCCACGAACGATCTGTCCAAGCCCCTTGTTTTTAAATTGCAAAATTTATACATAAAATATAGTTTAATTGCTTGCTCATAATTAAAGGGTATTCAAACTTCTTCGTTTGTTCTTATCTTTTGGCCTGTGCGAGCAGAGCGATTGTCACGCCTTTTTTTGGGTTTTTTTATGTAAAATTGCAACAACAAATATACACAGAATTGAGCTCTGCCGACGTCGACGCAAAAGCAGCGCACGCTGACTTTTGTTTTTGGGTGTTCTAGGCAAAATTCCAACAACAAATATACACAGAATTTAGCTCTGCCGACGTCGACGTTGACGCAGATCAGTGAAAAACTGGTGAATTTGAGGAGTAGTGAATTCTGGAACTGAAGGGATTGAATTGAGTTACCGATCAGGAGCAGTGCTGCCAACTTTTGCCGAGAAAAAAAAATCTGTTTTTAGCGGGTCGGAGAGGAAAAAAAAGCTGTATTTTTCGACAAAAAAGCGTAAAAAAAAAGCGCATCGTTATCTTGTCTTTAGTGTAGTTATATATACAAAATATTTTTAATATATCATTAGAGTGCTGAAGTTCCTCGTCCTCGTCCTTGTCGTAGGCCTCAGTTGTACCTGTTTTGCTTAAAGTAACTAGAGGGGACCTTATAAAACGTAGTATCTTTAGGCACGCTCAACTTTAGCGTTGAACCATGGCAAGGACAAACTCTGAATCGCAAACGAGGCTAACTAAAAGAATCGTTGATTCCCTTTAGTCATTGAAAGAGATTACTTCACTCAAAAACTTAATAGTTTCTTCGTTATTCTTCCATTTCCCTAAATATAAATAATATTATTAACCCTATATTTTCCTAATATCGGAAAACTCTTCCAAAATGGGAAAAAACTTTTTATTTGGTTGTAAAATAAAGTGAACTGAATTACATTACAAACTATGTAATTTTTTTGAAAAATGCTGTGGTTTTCAGGCAACAATGAACTTTATGAAATTCCGAGAATCAGATCAGCAGAAGACAACTTAAATAAATTAAAAAAATAAACTTCTGCTTCTGTTGTTTTATAAGATCCACTATGAAATTTTTGCAGCACATGGTCAACTAGATTTCTCCAATACTCTATCCATCTGAAGCATTTCTCCAAATAGTCATCATGTAGTATTTTATTATTGGTATCTGATGGAATAACTTGTAGAATCTTTCAGATCTTTAAGATCATTCAGCAGGCCGGATGCGTCAGTGTCATTGATTTAAAAAATCTCGTTGATTTGTGGCATTTTCAATAGAATTGAGTCTTATTGTTCCTTTTCAAGAACTGCTCGAGGTTATTCGAGAGGTATCAGATTTATACTTCCGAAGCCAAGCCTTTCGAAGCCATTTATCGTGGCATATGACAAGTGTTAATTATTGTCGATAAATGACTGACAAGGGTGAAAATCTATTGATTTGCTCCAAAACAAAAATAAATCTAAAAAGAAGCCGAAATCCTTTTAAAAAAGCCAGAATTCCCGCTGCCCGCATTTTGTAATTTTTTCCCGCAATACGGTTTTAAAAAAAGCCAAAAATGACGGGAAAAAAGCTGATTTGGCAACACTGCTTTGCACTGTTCGCACACATGACCTAGTAGGTCCGCATTTCCCCATGAAACTCTATGAATTTGACAAGCTATTCAAATTTAAAACAGAACAAAAAGCTGGACTACTAGACTATCATTTGTCATGTGTCGAACAGTGTGAAGGCAGCCTTAGTTTGATGGCGGTCTAAGTTCATTTTGCCGCCTAAGACTCTACTAATTTCTAGAGCCAAGTCGGACTACTCTCGATTTATGGCATTATTTTCAATCGTTATTTGATGATTTCACATTCTAAATTCACGCAAAAAGTGCCATCACTAACTAAAATACCAGCTCTGATACATTGTACATAAGTGCGACCGTATTGCTTATCCAATACGTTTAAGGCGCCCAAATTTAAATTTAAATTTAAACGAAAATCGTCTAACAGCTGCTCTCCCGTATGATTTGTGGGTGGTTGATTTCTGTTTACCAAACGCAGGCCGCTGACCTACCCACAAATGTTTTTGCCATCTCTTTCAGATTCATGTATCAAATTGAATTGAAGCTGCGTCTGCGTCTGGCGTCGGTTAGTCCTTTTACTCGGCTCTCGACGTTGTCGTCATCATCATCCTGTTTGCTCAACAGTTTCCCGTCAACGTTCTTTAACAACGCACGCGTTACGTCAGGACGTAAAAGAGTTTACGTCGCTAAATTTTCTGTGTGTGTCCCGCGCCTTAACTATATTTTTTAAATGAAGAGCATTTAGTGGCACACACACACACACACACCCGCCCCGCCCCCACATAAATCCACAGCATTCCCAACTGGCACCTGGCACACACGTGTGTCAAAAGGCCAATATCCCCACAGAGATATACACAGACAGAGGCAAAAATTTTCATTCGGGTTATATAAGTGGGGAGAAAAAGTGCGTTTCTAGGGATATACGGGTAAAAGCGAGCCACAAACTGGAGCAAATTATCAACCACCCCCCCACCTTGTGACAAAATCTAATTGTTAGACTAAAATCCATTGTGCCTGGCAAGGAGAGGGGGAGGGAGAGGGGGGTTGTTGATTGATTGTGCTCCCCTCACTGTCACGCTTTAGCCATTAATGTCAACTGAATATGTTTGGTTTGGTTTGTGCATGTTTTGATTTGAACTAACCGAAAATTGAATTTACTCTACAGTAAAAATGGCCTGGCCGATTGCACCGTAATTTGTACACAAAAACAAAAAAAAAAACCAAAAAGAATTATTAAGCTCGCACCCCACACAGCATGAAACGAATATGTGTCGATTAACTTGTTAGTTACGTGAATCACGAGCCCAAAAACCACCACACCAAAAGTCACGTAAAGTAAAAAAACGAAAAACACAATATTAAAAAAGTGATAGCACACTTTTAGGCATTCACGCACCAAGCACACATCTACCTTTACACCGCACACACACACACACATATAAGTATAATCCCTCCTAAAATATATAAACTATGGCCAACACAGCACAGCTATTGCGTCGCCAAAGCTCCAGGGACATCGTGCTGAAGAGTCAAAAAAGCATCGATCAATTGGAATTAAGGGTAAGTGCTTCCATCAAGACTGAAAGGGCGCGCGCACACATGCGAGTGTAAGATGAACTGAAGGCAGAACTTGGCACAACAATCACTAGTTTGATAGTTAGGCTAAATGACTATAGGCAAATGAGCCTCTCTTCGTTCCTTCTCAAAACCCTAGAGAGACTTATTGGCATCTACCTTAAGGCAGACTATAAACCCCTCTCGATTAGTATAGCAAGGAAGGGGTCAACTGACTCCCTAGCCTCAAAGATTGAAAAATCTTTAGTTGCATTTCTCGGCATAGAGGAGGCTTTTAATCAAGGCTGCAAATCTCTCGGTGCGGGGGTTTTTCGAACCCGTTGTAAAGTCTAAGGTTCGGTTCCTGAAACCCCTGAACTCAAGGTTCTGGTTCGAACCTCGGAAGCTAAGTTTTTTATCAACTAGCTAAAATAGTTTTTAAATTCATAAGCTATCGCAAAAATTATCCGATTCCAAGTCCAAATTTGCTCTTAAAACCGGTTTGACATAGCAAAAGCTTTACAAAAGTGAAAATGGGGGCATGGCTGTATATCTTTTAAGAGCTTTATGATTAGTAAAATCAAACTTAAGGGTTGAAAAGGCACTGAGAATTTCAATATCCCTGGTTCTTAGGTACCATTCAGCTCCCGGAATGCGCCAAGGGTCTTATCTTTGTCAGGTGACTCTTCGCGGAGCTTCTACAAATTTATAGGCCGTATCTCCATACCGGAGTCAGAATTGCCTTGCAAATTAGAACTTTATTCCTGAATGACAGCTTGTTCTTGGAGTTAAGGAGCCACTGCCTGAGCTATTGCCTTGATATGGTGTCCAAAAGTCAGGCTTCTCTTCAGTGTCTTCCCAAGGTGCAACAATATGTAGTCCTGGGCAGGTGTCACGACGGGTGGAATAAGTCACCGAAGCACACTTGTCCGTGTTTATGGCAATGTATCATCTAGCATCTAGAATCTGTGCTAAGAACACTGAGAACACACAATGATTTGTTGAAGAATTTAGAACATTTACTCGACATGAAAAGCAAGCGTAATAAAAATCCATTAGTTGTGAAGCTTTCAGCTCTAAAGAAGTTCTATAAATTGGAACTACGTTTCAATAAAATATTTTAGATGAAACTCGTTTAACCCATTAACGCCGGCTCCCTTGTTAGTGGGAGAAAAAGGTTGAAACTTACTGGAGGATGTCATAATGACACTCATATTCCGCTCCCAAAAATTCAGCCCCCTATCTCTACCCCTAGTCCGTGCAGGGGGTGGTGCGTTTTCGCACCCGTCGGCGTTAGTGAGTACAATTTTATTACTAAGGCTAGAATAACACTTTCAATTTTTTGAGACAATTATTGTAGCAATTTTTTGTTAATAGGTCAAATTTGCTGTTGCGTATCTTTGCAGCCTCTTCTAAAGCATTCTGCGGAGAATTCAAGCATACTCTGACTCGCTTATACCAAGGACTTTTGTCCATAAATAAAATATTGTGACAAAAATTGTCCCTTAAAATTTAAAGTGTCATTCCAGCCTGAAAAAAGTTTTTATGAAATATTTAAATTGTTAAAGAAAATACATGGAATAGGTTGAAGTAGATGGTGTGCCAGGCACAGTAGCGACAGCGAATTCGTTTTGTCCCCTTCTCAATGTTGTGCCCAACATTATCCAGTTTGAATCGTTTTTGAGCTGGTGTGTCTTGAGTGTTGGGACCACGGTGACTAAAAATTGCAGCAATCTTATTGTTGTGATTGTAGAATGCATCTGAAGGGCCTCTGTCTTCTTTCTTCAAATCTTTTGGTTTCATTAGTGGAGCTTTGTCATTTCTGTTCTCACGTACGGTGCCAACGGCAAAGTGTCCCTCTGCATTTAGGCGGACCATCAATTTGTGGGAGGTGAAGAAATTGTCAAATGCAACTGTGTGGTGATTCGGCTCAGCAAAAGTTCTCGCCGAGGCCCAAATCAATGTCGTAAGTTTGACTGGTCCCCGCATAAGGTAGAAATTGGAAACAATAACCTTCCGATGAACAAAGGTCCCAGTACTTGAATCCAAAACTTATCGGTTTGCCACGTATTAGCATTTTGCAGCTGTTTTTACCGAAATAAGCTATCGTTTGCTCGTCTATACTGAGGTGGTGTGTAAACACGCCAAATTGCATGAACTTTCGGTTGAGTATTGCATTGAAAAGTTTTTTTCTTTCTTTAGAAAATAGCTTATACACAAACGGTCACCTCCACCAGCTATTGGTGCCAGCTGTGAAATAACAAGCTATGAAAAATCAAATTCTTAAACTTTGCCGTTCGGATTCGGCGTTAAACTGTAGGTGCCTTTCTCTTGTGCAAAAAATTTAAAGCACACACGCCAAGAGATTGAGAGAAGCTTGGCCCCAGTTAGAAAACTTATCATTTGCATTCAGTTCATTGTTGTTGCACATATGCAAATATTGTATCGCGATCGCTAGTAACTACTTTTTTTACAAAAGGAAGGCCAGTAACTGACTGAGACCAATAATTTCGCACTGATGGCAATCTTATGATTCCAGGGACATACAAAACAGCAATGAAAGTTCGCATTTCTGCGGCATACTTTCGGAAAGAACTGTTCTTTTGTTCAGCATATGCGTTTGTGTTTTCAACCATAAGATCTATTACTTGATCATCCATGAACAGCTGCCACAATTCCATAAAGATCCAAAAATACCAAAAATAGATCGTGTCAGGGAGCAGACGGTGCTATAGTGGTTTTGATTGGGAGCGCTTCATTAGCGTTCGCACATAAGTACAACCGAAACAAATTTTTCTTACTTTAAATGTACTCATTAGCGCCGCCGGATGCGAAAACGCACAGCATGTACCTGTGCAAAGACGTATATATGCACAAATTTGAAATTAATATGAGTTAAATATACGGCAGAGGGCTACCGATCCCTACTATTACATATTTTTTAATTATTTTTTTCTATTTGTTTTAACTGTATAATAGTGTTTTTTTTTGCATGTCGAAAAACCCGCACCTGGCGATGCGTTTATCATCAAGTAGATGGCGTCGTATGAAAAAACAGTCCAGGTCAAATATGTAAGCCCATTCATCTATTATCCATAGCAAAAGACAGAAAAGCGATATCAACTACGAAACATTTTCTAAGAATTTTCAAACACATCTCTTTCTTTGAACTAAACTTCCTTAAAAATATCTTAAACTTCTTACTTTAGAGTGTGTGCGGCACAATGAACTGCAGTTATAAAGTCCTCTAGGGAATCTTTTAAGGTAACTATGGTTTACATCCCGAAAAACCGAACCAGTTCTAAGGGGTTCGGGTTCGGACCGGTTTGCAGCCTAGTGCCATCATCTCTGCCTTGGCGAATGTAGGGGCGCATATGCCTCTGAGGTCGGTATACTCGCAGCACAAAATTTGTAAACAAAAGCACTTCCCAAGAAGGTGTTCTCTCTCCTCTACTATGGATCATAACAGTTAACCAATTGCTTCGGTTGATGGAAGAGGAGGGACACTCATGCAGACCGGACTGTCAACACTAGCTCAGTGGACGACATCTTGCGGTCTGGGCGTAAATCCAGACAAAGCGGAACTAGTACTCTTCACCAAGAGATACAAAATTCCTAATCCTATCCCTCCCAATATCATCTAGTACTGCTAGACTTTGTAGCAGACTTTGTAGACTACAAGAAAACGGTACCTAGAACAGATATAATTCCGGACACAAGCAGGTATACCATCAAATACAGACTACATTATACCTCGGAAGACGTTCTAGCCGAGGTGAATGTGGAAAACCATCCTCATAGCATAAATATTTACACGAATGGCTCTAAGTTCGACGAAAAAGTAGGAGGGCGGGTTTTCTCCCCCAACCTAGATCTAAACCTATCGTTTCGCCTTCCTGAACACAGCAGTGTGTACCAAGCAGGAAGCTGCTACCTACCTTAGCACACTTACGGTCAAATAAGGAATGGTGAAGCAGCCCTAAAGGCACTTGAAATAACTGTAAAACGCTAACTGAATACCGCGAGATTGGTCAACACTTAAGTATTCACCTGATATAAAAGCCTGGACGCCGAAACATAGATGGAACTGGCCAGACTAGGCACAACTATCGAGCTTCTTTCGAAGAATGGATGCTATCTGCAAGCTTCATTTAAAAACCGAAGCACTACGTCTTTCTACTGACTGGTGGAAAAACCTTTCCCAGTGTTAAGTAGCAAGACTTTCTAACACACTTTGCGTTACAGAAGGAAGGTAGAAGCCCTAACGGGCGCAGTACGCCTAGGCAGATATGAGGAAGAGGAGGAAACGTTACAACACCTTCTGTGCCACTACCCCGCTCTAAGTAGGAGGAGACCTAGGATCCTGGGTTAACCCTTCTTAGTCAATCTTTCGGAGACATCCGAGCTGGAGATCCCAGCTCAACTACATTCTATTCTCTCCACACAATGGTTCAGCATAAACCCCAATCGCGATTAAAGGGTTAACAGGGAATATATAGCATCACGATTTTCTTAAGCAATGATATACCATTTTGAATAACAGTTGAATAGAATTCAATACAAAGTCTTCTACTTCTAGTTTAGTTCTAGCTTTGAGTTCTCCCCAGGTCTTCCCGATGCTTTCCGCTTCTCTACCGACAGTTCTTCTCCAAGATTCTTTGGGTCTGCCTGGTCCAGCAGTTTCCACACCATTACCTTTCTAGCTACATTGCAAGGAAACGTATAGAAGCACTGGCATTACGTTAGACTTGAATAGCCAAATTTTGAGGCAGTGCGGTGGATACTAAAGGCATTGCCAAATGGAGGATAGCATGCCTGCTCGGGCGCCATATAACAATAACCCGCGGCTACGGCGTGATATAGCCAGCATGCCTGCTCGGGCGCCATTTAACTTTCTCCACAATAGTTTGAAACAATAACCCAGGTGGTCAATCTGGTTCTGGTATTCGCCAGAAGGTGAAACCCAAGACACTTTGTGCGCGGTCTTAGTCGGTTTCAGTCGGTTTTCAGTCTTGATGTTTTCTTTTGGTATACTCACTAACCCTCCCGCTACTATCGCATTTCTTACTCCACACAGGAGCTACGCGGACGTTTGGTATCCAAAGAGCATGGCGTTAGTCATCATCATCACACATCGCTGCATCATCATCATCAGCCCATGTATGGAGCCACAAATCAAGGCTTCATGTCCGATGCCTTTGACGAGTCCTCCGAATTGGAGCAGGATCCTCCATTTGGCTCTGAGGCTAGCACCAGCAAGGTCAAGGCCGAGTTGGTGGCAAATGTGACAGCAGCTGAGCAGGATATTGTGGAGGGTGAAAAGGAGGGTGAAGAGCGTGAGAGTTGGGATAGCAAGATCATGTTCCTGCTGGCCACAATTGGGTGAGTGACCTCCATTCGACCCACATGTGACGTTACCCCATCTAAATCTTTCCAGCTATGCGGTTGGCCTGGGCAATGTGTGGCGTTTCCCCTACCTGGCTCAAAAGAACGGCGGCGGTGCCTTCCTGGTGCCCTACTTCATCATGCTGTGCATTCAGGGCATACCCATATTCTATCTGGAACTGGCCATTGGCCAGAGATTACGCAAAGGGGCCATTGGAGTCTGGAGCCAAGTGTCACCCTATTTGGGTGGCATTGGCATTTCCTCCGCCGTGGTTAGCTACATTGTGGCCTTGTACTATAACACCATCATAGCCTGGTGCCTGATCTATTTGCTGCACAGCTTTGAGTCGCCTTTACCCTGGGCCGACTGTCCTACCCGCTTGTACTCCAACTTCACGTACGATCATGAGCCGGAGTGTGTGGCCTCGTCGCCCACGCAGTTCTACTGGTATCGCACCACCCTGCAGTGCTCGGAGAGTGTGGACATGCCGGAGAACTTCAACTATCACATGGCCATAGCCTTGATGGTGTCCTGGTTCCTGGTGTACATCTGCATGGTGCAGGGCATCACGTCGTCGGGCAAGATTGTGTACATGACGGCCATATTTCCCTATGTGGTGCTCATCATTTTCTTCTTTCGCGGCATCACGCTCAAGGGCGCCTCGGATGGGGTGGCGCATTTGTTTACGCCCCGCTGGGAGACTCTGCTGGATCCCGTGGTTTGGTTAGAGGCGGGCACGCAGATCTTCTTCTCTCTGGGTCTGGCATTTGGAGGGCTGATAGCCTTCAGCTCGTACAATCCGGCGAACAATAACTGCTATCGAGATGCTATATTGGTGTCGCTGACCAATTGCGGCACCTCAATGTTTGCCGGAGTGGTGGTCTTCTCCGTGATTGGCTTCAAGGCAACGGCCACATTTGATCGCTGCACGGAGGAGAGGAACGGACTGATCTCGCTGAATCGCACACAGAACTTGCCCGTTTGTGATTTGGAGCGTGAGCTGGCCAATGTAAGTAATGGAGGGTGTGTGGGTGATACTCCCTAAGCCTAACCAAGGTTCGTTCTTAACACAGAGTGCCTCGGGTACAGGTCTGGCGTTTATCATCTTCACGGAGGCCATTAATCAGTTTCCTGGGGCCCAACTGTGGGCCGTACTCTTCTTTCTGATGCTCTTCACTTTGGGTATTGATTCGCAATTCGGCACCTTGGAGGGAGTGGTTACCTCATTGGTGGATATGAAGCTCTTTCCCAATCTGCCCAAGGAATATATTGTGGGGGTAAGTATATCTTTTAGAAGAAAGAAGATTGAAGAAACTGCTAATACTGCCCTCGTCCTCGGCAGGCGCTGTGCTTCTCCTGTTGCCTGATCTCCATGTGCTTCGCCAATGGAGCTGGTAGCTACATATTCCAGCTGATGGACAGCTTCGCTGGCAATTTCCCCCTGCTCATCATTGCCCTGTTCGAGTGTCTCTCCATAAGCTATATCTATGGAGTGAGACGCTTCTCGGATGATATAGAAATGATGACGGGGTCAATACCAGGATTCTATTGGATGTTCTGTTGGAAGTATTTGTCACCATGTGCCATGGTCACCATACTATTGGCCTCATTTTATCAGTTGGTGACCGAGGGGAGCAGCTATCCGGCATGGATAGCGGCCAAGGGAACGAGTGAATCGATGGAATGGCCACATTGGTGCATTGTGATAGCGTTTATGCTGATACTGTCGTCCATATTGTGGATACCCATTGTGGCGGTGTTGCGGTAAGATGGAAGAAAGGAAGTGGAAGGAGGGAAAGAAGAAGGAGAGAAGGAAGGAAGAAGGAAGGAAGAAGGAGGGAAGAAAAGAGGAAGGAAGGAAGGAAGAAAGAAGAAAGAAGGAAGAAGGGAGGAAGAAGGAAGGAAGAAGGAAGGAAGAAGGAAGTAAGGAAGAAGGAAGGAAGAAGGGAGGAAGATGGAAGGAAGAAAGAAGGAAGGAAGAAGGAAGGAAGGAAGGAGGAAGGAAGAAAGAAGGAAGATGGAAGGAAGGAAGAAGAAGGAAGGAAGAAAGGAAAGAGGAAGGAAGGAATAAGGGAAGAAGGAAGGAAGAAAGAAGGAAGGAAGGAAGAAAGAAAGAAGGGAGAAGAAAGGAGGAGGAAGGAAGAAGGAAGAAAGAAGGATGGAAGGAAGAAGGAACGAAGGAAGGAAGGAGGAAGGAAGATGGAAGGAAGAAGAAGGAAGGAAGGAAGAAGGAAGGAAGGAAGGAAGGAAGGAAGGAAGGAAGGAAGGAATAAAGGAAGAAGGAAGGAAGAAGGAAGGAAGGAAGAAGGAAGGAAGGAAGAAGGATGGAAGGAAGAAGGAAGTAATAAAGGATGAGGAAGGAATATAGGAAGAAGGAAGGAAGAAAGAAAGCTGAAGGAAGGAAGGAAGAAGGAGGAAAGATGGAAGAGAAAGGGAGGAAAGAAGAAAGGAAGGAAAGGAAGGAAGGAAGAAGGAAGGAAGAAGGAAGGAAGAAGAAAGAAGGAAGAAAGGAAGAAGGAAGGAAGGAAGGTAGGAAGGAAGGAAGAAGGAATGATGGAAGAAGGATGGAAGAAGGAAGGAAAAAGAAAGAAGGAAGAAAGGAAGAAGAAGGAAGGAAGGAAGGTAGGAAGGAAGAAAGAAGGAATGATGGAAGAAGGACGGAAGAAGGAAGGAAGAAAGAAATAAGGAAGAAATAAGGAAGGAAGAAATAAGGAAGGGAGATCGAAGGAATGAAGAACGAAGAAAGGAAGTAAGAAGGACAAAAGAATAATGGAAGAACGAAAGAAGGAAGAAAGAGCAAAGGAAGAAGGAAGCAAGAACAAAGGAAGATCGAAGAGAGGAAGCAATAAAGAAAGAGGAAAGAAGAAAAACATAAAGAAAAGATGATGCAGAAATAGTGTTAAGAAAGAAAAAAAAACCATTTCTCTCACGAATCCCCATTTCCTTTCAGACTCTGCGGCATTAAGGTTGTCGAGGACACCGATCCTGCCTGGTTCCCCGAAGCGGAACTAAAAGAAGTCCACGGCATTGTACCACACGAACCCACTGAACTGGAGCGCAGCATTTTCTGTTTCAATATGGATGGCACGGAGGGCATGTGCTGTCCCAAATATGGACTGCCCGAGAAATCGCTCGAGGAGGAGGAGTAACGACGACAATAAGAAAACCCAGAGCAACAGCAACTACAACAAAAATTGTAAATAAGGACAATAATACAAATGACTCCTACGAACAGGTCCCCAAAGACTGCTCCAGCCGAAAACAAAATAAATATATAGACCCCACAATTACGGTGAAAACTCAGCGCTCTAGCTCAGCGCGGTTTCATGCAAATAAAACCTATATATAAAAACTACGCGTACTCCCGCATATGATTCTAGTTATGCATTTTTATGTCTGTGGTTCTTTTAAGGCATACATATCCCATATTCGAGTAAAGTGAAATTTATGTTAATATCATATCAAGCAAAGCCTAGAGCACCACCTAAACTATATATATAGGTATTCCATGTCTCATTCTCTGTTGTGATCCGCTCGGCTTTCAATGTTGTTATTAAAAAGGGAATCATATCACACTCCAAAGGCAAATAATATTTAAAGTCTCAATGTTCAACAAAAAGGAAAACTAGAAATACAATTTGCATATGTTATGTTGCTCTTATCTCTATATACATACACAATTATTATATATATATATATTATATACAATACATATATCAAATATTTACTTGTTGACATCAGCTCATTATTGTACTTATGATCCATACACAAAAACGAAAGTGATAAGAGCACAGAAATCGCAACCGTTCAGCTAGCCCAAGAAATTGATTAGATATATATATATATATTCTCATCGGCAATTTGGGGAATAATTCCAATACAATATTATTATTAAATATATACAATATTTACATTAATGTGTGTTAGCAAGTTGGCTAAATTGATTTCAGAGCTGTATTATAAATTCAACATATATTTATATAAGTGTTATTGATGTTGACAAGATACAAAAAATATATATAGAAAACGAGTTGGAAAACTACTATAATATTACCCATCTTTCCCCCCCTGACAGACAGGACATTTGACTATAATTGTGTTTACGACATTAAAATATGTATTATTCTGTGTTAATCCGTATTCGATGTACAACCATATCTTCGCACTGATTACTTGAGATGATAATAAATATTGATAAATTTACAATAATTTCCAAACTACATGACAATAAAGATAACTATTATGAAAGCCAAACCAAAATTGTATCAATCTTGGAGGAGCGGGCGGAAATTCAGTAAGTAATCAAAGCTAGAGATGGACTCGCGACGGGATTCCTCCGGGACCCGAAAAAAGTAGGGAATCAGGCGCAATGAGATTGAATTGAAATTTATTGGTCGGGATCGTGGCGGGACGGTAAAGAATTGTCCTTCCAGCCGCTCATCCAATTAACGTTTTTAGACCCTTCCTTGCGTGGCCCTGGATGAACTTATTGCTAGCTAAAAACCAATGTTATTTTTTTGTCAACTGTCAAAACAGGAGTCCTTCTTAATGGTGAATGTATAATTCGACAAAGGAAAAAGATCTGGCGAAGCTTTCACCGAAAAGATCCAATTGAAACTCAAAACCGGAACCGATATTTGAAATTTTTCGTATACCGGTATCCGAGAACCGATATTTTTAGAGCTAAAACGACTGCAGAGATCCAAAACATTAAACTGGTTCTAAGTAATTTTTGATGTGAAATATCTTTAATTTCGGTACGGAAGATTTTAGTATGAGTAAAATTTGACTTCAGCGTCACGTGACGATGACTTCATGCATATTTTCTGTTAATGTTTTAACGGAGTATCCCAGAGGGAGAGGATTACAAGTGCGTGGAAAGAAGAGGGAAACTGGGCGAAAAGTAGAACTGACAAAACAGTGATTTGACAGTGACTAAACAGTGACTTGACAGTGACTAATCGGTGACTTGACAGTGACTAAAAATTGACTAAACAGTGTTTAAAAGGTGACTAAACAGTGACTCAACAGTGACTTGAAAGTGACGGGACAGTGACTTGACAGTGACTAAAAGGTGACGTGACAGTGACTTAACAGTGACTAAACGGTGACTTGACAGTGACTCAACGGTGACTTGACAGTGACTAAAAATTGACTAAACAGTGTTTAAAACAGTGTTTAAAAGGTGACTAAACAGTGACTCAACAGTGACTTGAAAGTGACGGGACAGTGACGGGACAGTGACTTGACAGTGACTAAAAGGTGACGTGACAGTGACTTAACAGTGACTTAACAGTGACTAAACGGTGACTTGACAGTGACTCAACGGTGACTTGACAGTGACTAAAAATTGACTAAACAGTGTTTAAAAGGTGACTAAACAGTGACTCAACAGTGACTTGAAAGTGACGGGACAGTGACTTGACAGTGACTAAAAGGTGACGTGACAGTGACTTAACAGTGACTAAACGGTGACTTGACAGTGACTCAACGGTGACTTGACAGTGACTAAAAATTGACTAAACAGTGTTTAAAACAGTGTTTAAAAGGTGACTAAACAGTGACTCAACAGTGACTTGAAAGTGACGGGACAGTGACGGGACAGTGACTTGACAGTGACTAAAAGGTGACGTGACAGTGACTCAACGGTGACTTTACATTGACTAAAAGGTGACTAAACAGTGTTTTGACAGTGACTTAAAATTGACTTCTCAGTGACTTAACAATGACTTGACAGTGACTAAACAGTGAACTGACAGTGATTAATCAGTTTCTTGACAGTGACTAAGCAGTGACTAAACACTGGCTAAACAGTGACTTAAACCGCCCTAAACAGTTCTTAAACTTAGCATCATGTTTCACATCAAAGCCTCGTGAGTGTTAACGACACTCACACATTTTTTTTTTATTTAGATTTCCGTAGCTGTCGCAGTCATTTTCAAAGACAGAAAGCGCGAGTGAGTGTCATCTCTATATGCAGAGGTGCTAACTGCGCTTACTGCAGGACATAAAAGTGCGCTTGTGTTGGTGAACAAGAGAGGCAATAATTTCGGCTCGCGTTTGCTTAAAAACACAACTGACTTCGGCTCATATGAGCTGAAGGTGGCCGCCTCTGGCCTACTTTATAGAGCGTGAGAGAGTGTTAACAGATATTGTTTCTATGTTTCTATTACACACAATATGTATTATGCTTAGTGCCCTTTAAAGTATTTGGCTTAACACAAGATTGATGTAAGCCTATAACTGAACCGACTATATGTATGAAGTTATAGTGTGGATTATGTGTGACGATATATAAAGTTTGCATACCTTGAGGGACATAAATCATGATAAATTTGGTGTGTATAAACGTAGTATGTGGTGAAGATTTCAAAAACAAAAGCAGCCTCGAAAGTATGAATATATTATATTAAGAGCTCCCACACTTAAGTTCTGTGTTTGCATGTTCGCTTTTTGCTAAGTCTCAAGCTAGGAATTACTTATTGGTGAATTTTTTTTTTAATTTTTCACAGATTTCATTTGTGCTTTATTGAATGAACTATAATCTGTTGTTCTAAAGAAAGAAAGAAAGATTTGGAAGTGAGGACGTTCCTTAAAAACTTTTCGATTTAGCTTTTGAACGACAACCCTAGAGCCCTCTTTGAATCAGCTTAGAAGCACTCTAAGATAAGTTTTGTGGACAAGTTGAACTGTGTAAAGTTCATTTTCTTTTGGCCAAAACTTCTCTTGAGATTGTGTAGAGCTTGGGCAGCACACTTCCTGAGAGCTTTTCAAGGCTCAGTCAAGCTGATCGCAAATGCATGCCTAACGGTAATTTATGTATGTTCAGGTGGTCTGAAGCTGCGGAGCGCAACAGACGGAAACTACCGAGTACCGACTACCGATTGGCCAAGTGACCAGCCTAGAAGCTTACAACCAACTGGCAGTTAGCCACATCCACTGATAAAGCCGTTGTCCAACGTCTTGCGCATCAAATTAGCGGAAAATTACAAGTTGTTGTTGTTGTTGTTGTTGTTGCTTCTTTTACTTTCTGCATACTCCGACTCCGAGTGCAGTTTTACATTCCGCTGATTGCACACACAAATTTGAAAGAAAAACTGTTTTTTTTTTTTTTTTTTGCATATTGTAATTAAAACATTCAACAATTGTTCACAGAGCGAGGAAAGTTTTTTGTTTTGTTTGCTTAGCGGAAATTTTTCGACACCTGAAGACATGAAAAATCTATGGCATAGTTTTGTGTTAAGCCATGACAAATGCAATAACTAGTCAACCTTAAACGGACGACGGACGACGGACAGCGGACAGCCTCAAGCGTTGAAAACAAACCCAAGAAATCAACAGTGAAATATCTGATGAGGTATGCACGGAGACACCACAGATGGAGATACATAACTACTGAGAGAGGTATGGAAAGGTGTGCGGTGTATGTATATGAGGCAGGCGAAATAAATGAAATAGCTAAGACGAATGCCGCAAAAAACAAAACAGACAAAAAAAAAAAAAAAACCAACAATAACGACGTTTATGTGGCCGAGAGTGGCATGCACAGTGGGCTGAGATATGTGGAAAATTGTAAGAGAATGTGGGGATGCAGGTGCAACAAGTGGTCAGACAAGAGTATTACCTCCACAGAGTCTGTTTTCGGTTCTGGTCCTTAGGGACAGGGGTTTCCTTACTTTAAGTCCATTTCAGCCTACAGTGTGACCATTCTTAAATTTTTTCACGCTAAAATATTGAAATATTTACATCAAAGACCGCATTCGACCAAGCTGACTTGACTGTTTTCGATATCAATGGGATTCAACAGTAGGCTTTACAGCGTAACAGATTGGACAAGCACCCTGGGATCTGACCCCCCACCTCATACTTACACGTTTTCCTATTTACAATGTCTAAACGAGTTGTCTCTTTTCGGCTCTATCCGTCTGTCTTGTCCATCTTTGTTTATTCTCTACAAAGTCTGCCCATGGTGTGACCATACTTCGATTGCCTAAAAATACCTAAACACTGCAATTTCTACTACAATTTCAAAATCGACTGTACTATTCAGTTTTTAACTTTGAATAACAAATCCACAATTCTTACCAATTCCAATCAAATCAATTCTGAAATGAAAACTAGCCTGACAAAAACAATTGCAGCTTTTAATTCAATTCAAAACTTTTTCAGAATTCGAAAAAAACATTTTTTTACTTTTACGTTTTACCATCTTGAACGTAAATTAGACCATCCTAGTATGACAAATATTCTTAGAATAAGCAGACTATATTTTCATTATAAATCTTTTGCAGATTTGATTTTTTTGCTAAAGATTGAACAAGAATGATCATGAAACAGCTTCTTTGTGGTGTGGTGTGTATCTGTTTAAGGTTTGATTTTGTTTTACTAATATGACGTTTTACCAAGCTCTACTGTATCTTAGTTTTGGTTCTTCACTTTTTTTTTATAATTTTCTTGATTTTTGCAGCAGGTGCACTAACCTGTTTCGGTACTTGCCACCAAAAAACTTGCCCCACTGTGCAAAAGCATGAACGCAGCTGCGGCAGCCGCAAACAATTAACTTTGGCAACAAACGAGTACTACAACAATAACAATAACAACAACAACAACAAGAGCAGCAAGCGTAATAAGCAAGTGCCGACAACGTTGGCTTAGACTTGGCACAGTGGAACCTATTGGCACTGCTTGTAATGATAAAAATTGTTTATAGCATGTCAACTAATAAATTCTGGAAATAAACTGAAATATCTAAGAAATTGTAATAATTTTAAATATTTAAAAAAAAGAAAAAATTAAGTTTGGAAAAAATATTGGTTGTTTTAAATATTCTGATTTTGGGACTACAACTGTTTGTACAGTAGCCAATCATTGTATCAGAATAGGTTAGGTTAGGTTGCGATGGCTGAGAGCGACAAGTCGCTCTCCCACTTAGGCCGCTATGGGCCCATTGCGATGCCATATTAGTTCCCTGTTAACCCTTTTTAAGACTGAGGCGGGTCCTCGGTACTGAACCATTTTAATAGAGCTGGGATCTCTAGAACGGATGTCTCCGTGATGCTGATTAGGAGAGGTTGACCAAGTGTCCTTAGTCTTCTTCTACTTAAAGCGGGGCAATGGCAGAGAAGGTGTTGTACTGTTTCCTCCTCTTCTTCATGTTTACAGCTTCTACAGAAGTCATGGTGAGCAACGCCTAGGCGTGCTGCATGTCTGCCAATGAGACAGTGCCCCGCGAGGGCTCCAATCAGAAGCGATATGTGTTCTCTTCTGAGTTGTAAAAGTACGTTTGTACGTTTTTGGTTGAATGTAGGCCACGTGAGTTTTGATACTGAACAATAGGGAATGGTTTTCCACCGATCCGTAGCGAGACTTAGTGTTTCAGGCATTCCAATCGTGCTCTTCTCTGAAAGGAGCTCGATGGTGGTTCCTATTCTGGCCAGTTCGTCAGCTGACTCGTTTCCCTCCATGTTGCGGTGTTCAGGCACCCATTTGAGGTGTATACTAAAGTGTCGTGCGATCTCGTTAAGAGACACGCGACAATTAGTAAGGGTTTTTGCATTGTTTGTATGTGAGTCAAGTGCTTTGAGGGCTGCTTGACTGTCCGAGTATATAAATACGTTGCCTTCCTTGACCGTTAGTGTGCTAAGATGGCTACCACTTCCGCTTGGTACACACTGCAGTGGTCGGGAAGGCGGAACGATAAGTTTAAACCGCCCCCTCCTACTTTTTCGTCGAGCTTAGAGCCATCAGTGTAGATGTTAATGGCGTTGGCTCTTCTGTGGTGGAATGATTCCCACAAATGGCGGCTTGGGATGTAGACGTCGTTTGTGGTATACAGTAGTGTGTAGACAATGGTATACTCGTTTGGTCTTCGAGTATGGTAGAGTGTCCCGAATTGCCCCTGTTCCAGGCATCAGATTCTCTTAGTCTTAAGGCCGTTATGGTAGCCAGTTGCTTTGCTACAAGGTCTAGCGGTAGAAGATGAAGGATAGTATTAAGCGCTTCCGTTGGTGTCGTTCGGAGAGCGCCACTAATACATATCTTCTCTGTACTTTGTGAAGGTTGTTCAGGACTGATTGTTTCCCGAGTGCCGGCCACCATACTAGTGATCCGTATAGTAATATGGGACGAACGACGGCTGTGTACAGCCAGTGCACTATTGAAGGGAAAAAACCCCATTTTCGGCCTATTGCCTTCTTGCACGAGTAGAGAGCGATGGTTGCCTTTTTCATGCGTTCATTTGTGTTGTCATTCCAAAGTAGTTTCTTGTCCAGAATTACACCCAAGTATTTGGCATTGTCACTAAATACAAGGCTGACTCCGTTAATTTTAGGAGCAATCAGCTCCGGAATTGTATACTTTCTGGTGAAAAGAACTAGTTCCGTCTTGGCTGGGTTCACGCCTAAGCCACACGATTTAGTCCACTGAGCGAGTGTTGTCAGTGCAGTCTGCATAAGGTCACACAGTGTTTGATGAAACATTCCACATTTGAAGATGGCAATATCATCCGAATACGCCACCACTACATGTCCCTCCGCTTCCATAAGTCGCAGCAGTTGGTTAACTGTTACAACCCACAGCAGCGGAGGAGAGAACACCTCTGCGGTTGATAGCGCTAGGTTGGATGTTATTAAAGGCACCCTCTATGTCGAGGAATGCTACTAAGGAGTAGTCTTTTACTTCAAGTGATCTTTCAATCCTTGAGACCAGGGTTGTATCAGAATAAAACTAGAGAATATCAAATTGATATTTTGAGTATTAAATATATCCTAAGAATATTAATATGAAACGCAAAAGCATTAATTTGAAACTAGTAGAGTGTAAGTTCGATAGTTTGAAACGTCTTGCACGTAGTCGGTTTCCTAGTCGGACTTTGCAGCATGTGCTTACCAAAAGAAGTACATTTGGTGGCATGAAATTTCAGGAAAATAGTCACTACATAATTTTTTGGCGTTCTTGATTTTCAGGTATTCGTAAGGCTAAAAGTCGGCTTATCTTGAAACGGTTCAGTCTCTCTTATTCGTGGGATTGAGCACAAAGTTGAAAAACGAAGTCAGCTCCGAACGCTTGTCGAAGCGTTGACCAAACGAGAGAGAGAGAAAAGCGAAAAAATTCTTAAGTCAGTGAGATTTCGGCTTAGGCATCATGGCGTACCGCCATAATAATAATTGAAATAAACAAAAATAGTTTTTGGTTTGTATATTAAATTAAAAGTCAATAATATTGGCAAATAAACTCGATATACAATGTCAGTGCATCTGAAGTACTGAGTTCGTAAGGAGAAAATTGGAACTCGAAGGCGGCCTCGTGACGTCACCCAAACGGTTAACGGTTACAACAACAACCCCTGAGTTTCTAGGCGTTTCTCAAGACAAACGAAACGGAACCTTCAGGTTTTGGCATGCCCTCTGACGTGAGAAGTTGGCTTGAAATATGGACTTCTGTCATGCATCCAAGTCCGACTGGGTTATCCCACATGACACACATATGGGCATTTTAAAAGAAGGTCTACCGAGACTGAAAAAAAATGTAAAAAAATATTTGCAAGCCTCCTATTAATCAGAGGTTCGTACCTCCTAAAATTTTTGGGTTCGTGTACAAGGAGCGGTTTCAGAAGGTCACTAAACCAAGGTTCAGGTTAGAACCAGGGTTCGGGAATAATTTTGTTTTATGGCTAATTCGGACAACATTGGAAATTACTTACACACATGTGCTTTAATGATGAACTGACGGCATTACCTAAGGCTGACCTTGACAAATAATCATGTCCTACTTAAATATCATGGTCAGCTATCAGCTTATCTTTCAGATGCAAGTGCGCGCGTAATTCTGGTTCTTTGGCTGAATATGTGTGCCTCAGAAAGAGTTTAAACAAGAAATGAGATATTTTGATAGTTTTTCCAAAGAAATTCGAATCAATCTTTAAATTCCGAGAAGAGAAAGATAAACATGGTAGAGAATCATTGATGCTTTTATTTATTAGTTCCTTTTAACGATTATGCTTTTTAAAGGCGTACGAAAGTCGAGTTCGAGACTATGGAAATGCCCAGAAAGAACCAGTATCTAGTGGTAAATGCTATGGAAGACACTAATCCAGAAGTTGATGAATTTCAATATGTGGCACAAGCTTCTAAATTTTCAAGCTTGTTTTAGCTGTTTGTAACAAAATACAACTCTTTGCACACAGTGCCTGTGTGGCTGTTTCTGTGCTATACAAGATGACGCTAAATACGAGAAACTCAATACAAAGAAAGCTGCAAAAGACGAGTCCAAGGTAAATTAGGCACATACTTACAGTGACTTTTGTTTGAACAACATCCACGTAGACATGAAGCATCTTCAGATCTTTCAAAATGAGGTTGGTACTTAAATGTATTTCAAACCTAATATTACAGACTGAGATCAGTCCTAAAACCCTCAACCATTTCACATATTTAACTACCGACTTATCCACCACACCCACTGTGCAGTGTTGCGACTGCGTCTTGCGGGCGCTGCGCCTGCGCACATAAACAAATTCTCAACTCTGCGGCATTGTTTTTGTTTTGACTCTGCCGCCGCTGCTGCTGCCGCTGCTGCTTTTTAGTTTTTGTTTTCTTGAAAGCAAAAATTAAAAAACCAACAACAACCGCCCGTCGCAGCAGCAGCAGCAAGCAGCACGTAGAAGTAAAAAAAAAAAAACCAAATCCCAATCCCTGGCAAAACACGCCAACCCAGCGCGACTTTGTTGCTGCGGTTTTCAGTTGCCAGCGCGATTTTGAATGAGTTGTACGCGCGCGAGTTTCGAGATTCCAAAAAAACAAAAAATAAATAAAAAAGTAAAACTAAAACCAAAAAGCCGAGATTAACGTGCGTGCGTGCGTGTTTGTCCCCGCAGCAACTCCCCTCGCCCCATCCCCGATGCACAAAGTTTTTTTTTTATGAAAAATATATCAATTTTTTTTTTTTTATGTGCCGCCAAATGAAAATTGTGTGCAATAAGCGGCGAATGCAGGCCACAAACAACAACAACAACTGGTAAGACGCCTTCAAGTATTTCCAAAACCTGGCATCGGCATCCAAGACGCGCGCACTCTTAGCCCAGGTTCAAGTGTAACCAGTTTCCAGGTCTCCAATATTTCAAGTTCCACACGGGACGGCAATTCAAACGACGTGAATCTTGTTCTTAACTGTTGCTTTGGGGAAATACCCTGTACATTGGCAAGCAGAAGAAATAAAGGTGGGTCCATGAATTGGAATTAAAAGAATGGGAAGAGGCAAGTCTCTAAATCTTCTTCTATTTTGTGAGGCTGTTAAGAGCCCAACGCTTAACCAGGATAACGGAACGAATTGAGCAAAACTGCATCAAGTTTGCTTCAGCATAAAAATCCAAGCAAAAAATAGAAGCTTTTAAAAGCTGTCTGCCGTTTCTTAGCTGTCACTGACAATTTCTCTGCTCACTTTGCCGACCACTGTTCTACAGGCAATATGTGCTTATCATTCTAAGGGAAATGACCACAGTCATTCGGACTGGGTGAACCATAAGTGTTTATTGGTCTTGGGACTTAGCCCAAAGTAGCTTCTTAAGTCTTCATCCAATGGCCCTTTCCGCGCTGAACTTGGTATGGACACTTCCTAAGCAGACAGTTATTTTTTAACATTTTGCACTTTTATCTTTGCATAACGGTTTCATTACCATGGAGACCATAAGCGCTATGCATTGATCCTTGGTTCCTGGTTCTCTGAATTCTAACTCATGAGACTAAAGTTAAATCAATGCTGAGTTGATGTTTTTGATTTCAAATTAACATTGAATCCAGATAGAAAAAAGGTCACCAAAGACTAACAGTTCGCTCTGCATTCTGTTGATGCAACTTTAAAATTTGTCTGGGTAAAGATTTTGGTTAGCTGCACTCACTCTTTCTCGTTCACTCTCTTTTCTTTGTGCCCGTCAGCAACAGTGCGGCTTTATGTAAGCATGTAAAATGTTCAGAGTCGGCCATGCATAACTGAGTGTCAGAGAGAGAGAGAGAGAGAAGGGCATATTTTTCAGTCCTCTCTATTTGGCTTGCCCTGGTCTAAGTCAGGGCTACCAGGGGCCGTTCTTACGATGTGAATCTGTAAAACGGTTGAAGCCTGGAGAGAGCTCTCTTAATCTCTAACACAAGCACAATTTTCTGTCCTCTGCATTTACGTGCATCAAAATTTTTACTATTAGAGGAAAACCGAAATTAACCCTTATATTTATTTGTGTTTCGGTACTTATAACCGTTTATCATAATAAGGGTTATAGGGTTACGGTTATATTCAACAATATTTCCATATTTCATCAATCGTACGGTAACTGTCAGAGTAAGCTTATGCGAACGAATGATTCTTAAAAAAACTAATAGCATACTTTCCTGCATCAAATGAATTGAAACAATAGTTTTGAACACATATTTTTGTACTGTGTGTTAGTACCAGAGATTAAACCCCGAACGAATAACGGTTTCGGTTACGGTTAATGTTTTGGCCGCTCGCTTTTTTCCGGTTACGGTTATATTACGGTTACGATACTGGTTACGGTTATAAACCTAATTCTTTTTTAGGTTTCGGTTACGGTTACGGTTTTAAGTATAAAATATCTCTTTGACAAATCATGCAGACAAATGCCGCCCCATTTATCATCTCATGTATTGAGTATTCTTATTCAGAATTTCCAGCTTTAATTTTGCCTATTTTAAAGTTTAACATTATAAGTTTAAAAAATATATATAAACCTACTCTATCATTACAATTCCATCTTTGGGTAATTAAAAATTTAATAACCACTTCAGTTACAATTATTTTGTAATTAAAAAAAGACAATTACCATTACAATACTATAACTTGACATTTAAAATTTAAAAAAAAGGTTTGTAGAAACTATAATAGCAAAACACACATACTTGTTTTGGCGTTGTGTGTCTGTGTTTAACCACGCGAGAGCGCTCTCACTTAGCACTTTTTTCTTTAAAGTAAAATAAAGTCAATTATCTGTTTAAAAAGTCCCGGTGATTTCTCACCAAACATAAATGTTTCAAATTTTCTAAAAACACTTTCCAATACCAATAATCAGGACCCAAAAGCATTGGTCAATTGTGAAAGTATTATTTAAAGCCTGAAAATTGGACAAATTTCATTCCTATAGTGGCCCGGTGCATGAAAAGTTCTTTAGGTTTGTGTATTACCTGATACTCGTTGCTAGGTACTCCATAATCAGTACTCGATACTCAGCATTCGATACACAGTATTCCATACTCAGTACGTAGAACTCAATAACCAGGACTCAATGCTTAGTACCCCACACTTAGTACTTCAAACTCAGTACTCGATAGTCAGTAGTCTACACTAAGTACTCGATACTCAGTGTTCGACACTCAGTACTACATACTCAATACTTATTATTAGAAAGTCAGAACTTCATACTCAGCTCTCGATACATTACTCAAGTACTCGATGCTCAATATTCCAATCTCAGCACTTTTTACTCAGAAGTTGACACACAGTACTCAATACTCAGTACTTGAAGGTTAGTACTCTACACTAAGTACTCGATACTCAGTATTCGTCACTCAGTACTACATATTTAATACTTACTACTTCGAATTCAGTACTTTATACTCAGCTCTCGATACATTGTAATCAATACTCAGTACTCAATACTTATTACTCGATACTATTCTATTCTCAGTACTTCTTACTCAAAACTCAATGCTCTGTACTTTTCACTTGAACTTAATACTATTTAGTCCATAATCAGTACTCGATAGTTAGCACTCTACACTAAGAACTCGATACTCTGAACTATACAAGTCCCTGATAATTAGTATTCGATACTCAGAACTCAATACTAACTCTCGCAGTGAAGCCACACGATCTGTGTGACTAACTACTTCTTACGGCTGTGAAGCTGTGTCAGGTACTACTTATTTCGCTGTGACGCCACACCAACTGTGTAATGCACTAGCCTTTCCAGCTCAGAAGCCACACAAACTGAGTGAAGTACTATGTGAAGTACTTCTTATTTCGCTTTGGCGCCATGCAAACTGTTGTGATTCCCTACTTTTTACAGCTGTGAAGCAACACGAACAGTGTGAAGTACTACTTATTTCGCTGTGGCGCCACACGAACAATGTGATTCACAAGTTTTTACAGCTGTGAAGCCACACGAACTGTATAAAGTACTACCTACTGCAGCTGTATGATCATTTTAAGAGATTATTGGTCCATACCTTGCTAATACTCCAAATCAGCGGAGGACACGCCCGTGTTCCCATTGCTTCTACACTAATCGACGGCGGAACAAGTGCGATTGCCTCTCTTAGTGTGTTACAGACGTCTACTGGTCGCTCTTGACGAAGTTATATGAGAACTCCCTTCTCTCTGGGTAAAATTAGATATTAAGAAGCTTATAAAGTTATTAAATGAGTTTGAAAAGTAACGAAAAACTAGCTCCGATCACCTCACCATATATGTATTTTGAAGTTTTTGAACAATATATTAAATTTGTTCTCCACTGAGTTATTAGTACAATATCATATTTCGTTTTTAAACTTTAACAAGCATCGAAATTTGTAGAAATAATTTGAAACAGACGTTTAAGCATAAAGTAAAGTCCAGAGTTCCCCATCCATAGCCCCTGGGGCACGAACATACTCTCCAATTCAGACCGAATGCTTGCCGAAGTCATGCTTCACTGTGTGTTAGAGAGAGATACAGTCAAATTTTTGGCTCTCTTCTTGGGGAACACTGATCTAATCGCAATAAGAAGACAAAAGCTGCAAGGCCTTAGTTCTATACTAAGTACTCCATACTGGAAAATGTGCAAATGTGACTCCCCAGTCGAACGTCCGAGTTTCCCAAATATTTCCCAGGGTATTTGTTAGTCCATTTGCAAGTCTTTTCAAATCATTTGAATATTCTGTTCTTCTGAATGCTTTTGCGGTTTAGTGTTTATCATTATTATGATGATTGTGTTTTCTTGTTTTAAGCTTTTAACATTTATTATGTGTCTGTCTGTCCAACAAAAAACAAAAACAACAAAACATCTTCGGCTTAAATGTCAGGCTTTTTGTGTGGTGGAAGCGCTGTCTGCTTACATGGAAACAACTTGTTGTTCTGGTGCTCTCTCTCACTCCCTCTCTCTCACGCAAATTCTCTTTCTTGTTGCAGAGCTTCTAACTGTACATCGACTAGGCAACGGTCAGCAGCAAGTGGAACGAGTAGAAAACAAATTGAAATTAGATATTGCCGGCGTATCAAATGCTATAAGAACCATGGCAACAGCAACAACAGCAACAGCAGCAGCATCAGGTAACATGCTGGAGTTGGCTCAAAGCCAAAGGCCGTTGCGCGGTATTTCAATAATCATTGAATCTGCCGAACCACCAGCAACACCAGCAACATCGGTCGACAACAACAATGCTGAAATGTCGCTCAAGTCTCAGGCTGCAGTCAGGTTGCTGGCATTTGGCGACGCAGATGATTTGGAAACTAGTTACCCAACAACAACCACAACAGAAGCCAAAATATATCCACAGTTATTGCTGCGCATAGGCCAATCGGAGGATCAGGGAGAAATTGCTGAAGCGCCAGCAACAGCAGCAGCAGCAGCAGCAGCCACCGCAGCAACCACAACGATTATCAGCTGCAATGCTGGGACTGATGAAGCTAGAAACGTGTTGCCAGCTGAGTCGGAGGCTCTAGCCTCAGCTGGTGAAATGTGTGAGAGCTCTCTCACACAGCCAGATGTTGTTGTCGTAGCAGCAACAGCAGCAGCAGCAACTGCCACACACGACAGTCTAACGAGTGCAGTGACCGAATCAGTTTCCAGCTGCACGCCACAGCATACGGTCAAGATACAGATAGCCAACGGTCAAGATCCAAACAGCCCGCGTCGGCTCGGCAAACAGATTAGTGTGGTCAAATTGAATGACAGCGACAGCAACATGGTACAACAGCAACAGCAGCAGCAACAGCCACCTCCCACTTCTGCCTCACCCACTTCGGGCTATCAGCTGTGCTATTTGGTATCCAGCGGTCAGTACTCTCCCTGCGAAACGCTAGATAGCGGCACGGGCAGTGATCTGGAGAGCATCAAATCACCCACCACCGAAGTGAGCAATGTACCCAAACTGGAGCTGCATTTGAAAACCACACGCATCCGCGTCAATTCCAATTCCAATTCAAACAAAATCACCGAATCAAATCTGCGTGCCTATAGCCTAACGGACAGCGAGGAGTGCTGCGATGAGAGCAGCAGCTCCTCCCTCAGTTGTGACTCACCACTGCCGCCACCGCCCACCAAAATCGATGGACGTCCTTTGCAATACGAGGCGGATCAATATTACAATTTCCATGTCAACGAGCATGCCAATTTTCGTAGTTTTGCCCGAGCCGATCCCACGACCATCTCCCCGGCATCGGATGAGGATGACAACCAGTTACATCGATTTCCCGGCTCCGATGAGGATAATTTTGCCGGCTATCGGGATGTGAGAAACTCAACCACATCGACCATTAGATCCGCCAAGGGTACGGTACGCGGTGTCAAGAATCGTGTGCGCAATGGAGTAGCCACCTTCTTGCAGCTGCAACAGCCCAGTGTGAAGGTGAGTGGAAAATTTAAAACTCTAAAATGTGGCAGAAGGTTCGAACCTGTTGTAAAGTCTTAGGTACGGTTTACGGAACACCTGAACCCTAGGTTTTGGTTCGAACCTCCGGTGCTGCCGGTAAGAATGAATGTGACACATTGGCAATGAGATGAGTGTGTGTGTGTGTGAATTAGACATGTGTGAACTAGATAGAGGAACTGGATCCGTGATTGGAGCTGGGTGAACTGGGACCACCACAAATCTATAGCATCATTTACAGAATTGTGTTTGGTTCGTTTCGATGTGAATAGTAAATTGTGTTTGGGGCTGTGGTTCGTTAGGTCACTGTTAAGTCACTGTTAAGTCACTGTCAAGTCACTTTTAAGTCACTGATAAGTCACTGAATTCAAAACTTGACCCCCCATGGCACCGACTTCCCCCCGCTGCTTCGGCAAATGGTAAAAGCGACTGATTTTCCAATTAAAGGGCAATTTGTTGAAACCACATGTCAGCCAAGTCCAGCAGTTTGTAATCATCACCACAATCACCAGCGTTCTTCATTCACGCACTGAGAGAAAAATCAAGAATTTTCGTACTTCAATCAAGAATTTTCAGTTTCAATACTTCAATTAGCCAAAAAATACTTGATTTAAGTAGGAAATTTCTTGATTCAAGAGCGTTTTTAAATAACCTTTCAGGTCTTGATTTCAAAAACGTCACGATTTGGCATTTATTGAAGAACTTTTGGAGCTAAAAAAAAACACACTCAGAGAAAAAGTAGGGAATTTCATTCTTGAATCAAGAGTATTCGTTCTCAAAAGTAGGGCGGTAAGAGTGTTCTTTAGAGACACGATCGACCCGAACGAGCGACGCGTGGTGTTGGTCTAAGCTAGGGTTGTCGATATTTCTCATAATATCAATATCGATAATATCAAAAATCAAAATTTTCAATATCGATATTGAATATATATCGCCTCCAAAAAACATCGATATATCGATACTATCGTTATTTTCTAAAGCTTAAGATACCTGAAATGCTTTTAAGGAACGTCTATCGTTTATAAAAATATCGAAAATCGCCAATATCGGTATACAAAATATCATATCGGAATTACCCTTATCGTACAACAAAAATATCGATATATCTATCAAATATTGACAACCTTAGTCTAAGCTGATTGGGACTTGAACTCGGGTCCCCCAAGACTGAACACAGAGACGACGGCGCGATAGCTCACTCGGCTATTTGGCATCAACAAAACCTCTCGTCTAAATCATACTTAAGAATATGCGCTGTTTTTATTTGTAGGCATCTAACAAGCTTTTCTCTATTCTCAATTAGTTTGCTTCCCCTCTTTTACCTTGTCTCTAGGAATTAAGAACGAATTTATCTCGATTTCAAGAGCGAAATTCTTGAAATTCTATTTTTGAATTTCTAACGGTCAGTTTAGAATTTAACAACGATACGAACTCAAAGTAAGAATTTCTAAAAGCGATTCGTTCTTAAAAAATTCTAGACAAAAACAGCATAAAATCAAGAGGCTTTCTGCTGTTTTTTGAGTATATGCTTTATAGAGTCGGAATTAGATTTCTTAGATTTTGTTCAACTCTGAAATCTCTTAAAACACTTCCAAGAGTATTTGAACTGGACTGCCAAATGCAAAGAGTTGATGAATGAACTCATTCTGTCATCTAAATGTCATTCATTGCGAAAGTTTCTCAACAATTTGTTGTTTGACTTTGGTGTTTAACTTTGGGTCTAGTTGAGTGGCGTGGGGTTTTGGATTGGGTCGACGACTTCCACACCCACGCACACACACACACTCACACTCACACATGTGGAGTTACTAACAATGCACTTCACATTGCACTCAGACAGCATTATGCAAGTCGCAAGTGGAGGCATCCGCCCGCGCCTCCCAAAATTTGTTTGTTCGCGTTTCTTTTTTTTTTTTTTTTTGTTTTGTGTGAAAGTAATGATGATTCACAAAAATTGATTCACGCAGCGAGAAATTTTGTGTGTTTTTACTCGCTGATTGAGCTCGGGGACTAAGCGAAGCGAAAAGACAATTAACACCTTTGGCTGCAGAATGTCTTAATTTACCGTTAAGTGGCTTAATATGTCACATACTACGCCCCATTTTTGACGTAGAAAGCCTTCGAGGGCGCCTCTCTATATGGGCAACATTAAGAGAGTTGAAGAAAGTTTTGTCGCTCTCGGGCGGAAGTACATGTAGATACATAGATAGATAGATAGATAGATAGATACTTTAGCCAAATGTCAGCTCAAAAACTAATTGCAGTTTCTTTTTATGTTTTTGTTTGTTTTGAAAGTTCTTAATGGGTCTTGACCCATTTAACCACAATCGGATTGACCAACAAAGCAGCACGAATTGCAGCGTTATTGAGCCTGCATTATCCATGCAAGGTATACCAAATTATGTCCAGTCATCATACAAGTATTGTGATTCAGTTGGCTACGCTTATTGTTACCAATCTTAAAGCTGGGCGAAATCAATTTTCACACATAAGAGTGTGTATTTGTGAGGCCGTTCCAGATGGTTTTACTTTAACCCTGAAATTAGTAGAAAAACATTTCATTTAATTATTAAATGGATGACTTTACGTATCAAAGTACCAAAGTAGATGGCAAATGCTGTCTTAAACTCAAAATAAGAAAGAAACTTTCTCAAATATCTTAAACGATTTCATTAGTTTTGAGTGCAAAAGGTATGGGACCTGCAGTTGTCTACGTTTCGAATCTCTTGTATTGTGAGCCATCTTGCAAAGCGCTGAATTAGCCAAAGCATACATTTTAATTTGCAACTGTGAAGAATGAAAGTTTGCTATGAAAAATTGTTCAACTAAAATCGTGTGGTCTATTGGTTCGTAATATGTACAAATGTTGTTTGCTTCATTTTCTAAAATAAATCAAAATGTTATGTTTGTTACACCTCATTAACATACGATATCTCAGTTATGCTTTTATTCAGAATTACTTTTGGTAAAATCGGATGATTATTTTGGGTGTCTTGGTGAGAAAAACTTTATTGTTTTCAAACAGGCATAATACATGCTTTCAAAAAGATTTTCAAATTTTGGATGGAATATTTTTAATTATTGGAGCGCCCCCTCTCAAAATTATTTACCGATTTATCGATATGACCAAAAGAAAATTCACCGCCGCAGTCAAATGGTCACAGTAGTGGCGCCATCTATTTGTCAGTTTGAAATAACCCTCTAAAAGCTGCGCCAAGTTAACATTTTCAGTGACGTGTTGCCTTTAAGAATGAGTGTTACCTAATGGCAGAGAGTCAAGTGTGTGTGTGAGTGAACTGGATCTATGATTACAGTCGGTTTTTTGATCAAGTTCGAAATTCGTAATTTTCCGAAAGATCAGCAAAGTACTCTTCCGCGGCGTCGATCATCTTCGAGGCAGCCAAAGCGGGCGAATAAGATGGATGGGGAACTCATTGGTTGAAAATGGAACACTGTTAAACATATTTATACCCGTTACTCGTAGAGTAAAAAGGGTATACTAAAGTCGTGCAAATGTATGTAACAGGCAGAAGGAATCATTTCCGACCATATAAAGTATATATATTCTTGATCAGCATCAACAGCCGAGTCGATATAGCGATGTCCGTCCGTCCGTCTGTTCGAACACCTAGATCTCAGAGATGGTAAGAGATAGAGGTTTAACTTGTATCAGACAAATGCTTCTTACACTTGCAGGCAGATCAAGTTTATTTCAAATTTTGGCCACGCCCCCTCCCGCCCCCGCAATTTGGAAAAATCGTTATATCTCCTACAGTTTTAAAGATAGAGGATTCGTACCTTCTAGAGATAGTTAGTAATTAGCAAAACGAATAAATTTGCTGAAGGAACTATAAGGATCGGATGAACGGTTCTCAAGGTTTGAGCCAAAATGTGAAAAATAGCAGAGTTAAAAAAGTGTTGCATACTTTTCAGATGTTCACCCCCTAAGGAACGCCGGAACACTGTTAAACATGTTTTTTCATGAGTAACGTGTATATCGAAGTCGGTTAGAGCCGACTTTAACTTACGCTCTCGCTTTGTCTAGACGTTGGTAACTCTTCCTATTCGGTCTCTTCATGAATATTTTATTTCTATTCTTTTGTTCTTATCCTTAGCACGAGTTTCGCCAGCGTCGATTGTCTTATTAGTGGTGGAATTTTTTTCAATTTTAATCGACATGGAAAGAATCGATGTATCCATGTTTTTGTAGGAGCATCACGTGACGCTGAGGTCATTCATATTTTGTGCACACACACAAAAGCATAGGCAGAGGGGGTAAGCAAAGAAGTACACTCAGAAAAAACGACCGGAATATTTCTAGACCAATCGGGATAGAATTTATACCGTTTTGTACTTGAAATTTTAAGTATGTTTTGTTCTTGAATGTACCTCAATTAAGTACGAAACATACTAGAATAGAAAAACGACTGTTAAAATTATTCAAATGAGAACAAACGTTCTTGAATCAAGTACATTTCGTACTTACAGTTAGACTAAAAATTTAAGAAAAGATCGTACTTAGTTCAAGTAAAAAATTTCTTGGATTAAGTACAGAATAGACTTACAATGCGAGCTCCAAAAAGTGTGCTACGAAAGCTGCGAACTATTTTACGTTGATTCTATTCTTGAAATTCCCTCCTGGTTCTAACACTTTGGTAATGGAATGTGGGTAGATTTTCGACCCACAGTATAAACATCTTGGTCTTTGGTTAATTCATTTCTTTTGGATTTTGATATTATATAGAGACCTTTATAGGCTTAGACCAAGAACATTTTGTACTTATTTTTTGAAGTATTTTTTTGCTTCAAACATGGATTGGGGTTGTCTTTTGAATTATTAGACTTCGATTAAGAACCCTTTTGCACTTATTTTGAGAGTAATTCGGGCTGTATTTAGGACCATAACAAATTAATAATATGACCAAAAAGATATAATAATAGTTCGAAATGTACTTAAAATATCCCGAAACAGTCTTCAAAGAAGTATTTTGGGTTTGAAAAAATCGTACTTGAAATAAGGATTTCGTACTTGAATCAAGTACTTTCGTACTTACCGTACTATTGACACCGTTCGTACTTGATTCAAGTACGAGGTTCTTGGTTTTTTTTCTGAGTGTAGAAAGATGCTGAGAAGGGGCAACTGGGTGGGTTCTGGAAAAGATCTGGGTGGGATCTGGGTGATAAGTAGGAGGGATATGGATGGGATCTGGTTAGTATGTGGATGGGATCTAAAAGAATCTGGGTAGGATCTGGAAGGGATCTTGGTTGGATTTCATACAGACTCACGGACAGACGGGCTATATAGGGCTATATCGAATCGGCTGTTGATATTGTTTCCTTCGACTTTAGTATACCAATTGTTCTCTTCGAGTAAGGGGTATAAAAAGTTGATCTTGTCAAGACCCATCGAATCTAAAAGGGTATGCTAGTAGTATTAAAATATTGTCTAGGTTTGGTTTGGTTAACTGCCGATTTCTTTATCTCTCTCTAGAGATTTCACTGTCGCGACGGTTGGTTTGTAAATTTGGTGACACGGAGCTTTGAGAGATTTCATTTTCTTTTTAGAAAATCTAGTTAGAACACCTGTTGTTCCAGTTGAAGTTCAAGCCCTAAAAACAAGTCTGAATCTCTCGCAAAAAATTCCTTTTCTTTAGTTAAAATTAATTTGATGTTGAACTAATATAAGTTGATTGTATTATATGTTAGATGATGCATTTTTAAACTTTAATTCAAATTTAAGTCATATTCTCCATTATTAAATTGCAAAATTTTCAAATTTGTTGACGCCAAACCCCATTGACAGAGGGCGCCACTGAGGTGGTAGCTTTGTTAAATATCCTCCAGTCCAAAAAATCCCATACTTATACTCAAAATTGCTTCAAGATTTCAAGTCAGCAAAACACGTATGTATTAAGCACAGGAAAAGAAAACTGTGGTTCCAGGTGCATTGATGAATTGTTTAAGCCGTGTGGCTATTCGAGATGCCTGTCTTTCTCCGTGCACAAATGATGGAAGTTCGTTTGCCCTGCTTTAAATACTTCTTAATAAAATCTTTCCAAATCTTTAAATTTAAATTTTTATTAATTTCAAATTTACAAAATTTGACCACAATTTTGTAAGCTTAACTATGTCTCATAATCCGCAAATTGAACAATTTTTAGAAATCTGTTGTAAATACTGTTTCGAACCACAAACAATCTTGTACATGCTCAAAATATTTCTCCCCCCCCAACTTAAATTCACAATCTCTTCATCTTCTTGTTTACCCTCCACTGGCCACGCCACTTGCCTTGGGCCTCTGTTTCGCTGTCAGTTTTTTTTTTTTTTTTTTTGGCTAAATTCCCACACGTCTTCCACAGCGTCGTCGAGTGAAACATTTCACTTTCGTTTCGTATCCAAGCCCTGAACCTGAACAACGGGCTTCAATTTGGCAATAATTGGTTATTTTAATAAGCCCATTTTCTGGCGCTGCTTTCTTTTGAATGCAAATCGAAATTACTTAAAATGCAGCAAATGCCGTTGTAGTTGTCGTTGTTTAATTGTTTCAGCCACAGACACCAAATTTGTATGAAGCTCATGAATCTCCCATCAAAAGGGGGGGAAAAGTGCTCATAAATCTGATGAAGCTCGGTTTCACTTTCATTCACCGTAGACACATGGCTGCAGCCACAGGCCAAGATAATTCTCAACTTCTGGTCAAACATCATCGCATATTTTTAGCTGTTGGCATTTAACCTTGAAGCAGCTGTCGAACCTCATCTCAATTGGCTAAATTGTATATAATTATTGGAAACAAAAAAAAAAATCAGTTTGCATAATAATTCAAGACAGCCAAAATTATAATAATAATAAAGAGCGACTAATGCGCTAATTATGCAACAACAACAACAGCAACAACAACAACAACATATTGAACACATCCAATCATATTTTATGGCCCACTTAAACTTTTTGTCTTATTGCCATGCGACGAGTATTTAACTTAAAGCCAAAGTCAACGTCTACTTTTTGGCAAACGACTCCAAGTCGAGGCAAATCGCTTGGCGGCGAGTCGAGTGGAGAGTTTTGAGGGCCATTAAAATATAATTTGGCTAATTTGACTTTGAAATGCATAGTATAAACATTTATAAATATGTTTGCGGCCAAAATTGGTCACTGAACGAACGAAATGGCTAATGCAAAACTAAGTAGAAAAATGAAAGTTTAACTGACATTTAGTGATTCAAATGGAAACACGCCTACGGCAAATTTCATTCAAAGCTAGTTATCCAATTCTTTATACCAGATTTGATCCAGAAAGACAAGCTCAAAAATGCCTAGAAAAGATACGATCATTTTCTTTCAGTTTCAAGCACCACTTATATTTCGTCATAGTGTTGTACCAGCCTCTTTATATCCTCATGCCAAAATAAATTTTTTCTAATTAGTTGCTTGAGTCACTCGCTGAATATATTTGAGGTGCAGATTGAGACCATATAAATATGCCTCTTCAACACCAGTTTCTAGATATAGCGAATAATTTGGTGTGCAGTTTGGCAATCGGAGAATCCTTTTGATGTAAAATCTTTGCAACACGTTAGTTTCGTTAAACCATGCATAGCCCCATACTTGCATAATTGGAAAATGTTCCACGTGCTGCTCAAAATTATATTCGTCTTATCATAGAATGTACTCCAGGTTGAATTGATCGCTTCTTTTGCTTCTGCATTTCTGTTTTTAATATGTGGTCCAAATAACATTCGTGGTGTTACGATTACGCCTAGATATTTATACTCCGAAGTGATTTTTATAAGATTAGATTTGTAAAACCATTGTTCTGAAGCAGCCGATCAATAAAAACCATTATTTCTGATTTCGACATGTTTTCTTCCATTCCACATAAATCGCAATAATTCGCTAAACGTGTAATAATTTTCTGCAGAACATGTATATCGTATGATAAAATGATAATGTCATCGGCGTATAGCAATAGTTAATGTCCCCGATATAGAGTCCTTCTTCCAAATGTTTAGCTTTACGCCACTATAAGTTTGGAACTCCTTAGAAATTTTAGTCTTAGTCTACACAATGCTTTCTGTATTTTTATATATTTTTTGGAGAAAATTCCCAATTTTGGTTGAAATGCCCATAGTTTGTATTTTGTAAAGCAGTAATTGTCTGTGAACTCGGCCAAATGCTGCTTTGAAATCCACGAAGAAGCAATATACTTTTTTCAAGGGCTGCAAACCTCAAAAATTTTGCAGAATGTTCGGTCCGGGGGTGTAAAGTCTTAGGTTCGGTTCGCGGACCGGTTCCAAAGACTCTGAAATCGAAGTTTTTGGTTTGAACCTAGGTTCGCTTGAACATAGAAGAACAATTCTTTTTTAAAATAATATTCTTTATATCTATTAGCCCCTTATCACTTGCATAATTTTAATTTCTTAGAAGTTTGCCGTTTCCATTGATTGACAAATTATTTCTGATGACAATTTCTACATCCAGAGAGTACAGAGTACTTCTTTAATTTCGGTACGGACGATTTTAGTAGGAGTAAAATTTGATTTCAACGTCACGTGACGCTGACGACATTTATATTTGTTGTTGCTGTTTTGTGGAGTTTTCCGGCAAACACACACACAAGAGGATGGGCAGAGGGGAGAAGCTAAGAGGTAGGAAAGATGCTGCAGAGAAGCAACTAGGTGGGTTCTGTGAAAGATCAGTGTGGGATCTTCGTGTGATCTTTTGGTATTTTGGAAAGATTTGGGTATGATCTTTTATGGGTGTCATCGGGGTGAGATCTGGGTAGAATTTGGCTGAGATCTGCTTGGGATCTGGATGGTTTCTGGGAGGGATCTGAGCGGAATCTGGGTGGGATCTGGGTGCGGTCTGGGAGGGATCTGAGTGAGATCTGGGTGTGATCAAGGAAGGGATCTGGGCGAGATCTGGGTCGGATCTGGGCAAAACCTAGGTGGGATCTGGGTGGTGTATGGGCTTGATCTAAGTGGGATCTGGGTAGAATCTGGGTGGGATTTGGTTGGGATCTAAGTGGGAACTGGGTGGGATCTGGATATGATCAGGGTAGAGTCTATGTAGGATCTGGGTGGGATCTGATCGGGTAGGATCGGGATGAGATCTGGGAGGGAGCTGGGTGGGATCTGGAAGGGGTTTGTAGGGGATCTGGGTGGGTTCTGGGAGTGATCTGACTAAGATCTGGGTGGAATCTGGGTGGTATTTGTGTGGTAACTGGGTAGCATATGGAAGGGATCTGGATGGGATCTGGGTGGGATCTGAGATCTCATCTAAGTGGTATCTATGAAACACCACAATAAACAAAACTGCCTGAAAAATAGCAAAAACACATCAGCAAGAGATTAAGTTGCTGGTATTTCTACTTCCTGTTAGTTTTCTTCTTTCGAAAGAGGACACTTGCTGATTTATATACTTTCAGAGAGCTTGTGATTTGAAAATAAGCCCTTAAACTAAGCATCATGTTTCACATCAAAGCCTCGTGAGTGTTAAGGACACACACCTTTTTTTTTAAAAAAATACCAATCTCCTTCGTGAGGAATGCCAAATTGTATAAAAGAAATACTATCATTTTCTTCATTTCTTTGGTGGAAATAGCCTAAATAATGTCATTTTAATTAAAAAATTCATCAGCTGATTTGGCGTTGCGTGTGTGTGTTAAGCCACTCGAGAGCGCGCTCATGTAGCACATGTTGTTGCAAAAGAGAGCAGTATGAGGTCGCATGCTGTCGGAGTGATGACGTCGCTGTCGTAGATCGACGTTGTATGCACAGTAAATAAAACCGTGCCGAAATCTAGTTAAGTTAATAAGCATTATATCTTCTAGAAGCTGTTCATCTATACCAGCTCTTAGATCAGAAAGAACAAACTAAAGTGTTAAAAAAGGATCGTTCAACTGATAACTGTGTTGTAGCAATTTTTTCCAAAATCTTAAAACACTTCTCGATGTATAGGATGTTGTTTTGAACAATTTTCAAATGAATCTGTAACATATTTGTTATTTGTTTATTGCTGTATATTGCTTTCATAAACTTCTCTTCTTAGCTCCAAGCTTAGTTCAAAACGCCATCGTTTATACTAAAATCTCTAGATATTTTCAATATTTCCCTGTGTGTTTCGTTAGAAAACCTACTTAATTTTGTGAACCGAACCTTATTTTTCCAAAAAGTGGAACAGTGGAACAATTCTTCCGAAACCCAGCTTGAAATTCATTTAGAATTCAGGTAGGAAGACGTGAATTTATAATACCCATTACTTCTTTTGTAAATAATGGGAATATTACAGAGGTTTTGAAGCAATTAATACCGGTGACGTCAGGATTTTATTGTACATATACCGAAGCCAATTTATGAATATAGTTATCAGGTGCATTTATATGGAATCCTATCTTGTCCTTCAGATTTTCTTGGTCTTTCTTTCATTTCAAGCAGCCTGCATAGCTAAACGAATGTCAATGTCAAATCTTAGATCTGTAGGATAAGCAGTTTTGGCTATAGGTTGATAATGTGTCAGTTTTGTCATCAGTCGGGCCTACAGATTTATAAGTATAGATAGATATATAGATAAAAATCTGAATAATAATACACAAAAATATAGATATAGAAGAAGAAATATGTATACTAGCTGTGGCTCAATCCTAACTTTTGAACCGCTTCTGCGTCGGAGAATTTTCAGAAAGTCCGAACCGAACCTCAACCGGAGAAGAACAATTTTTTCTTCCCGAACCCGGAACAGAACCGAAAGGAAAAGTGTTCGGTTCAAAAAACCATCTACTACAAATGTCAAGTTTGTAGCATTTCCATTTTCCAATCATAACAGCTTACAATAATATTCAGAAGTAACTAATAAGGGAATTAACAATGATTATAATGATTAACTTATACCAAGTCTGTTAACTGAGGGAATAGAATATTCCCCACTTATCTACTTTATTACCCCCATTGACAGTTGTTTTCGTAAAGACCATAGTATTAAGTGCTTCCAGCTACTTTCAAAAAAATAAATAAATATCGAAAACGCATTGCTTAAGAGGGTATCAGGATTGCCTTACATTTTTTCATACGTCAAATGTCCGCCCTAGTGCACACACATACACAAAGACTTCTGTCAATTTGGAATTTTTAGAATTCCCAAACGGTCATAGAACTGGCCTCTGTCGACTTTCAGAAGTTAGGCGAAGGGTGCTAATGATAGCATCCGTAGGTTCTTGAAACAGCTATACAGTCGCACATCCTTCTTTGGGGTTTATGTGTGTTTTGTTTTAATTTTAATGAACTTACAAAAAGGCGACACCGCTTCTGTCAGAAATTAGTCAGCTGTTCGCTCTTACTTACACTCTCTGGAGTGCATTTGGGAATATGACCGTCTCGCTCTAACCTCTGTGATTTTCTATACGCACAATTAAGGTAGGCGCAACACTTTCAAATGATAAAATATGTTTGGTGTTTTAAAAATTCTGTCGACTTAGAGCCATTTCTGCCTGAAGATGTAAATGCTTTAATGTATGTCAAGGTGACTTGCACTTTCGTTGTGTTTTATCAGTGTTTAACGTTTAACCCTGATGCCTAATGAAAATGCAATCATCGATCGATCGATCGACCACCAAAACTGGCTTACATAATACCAGTTACACGGCAAGTGACGTATTAATTGAACTTTATGGACGAACAACACCGTCCGATGGACCATCAATGCCGTGTGAACCTCCAGTTGCCGCTCAACTCTTGGGGGCCTCCATTAAAGTCGTCAACTCCTCGAATGATGCTGATGCTGAGGTCTCTCTGCGCGATTTTCAATCCTCTAATCGACGCTTGTCGATCGTAAATGACCTGCTTTCTCTTTTTTGTGTCTGTTTTTGGTTTTTTTTTGGGGTCTGGTCGAGCACTTGTCGTGGGTTCTGCAATAGCACGTGGCTGGGCTAAGCTCTCATTAGCTGTCGAGGCTGGGCCGCCTGCGGTTCACAGTTCAGGCAATCAAAGACGAATTTACTCGTTCATTTGTACTCTCGTTTTGTGTATCACTTTACATGGCTTTGAACTTTGGTGGCTGTTGAATGAAATGTTGCTCCAACCATTTAAGTGACGTTTTAATGGCAATTATTAATGTACCAGTTTTACATTTTTTTTTTAATGTTTATGTTATTTGTTTTTTATGATATGCCTTATTAAATAACGCAACTGCATTGCCAACTTATGCAAGTCAATGAGCTAGGCGAGAGATGCTGGTGAATTGGCTTGGGGATAAAAGAAATCTTACTAGACATGAGCTAAAGCAGGTCTTCAATTGTTATGAACAGTAAAGAAATTATGGAATCGGAAAGAATTAAACCCCGTCCGTTATCCAACCAAACCCAGCAACAAATCATTTCAGCTCAACGGGGGCTCAAGAACAACGACCTGCTCGGGCGCCATTAGCGAAAGGGAGAAACAGCTGCCCAGAAGACCTATGAGTGTGCTTCCTTCTTATTCGACATCGTTACTATCTTCTATATTTTTATTTTACTTCCCCTGAAATATGTAAATGACGTCAAAAGTTGTGTAAAATAAGTTCACGGTCAAGTTTATGTCTCAAGCAAGTTTACCCAGCCTCTATCACATTTCCCAAAATATTTGTATAATTTAATAATATTTATTGAGTCGTTAATCACACTTATAAATCACAAAACCGACAGCTTCGCCTCAAACTTGTCCTGTCTCCCATAAAAAGTTCAACGATATCAAATAGCTTAAAGTGCCTACCTACATGTGTATGCATCCCGACTGGCCAACTTGGCCAGCTAACGGAAACCCGCCACCGATCTTCCAATTAAGTTTTCAAATGTTCAAGTTGCGGTTTTCCAAGCTGTAGTTTTCACTTTGCTTTTCTTTCTCTCCCTCCCTCTCTCTCTCTCTGTCTGCTGCAGGCAAAATAAAACTGTCGTTAGATAATTTGTTACCACAATTTGGTACGCGTAATTTTCAAATTGATTTCGATTTTGATTTGAGTTCAATTTGATGTAATTTGAGCTTTGTCGGAGCTTTCGTTGTGGCCTGTTTATTTTTTTTTTCTTTTGCTTCTGTTTGGTAATTTGAGACACGCCTTTCACACAGAATGGATACGCAGTTTGAATTTCCATGGGGCTGATCTCTTGGGTAGGGCAATTAAACAATCAGCACCTTGTGTCCAATTGGGCACCAAATTTCAGAAGTGGATACAGTGGGACAAAAACGAATCTACTGTGACGAGTCTACCGTATCTGTTTTGCTTTGTTGAGGTGTATTCTAATCTTGAGATTCAAAGGGGTATACTTAAAGTACCTACGAAATATTCGAAAAATTCTAAGGCTGCCTTCACACTGTTCGACACATGACCCATGACATCTAGTAGGCCCGCATTTCCCCATGAAATTCTATGAATTTGACAAGCTATTCAAATTTAAAACAGAACAAAAAGCAGTACTACTAGACTATCATGTGTCATGTGTCGAACAGTGTGAAGGCAGCCTAATACTCCAAATAGTCTTTATTCAAATACAAAAAAATACTTAGAAAGCAAACTTCAAAAAGCAAGCTACGGATACTACAAATTACTTTAGGGTCCAGACCAAGGTGAATCAAGGTGACGTATTCCCCACAGCTGCTATCTTTCGAGGGGCCTTACGATGCCTAGCATCTGCCTATCATAGCCTATCAGAGCAACTGTCATCTATCTCAGAGAGCCAAGAAAGCGAGTTTGAAAAAATGAAGACCCCTCCCCACAACGGAATACGTCACCTTGTAGTAAATTCATCTTGGTCCAGACTGAACTGAACCCCCTCCCATAGTCACATTCGACCATTTCATATCATTTGTCGATAGACAGTTCTCTCAAAGGCCTTTAATGTAATATTTATCTCGAATCGGGTTTTAATGAATTGTTTTGCTATTTGAAAAATTGTAATTAATATAAGAATTCTGTACTTGAATCAAGTCTTTTGCTTGTTTTGAGCAAATTCACTAATTTATCTTGAAAATATTTGATATTATCTGTGAATATCACAAATTTTTGTTTAGATGAGATATGACTCTGACTATTATAAATTGATTTTTAGAGCGAATATCTTTTGAAGGGGGTAACAGGAGAAATATGCGGGTGAGAAAGGAAAATTTTAAAGAATTGATCTAGTGTCACACACACACAACACTGAGCACGGCGTATTATGTTAAGAACTAAGTATCGAGTACTGGGTTTTGAGTTCTGATTACTGCATTTACTGATTATCGAATATTTACAAACGAGTACTGATAATCGAGTACTGAGCATCGAGTACTAGGTATTAAGTAATGAGTTTTGAGTATCGAGCCTTGGGTATCGAGTAAAGAGTTTTGAATACTTAGTATCGACTACTGAGTAACCAATATTTAGTATACAGTATGTACTGAATGTACTGAGTATCAAATGCTAAGTATCGAGTACCAAGTATCGAGTATAGAGTTTTGAATACTTGGTATCGTTTAGTGAGTAACCAATACTAAGTATACAGTACATACTGAATGTACTGAGTACCAAATGCTCAGTATCGAGTACAAACTTACGTATACTTAGTAAGAGTGTGTATAGAATGTATTGAGTATCTAATGCTTAGTTTCAAGATCTGAGTTTAGAGTTTCGTACACTCAGTATCGAGTCCTGAGCATCGAGTACTAAGCATAAAGTAATGAGTTTCAAGTATCGAGCCCTGAGTATCGAGTACTGGGTATCGAGTAAACAGTTTCGAATACTTAGTATCGATTAGTGAGTAACCAATACTTAGTATACAGTATGTACTGAGTATCAAATGTTAAGTATCGAGTACCAATTATCGAGTATAGAGTTTCGAATACTTGGTATCGTTTAGTGAGTAACCAATACTTAGTATACAGTATGTACTGAATGTTCTGAGTATCAAATGCTAAGTATCGAGTACAAACTTACGTATACTTAGTAAAGAGTATGTACAGGATGTATTGAGTATCAAATGCTTAGTTTCAAGATCTGAGTTAAGAGTTTCGTATACTCAGTATCGAGTACTAAGCATTAAGTAATGAGTTTCAAGTATCGAGCCCTGAGTATCGAGTACTGGGTATCGAGTAAAGAGTTTTGAATACTTAGTATCGTTTAGTGAGTAACCAATACTTAGTATACAGTATGTACTGAGTATCAAATGCAAAGTGACGAGTACCAAGTATCGAGTATAGAGTTTCCAATACTTGTTATCGTTTAGTGAGTAACCAATACTAAGTATACAGTATGTACTGAATGTTCTGAGTATCAAATGCTAAGTATCGAGTACAAACTTACGTATACTTAGTAAAGAGTATGTACAGGATGTATTGAGTATCGAATACTTAGTTTCAAGATCTTAGTTTAGAGTTTCGTATACTCAGTATCGAGTACTAAGCATTAAGTAATGAGTTTCAAGTATCGAGCCCTGAGTATCGAGTACTGGGTATCGAGTAAACAGTTTCGAATACTTAGTATCGATTAGTGAGTAACCAATACTTAGTATACAGTATGTTCTGAGTATCAAATGCTAAGTATCGAGTACCAAGTATCGAGTATAGAGTTTAGTTTTAGTGACTAACCAATACTTAGTATACAGTACATACTGAATGTTCTGAGTATCAAGTGCTAAGTATCGAGTAAAAACTTTCGCATACTTAGTAAAGAGTATGTACAGGATGTACTGAGTATCGAATACTTAGAATCAAGTTCTGAGTTTACAGTTTCGTATGCTCAGTATCGAGTAGTGAGTAACGAAAACTTAGTATTTAGTATATACTGAGTATCGAGTACTGATTATCAAGTATATGGTATCGAGTAGTAAGTATTGAGTAATTAGCATCCAGTACTGAGTATCAAGTATCGAGTTCTATTTAGTTTCAAGTACTGAGTATCTAGTGCTAAGTACTGCATTCTAGGTATCGAGTACTAAGTATCAAGAACTGTGTATCAAGACCTGAGTATCGAGGTTTTCTGATTTGTGACACATATTTTCCTCTGCAAAAATATACTTACTCGACTATGTAAGGTTGGAGGTACTTCATAACGTAGCTTTTTCTTTCCTTCAAGTTTTACGTCTACTATGGAATTTCATTCTCACTTTCTTAGAAGTAATCCTCATGTTATTTTTAGTATGCTGTAAAAGTTTCAGAACTTACAGATTCTTCGGACAGATTCTTCAGGCAGATTAAATTTTTACTTAAATTTTAACCACACTCAGTTTGTGTGGCGCCACATTTGAAAGTTCTAGTCGACTTTTTAAAGTATAATTATGCTCCAAAAATGTTTCCGTTCCACAGTTCGTTCCATTTCACATTACCACGTTAATTGGCTTTGGTTTCTTTTAACAAGTAACTGGCTTTATTTAAATCACTTGGGCAATTAGCAAGCAATTTGCTTTACCTCTCAACATATTCTGACAATTCAATACATTTGTTGTTCTAAAATACTATTTTTTATTCTAGAACTACATGGAAAAGGATTTGGGTAAAGTGGTGCTATATAGCACCAGCATGGGCATCATACGCGACACCTATGCCAAGTGTGCCAATGTGAAACAAATTCTGCGTACTTTGCTGATCAAGTTCGAGGAGCGCGATGTCTTCATGAGTGTGGAATATCAACAGGAGATGCGGGAACGCATGAACGATGAAAGGATACGAGTGCCGCAACTATTTGTAGAGGGACAGCATATAGGGGTAAGTCGAAGCGGAGTTGGAGAAATTTAAATCTAAATTGGACTATTTTCCTCCCACAGAATGCCGACACGGTGGAACGTTTGAATGAGAGCGGGGAATTGCGTCAGCTGTTAAAGCCCTACAAGGTGGATTACTTCAAATATTTCAATTAATTTTAAAAACTCATTTATATTTCCCCATTTCTAGTCAATTGCCACGGCTTACACCTGTCAGACCTGTGGCGGCTATCGTCTATTGCCCTGCCCCTCCTGCAGTGGCTCCAAAAAGTCTGTGCATCGAAATCATTTCACCGCTGAATTTGTGGCCCTCAAGTGTATGAATTGCGATGAGGTGGGCCTGGTCAAGTGCCCAAATTGCTAAAGAAAACGAACAAACAAAAAAGTCAATGTCTAAACTTAATTTATTCGCTGACCCTATAAAGATATCATACAATATTTTTTTTTTGTCTATCCGTAAAACTTTTTTTTTTTTGCGCAATTTTATAGTCGATTATTATTAACAGTTGTGATATTTGAAACAGAAACAGTTTGTTACACACACATACACACACACACACACACACACACACACAGACACACATTAATGTCTTATCTATATGTGAATCAAAGAGATATTACAAATAAACTGAATAATGGAGAATGAATGTAAAATACAATACAATTTATTTTAATTCAGCTGTAGAGATGGCCAAAGCATTGCCTACTTTTTGGCTGCCCGCGAGTTATGAGACCAGAGGTAAGTAAATTTAAGAAAAGAGTTCAGGGATTATGAAATAAGCCCATACTGGAGAAAAATAGAAAATATAGGGTGGCCAGAGCGAGATTGAAGAGCTGGCTGTCCTCGCCCTAAGAATACCAACCAGGTTCATAACATGCTGTTGGTTAAGAATAGATACATAATTATTCCTTACTTGCTTATCTACGTTTATTTTACATGTTAACTACATAGGTGCCAGACAGTAGTTAAACCATTGTCTACTTTTAGGCCGCAGATGTATAATACTTATAACAAAAATTAAGAACGAACACAGACTTTATCGCTGAGAATCTATGGACAAAGTTGGTATGCTTCTAAGACCTTAACTCAGAAAAATAAACGACCGGCAGTTGTGGCTGCCTTTAGTAATGGACTTTCAAGTTGATTATAAAACCTGGTCAGATCACATGCCTATAAAACTATGTCTAAATGTCGGCGAAACGGTTATAACAAGCACAAAAATTAACCTTTTACCAAAACTATTTTGGAGCGAAAAATTGGCAAATAATTATAAAGAAAAGCTAAGTTCGCTATTAAGGGGGGCAAGGCAAAGTATACTTCTACCCATAGAAAGTCTCCAAAAGGCAATAAAAAGTGCGGCACCCCTACAATATGGAACAAACTGCAAGAATGATCAGAAGGAAAAGTGGTTCGATACAGAATGCCAAGAGGCAAGGAAACATTCTATGAAAATGCTGCAAAAATACAGACGCAAACAAGATGAGACAACAAGAAATACAAACAACTCTGTCAGGAAAAGAAAAAACGTTACTCAAAGGATTTACAAGAAAGCTTAGACAACGTCAAGGATAGTAAGGACTGGTGGCAGCTGGCACGCAATTTAAAAAACGAAGGCCTCCGAAGGGGTAGATTTCGAGCTTCACTTTACAAGATTGCTAAATTCTGAGTTAACGGCACCCGACATTCAATATCCAAAACGATTTATAGTCGTGGAGACACTAGACACCTACACCTATAACATCTGATAAGATAAACAGTACTTTAAGGAAGGTGAAGTTAAATAAAGCGCCAGAAGAAGATCGAATATGTTATGAATTTTATATGAATGCCCCGGATGACTTTCTGGAGGAATTGGCTGGAACATACTGTGAAATCTATGAAAAAGGAGCAGATGATCCAGTAAACTAAAGCGGAATATCATTTATAAACTGCATTGCTAAGATATTCATTGGCATTCTCAACTCGCGGCTTGCATCAGGGGTAAAGGAAAATGATATTCTTAATGAATTCCAAGCTGGATTCAGAGCACAGAATTCAACATCAGATAATGTCCATAGCTCACCTAACCTTGCACAGAAACAGAAAACTTTATGCCTTCTTTGTGGACCAGCGCTGCCTTTGATACTGTATCCAGAAGCTAAATACGATGGGAGTATCAACAAAGATGACCAATCTTATTGAAGATCACACTGGAGAAGAAGGGCATCTACTTGGAAGAGATTCGTGTACATTACCTATCGCAGTCCTCAATAACGCAAATAATAATCAATGGCAAAACCTAATTCATTACCTCAAATCAGCAATAGGATATAAAAAAAAAATATTAGCAGAAACTTTTTAACTTATAAGAAGAAAACTATATACTAGCCGAGCAACACAATCTCCGACTGACGACATAATTTTGTCATAGTCGCATTCTTCTATGTTTCTTGTAGTAAATGTCACAAAAAAAAAACGAGAAGGCCATGCTAACTTCGTCTTTGCCGAAGTTTTAATACCCTTGCAAATGTCTTAAGGGTACTGTATACCTTAAAAAAATTTTTTTTGATTTTCTTTTTATTTGCTTAAACGATCTATTAGGATCTTATAAACATCCTGAAAAACTTTCAAGCTGATCCGAAACTCAGTTTAAAAAAAATAAACAAAAACAATTATTTTTTCCGACCCTTTTATATGAAAATTGTTTTTATCGACCGTCGTATTTTTAGAAATTCTTAGTCTTTTCACTTTTTTGGTCAAAAACTTTATAAATATTTATAAAATGTTCGATATTATGGAAAAAAAAATTTTACTTGGAAATTTTTGAAGATTTTATTTTTTACCATGTCTTGACGCACTTTGACTCAAATTTTTGGAGAACTGCTTAACCGATTTTGATAATCTTTTTTTTCGGTGAAAGTTAACACCCAAATGCACCAAATCCGACTTATACATTTATTAAATATAATTTATATTTTAATATTTTATTTCATCGAATCTTTAAATGCGATTATCTCGGAACCACTTTTTCCAAAATGGTTGCAAAGATTTAAAGAGTACCTGTTGACCGATTTTCAAATACTTTCCCTTAACGGAGCTAGGACCAATACAGTGGGAAAAAAGTAGATTTTCGAAATTTTGACTTTGAAACACCATAACTCCGCCATTTATTGACCGATCCAAAATATCCTAGTTCGCACCAGAATTACATTATTTCTTAACTTAACCCTGTCTTCAGTTTTAAATTCAGGTCATCCGTTCTCAAAAAATTTTTGCAACCATGGGCCTATGATTTAAATTTTTGGTTAACTTTGAACAGAAATACAACAACAACCGTAGGTACAACAACGACAACAAAAATTACTAAATTTAGTTTAACCGATTACCTACCCAATGAAAAAATCAGCTTTTTAATACCACTTATAGTTTTTGAGTAATTTAATTTTTTGTAAACCTTTAAAAAATGACACCTGGAGGTACCCTCAAAAATATTTCACCTCATAGTGCGTTTCCTATAATCCGAAGATTAGAAAAAAAAACCATACTTCTAGGCTGATTGTTAAAGAGAACATTCTAAATATAAAATGGGAATTAAACTAGGAGAGGTACTTTTGGGAACTCTTAACTCTAAGTTTCTGTCCGTCCGTCTGTATGAACACCTAGATCTCAGAGATGGTAAGAGATAGAGGTTTGACATGTATGGGACAAATGCTTCTTATACTTGCACGCAGATCAAGTTTGTTTCAAATTTTGGCCACGCCCCCTCCCGCCCCCGCAATTTGGAAAAAACGTTATATCTCCCGCAGTTTTGAAGATGGACAATTTGTACCTTCTAGAGATAGTTAGTAATTAGCAAAATGAATCGATTTGCCGAAGAAATGATAAAGATCGGATGAACGGTTTTCAAGTTATGAGCAAAAAGTGAACCCAAGCCCCCAGCTACCACCCCTCCCTTGCTAAAAAAATGTTGCATACTTTTCGGATGGTCACCCTAAGGAACGCAGGAACACCGTTAAACATGTTTTTTATGAGTAACGGCCATATCGAAGTCGGTTAGAGCCGACTTTAACTTACGCTCTCGTTTTTATTAATTAGATGATTAAAGGACACATGAACTGTAAAAATTCCGTGGTATTGTCAAAACTGGAAAGTGGTCTTTTTAAATTTGGAAAATTTTGACCACCGTGTTTGGACCTAAAGAATAAGAGTAAAAGTTACAAAAAAAAATAAATGAAAGCAGAGCCACTAACTATTACTAAGCTTTCATTCTGTGTGAAAGTATTCGCATTATTAGAAAACGCACATCTCTGGGAAATGTTTCTCAAATAAGGCAACCAAGACATTGGTGATTGCTTTGGGCATCCTCATCTTTAAATGGCAAGTTCAACCGTTATGGGTTGGAGCATTTTAAATACAGAATTTGTTGAATTAGCCATATACCACCGAATGTGTAGCCAAAATCATGCTTCAGACATTTTCCCACTCCCTTCTTGGGGAACCCTGAATTATTTCGTGTGCATCAGACAGTTACGAGAACACTTAAACCTACAATAAATGAGCTTATCTTTCCATTTCAGTATAAAGTTATTTTTGTCGGTTCGTAGATTAAAAATCCATGCGTACTGGCGTAAGCTGGGTGCACAAGCGGTTATTGTTGATTTAAAAGAACTGCAAGGGGGAACAACGACAGAATATCGTTTTATTTTGATTTTTTCAATACAAGAAATTTTAAAATTTTGATTTGGCGCTAATGCGCCCTGTTGTTGTTTGTGCCTTGTTCTGGTTTAAATATGTGGGACCATTTGGTTGGTTGGTTAGAAAGAAGGTTTGAAAAAGTAAAATTGATTAAAGAAGTTGCTTCTAATTCAGGTCATCATCCTCTTCGGAACTGTCATCTCTTGGCTCCGCTCTACGCTCCGGCTGATACATGACAACATCTATGTAGACTCCGAAATCTCCTGCGTTATTCCCATCCTCCTCGTAATCGGTCAGACTCCCCACCTCAGAATAGAGGTCATCATCATCATCTAAGCCCGCATCCTGTCGCATTTCCGCATTGTACTCATCCCTTAGGTTCATATACATGCGCAAGTTCTCCTCGGTATAGTCGACAATGCGGCGACTGCGATTGCGCAGATATTGCTTCTGGCGCAAGTAGATCTTCAGTATGCCCTTGATGCCGATGTAGGTGGCGCCACCCAATAGGCTGCGATGCAATGGGTTTGCTATCTGACGAAAGAGCACATTGCCCACCATGGTGGCAATGGTGGGCAACATTACGGCGCCACAGAACACACGGGACGCATTGCGCGGTTCGCCAGCCACAGGCATCACTGGAACTGGGACGTTCGCTTCCATCTCGGCATTGCCACCAAAGATCCATTTGACCAGTGGAATTTTGCGCATTATGTTGTGGGGACCGCGCAGGTAGCGCAGGACAGCATCCTCCCAGCGTATCAGGCGTGAGAGTATCAAGCCCAGGGGTAATGTGGGCAAGGCGACCAACAGAAACAGGGGATCGGCATCCTCCATCAGCTCCATGCCACGCTGATGACCCATTAGCTGGAGCACGGTAATCGCTCCATAGGTCATGGAGGTCCAATAGAGCGAACCCGTAATTAAGAGTCCCGCCACATAGGGACTCGTGCGACGCACCATTGCGTCCACCACTTCCAAAGCTCTGGCCAGTCGGCTGACCTGGGGAAACACTATGAGGTACTCCGTCTGGCATTGCTGGCACTTCACCGGGCGACGAGAATTGCCCCTTTGCTTCTCATCGATCCAACGATAGAGGCAACTCTGATGCACCCATTTGGTGGAGCCACGACACTGACACGGCTGCACCCAGATGGCCCGCGGATTGTCCTCCTCGGTGGCAAAGCAAATCCAGCATGAACGTTCCGGCTCGCTTTCGTCCTCGCGAGTCTGCTGAAGCTCCAACCCGGACATGGCTAGACAAAGGAGATCGGGAGAAATTTCGGGTGGATGGGAATTTTGCCAAGCGCGTGCGAAGACTTTCGGTTTACAATTTCGAATGAAAATGTTTCAACTTTTCAATAAATTTTTAAATAAATAAAATCTTTTGCGTATAAATGTAGATATATGTGTATATTTGTGTAGAAAATCTCGTCCGGACGAGAGTCGGTAGAAACCTAATGAATACAGATGTAGAACTGAATCCGAGAGGCTAGCCTGATGACAGGGCTAGAAATATTTTGAGTGAATTGAAGCAGGTAAACTGATGGAAAACAAAATAACAAAAAATTCAAAAAAAAAAAAGTGTAAACTAAGGCTGCAACAAAGACTGAAACAAAACAGCAACTTAAGTTCTATTTTTGCATGTTCGCTTGCTGCCAGGTCTTGGTGTTCTGCCGCCCTTAACATTTCGTTCATTTTAACATTTATATTCACCGCATACGTGTGTAAAGCTTGCTTATCCACTTTGTTTGGACTTGAGTTTGCAGAATATCATTGATGAACAGTTTAAATAACTATGGAGCAAGATGACAGCCCTACTAGATCCCATAAGTTACGGGAACGGTTTGGTTTTCGAGGTCGATGAGAAAAATGTAGACGAGGCACGGCTAGGCTTTGGAGCCCGTCGAATTGTTGCTGGTTGTTGATCCTTCACAAAAATCGCCCACTCGAATTTTTTTCTGCTCGAAATAATTTTTTTCGTTTTCTTTGTTGTAAGTAGTATATTTGTTTTTATTTAGCATTTTGCCGAAATATGCTTAATTGTTTAAAAAAATTAACTAATATTCAATTGCTTGATTTCCAAAGCCATTGGTAATAAAAACGAGATCATAAGTTAAAGTCGGCTCTAACCGACTTCGATATACCCGTTACTCATGAAAAAACATGTTTAACAATGTTCCTGCGTTCCTTAGTGTGACCATCCGAAAAGTAAGCAACATTTTTATTGGGTAGGAGGAACCAAGTGCTTGGTTTATATGATCATCGCATGTTAATGTATTGTTAAAAGTAAATCCTAAATAAGCAGTCTTTTCCACATCTATATATGGGCATTTCCGCCAAATGGTAAGCCTGGACCGAAAAATAAAATTTAATGACAATTTTATATTTAATTATTTAACATGCAAAACATATGCTATGTTTACAAAATCTCTTCATTGCAATCAATTAAGAAGAAAAAAATGCATAGAGACCAAAAAAGTTCGATTAACGGTTAATTTTTATCTTGCTCTTTCTAACCGTACGTTCGCGGCCCGTACGTTCGCGACCGGTATTTAATTCAATTTAAAAACAAACAATCGAGATATTTTTCTGCGTAAACACTCAATAGAAAGCTACATTAATCCTCTTTTATAATAAATTAGTAGCTTTACAATATCCCGTTCCATTTCGCAGAATTTTGCATTTCACTAGATTAAGCCAAAGTCGACTTCTATTGCGCGTACGTTCGCGACCTCATGCTTATCGCTATTATTATGAAATCTAAAACTCGATAAGCCCCGTCTTTTGCACTAAACACAGAGCTAACAAAATGCTATCAAATCGCAAAAAGAAAAGTGCGGATAGTTTTTGTTTTCTGTCTATTTTAGTCTTTTTTGTACATCAAAAGCGTACAAACGTACGTTTGCGACCCGCGGAAATGCCCATATATAAATCTGTACGCCCGACTGACAGAAGAATATCATATTATCAACGCACAGCCTAAACGGCTTATACTACAGGTTTGAGATTTGGCATAGACCTTCGTTTAGTTATGCAGGCCCACACTAGGAGTGAAAATTTGGAAAATTACACCCGGAAAAGTCGGAAAAGCGTCGGAAAAGTTTGTATGGAAAAAATGTTATTTTTTATCCGATTGACTTGAAACTTGGTTTGTAAGCATAGTACCCGAAATAATTCGACACGTGTTTTCACGTGTTTTAGAAAATCCGCACACGAGGAAAATGGCCGGAAAATTTTGCATGTAAAAAACTATTTTTCATTCGATTGACTTCCGATGTTGGGAAATTTGACCCAACGGTCGGAAAATTCCTGGAAAATTCAGCATGAAGAAAACTATTTTTCATCCGATTGGCTTGAAATTCGGTTTGTGAGGACGGAATACGAAATAATTTGAAATGTGATTTTTCAATGTTGGAAAACTTGACACAACAGTCGGAAAATTCTGCATGAAATAAAACATTTTTCACCCGATTGGCTTGAAACTAGGTTAGTAAGGACAGAATACGATTTAGTTTAAAATGTGATTTTTCCATGTTGGAAAATCCGCCCCCAGGTGTGAAAATTCCCGGAAAATTCTTCTTGCAAAATAACTATTTTCGTCCGGGCGGGAAGTGGGTGTGCGTTGGTTCTATACTGTTGAAGGCGCAGCGAAGCGCAACGGGTTATTTGCTAATTGTCAATATTAGTACTGTCAATTTCAAGCTTTTGCAATGTGTCTATTTTATAACTCCATTTCTCCTAGTCCAATCACTAATTATACTTAGTTCGCTATTACAAATACTAATACACTCAGAAATTTTGGCTAACGGACGACTAACATACATTTGCACACATTTGGACCTCACATTTAGACAAAACACTGGGGAGGTCATTGATAAAAAGACTAAACAATAGTGGTCCTAGGACAGATCCTTGTGGAACACCCGATTTTACTTAAAGAAAAGTTGACGATCCCAATTGGGTAACTACAGCTTAGATTCTATGGATCAGGTACGACTTCATCAATTTTTACGGCAGTGTTCGAGAAATTGTATCAAATTTTTTGCATTAGGTTCTCAATGACTTTTGCAAGAAATTTAAGAACCGTTAGGAAAAATGGGGATAGACAAAATGTTGTTTCTTTTCCAGAAAGACGGATTAAAGACGGATTAAAGACATGTTGTCTAAGAGATAAGTTAGCAGTACTTTTATAAATTTGGGGCTAAGATTATTTAATCCTTCCGCCTCGGAACTTTATCTTGAGGAATACATTCCAAGGCATCACAAAAACTAAAGCTATTATCGCAGAGTTGTTGGACATTCGGGTAGCCTCAGGTACATTAAATTGCACAATCTTGTGATTAAGAGCATTATTATTTAGTCTGCCGTCTCGTTTTCCCTATTCTTTCCCTCCAATGATGTCTTGTCGAAATGCCGTAATCGTTGAAACATTTTTTAATGGAAATAAAAAAAGTGAAAAAGTTTGCCATTTAAAAACAATTATGTAAAGAGGTTCAAAATTTGCTGATCATTTTTTACAATCGTTTAATGTAATTTCCCAAACAAAAAAATTGGGTATTTTGCCCAAAATTTCCAACCGCTGGGCCAGTGCTTTCAGTTCATTGTTCTTCTTCTTGCTTTTAATTTTGTATAGAGGTGGACACGTGATTTGCAGCGTGATAGAGATGACCGGGCAAAAATGAAAAATCTACTCTGCTTTTTGTTTTACTCTTTAGCTCGTATTCAATTTTATTTGTGACTTTTCATGTACTATTCTTAATAACAAAGTAGTCGGTACCTTTACAGTTACATACGTCCGTAACTAACCGTATGAAAAGATTTAGTATCACAAAAACAGTCTGTCCAAATTGAGCTAATTTTCATTTATTGAAATAAAAACACGCTACATAGCTGACTATCATAATGTTCCCTAGCATCCAGAGACACAAGAACAGTTCGCGGAAATCTACATCTGCAAGAACTACAGAGCGTGGATCAGATACATCGAAATCTGTGGGCATATTGAAGGACGCAGCCTCAGCATGCAAAACTGATAAAGAGAAGAATTCTACTTTGACTTCTTCAAACTCAATGACCAGTACTGAGGACTCAGCTAGAGTAAGCAAGGAATTACCATCCTCATCTTCGCAACGTGGAACTGAAGACTTGACATCAGCTGGCAAAACTGAGGAATCAGCCTCAGTAGGCAAGGCGAAGGAAACATTAAGCTCTATAGAGGAAACAGAGGCCTCGACCTCAGGAGGCAAAGATGAGACAAAAAGGTCTTCTTCCACGACTGAGGACTCAACTTCAGGGAGCAAGGCTGAACAGAAGAAGTCGTCTTCCATGTCTGGGGGGACTCGACCTCAGGAGGCAAGAAGCTTACTACAGGAGAAACCACTTCAGTAAGCAACAGTGTGAAGAGTACAACTGAATCTAGGTCTTCAGGGGACACCAGCACAACTGAGAAGACATCTGCAACCACTGTAAATACAGCTGAGAAGAAGACCGTGCTTTGCTCGACATCTTCAACCACTGAAGATTCATCCTCAGTAAGCACTCCTGAGGTGAAATCTACATCTTCGTCTGTAGTAACCACCCCAGATAAGAAGACCCCCAAATCGTCTTCATCTTCCAAGCGTTCGACCTCACCTTCAGCTAGAAAAGCTAATAGAAAGAGCAAGCACAAATCCAAGACCACCACCTCAGTCAAGACCACAACTGAGGACTCTGACACCTTAGCCTTGGCTCTCAGAACTGAGGACTCTGCCTTAAACTCTGTGCTCAAATCTGAGTACTCGTTGTTACGTCGCAAAGCTGAGAGCTTGGCCTTAGAAAGCCAAGTTTCCGTTGAGATCAACCGTCAACGACTATTTATACCGCATTGGTTCTGGCGTCGCTATATTGACAGCGAAACGGTGCCCCGGCATTTGGCCGTGGAGCTGGAGCGTGCCGCTGGCATGGCCGAGGCGTTGGAGTGTTTGACCCCACTCTCGGTCAAGTCCAAACTATGCCTGCTGGGTACCAGCAATGGGGAGCTGGTGGCTCGTGATGTCAAGGCTGCGGTGGTCGATCTGGGACAGGGCGTGTTGGATGACAGTCTCATGAGTATTATCCACATATCGAGATCCAGGAAATACTGTATGGTGTCCAAGAAGTTTACCAAGGACGCTTTGAAGGTGGTGACTTCAAAGTTAAATGAAGCGGCTGGTGATAATCTGGAAAAGGTCAAGACCTGTAGTAAGCCAGTGGCCATCAATTCACAGGACTTTGAGATTGTCTGGAGGCCCATAAATGTTGGTCCATATACCGTGGCGCGTTTTTTGATGGAAAGTGAGAAACAACATTTGAGTGAGTATTGGTACATTTTATAGCCTTGGAGAGAGGGTATATATTAAAATTGTACGGATGTGAAAACATCTCAGACCCTATAAAGTATATATATTCTTGATCAGCATGACGAGCTGAGTTGATATAGTTATGTCCGTCTGTCTATCTCCTCGTATCTCCTCCTAGCTATCTTAACCAAACTCTGCACATTTGTCGGAACCGGATCGGATGACTATATCTTATAGCTGCCATAGGAACTATCGGTTGAAAAATGGGTTTTAATGAGAAAAACTTTTTTATTGCGTCTCCCACTTCAGCGATTATTAATATTCTACGCTTTTACACATATTTAGAAGTTTTGTTTAAAATCGGATGACTATATCTTATAGCTGTCATAGGAACTATCGGTCGAAAAGTGGATCTTTGTAAGAAAAACTTTTTTATTGCGTCCCCTACTTCAGCATTTATCATCGTACAACTGTTTTATTCATTCTCTTTACATAGTCGTTCTTACATGTGATTAGTGTGACCAAGTATCATAAATATAACAATTCTCTCCCTAGTAATTTAGGTATATGCTTACATTCTAATCTTAATTAAGCATAGTTTAACAATCTTAGATCGGCGCAAAATAACTTCAGGCAATCTCGGCTCATTGTTTTGTAGAAAAGGTAAAGTATCGTCACGTCTGTAGAAACGGTACGAATTGGTATACTGATCGTTTTAGTTACTGGTGTTTCTGATGTTGCTTTAACAGGCAAGTCAAACGTATTCTGATTTATCTTTGGAACGGACATGTTCTTCATCTGATCCAAATGCCTTTTCCAAACTCTGCCGTCATCCAGATTTACATTATAATGCAGTTCCCCTACTCTTTCCTCGACTTTTCCAAACTTCCATTTGCGAAGCCTAAATAATCGCGAACCGCAAACCCTTTTCAAAAAATTTTTCCTAAAATCATTCTGAGACAAAACCAAATCTATTCTCGACTGAATCTGGCGCCCCATCATAAGCATTGACGGAGATTTTCCTGTATATGGAATTAATATTTCGTTAAGCACGGATTCCATTGTGCTAGAAGTACACTTGGATGTTATTAGCTTATTCTTGATTGTCTGTACATATATCTAGGCTTGTCCGTTTGTGGCTCCTTGTTTTTGCAATACTTCAAGGCTTTTTAGGAAGTCTCGAAATTCCATAGAATCAAATTGTCTACCATGATCACTGACGAATATGTTTGAATTTCCACATTGAGAAAAAATTTCTCTACATTTTTGAATCGTTGTTTCAGTACACTCAAAAAAAAAATCAATCCATATGGGAACAAATCCCAAGCGGTAATGAAAACAACGTAATCCCGGATATGATTGACCCGTTTTGAAAAAAGATTGAGTTGATTCGACTTTTTCAATCCTAAAAAGGATTACATATATCCCGGGGTAATCCTATGAAAGATTGAATTGTGCAAAAAATTCATCATTTTATGCCTATTCTAGATTAACTTATGCTCGATATATAGTTGATTTGATCTCAGGATAGATTACTATTTTTCTTTTCCTCCGCTATGCCATTTGCCGTAGGACATGCTCATACACTTCAAAGACCACTCAGATCAGTTTTGGTTAATTCAGATTTCTGAAAAAAAACAAAGAAATAAATATAAAAATTTTTGGCTTCACTGGGACTCGAACACATGACCATTCGCACTGAACAGGAATGGAACGGCATCTCATCGCACACCACCATACCCAATGAAAGGGACTGTAGTAAGCACATTTGGAATGATACAAACTCGAAAGGAATGGACCAATCCTTAAAAGATTAAATTGTGTAGAATATCCCGGAAATCGAGATTGAATTTTCAAGCTCGTGCCGGGCTTACTTCAAGATTTAAAAGATTGAAAATATCTCGGTTTTTGATGTGAAACATCTTTAATTTCGGTACGGACGATTTTAGTAGGGATAAAATTTGATTTCAGCGTCACGTGACGCTGAAGTCATTCATATTTTGTGTTGTTTGATTTGTGGAGTTTTCCGCTGAAAACACACACACACACACACAAGAGGATGGGCAGAGCGGGGAAGCGAAGAGGTAGGAAAGATGCTGAAGAGGGCCAACTGGGTGGGTTCTGGGAAAGATCTGGGTGTGGTCTTGGTGGGATCTGGTGGTATGTGGGAGAGATTTGTGTGGAACTTATCTGGGTGGGATCTGGAGGGGATTTGGGAGGGATCTGGTTGGGATCTAGATGGGATCTTCATGGGATCTGAGTGGAATCTAAATGAGATCAGGGTGGGATCTGGATGGGATCTGGAAGGGATCTGGCGAGATCTTGGTGAGATGTGAACGGAATCTGAATGGGATCTAGATAGATCTGGGCGGGATCTGGTTGGGATCTGATCTGGGCGGGATCTGTGTGGGATTTCGTAGGGATCTGGGCGGGATCTGGGTGCCATCTGGTTGGGATCTGGTTGGTATCTAGCCGGGATCTGTGTGGGGCCTGGGTGGGATCTCTGTGCTATCTCGCCGGGATCTTGGTGGGATCTGAGGGTTCTGTGTGGGATCTGGGCGGTATCTACGTAAGATCAGCGTAGAATCTGAGTGGGATCTAGTCGGGATATAAATGGTATCTAGCTTGGTTGTATCTGGGTGGGATCTGAATTTCTGAATTTTCTGGATTTCTACTCTCCGTTAATGTTCTTCTTGCAAACGAGTACCCTTGCTGATTTATATTCCATTGGGAGAGCTTGTGATTAAACTTAGCATCATGTTTCACATCAGAGACTCTTGAGTGTTAGCGACACTCACACCTTTTTTTTTGTTAATGTGTAGTCATATTCGGAACAACACACACTTCTGGCCATTTAGAGAATGCATCCACCAAGATATAAAGATATTTTCCAAGAAATGGACCCGCATAATCTGCATGAACTCTTTCAAAAGGCTTCTTTGGTGTGGCCCAACCACGTATTGGGTCTGGCTTTGTAGACTGGCATTCCATACAACTGGTGACTAATTCTTCAATATCTTTATCGATATTGTTCCATGAAGTTTTCATTCTTACCATGCCATAATGTTCAGTATGCAATTCATCCAATATCTTTTTTCGCAACGACTTTGGAATTTGAACTCGCATTCCTCTGAGCAAACATTCATCATGTAACGTAAACTCAGATTGAGGAATGCCAAATCTGTCCTGAGGTTCACACTGATGACCAAATTTCCAGCATTCGATAAGCTTTTGTTTTATTTCACTTTTTATACCTGTTAGGGTATACTAAAGTCGTGCAAATGTATGTAACAGGCAGAAGGAATCATTTCCGACCATATAAAGTATATATATTCTTGATCAGCATCAACAGTCGTGTCGATAAAGACATGTCCCTCTGTCCGTCTGTCTGTATGAACACCTAGATCTCAGAGATGGTAAGAGATAGAGGTTTGACATGTATGGGACAAATGCTTCTTATACTTGCAGGCAAATCAAGTTTGTTTCAAATTTTGGCCACGCCCTCTCCCGCCCCCGCAATTTGGAAAAAACGTTATATCTCCTACAGTTTGGAAGATAGACGATTCGTACCTTTTAGAGATAGTTAGTAATTAGCTAAATGAATCGATTTGCCAAAGAAATGATAAAGATCGGATGAACGGTTCTCAAGTTATGAGCAAAAAAAAAAAAAATGTTGCATACTTTTCGGATGGTCACCCCTAAGGAACGCAGGAACACTGTTAAACATGTTTTTTCATGAGTAACGGGTATATCGAAGTCGGTTAGAGCCGACTTTAACTTACGCTCTAGTTAAATCAAAGCTGTTAACTGGAAGATTTTCTAGCATTTCTTCCTCAATAACGTCTATTTCTTCAACCATATTGTCTGTATCAGAAGTAGGAAGTCGTGACATAGACGTGAACTTTTTACACTTGATTTCATAGTCGAATTGCTCTAAATACAATGCATAATGCATAACTTTTTAACTCCAAATATCACTGCATACGCTTCTTTATCCATTTGTGAATATCTTTGTTGAACCTTACTAAGAGTTTGTGAAGCAAAATTCCATCCGTATTCCAATTGGACTTGCGTCAACTGCTAGGATTAACGGCAAAGTTAAATCAAGTTAGACTTCATTTGCCTTTTTATTTCCTTAAAAGATTTTTCACACTCCTTGTCAAAATCAAAATTTAGTGTCTGTTTAATGGAAATTCTTCATGAATCCTCCGTAATAATTAACCAAGCCCATGAAAACTCGTATATGCTCTTTAGTACTGGGAGTTTTCATTTGCTGTATTCGATACTATCCTTCATAAACTCAGACTTCTCAATATTTTTGTTTTGGTCAAAATCGGTTGGCTATATCTTATAGCTTTTATAGGAACTTTCGCTTGAAAAGTGGGTTTTATTTAGAAAAATTGTTTGTTTTAATGCTCTTGTTATAAAACTTCTCTTTCTACATCTCCCATTTCTTTCTCTTCTGCAGGTCCCGTTCGCGTTACCATGACCTCTGTGTCCAACTCCTGGCACTATAATCTTGAGCTGCAAATTGAAACCAAATTTTTCCAAGTCGACAGTTACCTATTTACCTACTATGCGCGCAGATTTGCCGATTGCTTGACAAATTTTTTGCAAATTCCCGTTAATCGTGTCCAATCGGGTCTTTTGAACAAGCTGTATGATTGGATGCTCCACGATGTGCCCGACTTGATCATTACCGAACAGATGGTGGCTTTGTTCATGGCTGCCGAGTATTTCGAGATCTGTGATATACTCGAGCAGTATTGGTACACCTTCTCGGTGAGCAGCAACAGCTGTCTGTGGGAACAGAACGCGTACCAGATCTATTGCACTGCCCGCGATCTGCGCTGCGAACAGATGATGGCCATCATGATGACGCGCCTGCGCAAAAGTTTTCTAGTCTTCGTGGCCTCACAGGAGTTTCTCCAAATGGATGCCAATGAAGTGGCCTTCCTGTTCAGACACGACACCGTTTGTGTGAACAGCGAGGATGAGATGTTCTATAGCGCCATACGCTGGCTGGAGTTTGATTGGAACGAGCGGAAGCTATATGTACCCTTGGTCATGTCCTCGGTACGCTTTCGTTATATTTCACCCTGGCTGCGTCGCTCTTTAGTGCAGGTACCCGAAACCGCTTTAATGGGCGAGGTAATTGAGATGATGGATCCTACTAGCTGGATATGGGAGTCGGACAAATATTGCCAGGCCACCATTGGCAAGGACGGCTGTCCCATAGTCTCCCGCTATAGGAACGATAAATCCACGGAGCGTTACTGGGTGCACTGTGAGGGGGTGGCCCATCACCATGATGTCAAGTGTCCGCGGTTCCGGGAGTTAACGTATAGAAGTTTTAATCAGTTTCTTCAATTGGTGCAGCAAGATGCCCAGGCTTATATCGAGTCCTGCGACTATATACCCAACAAACGTTGGAACAGTTATACCTGTTGCCCGGATCTAGATCTGATGGTCGGTGAGAACAAGCGCATCTGTCCACGAGTCACAATCTACAAGAACGAATTGGACAGCCAACTAACTATGGAAAGCATTTGAGGGCTTAGAGGACTAACTTTGTGTATATTTTTATCTTCATTTTTTAAATTCATTGCGGGAAGTGAAGTTCCATAAGGAATTGGAGTAGCTGTACCCCATATTTTAGATATTTGTTAATAAGCGTTTGAAAACTTTCGGCCAATAAAAAAAAAACTAATCAACTCAAAAAAACAATTGATTCTGTTTGACTTAAGGGCAGCTGCAATACAGCAGCATTGGTATGGATGCTGGGACTGCACTTGACCAGGCTGGTGTCCCCATAGAGCTCATACAGTTCGTCGTTTCTTCGAATGCAAAAATCATCGCCGACTTTTAAAGGTCCATAAATCCTCCGAAGAATTTTTCGTTCAAACACGCCAATCGCCGCTTCATCCGCTGCTGTCATTGTCCATGCTTCTGCGCCATACTGCAGGACTGGGATGATTTTTGCTATTTTTGTTCTTCGCTTGAGGTCTTTGCTCTTGAACTCCCTACTTAGCCCATAATAGCATCGGTTCGCAAGAGTGATTCTTCGTCGGATTTCCAGACTGATGTTGTTCTTGCTGGTTATCATCGTTCCGAGGTAGACGAAATCCTCTACAACATTAAAGTTGTACCCCTCCATTGTAACAGATTGCCCAAGTCGCAATGACTTATTGTCCGCGGATACTAGGTACTTCGTCTTGTCCTCATTTACCGCTAAACCCATTAATCTAGACTCCTTCTCAATCTCTGAAAACGCCTTGCTTACTGCCCGTTTGGTTTTGCCGATAATGTCAATATCATCGGCATATGGGCATTTCCATGACGTCGAACGGGACAATCGTACGCATTTAAACATTCAAAAAAGTCAAAATAAAACGGATTTTTATTTTCACAATAGGCTTAACTTATAGCTCTTCAACAGCCCTACAATTGATGCAAAGATCTATTTTGGAAAATTTTTTGGTTTCAAGATAATCGCAAATAAACATGACATTCGCACGGGACAAAAATAGAAATGGTTTTCGCGGGAAACCATTCAAACGCCGAATTCAGCGAATCCTGAGGCAATATATTAATGCGATAAATATTAGAATGTAGTGCAGTGGTGTCTCTTTAAAATGGATTTTATTTCACCCAAAAATAACGTACAGTTTTTTCAAAATGTAAGCTTAAGCATTTTCGCACGGGACATGTCGCACGGGACAGTTTTTTCCATCATTATATTTATGTGGTTTCTGCTATAATGCGAAGCAAAAACTTACAGATAATTGCATTGAAATAGTTTCTCATGGTCTCTTATGCATTCATGTATACCCTTTTGTACCATCAGAAATATTCTAGATAGCAAAAGTACATGTAATCTAAAGTCACTTTTTTCCAAAAAATTAAGCAATTTTAATGTCAAAATGAGAAAAATTCGGCTAGCACGGCCGTGAAACCGAATATATTCAATTGGGTTATTAGTAAATGTAATATTAGCTTACATTAGCTTAATTTGGTTGTTTCCCTATAAAAATTCGATAAAAATATAGTTTTTTTAACCACTTTTAACTTTTTTGCCAAGGTTGACCTTTTGGTGGAAATGCCCATATGCAATTAGCATTAGATTTTTATAAATAAATCCGCCGGTTCTGTTGGCATGTCGGCACTTGCGCAGTATATCTTCCATCAGTAGATTAAAGAAGTCGCCCTGCCTAAAATCTCTTTTGGTATCAAATGGTTCGGAGAGCTTTGCGTACTTCTCAACGTCATCATGCAAAGTCGAACGTACTTTGCTAGAATACCTAAAGTAGACAGGGCTTTGAAGAAGCTTGACCTTATCGGTGTGTCAAAGGCTGATTTATAATCAACAAAAAGATTGTGTGTTTGGACGCCTCTTTCATAGGTTTTCTCCAGGATTTGTCGAAGTGTGAAAATCTGGTCTGTGGTGGATTTACCAGGTCTAAAGCCACACTGATAAGGTCCAATCAGTGTATCAATAAACCGCTTTAGACGTTCACAAATAATGCGGGACAGAACCTTATATGCGATGGGGAGGAGACTGCAGGGTCTTCTTTTTTAAAGATCGGGCATAGAACACTTAGATTCCAATCGTCGGGCATGCTTTCGTCAACCCATATACGGCACAGAAGTTGGTGCATGCACCTTACCCATTCTTCGCCTCCAGCCTTGAACAATTCAGCGGGCAGCTCATCAGCGCCTGGCGACTTGTTGTTCTTTAGCCTTCTTATGGCTAAACAGACTTCCTGTTGGGTCGGCGGGTCTATCTCTATGTTGTCGATTGGTGGCATCGTTACTTCTCTAGTGGCGGCATCCTGTTCGTCATCGCCTCCCAGTAAATTGGAGAAGTAACTTCTAAATTTGTTAAGCGCCACTTGCGGATCTGTGACTAGATTATCCTGTTCGTCTTTGCATTGTGTGACTCTGGGCTTGAAACCTTCTGTTAATTGCTTAATCTTTTCTTCTTCCTCGCGCAGGCGCCTTTCCTGCTCATTCTTTTTCTTCTAAATAGGCGCTTTTCCTCTATCCTTTTCTTCTTGTAAACAATTTTATCAGCATCCGCTCTCGTCTGCAAAATTATCTTGTACACCACGTTTTTCTCTGCAGTAGCGCGTCGGCACTCCTCATCGTACCAAGACCGCCTTTGAGGGGATTCGGAGTACCCGAGTACCTCCTCGGCAGCCGCTCTCATGGAGTGTGATATAAAATGTATGGATTTGCTAAAGAAATGGTAAAGATTGGATGAGCGGTTCTCAAGTTATGAGCAATTAAGTGAACCACCTCCCGCCACACCCCCCCCCCCCCATTCACAACCAACACCGCACAATCTTAGAGAGAGGGAGAGAGAGACAGAGAAAGTATCGAAGTCGGTTAGAGCCGACTTTAACTTGCGCTCTCATTTTATTTGCTCAAACGTTCGATTAGGGTCTCTATAAACACCCTGTAAGACTTTTAAGCAGATCCGAAATTCTGTTATACAAAAATAAACAAAAAAAATTCATTTTCCCAACCCTCTTATATTAAAATCTTTTTATCGACCTTTCTTGCTTAAAGCACAGTACGGAGTACTCAATAAAGCGCTCGCAAACGAAAAACTCCGTTGCAGTCGAGTAGCCCGACTTCAAAATACCCTGTACAATTTTTTTTTAGCTCAGATCTCTTTGTGCGTTTCAGAGTAGATAGATTTAAGGCCCAAGATAATATATATTAAGCGACGTGGTTGGAACAGGGGCTTGGTTCACATTTTTCACATAACTTGAGAACCGCTCATCCGATCTTTATTATTTTTTCGGCAAATCGATATATTTTGCTAATTACTATCTTTAGAAGGTACGAATCGTCTATCTTCAAAACTGTAGGAGATATAACGTTTTTTCCAAATTGCGGGGGCGGGAGAGGGCGTGGCCAAAATTTGAAACAAACTTGATTTGCCTGCAAGTATAAGAAGCATTTGTCCCATACATGTCAAACCTCTATCTCTTACCATCTCTGAGATCTAGGTGTTCATACAGACAGACGGACAGACGGACATGGCTATATCGACTCAGCTGTTGATGCTGATCAAGAATATATATACTTTATATGGTCGGAAATGATTCTTTCTGCCTGTTACATACATTTGCATGACTTTAGTATACCCTTTTTACTCTACGAGTCAATCAAGCATTACAGTTTTAAATTCACTTGGCCCTGTACAGTTTGACACTCACTGATGTATGCCAATAGTTTGACATTCACTTAAGCAGCCTAAGATGAATTTCGAAGTCAATTTTCACGCTAGAAACACCTTTCAAAATAATTATTGCCTACTTTTAGGCAGCACAAAATTTGGTTGAAATTTCACTTGACTTTTAATTTTTCATTTAGTTTTTGTCCAAAAAAGTTGCTCGTCCAAAAATTGCTTAATTAATTTTTCGTTCATCTTGTTTTCTCTTCCCCCGTTTACTTCTCGCCCGCAACAGCCATGGCGGCTAGTATAAAGAATCCTGTCCAACTCAAATATGCCACCGGTTCGCCGCTGCCCTCGGCAATCTGTTCCTCAAAGAACTGGGAACCGAATTTGGCCATAAACGCCAGACCGGCCATGCCACCCAAATTCCAGCTACTCTCATTGATGGCCAGATAGAGCAATGAGGTGATATTACCCAAAACGGTGAGAGTCTTGAGCGTATTGCTGGCATCGCCGCCCTCCTCGCTGCCCTTGACCATGCCCAGTATCACGCTTACGGCCAGCGGCACTATGAACAGGCCATGTCCCAAGGCAATATTATTGCTCTCCGAACCCAAATATAGATCCACATTGACCAGTGGCAGCGGCACAATTTCCATGATGGACTTGGTTGTCGCATGGACATCGTGAAGGCTGCTCTCGCCCGACAGGCAGCCGGCCAGGCCGAATAGTCCATGACAGAAGCCAATTACACAGGCCGTGAAGGCATACGGATGCTCCTGAGGGCCCATCTTGTAGAATCCATAGCCAGTGGCGCCGCACAGCAGCACATTCAGCAGGCCCGATACAGCTCCGTTGTCCGACATGCTGGCTAAGTTCTAATACGAATACAGAGGGATTACCACGAATTTGCAAAATGGGTCGAAAGTTGTAAAAAATTTACGAAATAATTTTGTAGTTTTTAATTTTTTTTTTAATTTTTGGGATTACAATACTCAAAAGTGCTTTGCCCGACTTTCCCTCTATCTGGAATGTGTTTTGTCGACCGAAATGTTGAACGAGCTGTGTGACAATGCCCCAGACGGATGAATGCTCGAGCCAGGCCGAGTTGAAGGCAAACTCCTGGCCTGCTTGGGAAGGGGAAATGAAATGGAAATGTGGAAATAATTCAAATTTTGCATACAAACATTTCGAAGCAACCAAATCGTAAAATTTTTACAAAAGCGAAAATGGGAGCATGGCTCTGTACAATAATTTCAAGGTAGCGCAACCAAACAGTTTGCGTGTTTTTGCATGAAAGAATACATCAAAATATACAATTGCTATCCCAAATCATTAGGCCAAGTGCGTTTACGAAAATTTGTTCAATAACAACGAATGTAAGTTCAAAATTTCTAAAAAAAAAAGGACCAAAAGCCATCAGCCCCTACTCCCCCCCCTCCTCCACCGCTGCCACCATTCAGCTAGCGTATCATTCACTGGATTGTCCACTAGGCTAGAATAGCGCTCCACTCGAGAAGCGATTAATCATCTCACATCTCACATCTCATATTGTTGGTCCGCTCCATTCGGGCAAATTAACATAAGCTGTCGATTGGGTGTTGTTGGGTCATGGGAGTGAGGCCACTGCGGTACTCTCTCTATTGGGTCGCTATTGTTGTCTGCTCGTATGTAAATGGTGCCTATTTGGAGCAGAAAAAAACCCGCACTGAAGAGGCACTTGCGGCAAAATGCGCGAATACTTCGTACAGTGAGTACAGTGGGTGTTGCGCTGTATACGAAATTCCCTTAATCATCTTTGCGCGGCGCGCAAGTAATAAATCTAATTTCCCACAATGAGAACACTCCAAAAAACAAAAGGGTTCAATAAACGAACTCTGCCCGGGGGAGCCGGATGTAGTTGGTAGTTGGTAGTTGGGGTGGTGGTGGTGCCTAAGCTTGGCTCGCTCCAAACTAAACATAATTCCCGCTCAATGTCAGGCACAGGCCACAATGCCAGTCAATTACTTACGATAACACAACCAGTTCGCCCAGTTCGCCCACCCTCCCTCCGATTTCAGTTTCGATTTCGATTTCGTCACTCAAAATTAGCACGTAATTCCACCCCCACCCTAAACCTCCACCACTAAGTCATAAAAATAACAAAATTAACAAAGAAACTACTTTTTGTTGGAGTTTCTGTTTCTTTGTCGTCATGCTCATTGGGCAAGCTCGAGAAGAAGGGCGACGCGTGGTGCACAAATTTGTTGACATTAGGTCTTAAAATTTATTAGTTCCAATTGTCATTGGTGGCTAAATGGGACTAGTGAGCGGAAAGGGGGAGGGAAGGGCCCTATACCTTCAAAAAACCTGAGGCGTGGCCAATTGAAGCTTTTGTGTTCCAAACAATTAATCCAAAAGTAAGACCCAAAGCCCACGAAACGGAAGCGAAGGGAAATAAACAAACAAACAGCTGAGATTGATTTAGGAAAAAAGTTTTTCAAAAACTTTGAACATTAAGAAATGTATTCAGTTGGCGACGAACTGAGGTGAATCTCTGGTAGAGATTGAACAGATTGATCCAACAGAATCGATCTGAATTTAAAAAGCACGATTCCAAGCTGCTAGCATATGCGAATCCTTCTTGGAACTTTTCTATCGTTAAACTAATCGGATTGTTTTTTTCAGAGCTGTTGTCATTTGATTTCGAATTGTTTGCTTCATTCACGGCAATCTCAAGTAATGATTCGTCATTAATTCCTTAATCGAAACATTTAACTTTATTTGAATGAGCAACAGAAGGGCCGATACGGGATACACACACATACACAAAGGCCTTAGTGTTTTTGGCGTTTGCTGCTAATGTCGGATTTTGCTACAAGCCTGCCTTTGGAATTCTCAAGCGGTCATAGCAGTTCTGTCATGACACTAAGGACAGGCAGAGACAGTTGAAGATTGAATTGGTATTCATGAAATAGCGCTATACTGTCAACCAGCCTCCTTTGTGGTGTTGTGGCGTGTCTTGTTTTACAAAAGTTATGGACAAAATCCTAACTTAAATGACCTAGAGCCTGCTTAAAAAAGCTCTATGATTTTTAAATATTTTTCAACTTCAGGTACAAAACAATTCCAGAACCAGACTTTAAGTAATTCTCCAGTTACCCAAACTTTGGAATTTGCTTTGCAGTAAACGGGTAATTTGCTCTGGTCTATTCCTTTAAGCGCACGGGGACTCAACGACTTATACAAGCATTGACTTTACTTGAATGTCGCACAGTGGGGCGAAAAGGCTAAAATCGCGCCATAATTCAGCGGAGCCCTGTAGCAAAAAACTGTTGATGCCATTTTTTTAAGAGGATTAAAGTATTGAATAAAAAGTTAAAAGTTCGAAATATTTAGTGGAAAATTTTTTTTTAAGAATTAAGAATTAATCTGCGAAATAAATTTTTTTTTCGAAACATTGGAAGCTAAAAACTGGCCAATACGATTCTTTTCTAATATTATTAACATGAAATTATTTTTTCGCAGTCAAAAGACTATATCCTATAGTTTTCGGTGGAATAATCGTGTTAAATTTTTAAAACTTTTTAGATTTTAGAGATAATTTTAATAAAAAACAACATAACCAATTTCGTATTATATTTAACAATTTTCTTTATTCCTCATCGCTACTTTCACTTGAATTAGAGTACTCCTCTTGAACTTCAGGTACATTTTCTAACAGATCTAAAGCTGATTTTGGCATTTGATTTATTTTTTTTTCCTGTCTCTTGAAATGCATCGATACTATAGGATCCGAGGTAATGAACATTCTATTCAGAACATCGAAAAATGTTCTCTGTAAAGCTTGAAATCTTTGTTTCGGCCTTCCTGGGCCTCCTCGGTTAATTGACCAATTGGAAGCAATGCAAATTTAATTATTTCCGGGCCATGAATAAATAATTTATGCAAAGTCGGCGTCATATTGTACCAAGGGAACAAATTTACGAAATGCCTAGCAGTTTCCAAGGCATAATTTTTGAATTTGTCTATATTAATATCATAGTTGCATGAAACAACTATTAATATAGTGTGCAATATTTTAAGCAAATCGATGTCTATCTTAGTTATCTCTGCAGCAATTCTGCGCTTTGAAAAAATCGCCAAGCAATGTTACTATAGTTACTACTTCCAAATCCAGGTTTCGGGAGATCAATAAGTAAGCATAATTTTTCCTTGAATTCGTTCTGAATCCGATTTTTTGTGTGGCCAACAATTTCTTTGTCCTCTGCCGATCTGGCTTGCCACCTTCTTATAGGCATTTCACGTTAGGCAATAACATAACTAAATTAAACACTGCCTGCTTCATTTTCCATGGTAGTTTATAGAAAAGAATTTTAAAATTTAATCTACTCCCAAATATCAAGAAAGTAAACAAACAAAACAGATGTTAGAACAGCTGATTAATGACATTCAACATGTGCGCGAATGTTCCAGGGCTGGCAATATTTGAATTTTGAAAATGACTTCACTTACTAAAATTAAATTTTCTCAGAAAAGGCAAAAAAGGGCACGCTAACTTTTTCAGGACATAAAGTTTAATATTGAAACTTTTTTTTAAAATTTATTTCAAAGAGCGATCGCGCGCGGGCTGTTACTTTATGTCCAAAAATAAGCAAAAAAATGTAGTTTTTTTGGACCTTTTTCGAAAAATTAAAAAAAATATTAAATTTTTTTTTATAGAAATTTTATTTATACTAATGAACTAAGAATAGTCAAAAGTAATACTTCCGATCGCCACATATCCGCATAAAAGTTTCATATTCATGAAAAACGATGGCGAACATACAATAAAATGCCCTATTTAATGAATTCCTTGAAATCGAGGTCGAAAAGTGAACTTTAAATGCGTGTTGTGCGAGAACCAAATATCCTAGACTATATTTCTTTTTTGATTATTACGCAAAATTTAATTATCTTTCAAGTTGCATTTAAGCTTTCTTCAATATCTCAAAAACAAAAAATCAATTTTGGCGCGGAATTTGCTCTAGTCGCCCCAACGTGTGTCGCCTGAAGCATTACAACTTTTTTTTTGTGCCTTAAAGCCGGGAGATTCATTTTCATTCGTTGATCAAAAAGTTCGATTTGACCATTTTTTTCCTGCAAAGATTAGTTTCATCATCATTGAAAACTTGGTCAGGCAAGAATTCCTCTTCTTCAATGAACCCCTGAATTTCTTCTGCTTATGTGATAGCAGCTCCGTCATCGGTCTTAAATTTAATGCTATGAATGAAGAACCGTTTTGAAATTTATCGAACCATCCATTACATTAGCAACGAAATCTATGCTGGAAGAGGGCTCTCTATTTTGGTTGAGAAATTCATAACTCCTGAGCACCTTTTCCTGAATGATCCGCTGACTTAAAGAAATCTTTTTTTCTTATCTATCGTCTATCCAAATGCTAAGTGCTCTTTCCATTTGCTCCAAAATAGATGCACGTGCTCTACTAGTCAGTTTTGTAGATATTATATATATGCACTTACCGCCATTTCAAATATTGATTTTAAAGCGGCCTTTGACACGTTGATAATGAAATTGAGCTCTATCGGTTTATCGTATAAAATGGTAAAGATTATCCAATGCTTGTACTCCAAAAACCGAACGGAAGCACTTTATCGGATTGGTTCAAAACTAATATTGGGGTAAAACAGGACGGCCTACTAAGGGCCGATTTCTGTTCTGCAACGTTATTGCAACACCTGGGGATTGCAAAAAAATATTCAAAAATCAAAGGTAATGATTATAATGAAACGAGGAAGAACAGCAAAAGATGATCAGTGGATGCTAAATGGAGAGAAACTCGAGGTGATAAAACGACACTTACACCTAATATGAATTTCTCAAAACAAAGAAGGCACTAAACAGCACTTGAAAATCTCTTTTGGTGAAAAACACGTATACCCTAGCACGAAATTTAAAATGTTTCAAGCAACCGCCAAAGCGAAAACGTGCTATGCAGGACAAGTCTGGGGCTACCAGTTCTACGATAATGTGTTTACCTAACAACACCCCAACATACGCCACTCTTCTTGAAACTAAACAACCCCCACCCACTCTTCATTCAAACCCTCAAACAGCACTTTCTGTACATAAGTAAGGTGATGGATTTTGACCGTTCTAGATCACAATTATTGTCGAACATGGGAAACACTAACTCAAAAGCAGGTAACCACCTTTAAAGACACATCGCTGAAGAAGGAAGAATTCTTAACGGCGCTAAACGGTAAAGACTGGCATATGCTAGTTGAGTACCTAAAGAAGACGCTAAAATACATGTTTTATCTGAAGGGGACCAGTACCGCCACTGGAGAGGAACGACGAGTGAGGCAGCTGCATATAGTACTCGAAAGTGGTAGGCATCCTCGAAGGAAGCTGAGCTTGGCAGACGGATAAGTTCCATGCCAATCATATTATTTATATTTTTATACCTACTTAGAATATTACTTACTATTTTTGTATTACACAATGTTTTAAAAAAAAAAAGATACTACTTCTGTTTAGTTGGGAACGAACTGAGGTGAATCTCTGGCAAAAGGTGTTTGTTTTTTTGAACAGATTAAAATCCTATAATTTGTAACTAAATTATACACTCAGAAAAAAAACCAAACACGTTGTACCTAAAGCGAGAACAGACGGTGTCAATAGTACGGTAGGTACGAAATAATTCAATTGATTTCAATACAATCCCGAAATTCTTGTTATAAAACAATTTTGATATATTTTATGTACGCTTCGAACTATTATTTATGGTCTGAAGTAATTTCTAATATCAGCCCGAAAACATTTTTGAAACGAAATAATACTTTAACAAGGGAGAAAGTCGATCTGTACCTGGAGTAGAAGCTTAATGCAGCGCTGCTGCTGCACTCATCTTCAAGTTTCTCTCTCTCTTTCTGCTGAATAAAATGCGGTGTTGGTAGTTGGGGAGGGGGTATTTTATTATTTTTGCTCATAACTTGAAAACCGCTCATTCGATTTTTAAAATTTTTTTTGACAAATTGTTACATATTACTAATGACTAACTATATCTAGAAGGTACGAATAATCTATCTACAAAACTGTGGGAGATATGACGTTATTTCAAATTGCGAGGGCGTGGCAAAAATTGATCTGCCTGCACTTATATAAAACAATTGTTCTATACATGTCAAACCTCTATCTCTTACCATCTCTGAGGTCTGTTTGTACGGACAGACGAACGGCTTTACATACTTTTGCTTAAACCTAAAAAACTCTGTGTACCTTTGGTACAGAGTAAAAAAACTAAGAACAAAATGTTCTTAGATTGAGTCTATAAAATTCTAAAGCTTTCCCAATTTGTTCTTGAAACTAAGTCTTTTTAAAATATAATAACCAAATGCAGAAATCTATCATCATTCCATAACTGAAGTGTTAGAACCAGAATTGAATTTTAAGAACAGATTCAACTAAACAATTCCCATTTCCATAGCACACTTTTCGGAGTTTGCATTAATCCAAGAAATTTTCGTACCTTAACAACGATCTTTTTTTTAGGTTTTTTTCGGGTAACTGTAGGGTTTCAATAACGTTTGTCCTCAATAAATAATATTTACAGTGGTTTTTTTATTTGTTAATATTCTGTACTTAATTTAAGTACATTTAAGAACAAAACTTATTTGAAATTTTAAGTACAAAACGGTATATAGGAGGCTATCAAGATAGCTATTAAATATAGCCTCACAAGAACTAAACATATGTGCCCGTTGCTGCGCATAGTTTATGAATATTCATTCATTTCATCATTTCCAAACTTTGAGGATCAATAAATAATGCAGATTACGATATATATATACATATCTACTAGAAGGTCCGTGCATTCACGCGCACTAACAGACATGGCTCTATCGACATGTCTGATCAAGAATAAATCTACTCTATAGAATCAGTCTTCCAATCCTTTCAACCCGTTTCTGGACTCAGCGAAGAGAGTATATCCTCACAAATGATTCCCGCATTAACCGAATATACCGTAGAGTTTCCAAGTGAGTAAGAAAAATCCTGACCACACTTAGGCGTGAGGCGAATGAGAGCTTCAAGTTTGCGCTTTAGAAGCTCACGAAACGATACAAGCGGTTGGTGGCGCCAAAGTTCCCAGTTCAACGATCTGATGGTTCCTGGGCTTAAACACAACAGGACCGAGTGAACTTAGAAGAGCGGTTCCAGCCATAAGAAACCTCCTCGCCCCGCCGAAACAAACTAGTTTCAAAAATGCCCTCGATAGCTCCCTCCAAATGGACCTTCCAGTTCCACTAATCACCTTCACTGAGGTCGTTTTTTTGAAAAGGACTGAAATTCTTTCACCGCGACTGTACTTCGAAGCGCGCGCGCACCGACTGGATTCAGTTGAGGGCGTTCCTAGCTAACGAACGAACGGCTGGAGAGTCAGGACAGGCATTTTCGCGCAATGTGTTTCTCTGAGTGGTGCATAAACTTACAAATTGCAGCGTAAACCATAAGTATATCTGGTAGCTGGGAAATCGGTTCTAAGTTCTTTTTAATTAAATTTTTAGGATTCCAATGGTCAAGTGGGCGGTAGCCGAATTGATGACCATACGGGACCGTTTTATGGCATTTTTATACTCTGTACCGAAGGTACATAGAGTATATTAAGTTTGTGCAAAAGTATGTAACAGGGAGAAGGAATCATTTCCGACTATATAAAATATATATATTCTTGATCAGCATCAACAGCCGAGTCGATATAGCCATGTCCGTCTGTCCGTCTGTCCGTCTGTCTGTCCGTCTGTCCGTCCGTCCGTCCGTATGAACAAACAGATCTCGGAGATGGTAAGAGATAGAGCTTTGACATGTATGGGACAAATGTTTCTTATAGCTGCAGGCAGATCAAGTTTATTTTCAATTTTTGCCACGCCCCTTCCCGCCCCCGCAATTCGGAAAAAACGTTATATCTCCTACAGTTTTGAAGATAGACGTTTCGTACCTTCTAGAGATAGTTAGTAATTAACAAAATGTATCGATTTGCCAAAGAAATGATAAAGATCGGATCAGCGGTTCTCAAGTTATGAGCAAAAAAGTACGTCTCCCTCGCCCCACCATCTTCCACCCATTCACAACTAACACCACACAAACTTAGAGAGAGAGAGAGCGAGAGAGAGAGTGAGAGAGAGAGTGAGAGAGAGAGAGTCTTTGAGATGAGCGCAGCACCAGCATTGCATTCAGCTTCTACTCCAGGTACAGAGTATATTATAGTCGGGCTTGACCGACTTTCTCACTTGTTTTTTCTCAATTTCCTCTGTCGCATTCTTGGAGGCTTCAAGAGTCTGCTGCTCTTTTGATCGTTTGAGTCTCTTTGGTCTTTGGAAATGGAAACCCCACCCTTTAAGCACTTGCTTTCATTGATGAATGAAATGCCAACTTCAGTTCAGTTTTTCTTTTTCTCTTTCGATGAACCTTTGTCTGGCTGTTAGACATTGAGCGTTAATTTTCATTTCGTAGTTCGTTTTTAACACAAAATGGGGAGATTTCTTCTCCCGGCCATGATCGTGCCCAGGCAATTTTCATGCAGTCATTCCTCATTCATTAAGAAGAAACCAAGAAGCCAGCCAAAGCCAAAGACTGAAGACTGAAGACTTTTGGCATGGCATTAACCTGTAGAACTCCTTTCACTTTACATTCTAATTCCAAAAGTTCCAGCATTCGCATTCTTTCGTCGTGGTATTCCCCCCCTGCGCGCTCGCCTGCCAACAGAAACCTGTATGAACTAAGAAAAAAAAAATGAAATACCTGGCCTGGCCTGGCCTTACCAATGCTGACTGAATGCTAATACCTCGAGGCGGCCTATGAAATATGCATGCAAAACACTCAACGAATTCCCAAAACTATTCCAGACTGTCGATCGCAGCGATGACACAAATAAAGTATGCCTCTCTTTTAATCACCCAAATGGAAACCCATGGGAAGGAAGAACTAACTGAAAACTGAAAACTAGAGCATAATTGATAACGTCTCCGCCAGTGGATGGTGATGGGGACGGGGTAAGGTGGCGGGCAGGGCAGGCCACGATCAAATAAATAAAAGTGGAAACTAGGTGGGTTGACTTGACTCTGGCGTTGATATATATACGATATAGATAAGATGGCTGAAGAGTGCGTTGACAGCAGAACCAGAACCAAAAACTGAAACAGCAGCAAAAGTTGTGCGTTAGGTGATAAGGCCCCGGGGTTGGTCAGCAACGGGTGGGTCGAGTACCTACCATAGATTGATAGTTTGGTACTTAAACCAAAGGGTCTGCATGCATGACAAGTGCCGACTGACATTTCAACATTTTGACAACAAATAATTTCACAATAGATCTGTAAGTTCAGAAAAAAGTAAAAAAAACGACCGGGATAATTCTAGAGCAATCGGGATAGAATTTATGCCGTTTTGTACTTGAAATTTTAAGAATGTTTTGTTCCTGAATGTACTTAAATTAAGTACGAAACAAACTAGAATAGAAAAAAGACTATTAAAATTATTCAAATGAGAACAAACGTTCTTGAATCAAGTACATTTCGTACTTAAAGTTAGACTAAAAATTTAAGAAAAGATCGTACTTAGTTCAAGTACAAAATGTCTTGGATTAAGTACAGAATAGACTTACTATGCGAGCTCCAAAAAGTGTGCTACGAAAGCTGCGAATTATTTAACGTTGACTCTGTTCTTGAAATTCCCTCCTGCTTCTAACACTTTGGTAATGGAGTGTGGGTAGATTTTCGACTTACAGCATAAACATCTTGCTTGGTCTTTAGATTTTGATATTATATAGAGACCTTTATAGGCTTAGACCAAGAACATTTTGTACTTATTTTTTTAAGTATTTGTTTGCTTCAAACATGGATTGGGGTTGACTTTTGAAAGAAGAAAGAACCTTTTTGCACTTATTTTGAGAGTAAATCGGGCTGTATTTAAGACCTTAACAAAGTACTAATATGAGCAAAAAGATATTATAATAGTTCAAAATGTACTTAAAATATCCCGAAACAGTCTTTAAACAAGTATTTTGGGATTGAAAATATCGTACTTGATATAAGGATTTTGTACTTGAATCAAGTATTTTCGTATTTACCGTACTATTGACACCGTTCGTACTTGATTCAAGTACAAAGCTCTTGGTTTTTTTTCTGAGTGCACACTTCAAAGGATGATAGCAAAACTTGAATGTTATTGCGAAACGTGGGGAATGGAGGTGAATCTGGAGAAGTCTTAAATTATGATTTTGAAAAAAGTGGAAGACGCGCAGCGAATGAAATCTGGTTATATAGGGTACCAGTATAAATACTTGGTACCAACTGCCACGATGATTGTTGACAACGGATCGACTTCATATGATACCCGAGCTTTGATCGATCCCTGCGAGCCAGTGTTGCGTATTAATGCTTTCCTGGCACGGTAAACATCGGATCAGAAGAAGCTTGTACAGCGGTGCTCCGGTCGAAAATGAGCAAGGAGTTCAGGTTGCACCTTCGAACGCCTTCGACCTTTCCGACGAAACGTTTTATCGTCCTTCCACTGTTGCAATGGTACTAGGAGCAGACGTCTATGGGGTTGTGATTCGCGCTGGTGTCCTCCCTAGTACAGCAGTCCTTCCAGTGGCGCATAGCACAGTATTTGTTTGGATACTGTCCGGCTTTTGCGGTTCCTAAACTTAGCTGATTAATTATAATATATTGCATGAGCGGCGGGGGGTTCGGTTCTACCGTCCCTAACTTCTAACTACAGCTAGTTGTCTTATATGGATTTATGAAGCAACAATAAACGGTCATACTGTGAATTAGAACCGCACCGCCAAGACGTCGTTTTACTTTGGCTCCCCAAAATTCTAAAATCTGGAAAAAGTGAAAAGCGGCACCCCCTAGCGGCACCCACCAGGAATGTCCTAATAGGAATGGAGAGGCAAAAAGGAGCTTAAATATTACGTGGAACTTATTTCCCTTACCGACAAGTGGAACCTATTCCAAACAGCATGGAGATCGGTACAAGCGTATGGAGCACAGGTATCATAGATACTTCATAAAGAGGAGTTTCCAAACTGACCAATAGATGGCGTTACAAACTGACAAATAGATAGCGCCACTACTGTAACCAATGTAACTAACTTTTAATCATATCTTAAGTCTAGTTCATCCGTCTGTCGGAGATATAACGTATTTTCCATATTGCGAGGCCGAAGGGAAGCGTGACAAAAAGGCGCTGGACTGACTGACTGACATATTATCAACCCACAGCCAAAACTGCTTATCCTAGAGATCAAAGATTTGGCATTGACCTTCATTTATTTATGCAAGCGCGCACTAAGAAAGAAAATTTGGAAAATTTGTGCGCGAAGTGGGTGAAAAGGCAAAAAAAAAGTTTGTATGGGCCTCATAAGTGGCTGTGGCGCTCAAGCAATATTGTGGGCAATGCTGTTTTGTTAAGAGCGCGGGAGAGAGTGAGCATGAGAGAAAACGACTCACACTCATGTTCTAGGCAAGTGTCTTGGCTCTCTGAGACGGCATAGCGTTATATCTCCGACGACATATCTCCTTTGTGATTTGCAACACCAAATCGAGAAAATATTTTCGTCTTTCGATTTTGTGTCAATTTCATTTGGACCGTTGGTTTGCAAAAAAAATCGTGTTCGATTAAGCTTTCGAAAAGTAGCAACTAAGACATGCCTAAATGTTTTTCAAATGTGATAGTGGGTAAATATAAGTTACACATCGTTTTTACACTCTAGACCAGCGATGGCCACTGGTTCCATCTCGGGGGCCGAAAACATTTCGCTATTCACACGTACATGAACCGAGCGCTTGCCGAAGCTGACACCGAGAGAAAGATCAGTAGACAGTTCGTCAAAAATTTCTGTTGCTCTCATTGACACTTTAGTCTTTTGAATCAGCGGTTAGGTCGAAGCAAATTCACGGAGCTTTGAATATTTTGGGCACTTGATTTTGGCGGCTTCGAACTCTCTCGCCTGGCAGTTCACGATTAGTCGGCAAATTCACGGAGCTTTGTTTTCGCACACTAATACACTCTCACTTTTTGGCCTCGCTCTCGCTGGCCAACGCTGCTCTAGACACATCTTAGAAGAAATTTTCCAACAGTATTCTTGTTTTCATATTTCTTTTCTTTTTTTGTTTGGAGTAGGCGATGACGTGTCCCTTCAAGCACATTTTTACGGAAAAGTTTTGGCCGAATATAAGCAAAAGAATTTTTTTTAGACCATGAAAACGTCATCACGCTGCATTCGTTATACGACTGGAAATTGGCATTTAACTGTTTCACAACACATAAAATCTTGAATTGTTTTTATAAATACTCATTTCCATGATTTAAAATTTTCAGTTATTAATATCCAATTCAAATTTAATACTTTAAATAATTTAAACAGGCCACAGAGTAAAACATGCCTAAATTCCAAATTGCTTGCTGTTTTCGTAGATGAAATACATACAAATATTGATAGAGAGACCTCTCTCTTTCACACCACATCCTTCAGCTCCTCGGGCATATCCTTTTTGGGATGTTTGTTCTCAAAGTGTTGCTTGTAAGTCTTGGGATCGGGCATTTGCGACTTGCAGACAGTGCAAACATAACCCAAAGCCTTTTGGGCCGCCTTCTTTTGGTCAATGGCACTGTGACCCTGTTGTTTCTTTATTTTGGCCTGCTTCTCGGCTGCCTTGACCTGGGATTGTATCTTCTGGTGTCCGCGTGCCATAGTTTAATTCCAATTTATAATTGAATGCAAATTTAGGATTTTTGTATTTCAAACGAAATGGTTGCGTGTGTTTTGTTGTGATACCAGAAATTGTTTGAGTTTTATATTATTTTTATTAAAGTTTGTTGTTTTTGTTTTAGCCTGCTTTGTGGGTTATTATGTCTAGCGAGGTTTTTCCTTTATATTCAACATACATTCCCTTTGCTTGTTGCTGTTGGCATGCCGAAACCGTCGAGTATTTGTTTGCATATGCTTTATGATATAGAGATTGAAGAACACGGTGAAAGATTAAACTTAACTAAATTAACAGAAGCCATCATAATGGAGTACTTAATCTAATATTTAACTTCTGCGAAATGACTTAAAATAATCCACAAATATTACGTATACGACACGTCTGCCGCAGCAAAATTTCGTCAACGAATTTTGTTGTAAAGACTTGAATTTATTCAAACAACAAATAAATATGAAGCAGGAATCGAATGGGTAATTGTTTAGAAAGAGCTACCCTTCAGCAAAAAATGTGTCTTCAGATCGCCTGGGACTTCCGCTTTGTCATCGCCATCAGGATCCACAGACAGAAGAGTGATTTACTGTACCTATACACCTTATATGGGTGCCTGGACATCGCAACATAGAAGGTAATGAGTCTGCGGACAAACTGACAAGAATAGGTGCCACCATCGAGCTCCTTTCCGAGAGGAGCACGATAGGGATTCCTATGGCGACATATAAGCTTCACGCTAAAGCTGAACCGGTGGAAAACTCTTTCCTTCTGTGCAGTAGCGAGGCTTACGTGGCCAACATTCTCACTTTTACGTCACAGAAAGAACCACATATCATTTCTGGTGGGAACCCTCACGGGTCACTGTCTTATTGGCAGACACGCAGCACGCCTAGAGGCGTAACTTACCATGACTTTTGCAGCAGTTACGGACACGAAGAAGAGGAGGAGTCGGTACAACACCTTGAGTAGAAGGAGACTCAGGACACTTGGTCAACCTCTCGGAGACATCTGGGCTAGAGATACCAGCTCTACTCAAATTTATTCTGTCCACACAATGGTTCAGTAACGAGGACCCACCTCAGTAATAGAAAATAAATATGGCATCGCAATGGGCCTAAAGTGGCTCAAGTGGGAGAGCGGCTCGTCGTTTTCAGCCATCGCAACCTAACCTACTGATTGATGTCTAAGTCCCTCTTCCTCCAGGCAATTATACGCCTTCCAACAATCTGACATAATAGTTGTTCCTTCTTTCTTCCAACCAAACTCCTTCTCCAAAAATTATATTTCTTCACAGACTCTCACAGTATCTCAGTCTCCGAACTTTGATTTTTAAGAAATGCTCTTACTGTTATCGTTTTCCTGCATCGGAAAAAGCCATTCTCCAATTTGCAGTCTACTCCGCACATTGGACATGCTTTTGCCCTCAAAATGCAGCCATGATGCTGGACAAATTGGAAACCTCCTCATCCACAATTTTGACAATTCATTTTTGATGTGAACAGAGATTAAAACCCCAACGAATAACGGTTTCGGTTACGGTTACTGTTTTCGCCGCTCGCTTTTTTCCGGTTACGGTTATATTACGGTTATGGAATATTGGTTACGGTACTGGTTACGGTTATTAACCTTATTCGGTTTCAGGTTTCGGTTACGGTTTCGGTTTTAAGTATAAAATATCTCTTTGACAAATCATGCAGACAAATGCGGCCCCATTTATCATCTCATTTATTAAGTAAATCTATCGCAACTTAAACATCGTATATACTATTGCTCACACTCAATTATAATCACTCTAAGGGCCGATTTCACATCTTCTACATAGAGCTATTTGTCACATAAACTAACAAATAGCAGTGTAAAATCGATGACTATCTGACACATAGCAGCTATCTGAGAGAACAGAAATCGGCCCTAAGGGTACTTTTCTCATATGCTAAATAGCTGCTATATCTTAGCTAAACTTAAAATTTACCCTTTTATGTTACAGAGCGAAATCGGCCATAAAAAGCTTAAGCTTGAAAAAAGACTTTAACGATTGTAAAAATAACAAAGTGAACCCTCCAAAGTAGCATTATTGACAGGTTGAGTCAACAAAATATTCCATTAAATTCTTGAGCAGGGCTGTAAATCGAAATTACCATTACAATTTGTTCGATAATCAAACAGCAAGTTTAAGCCTGCTCGAGGTCATGTTATGACCACACCACACCACAATGAAGTCTGGTCGAGTGTACAGTTGTTTCAAGAACCTCACGGTACCATCATCAGCCATTTTTTTGAAATTAAAAATTTAATAACCACTACAGTTACAATTATTTTGTAATTAAAAAAAGACAATTACCTTTAAAATACTAAACCTTGACATTTGAAATTTTTTTAGAAAGTAACCCGTTTATAGGACAAATGGTCCTTGGAGAATGGGTAAATAAACCTTCTTCTAAATTTTTATGTCCATTTTACAGTTATTCCATTAGAAATATGGAATTTCTAAAGCCAGATTCGGGTTCAGCGTTAAAAACTTGACTAGAAACAATCGTTTTTTGCATTTGAAGCATTTGAGGTCCTGCGCTGAGAATAAACTAATTTTGATATGTTGTCAAAATACTTATGACAACTCAATTAGCACATTTTGATTTATATCTTTTTACCTAAGCAGCTGATGGTCCACTACATATGTTTTATAGAAAGCTTACTTTTGTACCAGTATTCGATTTCAGAGTCTTAGGATTTTCTATTAAAAAGATATAATGGTTTAATTATGAATTTTTTTTCTAAATAATTACAAAAATGCATCCATTAAAGTGTTGATGGCACCACCTTTATATTTTCCCTAGTGACTTGCAGTACTAATTTTAAAAAACGCAACTATTTTGTTTAAATTAGCCCTCTAATTTTTGTAAACAAACAAAAGCTGACTTTATTGGCTGTTTTCTGGTCATTTTTCGGTCCGACAGAACTGTCTGCGTCTGAGTACCTTGCTTAATCAATCAACGGCATTATTTAATGGTCAAGCTCAACAACATTTTTTTCCTCCTCAATGCTATATGACACTTTTTAGCACTAATGTATTTAAGATACTTTCCAGGCACTTCGAACTTTTGCCAGATACTTTTAATCGAAAATTTTACTAGAAGAGGAGAAAGCGAAATTAACCCATATATTTGTTTCGGTTACGGTACTGATAACCGGTTATGTAAATAAAGGTTTTACGGTTTCGGTTTCAAATATTAAAGTGTTTTTAGCGGCTACGGGTTACGGTTTCGGTTACGGTTTTAATCTCTGGATGTGAAACATCTTTAATTTCGGTACGGACGATTTTAGTAGGAGTAAAATTTGATTTCTGCGTCATGTGACGCTGACGTCATTCATATTTTGTGTTGTTTTGATTTGTGCAGATTCCCGGCAAACACACACACAAGAGGATGGGCAGAGAGGGGGAAGTGAAGAGGTAGGAAAGATGCTGAAGAGGGGCAAATGGGTGGGTTCTGGGAAAGATCTGGTTGTGATCTTGGTGGGAGGGACTTAGGTGGAATCTTATCTGGGCGGGATCTGGGTTGAATTTAGGAGCGATATGGATTGAATCAGTGTGGGATTTAGATGAGGATCTGGGAGGTGGGAGCTGGGCGAGATCTGGGTGAGTTGTGGGTAGGATCTTGGAATGGATCCGGGTGGGATTGTGGCGGGAGCTGGGCGGGATCTGCATGGAATCTGGAAGGGATCTGAGCGATAACTGGAAAGTATCTGGGTGGGATTTGAGCGGTTTCTGGAAGGGATGTGGAAGGGATCTCACTATCTATAGAGAGTGAGAGAGACTTAGAGATGAGCGCAGCATCAGCATAGCATTCAGCTTCTACTCCAGGTACAGAGTATGTTATAGTCGGGCTTGACCGACTTTCTCACATGTTTTTATAAGGAGTTTTGCGAGCCGTGGAAACCACCCTTTACCAATTTTTTACATTGAACCGCGAAAGTCTCAGGCGATCTGAAGACAAAAAGAATAAAAAAAGTAGGATACGAAAAAGTTCTCTTATATATCATATCAAATATCTCTATCACAACGTCTTCTGGTGAAGCTAAAAAGCGCCAAGAAAACCATCAGAAGGCTTCATAACTGTAAGTTTATTATTAGCACTCAATGGCTTCATCATTTCATTTCGGTTTTCAACTCTGTATAAGCCCTTATGTTGCTTAGATTTCCCTGTGCTTAATGAGTTGCCTTCTCAAGGCTTTAAAACTGTTGAAAACAAAAATAAAGTTTTTATAGATTTTTAATGGGCGGCCTCCTCCAAAATGTTTACCAAACTTTTGGCTCTATTGCGCTATCTCACATATCAAAGAGACAAGGGAAAAATTCTGGAAAACCTTTCACAGTGTGTGTGTGTTTGTGGGGGCGTGCCTTGCCATCGTTTGCTGTCAATCAAAGTTGTTGCATATTTTTCTCTTTTCAATTTTCTCCATATAATTTTTCCCACTCAAAATGGAAAGCGTTGGCAAACCGGAAAAGCGTGTGTTAATATGAAAAACTTCAAAAACCGAAAGCCGATTGGTGAGGGGCGGGAAGAGTGGGGTTGCATTTGCAGTTGTTGTCACAGCAAAGCATTAATTATGCCATCAACAAACCGACGCAGACACATATCCTGTTGACAACCCCCCCCCCCCCCCCCGCCAAAGTCTTTCCTCTTCCCTCAGTAAGAAAAGTTTTTCGCCTGGCAACGGAAGTCACGTCTTGGTTTGGAGTTTTCCAGTGAAAATTTTATAGCTCACTTGCAATTATTAAATAATAAAAGTAAATTTTGATAGAGGCAACTGGCAAAATATAGGCTCAGACACTAGACTACACGAAATAAGAAATGATTGAGGGGCGAGTATGCTGTTTTGACTCAGAGTAGAGAGGGACAGTAACAAGTTTTGAACACTTTCTTTCACAGCTGAAGGGTTTTCTATTTACATATGCCTTTACTAATGGATCTTTTGAGCCTTTATATTGGCAGTGTGACCATCATCCGATTACTTAAAAATACCTTAACACTAATAAATCTATACATTATATCATAGCATCATGTAAAAACTCGGAGTCTTCACGCTTTAAAATCAATCATTAAACCAACAAGTCGTTGCTTTTTTGTGCCGCTTTTGCTCATGCGTCGCTTTTTTTTTGAAATATCAAAAATTTCCAAAAAAATGTTTTTAAATTTCTGTTTGACAGTGCTCCTCACTTCACCTTTTCGTTAGGCAGTGGAAAATTTAGCCCCGTTTTCGTACAAATATTTGGTTGTATAAAAATAAAATAGAGAACAGATACAATAAATGTATAAGAATGTCGCGGGTCTGCCTGCTGACAAATAGAAAATTCCATGCAGCTTTTAAAAATACAATTTCGGAATGGAATTTTTTGATTTTTTTTTGTTTCGCCCCAAACGTTGGGAAAAAATTGTCCCCATAAAAGTCAATTAATTTATGTGCATCCTATGGCTAACATGACAACCCGAAAATTCTTGTGAGGATCGGCCGGGAGAGATGGCGTTGTCAGGCCACTGCGTTGGCGTTTCTAGGCGGCGTTCTAGGCGATTAGTTGCTTAAAAATAGCCACCAGACACACATATGCGGAAGATGTCGTCGTCGTCGTTGTCGTCTGTGTCGTCTGTTGCCGTGCAGCGACATCGTTTGGGCGACATCTCCGCCCACCTTCGACAGACGCGTCAGTTGGCTACCCAAAATATTTTGTCACTAATCCTACACACAACAGAAACTGAAAACTATTTTGGTGTCGGTTTGTTGGCTGTTGGTAATCTGTTTCCGCAGTGACAAGCTAATGAGGATAAGGCAAACATGGGCTTGGAAAGGAGGCAAAGTTATCCAGCAAAAGACTCGAACCGGAGCTGATATCACTTATTTTCACCCAACTCTGCACACTTCAAAGACAGCAAACAATTAAGCAAAAGCGGTTTCTTTCTTACACTAAGTAAAAAGTCACAGTAAAAGCTCTTAAAAGAAATTGCTTTGTTCCTTAATTTTAAAGAATTTGTCTTAAAAATCTACTTAAATTTAATCTAACTATCTTTTTATTTCAAGAAGTATTCCAGTTATAATGTACTTCTAATACCGAACATTCTTGTTTAAGGTGAAAAATTCTTTACTTATTTTGTTAGGTGAGTCCAATTGAGCAAAACAGAACTGTGCGAGACACATACCATGCTATCGGAACACAGAGATACTTTTAGATTGAGAGGAATAAAACAAACCAACAAAAATATTAATTTTCTATTATATGACTCAGTTGGAGCTATTCTGATTGTTCCGCTCTGAAGCTATGTGATAAAACAATTAATAGTCAAAAAAAGATTCACATTCACAATGATTGATCATAAGGTTTCCAAAAGTGCCTATTCTTTCTACTATAAATTCGTTGGGGTCGTCAATATCCCCATATATTATTTCTTCTTACAAATACTTGCCTTTAAACACCGCATGGGAGGCTGGTCAACTGTACAGCTGTTTCAAGAACTTTCCGTTTGCATCTTCAGTCAACTTTTTTCTTCAACTGCAAGTCAGCAGACAGCTGCTTAGCGGAGGTTTCGTCACCGCTTGGGCATTTCAAAGCCCTGTGTGTCCCCAAATGGCCTTTCTTCCTTCTTCTGTTCGTTCACAAGGCGATTGTAAATTATTCTCTCGAACAGTTTGCTGATTGTGCCCAGCATGTATAACGGTCTGTATGCCGTAGGATCCTCTGCGTTCTTGTCGCCTTTTGGCAGTAGCTACCATCTCAGTTGAATGGGTCTGCGAATTCTTTGGGATAGGATTCGAAGATCATTTTTATGGATCTGTTTAGGATCCCATGTGGTGTATCCGTGGTATGTCTGTCCATGTCGTCGCTTGAAAGTCCTATCTGATTCTAAAGAGGTTTTTTCAGAATCAATCTTCAAATTTGTTTTTGGATAAGTTAGATAAGTTAGTGCTTTGTGATAATTCCGGCAGTTCAGTACTTGGGTAAAAAAAAGTGTATACTATTGAAAATAAGATTATTTGTTAAAAGTCTTACTAAGCGAGGCACCTCTAAAATTTTGCAGAAGGTTCGGTCCGGGGGTGGGTTCGAACAAAGATTCGGACCGGTTCCTAAAACCCCTGAACCCAAGGGGCTGGTGAACCCCCTAAATATGTTTATTTCAATTGTATACAATTATGTTAGCTAAGTCAGTCTTCTGTCGAGTGTCACCCCAAGGTATTTATGGGCTGCTTTATGCTCTATAGCCTGACCGTGCAAGAATACTCCCGGGCAGGTCCGTGTTTATGGCAATGTTTCATCCAGCGGCCCAGTTGCTAAACATATTCTGGTAATTTTGAAGGGCATCTGTGGCTGAGTATATGCATTTAAGAACAGGCTGGAATGACACTTTCAATTTTTAGGGACAATTTTAGTCGTTGGTGAAAGCGAGTCAGATTATGCTTCAATTCTTCGCAGAATGCTTTAGAATAGTCTGCAATGATACACAACAGAAAATTGCGACAACAATTGTCTCTAAAAATGGAAACTACTTTATTTTGTGAACCGAACCGAATTTTTTCAAAAAGTGGTCCGGTTCGGGTTCAGGTTCGAAGGGGCAAAATTATGGTCCGGTTCGTCGGACCCCAAAAACCCAAACCGAACCGGTTCTAAGGGGTTCGGTTCAGGACCGGTTTTGCAGCCTTGTCAGAAACAAATTACGAACACAAACAATATTTTAATTTTCAGAATAATATTTCTTCATGTAGAACATTTGTCGTTATTTAAATTATAAAGATAACGTTCTTGTCTTAACTTTCTGAACTGGCCTCATAATTGGCCCCACTCTTGATGGGTACTTTAAGTTTGGTCTTCCACAAAAAAAAAGTGTATGCACAGACGGAAAATATTAGGTATTTTAAACTTTAACTCAGTATTTCCTTACTTGATAGTGAAATACTGAAAGCAAGTATTCCAAACTTATACCAAACTTGAAACATACTTAAAGTGAGAACTTAAGAATAGAGGAAAGCCCTTGCACTTTGAACATTCGAACATTCGTTAAAGCGACGCCAACCAGCTTGGACATACTTTATTGAACGCTGGCCAGCGAATGAGAAGCCGTTTGCTCTCTTGGCTCAAGCTTTGACCTGCGTTCGGTTCGTTTCGATGTGAATAGTAAATTGTGTTTGGGGCTGTGGGCCGTTAGGTCACTGTTAGGTAACTGCTAAGTCACTGTTAAGTCACTGTCAAGTAACTATTAAGTCACTGCTAAGTCACTGACTTCCCCCACTTGTTACTAAGTACCCGGTACGAGCGAAGCTCAATATGTATGTTACTCGATACTCAGTACTCGATACTCAGGATTCGATATACAGTACATGATACTTGGTAATTGATACTTAATATTTGATACTCAGTATTCAATTCTCTATACTTAGTGTCAGAACTTGATACTCAGAAGAAGTCTATACTCTGTACTAGATACTTAGTAATCGATTCTCAGTACTCGATATTTCATACTCAGAGCTCGATACTCTGAACTCAATACTCAGTTCTCGATAATCAGTACTAGATACTCATTCGACAGTTAGTACTTGATACTCAGTACTTGATACTCAGTATTTGAGACTCAGTTCTCGATACAGAGAATTTGTTCGATACTTACTCAGTACTCGATACTTATAATTCGACAGCGCTAGCTAGTATTGCCTTTTGCTTTATTTCCCTGCTTAAAGTTGTGGTATGTCTTCACTAGACAACACACAAATCAATCCAGTCTTCTTCTTTTTAGCTCCGATCCCTTGAGGGATCTTCTCACCAGCTTTAAGCTATGTTGCTTTGGCTGCTCTACAAACAAACACTCCGTGCGGCAGATACCATTCCCATAAATGATAAATGATCCAGTAATACTTACTAAAATTTTCTGTTCAATATTATAAAAGAAAGGTGCGAGCACTGTGAACACTGACGAGGCTTTAGTGTGAAACATGATGCTAAATTTAAGAGCTGTTTACTCACTCTTAAGTAGCTGTTAAGTCACTGTCAAGTGAATTTTAGTCACTGTCAAGTCACTGTTAAGTCACTGCATAGTCTCCTCCAGATTTCCTCTTCTTTCCGCCCATTTTCACTCCTCTCCCTCTGAGACACTTTGTTAATCAGCAACACAAAATATGCTGACATCAGCGTCACGTGACGCTAAAATAAAATGTTACTTCTAATAAAATCTTTCGTACTGAAATTAAAGATATTTTACATAACAAAAAATTAAATGTTACTTATGTAGTTGATAAAACCGTGTGTTATTTTGGGTTCAGGCTCGGCTTATGTCCGGCTCGAAGGACCAAAAAATACTTAAAAATACATAGAAGAAAGGAAAGTTTCCAGGAAATCGGGTAACAAATCAATGTATGACTTTGTAGTCTTTGGAATTAGGTGGACTGCCAATATGTAAAGATGTCGAATGATGTTTAAACTGTTCAGATAAAGGACGAAGACAGGCGCTTTAAACAACAACTTCAAGTAGACATATGAACTGACTGAAAGAAAAAACCCTTTTAGAAACCCTCTTACATTTTTTGATTTCCTTTGAAACTTGGATACCTCCTCCTTAATACAAAATTTCATCTCTCTGCCTCAAGCAAATCACAAACCCATCCCATCCCCATCCCATTCGTTCAGCCTGCACCTTCGGGCGCCCACACCATCTAGATGGCAGCCTGATTGAAAGTAAAAACGGCATCATACCCCACCTAGAAAAGCCGGCACAATATTCCACTCAAAATATTTTCAATTCACCGAAAAACCCGTTTATCCACTCTGATCCAAGACAATTCACGCTTGAATGGAAGCCGTCGGAGCAGACGTAGCGACTGCGGCAACAATGCGGATACAAGCTTGGAGCGTGGAGCATGGAGCGTGGCCTAGCCGAGGATCGTAGACAAAGCGCCATGAATTGTTTTGCTGCAATTTTTGTTGTATGCATCAGATAAGTTAATTGGCCGTTTTGGCCCAAAGGGAAACGGCACACACAGCGCGGCGAAACTTGTTGCTGGCCCGGGCCATTGGCCGCCAACTGCCAACTGCCAACTGGTAACCCAGTGACACAGTTTTGATTGAATTCATTTGTGCAGCGACGCGGCGGCCTGAGATCTGTGATTGCAGAATAATAATACAACAACAACAAAAAGACCAATTCAATTTTTCTACTTCTATGCGCACACACCCAGGCCGGCCGGAGAGTATTAATTATAATTTTGTTTAACAACATTTACTTGTTTTGTGTCGAAGAATGTGCTTAACAGCATTCCGGCCATATTGTTCATGGAAATGTCAGAGTTACAGCTAACTTTGGGTTTGTGCAATACCTGGGTCTCTTACTACAGAGAAGAGTAAGGACCCAAGGACTAAGAGTTAGACATAAGAATACCGAAACTATTGCTTGCTTTCTGTCACACCAATAAGACCTTGGAATAAGACCTCCAGCAGCGCAGTATGGAACGGAAGCCAGTTGGAGTTAAGCAAGGATGCTTGCTATCCCCTTTACTATTCGCATTATATAATGATGATCTCCATGAAAACTTAGGTGACTATCTAACTATCAGGCTCCTTTTATATGCAGATGATATCCGTCCTGCTAGCTGACACCCCCAATCACATTGCAACGTATGGTCAATCGTCTTGAGAGTTATTGTGGCTTATGGGGAATGGAGGTAAATATGCTGAAATCGGAGATGACGGTTTTTCGTCAACGAGGAAAACTTGCTGCGGGCGAAAAATGGACCTATCAAGGAAACCCAATAAAAGTAGTAAGCGAATACAAAAACTTGGGAATTATTTTTACACCAAGGCCAAACAAGGAATCAACATGACATGGAACAGTTTTTCAAGCTAGCCGCGCAAGTATGGGGCAACTCCTTATTTGATGAAGAAGACGCGTGGCAAGAAAATACTGAGGTTACCTGCGAATACCCCAAACTATGTGCTTAACCTTGAAACTGGAGTAGAAGAGGCATTACACATATAATTTGCTCCAAGACTCTATTTGAATATGAACCCACCCGACTACCCCACATTCTGTCAAATGTAATCAGAAGACAGAAACGACCTAGCTATGCACCTTCAAGCTTTTAATATACAACAGCCTGATGAAGTAAATTATATGTGTTGACATACTATCATTTCATTGTTCTTACATTACCTTGACTATAACACTTCAAGAACTTCACACTCAAGAAAATATCTTGGATTATAAAGGCTCGCGGAGGCCCTCTATGGTTAAAGGGAAACTCTATTAACAGTACCCGGTCCAGACAATGCAACCTGTGTAACCTCAATGAAGACGAGACGAGGCAACATTTCATCGGAGGATGCCAAGTGCTACGCGAAATCAGATGGAGGACCTTAAAAAAAGACACATTTAACTGATGTGGAGATTATTGATGTTTTAAATGGAAGAGATGATGCAAATTGGCCAAAACTTGCCAGTTACATAGAGCAAGCAATACTTTATAGAAAAAGCTTAATCGAAGAATTTTAGTCTTCTACTTCGTCATTTAATGTTAATCTATATGTTTTTATACTCTAAACCGAAGGTACATAGAGTATAATAAGTTGGTGCAAAAGTATGTAACAGGAAGAAGGAATCATTTCCGACCCTATAAAGTATATATATTCTTGATCAGCATCAACAGCCAAGTCGATATAGCCATGTTCGTCTGTACCTCCGTTCGTATGAACTAACAGATCTCAGAGATGGTAAGAGATAGAGGTTTGGCATGTATGGGACAAATGCTTCTTATACTCTTAGGCAGATCAAGTTTATTTTCAATTTTTCCCACGCCCCCTCCCGCCCACTCAATTTAGAAAAAAACGTTATATCTCCTACAGTTTTGAAGATAGAAGATACGCACCTTCTAGAGATAGTTAATAATTAGCAAAATGTATCGATTTGCCGAAGAAATGATAAGGATCGGATGAGCGGTTCTCAAGTTATGAGCTAAAAAGTTATTTACCCTCCCCCACCTCCTCCCACCCTCTTACAACTAACACCGCACAATCTTAGAAAGAGAGAGAGAGAGAGAGAGTGAGAGAGAGCGAAAGAGAAAGAGAGAGCGCAGCACCAGCGTTGCAATCAGCTTCTACTCCAGGTACAGAGTATGTTCACTCAGGGAAAAAATAGAGAATTTCACTCTTGACTCAAGAGCATTCGTTCTCAAAAGTAGGGTAAGAGTGAAAATTCTTGATCCAGGAGCAATATTCTTGATCCAAGAGTGAATTTTTGATCCCGACATTCTTGACTCAAGAGTTTCAGTTCTTGATCCAAGTACGAATAATTCTCAAAATAAAAGACTAAAAATAATAATTGAAGGGGGTGGGGGTTTTTGGGTGTGACAGACACGACCGAGACCCCGGGACAACCCGTCCGACCGACGCCACCCCACCCACTGTTTCCTAAGATGTGATTGATTTTGAGTTAGTCACATAACAGATAAAAATTTTTTATTTTACTTACTTTACTGGGACTTGAACTCGGTACCTCGAAGACTGAAACATACACGGTTGGACGAGCAGCTTAACCGACTCGACTACTGTCGATAAGCTACAAGCAGCGGCGAAAGCATATTTATGAGGCAGCGCGGTTGGTATTTGGCCATCCGCAACAGCTCGACCGTGGATCAAGTCCCCGTAGCAGCAATTATTTTTTTTTTATTTTTTCCTTTTTTTTTTATTTTTATTTCATTTTACTTTTTAATGTGGTGTTTTAAACATTTTTATTATATTATACAGACGTTTAATCGCTTACTTTTGCCCAATCTTAATGTTCAACTTTAACATAATTATCGGCGCGGCACGGTCAAATGACAATGACAAACTGCGCATGCGCTGTCTCTCTTTGAAAGAGCGCGACCAACGTTATTCTCTCAAAGTTTGCGTTTCCTCACTCCCCTTGCCTATAGAACCACATTAAGAATGAATTATTCTCGATTCCAAGAGCGAAATTCTTGAAAATTCAAGTGCGACTAGATTTTTTTTTCAAGAGCGTTTGTACTCAAATTATTCGTTCTAGATTTTTATGAGTGTTATAGTCGGGCTTGACCGACTTTCTCACTTGTTTCTCTAAACCGTGCTGTTCTTGTCGATACTTCCAACATGTGTAATTTATAAATTAGTAAACTTCTTGGAATTTTATCAAACGCGGCTTTGAAGTCAACGAAAAATGCGTCGACTTTTTTTCTTTCTTCAAGTTTTAGTTGCACTATAGAGACCAGATTATATATATTTCCGAAAACCAGCTTGGTTTTCTCTGCCCAGTCTGAAAGCCTTTCATCTACAATACCCATCATTATTATAGCCGAGATTCCTCTGTAGTTCCCGGAGACATTCGTATCTCCCTTTTTTGTGAATGGGAAATATAATACTAGTTTCGAATGAAGATAGTGTTTATAAATTCTGTCGAAGACTTTGGAAAGTTCAAGTAAATACTCACTTGTTGCATTTTTAAAAAATTCGTATGTAATTCTATCTTCTCTCTCTAACTTTTGCCAACATTCTTTTTATATCCTCCGAAGTAATTTCTGCATCTAGTTCTGCATCCTTGTGTAATAGAGCAGCATAGCTAATGTTCAAAGCAAACTGCCTGGAATTCAAAAGCTCTGTGAAATAGTGCTTGAAGTTGTCGGCCCCGGCTTCCTCTAACTTCTTTTGCTACGTTCCACCAGTCTTTGCTGGATTGCACCTTATCTAGCTTAGTTACAAACCTTGCAACATATTCATTATTCTCCAAATCAAGTTTGGTAGCAGATTCATATTTTCTGTGACTTTGTTGGGGGAATTGTATTTCATGCATATGATCTGACCAAATGACACTGTCTACCGTGAATTCTTCAACAAATCTTACGTTATCACAGGTTATGGCACATATGTGTTTTACTGAATGTCATTACTACAAATATATAAAATCTCCTTTACAGAGCAGGCCTTATGGCCAGTGTCAGCTCAGTTAATCTTTAACTTCAGTATCTTTAACAAGTTCGTTTTGTGTATAACTAAATTTAATATATAAATTTCCTACATTTTTCAAAAATGATTTTCTTTACAAATTGGTTTCAATCAACTGAAGTCCCGATTAACTGGGATGGGGTCTGGATCCTGTTGTTCAAGTGGTTGGCTCGCATCTGTCTGCTGTTACTCCTGTGGCCCGCTTACTTTATGGTATCCTTGAGTAAATTTTGTTTTGCTGTGATTCTTGTGGGTAATTTACTAATTCTATGGGAGGAGTATTGCCTTCGTAATAATTGGTGATCCAGATGGCCGAACCCTTCAAAACAGAAGAAACAAATTGAATACATTTTTAATTGGAAGCTTTACTAGTCAATGGATGATCAATAAATTTAAATGCCATTAAGTGATTAAGAGATTTTCTAAGATTTTTACGTTAAGTAAGTAGATGGGAAAAGTTGAGATCTGTTTGAAATCTGGATCTAGTTTGATTGTTGTGGTGAACCAATGTGATGTGCAATCAATCTCTCAATGTTCCATCTTAGCTATTTGCTCTATTCACTAATTTAACTAAAGTGGCACAACATTTACAACAACAACAAAACAATGACAAATGCACAATACAAAAAACGCTAATTGCAAAAAATTGCCACACAAGAAATTAATTTTAATAATCAGTTGGAAAAAAAAAACGCACACCGATTTTTTGTGTAAGAAATTAGCCGCAGGCATGCAACAGGCATTGATCCGAAATCAGTGAGCGTATCACAGCGTATCAGCAGAAACCGGCAAACTGCATGGAAATGGGAATGGAAATGTTCATTCATAAAACGGAAGTGACGTAGTGTGTGTGTGTGTGTGTGTGTGTGTGGGGCACACGCCGCAGATTATACGCATCGCTGGCGCTGAGGTTTGTGGCCAAAGTCTTTCGTTTTCGTTGGAAATGACCTCGTGCCGCATTCTAACCCATTATGGAGGGAGTTTAAAGCCAAGAGGCAGAGGCAGCCTTCAATTGATGGAAAAGTTGTGAAAGGAATGTGGCTATGCTAATCAGACTTAACTCAGGGGAGGAGCCCAAACGGGAGATCAGTCTCAGTCTCAGTTGCTGGTTATGCAAAGTAAATTGGCTGCTCACAAAGCAACATTTCAATAACTTGGCATTAATGTTGATACAAACGATACGATAAACAATGAACTGATTACTTCCCGATGGAGCTGGGTTAAATGGTGTAAACAAATGTAAAAGGTGAGGTTGGTGAGGCGCCTAGATCGACTTGATTTGACGACTATGGAACAGTGTTTCCGAGACAGCAGATTCTGTATATCTCAGGGACTGGCCCTTAATTACAAATACATATTAGATCAATTTTTATTACGATCGGACAAACTCTATACCAAATACTATATTATTTCCGACCCTATCTATTCTCATAAATATAGGCCCGACTGACTGACTGACATATGATCAACCCACAGCCAATAGATCTAAGATTTGGCTTAAACCTTCGTTTAGTTATGCTGGCGCGCACTAAGAAAGAAATATTGAAAAATTTGTCCGCGAAGTGAGTCATAAAGCCAACACAACTGTGAGCTGTTTTAATAAGAGCTCGAGAGAGGGGAGAGAGTGAACGACTCTCATTACCCATTCCCATTTACCCATTACCCATTACCCATTACCCATTACCCATTACCCATTACCCATTACCCATTACCCATTACCCATTACCCATTACCCATTACCCATTACCCATTACCCATTACCCATTACCCATTACCCATTACCCATTACCCATTACCCATTACCCATTACCCATTACCCATTACCCATTACCCATTACCCATTACCCATTACCCATTACCCATTACCCATTACCCATTACCCATTCCCACCCATTACCCATTACCCATTACCCATTACCCATTACCCATTACCCATTACCCATTACCCATTACCCATTACCCATTACCCATTACCCATTACCCATTACCCATTACCCATTACCCATTACCCATTACCATTACCCATTACCCATTACCCATTACCCATTACCCATTACCCATTACCCATTTCCCATTACCCATTACCCATTACCCATTACCCATTTCCCATTTCCCATTACCCATTACCCATTACCCATTACCCATTACCCATTACCCATTACCCATTACCCATTACCCATTACCCATTACCCATTACCCATTACCCATTACCCATTACCCATTACCCATTACCCATTACCCATTACCCATTACCCATTACCCATTACCCATTACCCATTACCCATTACCCATTACCCATTACCCATTACCCATTACCCATTACCCATTACCCATTACCCATTACCCATTACCCATTACCCATTACCCATTACCCATTACCCATTACCCATTACCCATTACCCATTACCCATTACCCATTACCCATTACCCATTACCCATTACCCATTACCCATTACCCATTACCCATTACCCATTACCCATTACCCATTACCCATTACCCATTACCCATTACCCATTACCCATTACCCATTACCCATTACCCATTACCCATTACCCATTACCCATTACCCATTACCCATTACCCATTACCCATTACCCATTACCCATTACCCATTACCCATTACCCATTACCCATTACCCATTACCCATTACCCATTACCCATTACCCATTACCCATTACCCATTACCCATTACCCATTACCCATTACCCATTACCCCTTACCCATCCTAGACTCATCACAGATTCACAAATTCATGAGCTATTGTTTGCGCTACCTTGTTTTCATTGTATCAGGCAGGTAAACTGACAAATGATTTGAATTTTTGTGGGTGTGACCATACAGTTTTAAGACAAAAATCTCGAAATGGCGCGATTTCTAGTATTTTTTGTCCATACTTTGAAAATTTTTGCAACACTTCAGCTCTTTACACTTTTACGCTGATTTCTTAAAAATTTCCCAGGGCAGCAAAAAGTTTGTAATTTTTGTTCGACGCGTGGATAGATGCAATGGTCCACTATGAGCCGCGAGGTTGACATATTTGCAGACCCATTGCCACATAGCCGGCTTCTCGAACTAAATCAGCGGACTTGGAACTGGAAGATATGCAAAATATGCGAAATACCATCCCCGAAATACGAAAATAATGTCATGTCTCCCACAGATTTGGATGTAGATGGTTTGAACCTTAGAGAGATATTTAGTAATGAAGATTATTTATCGATTTGTCATAGAAATAATACAAATCGGATAAACTATACTCAAGTTATGACCCAAAGAAAGTGGCTCCATCTATTGGTCAATTTTGAAATTCACCCAACAAACATTGTTCAAGGCAAATATAATACCATATGAAAAACATTCAAATCTTTTATATAAAAATATTTTTACCAACTGCAAAGTATATATGTACAATTTCTTCAGAAAACTGCTTCCGCACTGCTTCTGCAGGTACAAAGTATATTACACTACTGACTCGACGTTTTTACAAAATGTCATATTTGTTTGATGAAAAACCTCGGTAAATTTTGGTTCGAATAGTCCAAACCAAAGCTTGTATACAAAAAGCTCTTCGGTTTGTGATTCTTTAATGTAATGACCATGGCTAAACAAAAGAATTTTGGGGATCTATATAAAAAACCTGTGGTTATTTTCCATTAGTTGTTGCTCTGTGGCAACAATGTTGCCGCAACATTTGCCACAAACACAAAAAACTCAAAACACATAGAAACAAACTCATGAAAAGCGCTCAAGAGCGTAACGACGTCTGCGTCAACGTTGCGTGGGCGACGAGACGCGACGCGGCGCTAATAAAAAAGCTCTCTCTGTCTTGCTCTCTCTGTTTCAGTGTGTCTCGAAATCAACCGGCAAACCACTTTGGCCAGAGAGCTTCGTGAAGCTTCTGATTGAGTTTCACAATTTGGCGCGAATGGAATTGAGAATGGACGTTCGTTTGGGAGGGTGGTGGGGGGGGCAAAGGGGGCAATACTCACGGGCAGGTTCGGGTTCGTAGTACGCGACGTTTCGTAGTAGAACAACAATTTTCAATGTGCGCCAAAAGTTGCACTCGTAGATAGTAAGCGGTGGTTGTGCGATGGAGATGGAGAGGGGCAGGGGGCAGGGGGAGGGGAAGCGGCGGCGGCGACGAGGCGTGGCGGTTGTCGTCGTTGTCGTCTCGAACTTTCGTGAAAAGGAAAAGTGCCCAAAAAGAACAACAACTCAAAAACTCAGACACATTTAATTGCCGACCTACATCGTCCGGCAGGTGGGGGGGCCCCAAGGGGCAGACTTTGGTATTGATTTTTAGCCTGATGCTGGCCGCCACGCCCAGTTTTCCGTTTGTTCTTGTTGCCGGGTCCAAAATGTATAATTTGACATTTATGCACATTTTATGATTATTTATTACGTTAATTTTTGATTAAAACTGGCGACAGACAACCCCCCTCCCGGGGCCCACCCCTTTACCAGCTGTCTGGTCTGCTCTGCTCCGGTCTGGTCTGGTCTCTGTGGTCTTTCTGGTGGTTGTCTCTTAATTCATGTGCGACATTTATGGCTCCGCTTTGTGTTGTTGTTGTTGTTGTCTCAATTAGATAAAAGGATGAAGTTCATGATCTTGAAATTGAAAGTGTCAGTTCTCATTTGATTGGCCAAACATATAACGTAAGGGTTTGACGTAATGGAAATAAATGGATCACTCTAGAGGCGGCAACAGTTGTCCACAAAAGTCAACGGAAAGGAAGTCTGTAGAAAAGGTTCAACAGTGAAAATTTAAATAGGTTTCGTAACAGTTCAAGAAGAATGCTTTAGTTGACGAAATAGAGTTAGATATTTGAGGAAGGAGGAAGATTGAAGATTAGGCCAGTGCTGGTTAACGAAATGAAGTTTAATGATTCAAGGCCGCTTTGAATCGGCTTCAAAACCGTAACTCAAAAACTATTTAATCCGTGAACATATAAGAACATATGTTTAGCTGTCAAATGGAATGACCGCCCACTGCGCCACGCGCAGTACTGATATTACTAATATCCAAGAGCATCCCCTTAGGAAACCTTCATAGGTGCCTTTAGACACGATATTCCTCTACCCCCGAGAGAAATCTAGCACGAATTGGCGACACAGAAATAGGCTCCAATTTAGATTTATTTCTTCTTGATTTTTTTAGACGAAAACTGCTCGCATACGAGAAGACAATTGATCTTGACTTTGAACTTGTGGGCGAGGGAAGTGCGGGGAGAGCGCGAGCGAAAAATGAGAACAATTCTCGCTCTTGTTCTTAGAGATGCAAGCAGCGAGGTATTGATCATTTGAGTGTGTAGTTCTCAGCTAATGTTCGATCATCTTTTTTGTTGGGAAAATTCTGCTTTCCTTAAAGCAGTTTGGAATGTTGTTAGACGACAGGACCTTGATGTAAGCTTTAGTCAACATCTCAATAAACATGGGGAAGGCATTTTGAAAAACTCTACTGGAATGTGGTCGACCCCTGGGGAGGTAGTGTTTCCAGTGTTTCATCAAGCAACAACGGAAGATCATAGGCATTTTGGTTGTTCGGGGTTTCTCCGAAAGTGCTCTGCAAATTCAGATACCTTTGCATGGATGGGAGACCCATTTACCATCCTGACCCAGGCGATTTCAAGTTCCATTTGTTGGAAATAGAGCTGCTGTTTAAGAACGCAGAACTTTAAATTAAAACCGACTGAATCAAATTGAATACAACCTTCTGGGAATGGGTTCGTATTTGCTACGCCAAGGCTTAGATAAGAAGAAAAGTTGAAAAATTCTTAACAAGAGGTGTTGTAGGTTCTATTTAATTACAATTTAACAAGTGGCGCAGTAGGCGGTTATTCCATTTGACATATTTCAAAGGTAAATTAATGATTTGCATAAATATTATGTGCGAAAGTGATGATCAATGATGAGCAATGCCAAGAGAAGGTCATGATAACATTGGTTGAATTCTAAAAGAGAATCAGCTATGGAATTAAATTCGGTAGGAAGAGCCCTACAAAGCTGACAATGAGACAGAATGAATTCGACGAGAAGTTCTTGCTTCAGAGCCTTATCTCAGTTGTGATTCAAACTATGAAGCTTAAGCAGGAGTCTTTGTGGTGTGTAGGGCCAAAAGTAATGCTAGTGAGAGTTTTATAATCCAACTCTTAAGTATCCGACCCATATTTTGGAATGTAGTGTGAATTCTCTTGGTATACCTTAACCCAACTCATTCAATTACAATTTTCCGCTCTTAGTCAATATAACAAGTTGGACACTTTGACTAGTTAACATTCATACATAAAAGCTTTTACGATGACAGCAAAAAAAAAACTGTGTGTGTGTCTGTGTGTGTGTACAACTTTTGTTCTCTACTTCAATTTAAGTTTTTTTACGACTTGTTTATGTCTATCTTACCCTCCTCTTCGGGGTAAGAGTCTGCTGTAGCCGTAGTTGTTGTTCGGTTGGGTCCTGACTACACATTACTTTAGACTCTTTTTAATGCTCTAACATGGAAAATACATAAATAAATAAACGGTATTCAGTTGTACACACAAAGTTCGGGGACGGAAGTTGAAAATAAAAAAAAATGAAATTCAATTTAAATATGAAGTTAAAATAAGTAAAAATCAGCGAAAAAAAAGCACAAATTTCAAATGCAAGATAATGGAATGCCACACATGTACATACAGACACACAACCGTATATACATATAAGTGTCTGTGTGCATTTGTCTGTGTAATTTATGTATGTTGCTGGCGCTGATTATGCGCTTGCTGCTTGACTTGGCCTGACTTGGGATCGGCGTCTCTAAGCGGACATAAATGACCTTACTTAGCCCGAGGCTTACATTCGGAATGATATTTTTATAACCAAATGGTGATATCGGGGCTCTGAGTAATTAGATTCAACCTTATTTAAAGGGAGTTGCTCTCCAAGTGGATATTTGGAGAGAATATTGAACCATTTCAATATTCGGGGTCACCACTTTGGTGGGGGTCACCACTTTTGATCAAACTAAATGGAACGATGAAAATGGACGGAAAACTACAATATATGAAATATTGGAAACTAAAGTATTTACAAACAAAGTTTTCGGGTCTTTCTTATTTTGAGCAGATTTTCCAAAATCGCTAAAAGTCGCAAGTACTGAGTATCAAGATCTGAGCTCCGAGTATCGAGTAATAAAATAGGACACGTAATTACTCGATACTCGGAACTCAGATCTGGATACTCGCAACTCGATTCAGTACTATTTAGTCAGTACTCAGAACTCGATATTAAAAACTCATTAATAAAAGCTTAATACTCAGAACTTGTTATTCAGTACTAAGTGCTCGATATTCAGTACTCAGTATTCGATGCCCTGTACGCAGTACGTAATATTTAGAACCTACTATCTACTCAGTACTCAATACTCAGTATTCAGAACTAGATACTCTGAACTCGATTCTCAACACTTAGTTCTGAGTACTTGATATGCTTATTGCACAGTACTTGAAACTCAGAAATCGATTCTTAGTACTTTTTACTCAGGACTCAATACAAAGTACTCATTACTTGATTCTCAGTACTCAGAACTTAGTACTCGATACTAAGTACTAAGCTTTTTAAGCTTTATAGATAAGTACTAAGCAGTTGATGATCAGTCCTCGATGCTTAGTACTTAGTATACAGGACTCAATACTCACTACTTGATACTTAGTACTCGATAATGTACTACTTTTAACTCAGTTCTCAATACTGAGTACTCAGAACTAGATAATCAGTACTTATAACTCGATACTAAGAACTCGATACCCAGTACTCAATACTCAGAATTCAGTACTCGATACTTCACATTCAGAAGTCGATACTTATCACTTATTCAGAACTCGTTTCATAATATTTAGTACTCAGAACTGGATAATCGCTACTCAAAGCTCAATACTGAGTACTGAGAACTCTGAAGTCGATTTTCAACATTCAGAACTCAATGTTTTCAATACTCGATACTCGGAACTCGACTTCTAATATTTAGTATTCAGGACTCAATACTCAGTACTCACTACTCGATATTACTTAAACTGAATTAACATTTGTATGAGTTCTCATATACCTCAGTCTATTGTGATTTAAATGTCAAAAAACTCATATGAGAAATCTGATTGCCTATTTTACATATTCTCCGAACACTTTTTGAGCTTCTCAGATAAACTATTTCATGGGAATTCATATGAGATATCAGACTAGTGACTGATACTTAGCCTTTAGGACTCAATAATCAGTACTTGATACTCAGTACTCAAAACTTAGGAATCTGTATGTACAAACAGAGACGAATGCGTACCCATCTGAATCTGTCGCAAAGACAAATGGTTTTGGTCTACTTCCTGTACTCGAGGTTAAGCGGTTTTTGCTGTGGGCTAAAAAGTCAGTCAGTCGGGCAATGACTTACCATACCAGCATACATGCCAGCATTTCAGTTGGGCTGTTCTTTGAATTATGGTTTCTTTTGTATATAAAATATCGAAAGAGCATGAAGAATTTTTATTTCTTTTTTATCAAGATCAGCCCAACGTGTTCGATCATAAACAAAATCCCTCATGGCTTAATTTTGCCCAAAAAAATAATATTAAAAACGCAATTCCTAAACTTATATACTGCACCCAGGGGAACGATCAATTTGATAAACTTGAAAAATCGTTCATTTTTTGTTAGTTTTGGTTAATATTTCGTTCTGCATTTATGACTCTACCCTCCCCCCTGTTAGTGTTTCCTTTCCCAGGAGACTCTGGACATGTTTTTTCTGTGGAATCGTTCGTGTTTCGCTCTTATCGCGGGGTGTACCAAGTGTTTTCGCTGTCCGCGCGTTGAATTTCACGCCAATTCGGTGATCGCATTGCGATTGATGATAATAAAAATAAAATAATAATAATATTGGTGTGAGGTCCGGCCTGTAATCCGGCCGGCCCAGCCGACATTTGATACCCTGCCAGTGGGTTTTTGTTTACTTGTTGCTGTTGTTGCTACTATTAGCGCTTATTCTTGGCAATGTCGATGTTTATATTATTGTTTTGTTGTATTTGTATTTGTTTAGCATTTTTACGTAATTTTATTTTTCTCGCAGTTGTCGCTGTTGTTGCCCTGCACTTTGTCCCACTCTCCCAGCGCCTCGGGTCCGCCTGGGCGATTTGTTGTGTGCATTTTGCAAATTGACTTCGTTGCGCTTCTACTTCTGGCGCCCCAAACAAAATGTCAACACATGCCGGGTTGTTTGTTATTTAGAGGGTGAACTGAGGGTATATGAGGTAGGGCGAATTTCCAGGAATCACAATCATAAAATTATATGGCGTCATTTTTTTACATTTTAAACGGGGGTTCATCCTAGTTTTAGTGGTAAAAATTCAACAATGAAGTTCTAATAAATTGAAAATGTTGAACATTCTTTGCAAATAGCAGAACTGTGGGAAAGTAACAACCGATGGGTACACGCAAAAAAAAAAGAGAAACCTAGAATTTAGGTTAAGCCGTTCCTAAAAAAAAAATTGCCTAAAAATCAAGTTTCAAGGTAGTTTTTGCCTAACCGGCCAGAATGTGACCTTAAAGGCAAATTTTCAGGCAATTTGGTTGGGGAAATATGTAGCCTATAAATGAGGTTATTTTTCCTAAGCATTCTAAATGACAGTTTAAGTTTAAATATGCCAAGTACTACAGGGTTGCTTCGTGCTATCGGCGCCTCGATAGTTCGATAGGTATACAAATACACGCGAGAACTTTATCGGAACTTTTGACATTTCTATGTACACTAGGTCGGACATTTTATATATGGAAAAATGTAACGTCATACTGATACCCGCTTAAACGATGCATATTTGTGTATAAAACGAATAGTTTTAGGAAGAAGAAGATCGGAATTGTGACAATTTATTACAATTACATTTCAGACATGAAGAACTTGCTTCGAGAGTTAAGAGCTGTAAGAATGCTTTCAAGGTAATATAGCAGATGTAAATTGGGAAAAAGAGTGTGCAGAGTACGGAATTGATGCCTACATCGTTCGCCTGCTTACGACGGAGCAGCTCAACTTAGTTGTGCGGAATCAATTATTCGGAGTCCGAGTAATTTTTGACACAAGCTAAAAAGTTTAAATAAATCGGTACATGTGTGTTGATAAAATTATTTTTCAGAAGCTCGTAAACAAAAGCGAACACGCTCGTTCACTTCACCAAATAGTCAGCTAGGAAGCTTCTCTTAGTGCTTTAAAAACTACAATTTTAACTGATTAAGCCCGTAGTTAAGATTACTTTATGCTTTTTCTTAGCGATTTCGTGTCACATGTTAGTGGCTGCGCCTCTCGGCCGGTTGGCGGGAGAAGATTTTCCGTTTTGCCAGGCTTGGTGTCGCCTGAACCACTTAAACGAACTGCGCAATTCACACACACAAAACAGAGTTTCATGAAAAGCTCACAGTATATTAGTTGTATCATGTACATGACTATCGCTCCCACGCTGAACACCGTCTTACACATATATTTTTCGCGTTGTTAATGTACTTTTCGACAAAAATTTATTTTTCAGAACGTTGACGATAAAAAAAGACGATCCAACCCAATCCTGTCCAAGGCAAGTATATACCAAATTATATTAAATTTGTGCATAATATCAATTTTAAACTTTGTTAAGTGAGCGCTGCGTCCATCTAAAGACAGTCTGGGGTCTTCAAGTCATCGGCTTTATGGATGTCTAGAGCAACAGCATCGCAAAGCTATTTGTGGGACCTCGATGATTACTATATAGCAGATTTTGAAACACAGTGGAAAGGCATTGAAATTTATTACATACATCTACAGAGTAAGAAAACTGTGGGCCTCCCAATAAAGGTAAGTGCGCATTTTTTTAATATTCGAAAAAAAAACTGATTAAATTTTATTCCTCAGACTTTAGAGGACAGTGAGGTTGGACTTTCGAAGTTTATGTTACAAGTTTATGTTAAGAATGCCTTGAACACTGGCAGAAGACCTACAATAGTCGTAAAGGCTACATCGCTACTGCCGGTCATCAACTTAATTCCATATTGGAGGAACGGTCAATACTCAAACAAAGTTTTGGACATAGATTGGTAAAATTCTATATTAATAATGTGAAATATGTATTAATAATGTAAATAAAATTAAAATATTAATATAAATATTGGGGGAATAAATGACCTTAATTTTGGTAAGAAGTTACCTAAAAGGTAGGCAAGCTTAGGATTTTATTACTTCTATTTGAGGACACACAAGGTAAATTTTCTGGGGAATATTCGACCTTAAATATGGGAAAAAAGGCCCTAAATTTTTGCAATTTTTCGCCTTAAAATAAAGTTAAAACGAGAGCATAAGTTAAAGTCGGCTCTAACCGACTTCGATATACCCGTTACTCATGAAAAACATGTTTAACAGTGTTCCTGCGTTCCTTAGGGTAACCATCAGGAAAATATGCAACATTTTTTTAGGGTGGGTAGCGGGGGGGCTCGGTTCACTTTTTTGCTTATAACTTGAGAACCGTTCATCCGATCTTCATCATTTCTTTGGCAAATCGATTCATTTTGCTAATTACTAACTATCTCTAGAAGAAACAAATCGTCTATCTTTAAAAATGTAGGAGATATAACGTTTTTTCCAAATGGCGGGGGCGGGAGGGGGCGTGGCCAAAATTTGAAACAAACTTGATCTGCGTGCAGAAAAAAGAAGCATTTGTCTCATACATGTCAAACCTCTATCTCTTACCATCTCTGAGATCTAGGTGTTCATACAGACAGACGGACAGACGGACGGACGGACAGACGGACATAGCTATATCGACTCGGCTGTTGATGCTGATCAAGAATATATATACTTTATATGGTCGGAAATGATTCCTTCTGCCTGTTACATACATTTGCACGACTTTAGTATACCCTTTTTACTCTACGAGTAACGGGTATAAATACCTAAAAGCTTAAGGTCATGAGCAACCTTAAAGTAAGGATAAGATGTCATTGGCGCCATTTTGAGGTCAAATCGCCATGATTTTTAGGTCATTTTCGGTGGTTTAAGGCAATTTATTTTTTTGGGTGTAGGGTAGTGTGCGATGAGATGCCATTCCATTCGTGTTCAGTGCAAATGATCGTGTGTTCGAGTCCCAGTGGAGTTAAAAAAAATTTTACATTTATTTTTTTTTCTCAATTCAATCATTTTAATCTCTCTTAGTATTAAAAAAGTCGGATACATATCCGGAATTACGTTCATTTCATTACCGCTTGGATTGATTTGATCCCATAAGGATTGATTTTTTTTTTGGAGTGTTGGAATCTGACTCTTACATGCTTGACAAAGGTTTTGATATTCCCAGGGGTGGTGTCAGGCCGTTTATCTCAGCTGTTCTCCTACGCGTTTCAGTAGCGTTGCTGAATTCATCAGGGAGTCTGTTTTTTTTGTTATACTCTGTACCAAAGGTACACACAGAGTATATTAGATTTGTGGGAATCATTTCCGACCCTATAAATTATACAGCTCTGTTTCCGTAACCGAATTCGATTGATCGGAATTGGAAAGAGCTGTGATTTCTAAAGAATTCGGGCTAATCTATTTATCATCAAGAGGGTTTTGAAGTTAAAAGCCGAAGAACACAGTCGGTTTTTGGAAGCGAGTACATTTAACAATTCCGATTCCGCATGATTTGATCGAAATCGAAAACGGGAACAGGCCTGATATATTCTTGATTTGCTATTTTGGGATTTCTTCTTAACCTCGAGCCAGCAAAATGTAGAGTTCTATTACTCGTGCCTCCACTCGTCTCTAATCCTGGTATAGCCAATTCTTCCCAAAGTTTTAATACTCTACAAAGCAATCGGGAATCCAGATTGCTGTTTTGTATACTTGGAGCGCCGAATCTCTTCAGAGCTATAACACTCTACGGAGCAGAGAGACCCTCCCTAACTCTTATATATCCAGTCACGCTTGGAGTAGGAATTCACAACTGAAGTCGACATCTTACTATATATCTCCCCCGCGGAACAGAGTAACCGTTACGAGACACAAGGAACCAGGTACTGACGCCCAGACCAAACAATCTGGAACCTCGGCGGACATCGTTACCCAGCACACTTCGAACCTGTTTTAAAGTCTACCGGTTCTAGGACCCTTGAACCGAAGGTTTTGGTTCAAACCTCGGTTAGCTTGAACATAGAAGAATAGTTTCGATTTATAAACACTTATTTTTATACCCTGTTCCCATTAAAAATGGGAAAATTGGGATCATAAAGTAGAGCAAATGTATGTAACAGGGAGAAGGAAGCATTTCCGAACCCATAAAGTATATATTCTTGATTAGCATCAACAACCGAGTCGTCTGTCCGTCTGTCTGTCTTTATGAACGCATCGATCTCAGAGACTATAATTGATGGAGCCACAAGTATGCAGATTTGGAAAACTTCACATCCTCCATCATTTAGCAGCGAAAAACTGTCACTCTCTATGTATAAACGCGTTGATCTCACAGACTTTAAGAAGTAGAGCCACAAATTTCGGCTCCAGGTTTGACAAATTCCTCCTCCATCTTCTTCTAACCGCGCAAAACTGTCACAGCTAAAATTTTTAAGTTTGAACCTAGTGACTCAATATATATTAAGTTGGGCCCAACATCCATCTATTCTGTGTACCACAATGAGATCCGAGCAAAAACACCGAAGATATGTACAAAAGTGCGCCTGTCCATTTATTGAAATAAATTTTAAAATAAAAGGAATTCAAAGCTTTAGGAACTACATTACTTGGGACAGGGTATTTGCTGTCGGGGCACTCGACCGCAACACTCTTACTTGTTTTTAATTATCAAATTTATAAGCTGATTAGTGTTAAGCCACTCGAGAGCTCGCTCATGTAGCGCAAGTGGTTGCAAAAGAGAGCAGTATGAGGTCGTATGAGGTCGCTGCCGTAGATCAACTTTGTATACACAATAAATAAAACCGTTCATCTATACTAGCTCTTAGATCAGAAAGAACAAACTAAAGTGTGAAGAAAGGATCGTTCAACTAATACCTGAGTTTTTTCCAAAATCTTAAAACACTTCTCGATGTATGGTATGTTCTCTTGAACAATTTTCAAAGGAATCTGTAACATATTTGATATTTGTTTATTGCTTCAAAAGATAAAAAGTCATCCAAGCTTAGTTCAAACCGTAATAGATTATACTAAAATTTTTAGATATTTTCAATATTTACATTGTAAACTCTACTTTATTTTGTGAACCGAACCAAATTTTTTTCAAAAAGTGGTCCGGTTCGGGTTTAGGTTAGAGAAGTCAAAAGTATTAGGGGTTCGGTTCATGGTTCGACCCAAAATACCCCAACCGAACCGGTTCTAAGGGGTGGCAGGAAAGATAAGGAAGGTAAAGATTTTGGTTAGCTGCTTTGTCTGTATCTCGTACGCTCTCTTTCCTATGAACAAAGCATACCTGCTATCAAATTTGTAAAATTTACTCAAAGTTGTTGAAGTTTTTGAAATCGTCATCACCAGGGCATCTTCCAGTCGACCCCCTCAATCCCAAGTATACCCATATACTTGTCCATTCTTTTGGCTTTGCTTTATCAGCATTTAAAATGTGGGAACCGTTTGTGTGTGTGTGTGTTTTGGGGCGTTACTGCTGAATCGGGCGGGATGTGGTGGGCGTGGCGGTTGTGTGACAAAGGGCGGGACGCGTGAAATTTCAAGCTGTTCTATGCCATTTGCCACCTGGCCACTGATAGTAGACCAAAGTCTATCCCCCCTTTTCCCGCTCTCTGAATGTATATAAGAGAAATATTTCATTAATAATTATTGCATGGGGCGCCAGCGTCAGCGTCAGCTCAACAGCGAACACGAGCGCCGAGTCTGAGTCTCATGATCTCGTTTACAGTTGCTGCGACTGTTGACAGTTTTCGATAAGAGAGCGCATTTGGGTTTACCCAAGTGCCAGGTACGGGCCATGTTACAATCTTAACAATAATTATGCACTCTTTGGACCACATAAATATGCAAATGCACGGAACCCGCAGCTGAGGTCACCAAATGGCTCCCATTGGCGCGTTTACAACATTTTTAGAACGTTTTAACGACCCATATGGTACTTAAACTGGCCAGTTTTAGCCGGCTCGAGGTCGCATTTGTTCAAAGCAGGAAGAATATTAATATGAGAAGCCATTTCATGTAACAACTCCTCCTCAATTAACGCCTCTAATCTCATTTAATTGGAAAAAACATTTCCTCTATTTGCCAACTTGGAACAGTAGCCGCTGCCTGTTTCGGTGGCAATTTCAAAGTAAATATTTACGCATTGTATCGAACTGCATCATCATCATGAGCTTACTCAATTCACGGATCATTCATTCATTCAACTCATTCATTAGGGCTAACCCAACCCTCGATCACCCGTGAGTCAGCTGGGCACGTGCGTTTCTATCGGCGTACGGCGTACGGGAAAGATTCCCGGAATAGCCACAATGACAACAGTCACCTCTATACATAGCATTGCTGATTATGGCGAATAGTTAAGAAAACGGGCGCCACAGAAATGTACAATTTCTGCGAAGCAACCGAGTGCATTCGCTATCCGTCCGCAGCCCCAGGTGAATTATGGCCTGGCCCATAAATTCTCAAAAAGCCCGCCGAATTGAGAGGCCGGAGCAAAACAAATGCGCCAAGAAATGAAATAAAAACATAGCTCAACTCAATTTGCTGTTGTCAATACTTTCGCGGTTGTGTTTGCTTTTTGTGTTTACCCAAAACCTTGAAACTGAAATTATGAACTTGACTTTGGGTGATGTTGTTGCCAGTGGCCTAGAGATACGGGTACGAGAGTTACAGCAAACAGCAGCTACTACTTAGAGAGTCTATAATTAGTGAAAAGGCTGAAAGAAAAAAAAAAAACATTATTGTTTCCCCTGTTGTCAGAGGGTTGTCAGATAGGTAGAGAGGCATATACATATAGCCCATGTTCGGTTGCAAACAGTTAATGTGTTTTTGAGTATTTAGAATATTTGTAATATGTGAAAGTTATGACTAGCCTTAGATTAATGAGTTCCGGCACTTTACGCAGTTCCTGTGGCGCCACATTATCTTTCTCTAGCTGGAATTTCGTGCTTGATCAATATGAAAGGGCAACTGAAGTTTGTTAGAGTCTCAAACAAAATTACTCATACGACACGTTTTTTAAATACAAATGGTCTAGACCGAGAAGGCACGGGAAATAAACTACTTCAAAATAAACTGATTTGGGCCAATGTGGTGTGATTCTTATGCATCGTCCAAAATGGTTTTTTAAACTACAATACCTTGGGAACCAGAGTACCTAGAGACCTAAACAATCCTCTTCACTTTGGTACAACTACAGCAACATAGACTCTATTATATTTGCAGTTTATATAACTCATTTTACCTTATGATACATTAATACATAGTCTGTATGAGATCCACACATAATACCAGTAAAAGAATAAACTCAGCTTAACTTCCCTGAGTCTTTGACATTCTGACATAACGATCTTTCTCAATTTCTTCAAAGAGTTCAGGGTGTTCATACGATTTTTTCAATGATTCAAATTGTTAAAGGCAGGGCTGCAAACTGGTTCGAAGTTGAACCGCTCCGGAGCCGGAGACTCCGGAATTTTTCGAAGTCCGAACCGAACCGGAGCAGAAAAATTTTTTTCTTCCCGAACCCGAACCTGAACCGGAGCCAAAAACAGTTGATAAGGGTTCGGTTCAAAAAAGATGTTCTATTACATTTTTTCAAGCTGCTTTTTGTCATTTCCCACAATTTTAAAGCATTGGATAAAAAGCTGGGAAAGAAAAATTTTAAAATATTAAAAATGAACTAATAAGTAAAAGCTTAAAAAATGGTAAATAAAACAATTAATGATTGTTAGTTCTTTAAGGTTTTGGAAAAATTTTCATTGTTACAGCATTTCACATGAATAGAAACACTTTCTAACAGCATGTGAGCATCAAAGCAAAGCCAAGGTGTTTCGAATTGTATGAAATACTGTGACGAAGGGAATTTTTTGTCGTTCTGCGTACGAATCTTAAAGAATTTTACAATGTCGAATTTGTAGTACTAGCAATTCCTGCCACACAAGAATCAGTCTAGTGCACTTTTTCCAATCATATATTTTTGTTTTATCGAGCGATCAGAAATAATGAAAGATTGCTGGGAGACACACTAATGAAAAATTTATACAGTGCGATAACTGAGGGGAGCCCACTAATTCAGAAAGGCCGAAAGGGGGTATACCCAACGCCTGTCAATTTGGAGCTGTTTGTTTTGCACTTGTATTGCCTTTGAAATTCCCAAACAGTCAAAGCAATGCAGGCATGAGATTGCACCTGACAACTTGCAAAAGATGGGCAAGGCCTGCTGATGATAAAACCGCAAAGTTATTGAAACAGCTGTACAGTGGATCATCCCCCTTTATGGCGTCTTGTTTTAAAAGTTATGAAGAAACGTACATTTAGAATATATTCCCCAGTCTACTCCGTTTCTGTTAGAAATAAGTCTGCTGTTTGATCTCACTTACGCTCTCAGAGTGCATTTGGGAATATGCTCGGCTCGCTCTAACCACTGTATTTTTCCTAACACCGTTTAAAGTTGAGCAGAGAACCTGGAACCCGGAATTTACATACATATTTTCTTAAAATAAAATTATTCCCGAACCCCGGTTCGAATCCGAACCTAGGTTCAACGACCCTGTTAACCCGCTCCGTGAACCCGAACCCAAAAAGTTTCGAGGGTTCAAACCCCGGAGCGAACCTCTGTCGATTTTAATGAGGTTTGCAGCCCTGGTTAAAGGTAAAAAATATACATATTTTTTATTCCTTTTTTGTCATGTCTGCAAGTGTATCAAAATTATACGACACTTGTCAATTTGTTGGATTTAGTTAGCTTGTGAAGCTTAGATCAAGCGTTCCAGACGAATGAAAGACTCCCCAAACCATTGCGAATGCGCCTCCGAAATTGCTTTCTATTCTTACGCAAGTCTCTCCAATAGTGCCGAAACCCATCTGGGACATCAAGATTACATTTTTTTCATCAGAAAAAATTATCTTATTGGAAAATATTGAACAAAGTTTTTTGAACAAAATTAAGTTCAAATTTCATACCGAGACTCACTTTCTCTTCAAGTTTTTTTCCACAAATTGAAGTCGTGCTGTTTTGTGGTAAGACTTTAAGAACGAAGTCTTTTTTAAGACTCCGATGATTGCAGCGTTCGCCAAACAGTCATCCGTTACCCAGGCTTAGTGCAACATGCGGCAAGTGTGGAGCACAAAGCAAACGAATTGCTAGCTTTAAGTATTATGCGACGTTTTTCGCGGTTAGACAAACTTGTGTTTTATTCCAGAGCTATGCTTCACACCATGTTCATCCGGATTGTTCAAAATTTTGGTGATAACACAACGTGTTCGACCGATTTTCTCCGATATTTGGCTTACATTAAAGCCAGCATCGTTTTAGGCTTCTTTCCTTCTCTTTTCCTTGTTGGATAAGAATCGTCCACTCGGCATTTTATTGTTGACAGAAATGCACAAAAAATTATTTAAAACCAAATCTTTCTCTTCAGCCGCTGTAATTGAAATGTGTCTTATAATTTTGATACACTTGCAGACATGACAAAAATCGAACTTTTGTGCTTTTTTTAACGCTACTTAAAAACGCGAGATGCAATCAGAGATAAGAACATCAGATTTTAAGCAGAATTCATTAAGCTTTCATTCTGCTTACTTGATTTCGTGGTATTATGCTTTCCCCATTCTTCTACGATGGTCGAAACTAAAATTTTCGGGGTGTCGTATAATTTTGCACACAACCACTGTATCTGTTTGAAAAACTTGAGTTTTCAACATCAAGACGAACAAATAATTTAGTTATACTAAGGCACAAACTTCTTCTATCAGAAAGACAATTTGGTGTTCATGCTGTTCGGATTTGGATCCAATTACCAAACTTCCTAAAATGCATTAGTAAAATAAATCATGCTTCTTAATATCAAATCGTTATATCAGATAAGTCGAAACTTCTTCTCCATTTTCCAACAGGCAAGAAAGAGCTTTCTGAAAAACTTTACAAAGTGTCTTTTGTTTGCAAAGCTTTGTGAGCAACTGTCAAAGCTGTCAAAGAAAAAAACTAAGAATTTTGTCCTTTTATTAAACACTAGCACATAACCCGTCGCGCTTCGCTGCGCCTTTAACAGTATAGAACCAATATCAGACCGTGGTCGGATTTTCCATCATTGGAAAATCACACTTTAAATTATTGCGAATTTTATTCTTACAAACAGAGTCTCAAGTCAATCGGATGAAAAGTAGTTATTTTCCATGTAGAATTTTCCTGGAATTTCGCGCCTGGGGCGGAATTTCCGTCATTGGAAAATCATGCTTCAAATTAATTCGTATTCTATCGTTTAAGCCAATCGGATAAATAAAAGTTTTCTTGCATGCAGAATTTTATGCGCTTTTTCACTCGTTGGGATCAGATTTTCCGACATTGGAAAATCACATTTTTCTATTATATGAATTGAAACCGAGCTTCAAGCCAATCGGATGATAAATAATTTTCTTCTCGCAGAATTTGCCGGAAATTTTACGGCAGTCGGGTAAAATTTTCCGACTTTGGAAAGACGCTTTTAAATTAATTCGTATTACATTTTTACAAACCGAGTTTTAAGCCAACCTGGGGGCGGTTTTTTGGACATTGAAAAATCACATTTTAAATCATTTCGTATTCTGTCCTTACCAACCGAGGTTGAAGACAATCGGAAGAAATATAGTTTTTTGTGTGCAGAATTTTACGGCCATTTTCCTCGTGGGCACCGTCTTAGTACGCACCTTCCCCACTAACAGAACTCCTCTCCAAATTACAGCCATATATCTCTTACCGTTTAGGCTGTGCAGTGAATCAGTCAGTGGGCCCGTCAGTACACTTTTTTTTATAGATATAGAGCGAGGCAAAAAAGTGAGAGAGTATTGGTGTTTAAAAACCTGCTCTTTTGCTCTCAGCTTCGGCAAGCGTTCGGGTCGTGTACGTGTAAATAACGAAATGTTTCGCCTCCCTGGCAGGAACCAAGGACTAAGTATCGCTAGTATAGGGATATTAAAATTCCATTCAAACAATTTAGCATTTATTTCAGCATCTTTATCTTTATAATAGATAACACACTATAAGAAAACAAAAGAACTGCGGACTGAGCGCTTGATAATTATAAGTGGTCTGCCACCGAATTGGAAATGGCCTCAGTGGCGCGAGGGTAGAGAGTCAGCCGCCCATGTCAGCAGTTGTGGGTTCGAATCATGGCCTGACGCAAGCGAAGATTTTTTTTTGTTTTTTTTTGTTTTCAAATTGTATTTTTATTGTATTTTTAAACAAATATAATTTTTGGTTATTTTTAATATCAAGAAAACACACTTCTAGTAAATATTCTCAGCACTTAAAGGTTTTTTTCGTTTTGGAGAGCAATGGGAGCTGCGTTGAGGAAATGCTTTCTTAGTACAATGTCCGATCACTATAGGAAGTTATTGTGAAATTTTGAACTTTCTAACTATTATGGTTTTGGCTCCACATCGATGATCATATGAAATGTCTTATCATTATATGAATATAGATAAATTGTTTTAATATTTAAAGTTTGATTTTAAGTACATTTCAAACTATTATATGTATAGTCTTTTTGATCATACAATTAGTTGTTTATGGTCTTAGTACAGCCCGATTTACTCTCAGAATAAATATAAGCTAGCTTTTTTTTTAGCTATTTATTGTCTACGAAAACTTAAAGATAACACATGTTTATTATATCTAAGTTATGGTTTAGCCTTGGGCGACTACTCCAAGACTAACTAAAATACTGAAAATTAACGTGGTCCAGGGCACTAAGTGCTTCATGAGGACTAAGGCAATAAGGGTGAATTAATAAGGATAGATCTAGGATTAAAAGAGGATTAAAATATGATTCTAAAAGAAAAGAAAATTTACATGTCAAATGTAACCATACGCTACAGGAAAACCCACAATCCGAGTAAAAACCTGCATTACAATAAGGATTTTTGTTGTTTGTAACTAAAACTAATAAAACAATCTACAAAAACTAATAACTGAAAAGAGACAGAGAGAAAAGAGCTGAAAATAGATTAAGAGCTGAAAAGAAAAGAAAATATGGGAGGTATTTACAGGGGAAGGAAGAGATGGGGAAGTTGAGCCAATCTATGGGGTCAATATTTACTGATTTATATTAAAAACTAGATCATTCGGATCTAGGGACAATCGTTTTCTATGGTAGAAAATGGGATTGCCCTCCGAATCGTGCATAATTCCTAATTCTTTCAAATGTTCTATATTTTTTATCGTCAGATGGTGGACAGAGTAGTTGGCCGGCAGCCTTCTCTGAGCCACAGCATCTGCGATCAATGGATTTGGGCTATTGCTGTTGCTATCTACGAACTTTTCTAATATTTGGTATATAAGTGTATCTACACGTTTGGTTTTCGTGTTTTCGTACAAATCTTTATTTGAAATATAATGGAGCGTGAGAGGGTCTCTAGCTCCTCTGCCCGGGCTCGACGGATGATCCGTCTCTCAAAGAGACGTAGATCTTCCATCTGCCTGGATTTTATATTAAACCATGCTATGTGTCCATGAACTAGTATTGGTTGCACTAGCTTTTTGTACACAAGGGAGCATGTCCTAATAAGTTCAGGCCTAGGGACGGTCGGACTCGCCGCCAAAGGCCTGAATATATAGTAAATGTGGCTAAGTTGGATCTTAGCTCTTCTAAGGGTATGTTCTATATGACTCTTGAAGTTTAACTTCTGGTCATATATGACGGACTTTATTGCTATTGGGGTCCTAACATTTATATAAATTTTCGGATTAAAGGCACGTGCATTTCGATATATGTCCGATTGAACCGGACCTCGGAATATGCAGCCTTCGCATTTATTTGCATTTAATTTCAGACGCCACTTAGCGAAGTATTCGCATAGGACGTCTAAATAATTATTTAAATCCGTTTCTGCACTGGCTATCCGTGCTCCGGACGCCAGGAGAAGGATATCATCTGCGTAAATCAACGGTTGGATTTTCGCAGTTGAGGAAGACCTTGGATCTCTATCGAAATCCGAAAGGTCGTCTAAATATATGTTATATAGGATAGGGGCTAGCAGTAATCCCTGAGGGACTCCTGCTGTGATTTCTCGCGTGAGCGAACGTTCTGAGCCATCGGGGCTGCAGACGTAGTATTGGGATTGAACAATAAATATAAAATATTCTTAATTAAAGTCTATAAATTATCACATTCCTGAAATAAAATAATACTTTATAAAACACATACAACAAATTTTATGTCGTGTTCCGACAATTAAAAACCACACAATTTCGAATAATAAATATGTCCTCTATATAATATCAGAGTCCAGAGGAAATGAATTAAGCAAAAACCCAAATGTTTATACAGTAGGTCAGAAATCTACCCTCACTCTATAACCAGAAGGCGACTTTAAGAACAAATTGAACTTAAAATAATTCGTCTAATAAGTATATTTCCTCCTTAATTCAAGAAATTTTGTATTTAAACTTAAAACTATCTTTTTTTTTTAATATTTCGGCTAGAAGAACCTTTGCTCTCATTTTAATAATATTAACAGTCATTTTTCTTTTCTAGAATATTTTGTACTTAAATTTTAAAATTGTAAATACAAAAGGGTAAAATTTCTATTCCGATCGGTCGTTTTTTTCTGAGTGTGACCAAATTAGTGATTTTGAGATCGCTCTCCGTCTCATGTCATCTTGATCACTCGCTCGTTGCATTAGCCGCATCTCGTTAACTCTTATCGTCAGCTGGTTGATTTGGCACTCTCGGGTCAGGTGCCAGTGCCACACGTTAGTGCAATTAATTTTGATTAGGTTAATAATTTTTTTGTTTCTTTGCCTTTTGGTGACATTTTTGCCACTTTTTGCCTCTTCTTCGTCTATTTTTCGCTTATCAAAATTAGGTCAAACTTTTTGTTGATTAGTTAAAAATTGTTGTCCATTTGTGTTGCTGTTGGCATTGCCATTTGTGTGGACTTTTTAAGTGGATGGTGATAAGCGATGCGGCGTCGCTTCGTCGCTTCGTCGTCGTGTTCTTATCAGCCCGCCGTTGCTTTTGGTAACAAATCAGTTTCCCTTGAAGTAGCTGACTCCGCCCCCGCCCCCGCCCCCGCCCCCTGCAGCCCGAGCGATGCTATGGATTTTGTGGGTTTTTGCCAAAAGTCAACACCGATTCACGATAGTTTTTAACGGTGCTGGCAGATAAAATATTTTTGCAATGCGACTGTTAATTGAGATAATAAAAGTCACATGGGAAACGTCATCGTTTCTAAGTTTCTAATCATATTCCGGGTGTACATACCAAAAATAACGGAATTTATTAATCAAATGTTCCACAAGTATCTAAGGATTAAAATAACTAACATTTGATTACAACTTTGAATCCACTTCAGATTATTAAGTTAATTTAGTGTGGAGGAATGTACAAGTAACTGCTTAGGTTTGGTCAGAAGGAGCTGAGAGTTTAGATGAGAGTTAGGGAACACCTGCAAGTCATCGTTCTAAATCATATAATAAAACATAAATTTTGAAAAAAATAGTTTTGAAGCATTATTAAGCATTTTTGTTGGCTAAAGTTCAATGATTTCTTGCGTTAAGTATGAAGTTCTTAAATTGCAAGTTTTTGAAGCCTAAATTCTTTATTCTTTTCCATTAGCATGCTGGTAATGTAATGAGGGAGGCCCTAATGAGCTGAGGTGTAAGTCAAGCGTATCCAGGTGGGCATTCTTCAAACCGGTTTCAAGGAATAGGGCATAGCTTGGCTTTTAATAAAGAAATTGAGACCTGTCGACTTCTGTAAAGTGTCCACCTCTCCAGAGTTCTGCTCCATTTCCTTGGATTATATGTTTCCACTCCCTTTTTCCCAGGAAGTTGGCCTCAATATAAGCTCCTTCTGTCCATATTGCTGCTTCCGTTTGTACAGTGTTCTCATTTCAACATAATGCTATATTTAAGGGCTTAGTTTTAAAAACACAAGCTCTCTCAATCAGTAAGGACAGTCTTTCGAAGGAAGTAAACAATCAAGGAGTAGAAATACCGATAAAAAGATCACTGGCTGCTGTGCTGTACCTTCTTTTCGGTAAGTCTGTTAAGTCACTGTCAAGTCACTGTTTGATGTGTAGTCACTGTTAAGTCAGTGTTTAGTAACTGTTAAGTCACTCTCAAGTCACTATTAAGTCACTTTTAAGACTCTGTTAAGTCACTAACAAGTCACAATTTAGTCACTGTCAAGTCACTGTTTAGTCACTCTCAAGTCACTTTTGAGTCATTGTTAAGTTACTGTTTAGTAAGTCTCTATTAAGTCACTGTTAAGACTCTGTTAAGTCACTATCAAGTCACAGTTTAGTCACTGTCAAGTCACTATAAAGTGACTGTCTTGTCAATGTTTAGTCACTATTTAGACACAGTTTAGTCACAGTCAAGTCACTGTCAAGTCACTGTTTAGTTACTATTAAGTCATTGTTTAGTCACTACTTAGTCACAGTCAAGTCACAGTCAGTCACTGTTTAGTCACTTTTAAGTCACTGTTTAGTTACTGTCAAGTCACCCTTTAGTCACTGCTTAGTCACTTTTAAGTCACTGTTAAGTCATTAATATATTTGTCGTCCAAATAACTTCTTGTTGTTTTCTGTATGGTGTATTGAGTGAAGTTTAAATGTTCTCTTTTCAAGCACTTTTGGAACATTTGTAACAAAACTATTGCCATTTAAAATATTTTGTAGCTAGATCTGGCAATTTTGAAAGTGGAAATCAAGGGCGTAGCCAGGGGGGAATTTGCCCTGGAAAATGCACTTTTTCAATTATAACTTAAATTTTTCGCCATTATTTTGAAGACTGATTTTCATTTCATATCAAATGCATCATGATCTAATTAATTAGTGTTCAAAAATATAATTAATTGGTTGCATAAAAGTTATCGAATCTTCATTTTTACCATTACTTAAGCTCCATTTACACGACCTGATCACTCAGATGAGTTTTCTTCAGACCTTAACTCATCTGATCAACTCAGTTTCGCTTTTGCACATGCATGAGCAGCTCAGATGAGTCGGAATCATCTGGTTCATATGAGCAATGAGGAGCCTTGACTGGATTCGACGCCGAGTAAAAGGTCGAGATGTAGCCCAACTTCAATAACAAATGCACACTGCAATAAGGTCACACTGTAGTTCGATAGATGCCACTCAGATGAGTGATCTGGCCAAATAGAATCGGTTTTTTTTTCGTCTGACCGTTTATCTGAGTAGCTCCGTGTCTACTCAGACAGCAAGTCAGACGAAAACTCAGGTGAGTGATCAATGTCGTGTTAGAGCCTGTTTAGCTGCTGGTCTGTACAGACAGAGTGTATTTAGTCAACAAAGGCAAACTTAGAGAGAGGGAGGGGTCTGGCTTGAGCGACATTAAAAAGCGTCTCTACAAATTTCCAACGAACTTGGTTTTGGACTGTTTTCCCTTGTTAATTCAATCTAATTAATGTTCTCCCACATTCGAGTGTGCATACAGTTATTCGTTATTTAAATCAAGAAATATTTCTCATAGGTAAGCATCATTCTCGCTGAGGCTAGGGTTCTTTGGTCAATGCTTAGTTGCTTTCGGTTTCAGTTTTACATTGAATTCAAGACGCTCTGCATTCTAAATGTTGCTAAAACTGTTTCAGATCTAGCAGCTGCCTTATTTAAGCAGAGTCGTGAGAAAGGTAAAGATTTTGGTTAGCTGCACACTCTTTTTCTTTTGGTAGCCAGATGTATGTATATAAAAGATTCAGTGTACTTGAGACCGTACCGTTTCTCACCAAAACTAGTTTTTCGTACGATTCTTCCTATGGCAGCTATATGCTATAGTCATCCGATCTGGCCGGTTCCGACAAATGCGCAGCGTATTTGCAACAAAAGGATTCGACAGACGGACGGACGGACATGGCAGTATAAACTCAGCTTGTATGATTTTATGTTTAATTTTCTATAAAAGAATTCACTTACTAAAAAGTGTCACATATGGAAAATCGTATGGAGAAAAGAACGTCGTGTGATCTAAACATGAATATCGATATATGTATCTGGTGTCTTATCATGAAAATTAATTAATTCTTTGGTCTAAAAAAGGTCGGACGAAGTTTTCAAGTTTCACATAAGTGGTGCCTGAAATTTTCTAGAAATATGTGTACTCTACATTAACAAATTGTATGCCCAAATGGTGAAATTCCAAAGCCAAAGACCCCTCAAAGGGCAAGGGTAGAAGCTTCTATCTCTCTCTCTCTCTCTGGTGGCTCATTAATCGCGTGCTTCAAGTGCCAAATTATCAGCTGTTTCGCATTAATTACACAAGTCGAATCACAATTTCCATTCGTTACTCATACGGACCGTGTGCCGTTGCCGTGCCAAGACCACCACAAATACAGGGTGTGTGCGTGGTGGGGTCCGGGGTGGGTACGCAAAAAATAGAATCTACGCATGATTGTGTGTGCGCAAGTGGGAAATTATAAACTAATCTAAACATGATAATTTTTTTCACACATAACTAAAAATGGTTAAAGAAGGCAACAGAGAAAAAAAACGGCTGCTGATTAGGTAGGGGGAGACGGGAATGGGGGACGCTTTTATAATTATAGTGTTGGCAACCAAGACGAGAGCAACGTCATCTCCATTATCTCTATGGGGCTTATCACTTTTCGCTGCCTTGACTCAACAGACCAAATATTTAACAATCAAATACGAAAAACTATTTATGAACGAACTCAAATACAGGAACGATGAGGGACAAGGACCCATTTGGCAACTGCTGATGTGTCCCCCATTTGGCGCCAAGTCTGTTTTGTATCAACCCCCGCCCACCGGGCAAAAGACAGATTCCTGGCCCAACAGTTTTCCACTTAAGCCGTTTGCCCATGCCCTTGCCCATGCCCCTGCTGGGATCTCTTAACAGTTCTGGCTAATTGAATTGTGTGTGTGACCTTAGACGCGGCGGATGGAAATTGAACTCAAAATGGATTTCATTATCATCAATTGAATGTTTATTGTTGATTTCATTTTATTTATTAGGAGTTTCCAGCCTGTCCCTGGCAAATGGTGGCATAAATCAGTTTCGAACTGTTGAATTGAAAATAGATTCATTATGCTTTAATTTTTGGATTTATTTTGTGGAGGGCAGATAAGCAGAGCGGACGCTGTCCGCGAGTCACCAGTGGATTTTTTTTTTTTTTTTTGGGGTGTCGATAAGAGCAGCACGTTTGACTAGTAAAAGAATTTGAATTCAAGTACCCAAGAGACCAGTTGATAAGCTAAGTAGCTGATGGCGCTTCAATTAAAGTATTCAAAATGTATTCATGAATACTTGTAAAATTTTAAGAATCATCAGATGTAGCTACGAACTCATTCATAATAATTCGAGATTTCTTATCAGCATTTTACATTAAAAAAATTTCAATTATTTCGTTTACATTAAAAACAAAAAAGTTTTTCTCACAAAGACCCACTTTTCGACTAATAGATCCTATGACAGCTATAAGATATAGTCATCCGATTTTGACCAAAACTTCTCAATCTGTGTGAAAGCGTATAAAACTAATAATTGCTAAAGCGGAAGGCGTTTACATTAAAAACAAACAAGTTTTTCTCTTTTCGACCGATGGTTCCTATGACAGCTATAAGATATAGTCATCCGATTTCGACCAAAACTTCCAAATCTGTGTAAAAGCGTATAAGACTAATAATTGCTGAAGCGGAAGGCGTTTACATTAAAAAGAAAAAAGTTTTTCTCACAAAGACCTACTTTTCGACCAATAGTTCCTATGACAGCTATAAGATATAGTCATCCGATTTTGACCAAAACTTCCAAATCTGTGTAAAAGCGTATAAAACTAATAATTGCTGAAGCGGAAGGCGTTTACATTAAAAACAAAAAAGTTTTTCTCACAAAGATCCATTTTCCGAACGATGGTTCCTATGACAGCTATAAGATATAGTCATCCGATTTTGACCAAAACTTCCAAATCTGTGTAAAAGCCTATAAAACTAATAATTGCTGAAGCGGAAGGCGTTTACATTAAAAACAAACAAGTTTTTCTCACAAAGATCCATTTTCCGAACGATGGTTCCTATGACAGCTATAAGATATAGTCATCCGATTTTGACCAAAACTTCCAAATCTGTGTAAAAGCCTATAAAACTAATAATTGCTGAAGCGGAAGGCGTTTACATTAAAAACAAACAAGTTTTTCTCACAAAGATCCATTTTCCGAACGATGGTTCCTATGACAGCTATAAGATATAGTCATCCGATTTTGACCAAAACTTCCCAATCTGTGTAAAAGCGTATAAGACTAATAATTGCTGAAGCGGGAGACGTTTAGATTAAAAACAAAAAAGTTTTTCTCACAAAAACCCACTTTTCGACCAATAGTTCCTATGACAGCTATAAGATATAGTCATCCGATTTTGACCAAAACTTCCCAATCTGTGTAAAAGCGTATTAAACTAATAATTGCTAAAGCGGAAGGCGTTTAGATTAAAAACAAAAAAGTTTTTCTCACAAAGACCTACTTTTCGACCGATAGTTCCTATGACAGCTATAAGATATAGTCATCAGATCCGGTCGGTTCCGATATATTAGCTAAAGGATCAAAAGCTTTAGAACTGTGAGACTAGTTTGCCTAGAAAAAGAAGGACAGACGGAGGATCAAAGCTAAATCGACTCAGCTTGTATTCCTGTATCAAGAATATATATAGTTAATGGGATCGAAATTAGCCCCCATATCAATTTGGTATAGAAAAGAAGTTATATGCGTTTCACAACTGACAAGAAAAAGATTTCCAAAAACTTTGACATCCCTCGCTCAGAGTACCTACTTATATAGTAAGTCGGTTCATTAATTGGTTTGTTCTCCCATTTCATTATTTTGCCGCTTATCAGTGAGCATACGCAATCCATGCATCTAATTGCCAAGTACTCAGTATAGTATATAAGCATCTGCTTGCCTTTGTTGTTAGGCAAATTGCAACAAATTGCTTATAAGTGATTATTAACATTCGAACTAATGAGTGTACGCCCCGGACAGCAGACAGCACAAAGGCAGACGGAGCTTAATAGGCAAGAGTGCTCGCTGCTCGCCCACGCAGATGACACAAATTTGAATGCTCAAGCAGATCGATTTCGATTGCGTCAAATGTATATCCTAGAGTCTACAGAACGTGTGTGTGACCCACATTTTCCTGGCTGCTTTCCTCATAATCTCGTAGAACTCATAAATAAGATTACCGATTACCGTCAAGTCGCCGGTCGTAAAATATCTGACAACGTTGTTGTTGCAGTTATTTAATAGCTTTATAGCTTACCTATTGATTGAGTCTAGACAGACTTAAAGTGTTTAGTGGCATTTGAAGAGAGTGGGGACCAAAATTTTATGAAACTTGGCTTCACCCCCCCCCCCGGGTGAGGTAAGGGTGGGCCAAGTGTTGACAGTTATGCAAGTGAACGGCTTGTGGCTGGAAAAATCTCAATTGGTTATGCCAAACGTTGAAGGTTGTTGGCAATTAAGTGACATTGCACGAGAAACGAATGGGCATAGAAAAGAATAGGGGACCGTTCCCATTCCGCCTTGTCTGCATAGCTACAGCGCAACAAGTGCATTAGCCTTAAGCTCAATGGCAAACGGCGCAACAAGTCCCATCCCCAGACGTCTCACCTTTTAATGTCTCATGCTCTAAATTTGCCTGCATAAATTTCCATCAAATTTTTATAATGCGCCAACATATTTGCACACAAGCGTTCAATGATTGTAATATAAACATGGCAAAGTAATCTATAGCCCCCACCCCCCCCCCCCCCCCCCCTTTAAACACCCACCCACCCACTCGGACGTCGCTTTGCCACGGGCCATTGGCATGTGCGATTAAAAATGTTTTACGCAGTTTCTGTGCAACTTTGTAAGCAAATAGTGTTAAGTGTATGTATGTGTGTGTGAGTGTGTGTGTGTAACATTTACACGTGCGAGACCTTTTACAGCGCCAGCGCCAAAGCCAACGCCAGCAGCAACTGCAGCGACGCTTCGCATTTGCCGCGCATTTTGCAATTTGCATTTAATGAGAGAAAATAAAAACAAAAAATCCGAAAATAACTAACAGAAAAAATTTTAGAAAATGTACTAAAATTATACAATGCACTCAGACACCACCGGGTCTCGGGGCCTTTTACGCATTATGCAAATTTCGTTCGTACTATTCCACATATTTAGCAAATCGCTCAGTCATTCATTCATAACGACCAAAAACATCAAATTGGATGCATTAAAAGCATTAAGTTGGCTCTTTCGATTTACATGAAATTGGCAAACCAATTGGGAGGGCATCAAATACTCTTTGAAGTTAAAAAGTCCTACGGAGGATTTATGAAGATGAGGTGAAAAGACATTGGTATGAACAACTGGTGCCAAAAGCGACTACAAAGCGGACCAAAGAAGAGGCAGAGAAGAATATAAGGACTATCAAATCATGCGGAATCGAAATTGTTAAATATTTTCCCTTCCTAAAAATCGACTGTGTTCTGCCCCATATGCCTTCATCAGAGCCTGTTGATTACAAAAAGATCCGAACGAATTCTTTAATCATTTCACAGATATTACAACTCTTACACATAGTACATATTACAACTCAAAATTTTTGAGAACGAATGTTCTAAATGTTCTTGGAATGAGTAAAGTTGTTCTCAAACGAATAATATTTACTTTAAACAACAACAACACCCGTTTTCAGCAGAGAGATATACAAGAGAGACAGCGAGTTGGTTCTCTTTTTGCTCTCTCTCTCTTGTCTGCTCAGCAAAGCATAAGTAGCCCTCTTGACGGGCATCTGCAAAACTGTTTAATGGCTGAATTGTCAAGTGCGTCATTCCATACGTTGAGTGCATAAGGTACCGGGCTCAAATCCCAGTAAAGCCCGAACAAATTTTTCTGTGTTTTTCTGGAAACTTAAATGAAACGAGTCAGGTGAAGTGGGTCGTTGAAGCGATGTTTCTGATTCCTATGGCACAGTGGGTGGGTGGAGAAGCAGCAGCGTCCATATCCAGAGTTGCCTTGCCTCTCTTCACTTCCAATCAAAAGAGGTATGTCCCCGTTCCCTATTCCACCCAAAAGGGAGAAATCCGCCCACACCTGGTCCCAAGTGCAATCAAATTTTTTTCCAGGTGACTTTAAAATGTTCTTGAATACGGAACAATGTAAACTCAAATCTTGTTCTCAAAAATGGAACAATGTCAACTCAATTTGAGCTTTTGCGTTCTCAATAAATTGTTCTCGAAGTGAGAACATTGCACTACATGTGAGAAATCCCGTTCATGCATACTTTTTGATAACGTTTGTGCTCGTTTTGAGTCCAATGTTCTCGGTTTTTTCCCTCTGTGCATATGTCGTAAACTATTTGGAATTTCGCTTTGACGTCTTAAGGGAAGTTGTTGCTCTTGACTTGATTTACAAGACATTTTTAAGTAACAAGTCAAAATAGTCACATCTATAAACTCAAAATTGCAAAAATGTTGCATAATCATTATGTTTTCCCCTCATTTTGTATTATTTTTCAAATTTTTCTTGAAAACTATAACGAATTTGACCAAGCAATGAAGGACGAAAAGGTATTTTAGACTAAAATAATCAATCGGTTGGAACATACCAACATCATTCGATTGGTCCACGGAAACCGACTCGGAATTCGGAACAGAGCCGAATATTCGTTTTTTTTTCTAATTTTTATGACAGTTGTTCATGTTTTTGGGCTTTAAACTATATGAAGTTTGTTCGTATTTTGGTCTAAGCAACAACTTTTACCCTATATTACTTGTCTAAATTTGTACCGGGTTTCAGGAAAAAGTTGAAAAACTGGAAAAAACTTGTGAAAACTTGGTTTTTTTGGACATCTTTTGTAATTTTAAGTACGAAGATGTAATATTTTTGATTTGCTACAAAGAAAGGAAAGGAATAATCCTACTCTGAGGCTGAAAAGTTCAAAGATCAAAAAAAAAGAAAACGGCAGCTAATCAGACCAAACCCATTCAAGGGTTTTTATACTAACATCACACCCTTTCAAAATTTTTGTTCTCGACCGTATCAACTTTATTGAGTTCAAAAATGTGTCACATTGAAATTAGTGTGAACAACTGGTGCCAAAAACGACTTGTGGGACATTTATGGTAGCCGTCGAAACTGTTTAGCGGTTGTCATATAAATATCGGACCAAAGAAGTGGCAGAGAAGAATATAAAGATTATCAGGCTGGTTCCCGTCAAATCATGCAGAATCGGAATTGTTAAAACCGATTGTGTTTTTCGGATTTTCACTTCAAAGCCCCATTTACCATCATTAGAGCCTGTTGATAACAAAATTTCATTTCTGAGATATTACAACTCTTACCAATTCCGATCAACGGGAACAACCCTTAATGAAGCCTTTTTTTTAATGACCGCCAAAACATTAAAATATACAGGCGTGTTCTCGTTTCCGAATCCGATTATTCAGTATTGGTAAAACTTGTGATTTCTAACGAAACGCTTAAAGAATTCCGTCGAATCTTTTGCCATGCAGAGGATCGGATGAAGGTAATTGGGATTGTAAAGTCGGATTTTGGAAGCGAGAACATTTAACAATTCCGATTCCGCATGATTTGATCGAAATCGAAAACGGGAACAGGCCTGATAAATATATATTAGTGTTAAGGCATTTTTGGAACCTCAAAAAACCAAAGGACACAAACTGGACGAGACAGACAGTAAGAAAAATTCGCATCGACCAACCGCACAGAGACAGCCCGTATTGACATTGTAAATAGAAAACCGTTTGTAAATAGTGAGTAAATAAAAGTCCTCGTTTAAGGCCCATACGGACATCAGAAGTAACCAGAAGTTTCATACAAAAACTGAGGGAAGAGGAAGCAGAAGTTAGAATTTCGCCTCTTGAACTTTTTGCATGTACGGAGGTGCAAAGTTAGGTTAGGTTGAGATGGCTAGAGGCAGTAAGATAGGCCCATTGCGATACCATATTATTCCCTATTTAAGCCAGGGGGGGGGTTCCTCCCGACTGAACCATCGTGTCGACTTTAAGAATTTTAGTAGAGATGGAATCTCTATAGCGGATACTTCCGAGAGGTTGAGTAGAAATGGGTGACCAAGAGTTTTGAGTCTTCTTTACAAAGAATAGTTTTAAGTAGTAATGGGCAATGGCAAAGAAGATGTAGTAATGTCTTCTCCTCTTCTTCACATTGGCAGCTTCTCAGAATGTGTGAGCTACGCCTAAGCGCCGTGCCCGAACTGACCCGTTAGGCCCAACATTTTTTTTTTTTTTCCTTTTTGGGAAGACTGTTAGTTCGTTTTAGGTTAAACGTTGCCACTGGTCTACTACGCCAAATCGGAAAGTTGTTCCATCGTTCGTAGCCCGCCACGTTTCTTCCTTGTAAGTAGTTTAAATGAGGCTAAGGGCATCCCTATCAGCTCTTATCTGGGAGGAAGTCTTGCCGTTTGTCGGCTGACTCGTTTCCCTCAATGTTGCGGATACGGAGAGGCTGAGCGATCGCATTTAAGGATCTACGGCATTCCGTGAGTGTAGAGCTGCTTGACTATCTGAGTAAATGTATATGTTCCCTTTATCGATCATCAGTGTGCTAAGGTATTTGGCGGCCTCCTGGATGGCAACCATTCTGCTTGGTACACACTCAAGATCAGGGAGTCGGTCTGTTGGAAACTTCCCCTCCTACTTTGTTATCGATTGGCTCGCTGTGGGGCAGTTATCCCATCAGTCTCTAGGATATTGACGTCATAATTTGTGCGTTGTGGGTTACAGTAGTCGTTGTAAGAGCGGGAACCGCACTATGGTGGTTTAGTATCGTTGAGTGTCCTGATTAACCCGTGTACCAGTCTTGCTTCGACTCTCTTAATCTCAGGGCTGTAGTGCACGCTACCTGTTTAGACATCAAGTCTAGAGGAAGTAGATGAAATATGGTGTTTAGTGCTTCCGTTGGGGTGGTTCGGAGTGCACCGCTCATACAGAATTCAGCACTTCTCTGAACCTTGTGTAAAGTGCTCAGGACTGATGTTTTCTCGATTGCTGACCACTATACTGGAACTCCATAGATTGGTATGGGACGTACTATGGCTGTGTAAAGCCAAAGCAGGTCTATCGCCTGCTTACAAGAGAAGAGGGCAATGGATGCCTTCTTCACTCGCTCAGTAATATTGTCATGCCAGAGTAGTTTCCTGTCCAGTACGACGCCCAGGTACTTGGCATTGTCTTTGAATTCTAGACTTATATTGTGTAGTTTGGGAGGGATAAGATCTGGAACTTTGTATCTCCGTGTAAAGAGAACTTGTTCTGTTTTTTTCGGATTTACACCCAGACCGCAAGAGGACGCCCACTTAGAAAGTGTCGCCAGCGCGGTCTGCTTGAGGTCACATAAGGTTTGTGGAAAACTTCCGCATTTGAATATAGCAATGTCGTGTGCATAAGCCACCATCACATGTCCCTCCGCCTCCATGAGGCGCAGCAGTTGGTTGACTGTTACGACCCAGAGAAGCGGAGAAAGAACACCCCCTTGAGGGGTGCCTCGGTGTACGAATCTGCGAGCGGTTGCACCATCAAGGCTTGAATTCAGTGCTCTACTTGAGAGCATAAGGTTGATGAATTCAATCAGTGGTGCGTCCACTCCCACATCCCCCAAAGCAGTGGTAATGGCACCAGGAAGGACATTGTTAAGAGTCAGAGAGTATTCTTTTATTTCAAGTGCAAAGTAGAATGTTACACTTAACAGTCAATGTTGCACTTAACAGCACATTTGTGGCTGTTGGCTTTATTGTGATTTGACCAGCTGACGCAGCATTGAGAATGCACCATGTTAGGCCACTCTGCTTTATTCTGCATCGACCAGCTGAAGAGCTGAAATTTTTGGCATAATTATACCCGTTACTCGTTGAGTAAAAAGGGTATACTAATGTCGTGCAAATGTATGTAACAGGCAGAAGGAATCATTTCCGACCATATAAAGTATATATATTCTTGATCAGCATCAACGTCCCTCCGTCCGTCCGTCTGTATGAACACCTAGATCTCAGAGATGGTAAGAGATAGAGGTTTGACATGTATGGGACAAATGCTTCTTTTATCTGCATGCAGATCAAGTTTGTTTCAAATTTTGGCCACGCCCCCTACCGCCCCCGAAATTCAGAAAAAACGTTATATCTCCTACAGTTTTGAAGATAGACGATTCGTAACTTCCAGAGATAGTTAGTAATTAGCAAAATTAATCGATTTGCCAAAGAAATGATAAAGATCGGATGAACGGTTCTCAAGTTATGAGCAAAAAAGTGAACCCACCTCTTTCCCCCCTTTTTCATCACCTCTTCTATTACCTCAATTATTATCATTATCTTGCATCAGCTTTTTCATCACCTCAATTATTCTTTCATCTTCTTTTTAATCAATTCTTTTGCCTATTTTATCATATATTTTATTAGTTCTTTCATCACCTCTTTCATCACCTTTTTCATCAATTCTTCAGCCTTTAAATCATTTTTTCACATCACCTCTACTAAGACCTTTTTATTTAATTCCTTCCTTTTCCTCTTTCATCACCATTTTCATCAATTCTTTCGCCTCTTTCATCACCTCTTTTATTACCTCTGTCATTACGTATTTGATTTATTCTTTCATCACCTCTTTCTTTCCCTTTCTTCCGCCCTGTTTCACCCCTCTTGCCCCAGCGTCACGTGACGCTGAAATCAATTTTTACTTCTACTAAAATCTTTCGTACCGAAATTAAAGATGTTTCACATCAAAAACTTTGTTATTAAGAATTTTCGCGATATGAAGAAAGAAGCTAGATAAGTAGCGTCTCCTTCATTAACATTGCCGAATCTCTATTTTCACTCGACCGCACAGTCTGCACTGTCGGTGCAAGCAATTGACTCTCATTAATTTTTAACAGCAAGTCTTTACTTTTTCTTTGCAATCAGAAAATGGTTTTATAGCTCTTCCGCTACGGTTTGAGCTTGAAGGCGCGACATCAATCTTACAATCATCGCCTTTTATTGTGCCCTGAAGTTAACATGCCAGATTGGTCATAAATCTGGATTTATTACTCTTTGGCTTATAGCCCACCTCAACTCAAAGTGCAACTTAAACTATTTATGCGTGCTCCAGGGATGATTTAAGCTTAACGATTCTTAGGTGTTATTGCACTCATTGCTTAATTGAAGGCTTTTGGGCAAAATATGGGCATAGTTTTATTTCTGATCCTGATTTAGAATGACGTTGACTTGACAGTGACTTGAAAGTGACTAAACAGTGACTTAACAGTGACTTAACAGTGACTTGACAGTGAATTGACTGTGACTTAAACTGAAAGTGACTGATTTAGGCCACATTGAGGTGCACCGCTGTAACAATAACAATGTCTGTGATGGGCAGATTTCCTAGCATAACTAATTAATTGAAGCGTAATATTCACAAAGGAGGTGACAACGGCAAAGGAAAGAGTGTTGTTGGCAGGTGAGTTCTTGCATAAGATTGAGCCTTCACTTGCAAAAACTTTGCAACTGCGAATTACGCCAACTGCAGGCGGCATGTTGACTATGTATTTCACCAGAATCTGTGGAGGGATGCGGAATGCGGACAGCGGTGGTGACTACAAAACACACAATGATTATTTTGCGTTGCGTGTGTGTGTTAAGCGTGTGTTTTAATACCCATTACTCGTAGAGTAAAAAGTATGGCAAACAGCGCAACAAGTGCATCAAAACTCTCTAGTAAGGATGGTTCTTTCCAAACCAAAAATTTCATTTCATCAGCATTTAAATAAGGTAAAACTCACTGGGGGAATTTGTACTCGTACTTGATCCAAGTCTTTCGAATCTCCCCACCATTTCTTTATCTCGATCTCAAGCCACTTCAGCGTTCATTCAACTCCAAAACCCTGAGGCTACTCTCAAGGGGAGGATTCTCTGGTTGTTTTTTTTCGGGGCCGAGCTTTCCATATTGCACACAGTTTATGGGGCAAAGCCAACGACTTTTTGATTATGTGGCAAACTGTTGCGGGGTTTTTGGCTCGTATCAGCGTAGTCGGCGTCGTCGGCGTCGTCGTCATCATCATTTTTTATGCGCCAACTGTCATTAGCTTCCTTTTGCACTGTTATTTATCTTGAAGACGATGACAACGGCGGCAACTCAAATTGAAGTCAGACGCATAATTGCGAATTATCAGCGTTTTACATTGACATTCTGAACAGTAATTTTTTTAATGACTTCTTTGGCCCAGAACCGAACTTGCATATCCTCCAACGGACCACAACAAGCAACTCGACTGTATAAAGGCAAAGACTGAGCGAATGTGCTTAAATATACATCATTGACATTTGACAGGCAGGCAGAGAGCAGAGAGACTCCCGCACATTCGAAATGAACACCCCCAACCCTTTAATTTTATGCAGCGCTAAATTCTGTTCGTTTTTCGGGTAACCCAACTCAAGTCAAATGTGTCTGAGTTATGACAAGATTCTTTCTGTTTTCCTTCTTTCTTTTTTTTTTTGTGCAGACGAAGCTAAGGCCAAGGCAAGGCAGTGGTTAGGGTGGTGGTTGGATGCAGACAAAAATTTTAAATTTTTGTACTTGAATCAATTTAAGGCTAAATGTGAAAATGCTTGATCCAAGTTCTGGTGATTTGACAATAAAAACGAATGAACTAAGAAACAAGACAACTAAGACCCATTTTCTGACCGATCAGTCCTATGACAGCCATACGATACATATATTCATTCGATTTTTACCAAATTTAGCATATCGGTTTGAAAGCTATTAATATTAGTAATGGAAGAGCTTAGGAACGATTCAATTGAAAACCAAAAAATATTTCTCACTAAGAAACATTTTCTGACCGGTCTGTCTTGTCCAAGCATTGAGGGCGTCACGGAAGGCATTTTCCGAAAAAGCCTTAATAGCACTTTCGGCTTGCACCACTCACAGAAACGCGCTGCGCGAAAATTGTTGTCCTGACTCCCAATTGTCTAGCCGCTCGTTCGATAGCTAGGAACGCCCTCTACCGAATCTGTCCTATTACTTTACGGACAACCCCTGTAACCCCTGGTAACGAATACCAGGAATGGGCTTCAACTCTGCTTTCATAGTCTCGTGCTCCTCCTTCGTGTAGAAAAATACATCAATAACTTGAAACTGATTTGTTGACCATCGAAACAAAGCATCTAAAGTAGGGATAGGTTCACCATGGCTAATTTTGAGGCTTCTACGTCTGGTTTCTCTTTTAAAAATCGGTTTATTTCGGTTTTCCTCTACTAGTAAAAAATTCGATAAACGTAAATCAATGCAGGATTAATGTAGAGCAGATGCGACCACCTTTAGCGCATATGAGCCGAAGTCAGTCGTGTTTTTAAGCAAACGCTAGCCGAAGTTATGATTGTGTTAGTCGGCGAGCACATGTTGTCTGGAGAGAGCTCTCTTGTTCACCAACACAAGCCTCTGATGGAGAGAACATTAAAGTGTGCAAGCTCTCTCCAGACTACAGCCGTTGTTTGATATGCAATTCAAACATAAGTTTGGCTCACGTTTGCATAATGCTTATGAGTGACTTCGGCCCCTGGTAGCTATGGCTGGCCGGCTTTGGTCTAGACCAGGACAAGCCACATGGAGAGGACAGAAAAATGTGCACTTCTCTCTCTGACACTCAGTAATGAACATTTTACTTGCATAGATTACGCCGAACTGTTGTTGACGGGCGCAAAGAAAAGAGAGCAAACTAAAAAATGCAAGTGCAGCTAACCAAAATCTTTACCCTCTTCAGCTTTCTTTATTCATATGTGATATTACACTGGATGCTGGCTTCCGATCCAAGCATATACGACTTTGGCCCAAATTTGTTTTTGATGTGAAACATCTTTAATTTCGGTACGGACGATTTTAGTAGGAGTAAAATTTGATTTCAGTGTCACGTGACGCTGACGTACGATATTAGTAGGAGCAAAACAACCATATAATGTTGCTGTTTGCTTTGTGCAGTGGCTCGGCACACACACACAAGACGGTTAGAGAAAAATTTGATTTGAGCGTCACGTGAGACTGACGCCAACCATTGTTGCTGTGTTTGCTTTGTGCAGTGCAGAGAAAACTACCTCAACAACAACGAGAGAACAATATAGAGCGTACTCCCACAACTTTTGCTGTGAACGCGAGAGGGAGAGTGAGTGCTACTAAGTACTGAAAAGACAGGGCACTGAGAGCAGCATCAAACCGTTTTAGTTGTATCATGGTTTTCTTCTTCTGACAAACTGCCATTGCTGATTTGTATACCAAGGTGAGAGCTTCTTTTTGATGTGAAACATCTTTAATTTCGGTATGGACGATTTTAGTACATAGGAGTCAAATTTGATTTCAACGTCATGTGACGCTGACGTCGTTCATATTTTGTGTTGTTGTTTTGCGCAGTTTCCCGGCAAATACACACACAAACACAAGAGAATGGTCAGAAAGGGAAGCGAAGAGATAGGAAAGATGCTGAAGAGGGGCAGCTGGGTGGGTTCTGAGAAAGATGTGGGTGAGATCTTGGTGGGATCTAAGTGGGATCTGGTGGTATTTGAGAGAGTTTCGGTGGAGTCTTATATGGGCGGGATCTGGGTGGTATCGAGGTGAGAACAGGGTGGGATCTGGTTAGGATTTGACTGGGATCCGGCTGGGATATGAGTGGGATCAGGGTAGAATCGTGGTGGGATCTGGTTGGGGTCGGGCTGAGATATGGGTTGCGTTGGCGAAATACACTAAATAAATATGGTTGAGATCTGGGTGGGATACGGGTGTAATCTATGTGGGGCCTGGGTTGGATTAAGATAGGTTAGATCTGGGTGGGGTCTTGGTTAGATCTGGTTATGACCTTTGTGGGATCAAGGTGGTTTCTGGGAGGGATCTGGGTGAGATCTAGGTGGAATATGGGTAGAGATATGAGTAGATAGGGATTTGGGTGGGATCTGGGGGGATCCGCGAGGGTTCTGGTTGGGAGCTGGAATCTTACCTTGAGTGAAAAATCATCATTTATCTACGGATCAGTACAATAATCAAGACTACCTGAAAAAATGAAAGAACTTTGCAACAAGTGATCTGGTTGTTGGTATTTCAACTCTCTTTTAGTTTTCTTCTTTCGAAAGAGTGCCATTAAGCTAAGCATCATGTTTCACATCAAAGCCTCGAGAGTGTTTACGACACTCACTTTTTTTTTTTTATGATTTTTCAGTAACCTAAGTTTAAGCACAAAATTTTCAATATCGACAGAGAAAACTAAAATGTTTTTGAAGAACGTCCTCACTGCAAAATGAACATTTCTTGGACATTTCAAAATGAACTTGTCTTAGCTGTAATGGGATAACTAAAACCCAAACCAAAACCCCAGCCGGCGCAAGTCGAACTCAAATATTAACAATTTTTTATTTCGAACAGGACTGAAAATAAATCAATTTTTATTTATTGTACTTAGGGCAGCCTTCACACTGTTCACATGACACATGATATCTAGCAGGCTTCCATTTCCTTATGAAATTTTTTGAATTTCAAGCATAACCAAAAGCAGGACTACTAGACTATCATGTCTCATGTGTCGAACAGTGTGAAGGCAGCCTTAGAAATCCTAGTTTTGCGAAGAATATATGGTCTAAGATGAATTCCTTGTCCGCGCAAATCGATTATAAGGATTTTGTCTTTTCCAAAAGGACTATAAAACCATTTTTATTAATTTTACTTAGAAATCGCACTTCGAAGAAATCTATATTAATAAAAGAGTTCAACCTGACTAATTGACTGACTGACTGACTGGTGACCGTCGCACAGCCTAAACCATAACAGTTGGAAAGCTGAGTTTTTCACAGTAGTTTTATCTTATGCTGAAAGTGAGTACTAAGAACGGATTTTGGAAAATTCTGCAGAAAACTGTTGTATGAAACTTTTTTGTTTTTCATCCGATCAAGTTCAAACTCATTTTCAACAAAAACTGCATACCAATATACCGGAAAATTCACTCCCCCTAGGTGGAAAGTGGGCGGTCAAGGTTACTTGGGCGAAAGTTTAGTTCCCAGCGATTAGCTCCAAACTCATTTTCAAAGTTACACAATAAAATATAAAAAAAACTTGACTTTAAAATTTTGGAAAATCTATCCCCAAATCGGAAAATTTGAGGAAAACTGCAGTATGAAAATTTTTTGTTTATCATCCGATCAGGTTCAAAGTCATTTTCAAATATCTATGCAAAAATTTTGAAATAACTGCGTACTAATTTTCCGGAAAATCTCCCAACGGGAAAATTCCTAGCGTAAAAAACAATTTTGAATCCGATTGGCTTGAAACTCGATTTGCAAAAATAGTAGGTGAGATAAATTGAGATGTGATTTTCCGGTGTTGGAAAATTCCTGGAAAATTCGGTATGCAAAAAAATTTTTTTCACCCGATTGACTTAGAACGCGGTTTGTAAGGGTAGAATAAAAAATAATTTGAAGTGAGATTTTGCAATGTCTGATAATCCGAATTCTAGGCGTGAAAATGTCCGGAAAATTCATCATGCAACAAAACTATTTTTATCCGATTGACTTGAAACTCAGTTTTTAGAGATACAATTCGATTTTATTTGTGGAAATACCGCAGGGATGCCCACTAGGAAGAGGCAGGGAAGTGGTTGGAAAGTGGGTGGGATATGGGGTTGTGGGTGCGATGTTGGTGGGAAGTGGATGGAAAGTAGTTTGAATGTGGATATTATGTGGGTGGGATGTGAGTGGAAAGTGGGTGGGACATGGATAGGAAGTGAGGGGAAGTGGATGGAATGGGGTGGAAAGTGGTTGGGAAGCGAATGGGAAGTGGGTGGGAATTGGAGGGAAAGCCCAGCAGCAAAGTCCTAACGGGGAAAATGTAAGAATCGATTACTGGGCTCTTCGGGGGATAAAATTTAAAAAAATATTTTGAAATTCGACAAATATTTGACTCTTTACGATCGTAACTTCAAACAGATTTTTTTATTGGTTCTATACTGTTAAAGGCGCAGCGAAGCGCGACAGAATATATGCTAGTAACTTATAAGAGAGGAAAATCTATTTCCTAAAAATTTCATTTTTTCTATAAATAATATTATACAATAAATATATAATAAATATATCGATAATCGCCTATATGGGCACAAAAAATATCATATTGGAATAATCCAACAAAAATAACGATATATCGATAGAATATGGACAAACCTATCAATTCTTCGACTCATTCACAAATTAAATCGACGATCAGCAACCTTACTAAAACCGACCGCAGATTCTGGTTGCGCCGTCTTATAGTCTTTGTGAAGATCTTTTATATTGAATTTTATTTCTTCTGTTTTCTTTGGTCAGATATTTGTTTAGTTTATGGAGTCAGACACAAAAAGACACAGAATTACTTGTATCTTTATAGACAGATTCAGCATTTCTACTAAAATTTTGACAAACATTCAATTCATTCCATCAATAATCATGGGCCTTAACAACATCATCATGCCGGCCGTGCTCCAAAGTAACAGATGCGAGCCCCACATTTCTCCTCGACGTTCGCCTTGGTGGGCCATCAGGGCGGCCAATGCAAATGGTGCACACAAATGGCCAATGTTGGGATCATCCAGCCACAGCATCATATAAACATTCATTAGAATGTTGCCCCAAAAAGCATATTGACCCGATTGCCTGCCCTTGGACTCATTCAATGGCCCCAACAGCTTCTCCAGCAGATTTAGCAGCATGGAAACCATTATGATCAGCTGCAGCCAGAACAGAGTCGTTTGCGAGATATTCCAGAGAAATGCCAATTGTACATTGGCCAGGGGCAAGAGAACTGTCTCCATCATGGAACCAGTTGCAGTTACAATATGCACATACTCTTCCAGATCCAGCCAAAGGGCAGCCATTAGACCAAAGATGGCATGGGTAAAAGCAGAAACCACGGATACAAAAGCAAAGGCATATTCCTGGGGTGTGATGGAGAGCAAGGCATAGACGGCACAGGATATGAGCAACAAGTTGGACAAGATGTTGCAGATACGTAATAAAATATCAGACATGTTTTTGTTTTTTTTTCTGAATAAGTGTAACGTTTCGTTGTAGAATTAAAACTGTTTATAAAACTATTATAAAATGGAGGAGAAGCTATATACAGATTTTGTATAGGCCTACTTGATTTTTTTTTAAGAAATTGTGGATTATACTACATACTTTAAAGAACTGTGGTTAGAGCGAGACAACCATATACGCAAATGTATCCAGAGAGCGTTAGTGAGAGCGAACAGCTGACTAATTTTTGACAGAAGCAGTTCTCTCTATTACTCAATCTCCATGGATTCGGTCCCAAAGAGGCTGTGTCTGGGAAGCTCTGTAGACCAATAGAGCCACAGTCTTTGGGGTCATAGCCCCCTTTGATTCTCTACCTCTATTCCCCTAATTTAAGCCCACATACTTGGGAGGACATGGCTAAGTTTCTTCCCATTTGGCTGCACATCTCAGCCAGTCAATGTCTCCGCTGATTTATTGCATTTAGTTGGAGTACGAGGCAGTTTAATCCGCCATCCACCTGCAAGCCACCACAACTCGGGGCTTAATTATTAATTTAAATCGCACCGTTTATATGATAAAGACACTGCGACGTGCCGCTGAGCATTAGTGCATGGCCCGGCTCGGTCTGCGTCGGAAATGAAGTCTGTTGTTTTTCGTTCTCTGCCCCAGGCAGGAGCGTTCTCGGGGGTTAGGCGCCGACCCGAGTGTCTCATTTGTCTCATCTAAATTTTTACCAAAGAAAACGAGAGCGTAAGTTAAAGTCGGCTCTAACCGACTTCGATATACCCGTTACTCATGAAAAAACATGTTTAGGATGATCATCCAAAAAGTATGCAACATTTTTATACCCGTTACTCGTAGAGTAAAAAGGGTATACTAAAGTCGTGCAAATGTATGTAACAGGCAGAAGGAATCATTTCCGACCCTATAAAGTATATATATTCTTGATCAGCATCAACAGCCGAGTCGATTTAGCCATGTCCGTCTGTCCGTCCGTCCGTCTGTCCGTCTGTCCGTCTGTCTGTATGAACACCTAGATCTCAGAGATGGTTAGAGATAGAGGTTTGACATGTATGGGACAAATGCTTCTTTTATCTGCACGCAGATCAAGTTTATTTCAAATTTGTGCCACGCCCCCTCCCGCCCCCGCAATTTGGAAAAAACGTCATATCTCCTACAGTTTTGTAGATAGATGATTCGTACCTTCTAGAGATAGTTAGTAATTAGCAAAATGAATCAATTTGCCGAAGAAATGATAAAGATCGGATGAACGGTTCTCAAGTTATGAGCAAAAAACTGAACCAAGCCCCCCGCCACTCCCACTCCCACAAAAAAAAAATGTTGCATACTTTTTGGATGGTCAAGGAATGCAGGAACACTGTTAAACATGTTTTTTCATGAGTAACGGGTATATCGAAGTCGGTTAGTGCCGACTTTAACTTACGCTCTCGTTTTATGGTGGGAGGGGGGGTAGCGGGGTGCTTGAATCACTTTTTTGCTCATAACTTGAGAACCGTTCATCTGATCTTGATCATTTCTTCAGCAAATCGATTCATTTTGCTAATTACTAACTATCTTTAGAAGGTACAAATTGTCTATCTTCAAAACTGTAGGAGATATAACGTTTTTTCCAAATTGCGGGGGCGGGAGGGGGCGTGGCCAAAATTTGAAATAAACTTGATCTGCGTGCAGATAAAAGAAGCATTTGTCCCATGCATGTCAAACCTCTATCTCTTACCATCTCTGAGATCTAGGTGTTCAAACAGACGGACGGACAGACGGACATGGCAATATCGACTCGACTGTTGATGCTGATCAAGAATATATATACTTTATATGGCCTGTTACATACATTTGCACGACTTTAGTATACCCTTTTTACTCTACGAGTAACGGGTATAAAAAAGTGAAAGTTTATTAGTTTTGGCAATTTTTATTATTTATCATGTTTTATGGCGAATCCTTCTTCAATCTGCTGCTGATGGTGTCCAGCTGCTATGCCATGTGCTCGTTGACGCCGGCGGACAATCCGTACGGGTATATGGCGGCTGCCTTTAGCTTTGTGCACGGCCTAATTGGCCTGGTGCGCTCCTTCTCGGACGAGGCGGATGGCTGTAGGCCAGCATTCTGGAGGTCATACCGTTGCCCTTGGCCAATATAGAGTTCTATCTGAAGTCGGATCAGGCGAGTGTGGCTCTGGTGCATGGGTCGCTGCTATACGACATGCTGGGCAAGATGGGCGATGACTGGGACAGTTCCAACGAGACGTTGAAGGATTTGGCGCTGCTGGGCAACATAGTTTCGACCATCCATTTGGCCACCGCCTTAGTGGCACGCTATGGTGCGTCATTGGTGAATCGATTGTGGGAGGGTGCCGGTGCCTATGTGGCCATAATGGGTAATGCGGGCATCTTGGCCCTGATGACATACTCCCTGACACAGGGTTAAGATGGAAGGCAATAAATAATAGGCCTAAAATGGAAAAACGTTGAGATTTAGTAAATTGGGAAATGGTTAGAATCATTGCTCCCCTGGGATCAGGATGAAGCAAAAACGAGAAAGGCAAGGCTAACTTCGTCCGTGCCGAAGTTTTGATACACTTGAAAATGCTTGTCTCAACGGTTAGCGACTTCGACCAAACTGCGCAGATTAGCTTAAAAACATTTAATATTACCCATGACCGTGATTGAGAGCGGTAAAATTGAGGTAAAACCAGTTTTTCTCATTAAAATCCATTTTTCGACTTATCATTTGTATGGCAGCTACAAGAAGTAGTCATCCGATCCGGTTGGTTCCGACATATTAGCAGCGTTTAGACAAAAGAAGACTCTGTGCAAAATTTCAGCTCGCTAGCTTTAAAACTGAGGGACTAGTTCGCGTAGAAACAGACAGACGGACGGACGGACAGACGGACGGACAAAGCTTAATCGACTCAGCTCGTCACGCTGATCAAGAATATATATACTTTATGTGGACGGAGATGATTCCTTCTATGCGTTGCAATATTCTGGGCAAAATTATAATACACTTTTCAAGTGTATAAAAACAGGGGTCGGCAATGAAAGCAGAGATGTCAGCAGAGTAATATGGCTTCCTCACTGAAGCACATTTTCAAAAAAGTTATCGTCATCACTGAAAATGCAAATTCCTGTCCTCATTGTGTTGCTTCTGCATTTGCATTTCCACAATTTACAAAATGGCTGGCAACAGAGATAGCAAATGAAACAAAGATATTCAATTTTAGTTTATTTTGCTGCTAGAAACATAAATACTAATGTTGGTAAAGGTTTAAAGCTCTTCTATGTCAAATCCTTTTATGTTAATGCTAGAACTATTTCGGTGGCCAAGCGAACCATTGTTTTGGTCAGACTAGAAGGCTTGTGGTCTCTTGAGTCCAATTGAAACTACATCAGAAGTTTCTAATATCTGCAATTCATTGTGTTATCATTGATATTATTGGTAAGCATTAAAAAGTATAAATTAATTACAATTTAATTTAATTTAAGCAAATTTCAAATTTTTGTCATTTGTAGCGCAATTAATAGTGATGACCACTTCGTCAACTAGCCAAAAAGTGGCCGACTATCGAATAGAAACTATCGAAGAATCGAATGGAAAGAGAGTAATGCGACTACATTTTCTCAAAATGCACTTTTTTGGCATCTCTTGTGGCCATACAAAATTGTATGGGGGAAAATGTACATTTTGCCCAAAATGCGAAAATGCAAAATGCAGTTGTAGTGAGGACAGCACATAAGAGAAGAAGAAATCAAACTCTCTAAATCAGCTGCCCAGCGCGTACGCTCTAATTTTTTTCCTCTCTTGGGTTGAAGAAACGTCGCTTATGTCGCTCCATGCATGACATTGGTTCTACAGAGCGTGCCTTATGTCGCTCCATACATGGCAATGGGTCGAAAGAGCGTGCCTTATGTCGCTCCATACATGGCATTGGGTCGAAAGAGCGTGCCTTATGTCGCTCCATACATGGCATTGGGTCGAACGAGCGTCGCTTATGTTGCTTCTCTGCATGGCATTGGGTCGAACGAGTGTCGATAAATTCGCACCATGCATGTTATTGGGTCGAACGAGCGTCGTTTACGTAGCTTCTCTGCTGGCATTGCGTCGACCTAGCGGGCCTGGAGAGTCGTTAACGTATTGCGCGGACATACATCCCCTTGCAAAATACGTCAGTCGAGCTCATTGTGAGGGAAATAAGCGTGCGTCGACGACTGTCACAATATCGTCGGCGGAACGTTGATATAGCGTCGGACGGCCGTACTAGAGGGTTGTTTAGTATGCCTTGCACACATGCTCATTTTGGCGTTGCGTGTGTGTGTGTGTGTTTAGGCTCATTTAGCACTTTGTTGTTGTTACAAATGAGAGCATATACTCTTTGCCTTTGACAATCATGGAAAATAGGCATGATTCTTTTTTAGAGTTTTACAAAAGAAGTTTTAAGGATTTTTTCTTTAAGTTTGTGAAAAATTCGTTACAAATTCTATTCTTTTTCCCATCTTTTTGGCCATTTTGAACTTTGAAGCTCTTAAAAAGAGCGAAAGAACTGATTCTCAAGTTCACGGAAAGGACGAAGCGGTAGAATTTCCAATTTCAAAGTTCTGCATTTTTCTATAAATGTAAGCACAAAAGTAAACTTTCCCGCAAATTGTGTTTTATGAGCACAAAAGTTGACGTGTTGGAGCACACATAAACTATGTTGTTTACACTTCAGCGAAACGACACACACACCCAAAAAAAGAAAGCCTAATGATGAAGCTTTAAAATAAAGTTCGTAGCAACATTGTCCGATTCAATTTGAATTAATTGTTACTTACAACTAAATTCGTTTTTCAATTGTTTTAGACTTCAGTTAAAACTAACAGTTAAGTAAGCAGGGTTGGATTTTAAGGACAAAGTTTGTAAAGAAAATTAAATGTGCTAATAGACTCTCTCTCTCTCTAAACAGTTTACTAAATATAGAAGCAGTGTAAGTCAGCAATATACAAAGTAATGTTAAATAGATTTGTTGTTGCTCTACGTATAGCCTAAGGCCTAAGCAAGCGAATGCGCTGCGTGCGCAATGGGCTAAGGCACTCCTGACTGAGATAATCATAATGACGGGTAAACAGACGGGTAAATAGGCGGAGCAAATGAAATAATTAGGAAAGCCGTGAAATTTGCTAAATTTTCAAAGGACTGGGGAATTAAGTACGACAATAAAAGAGGTGTAGACCAATACTCGCGGAATTTTAAGAAAAAAATTGTATGAATTAGACTATCAAGTAGATGGGTAAATTGATATTAGACCTCTTTAGACTTTTAAACACAAAACGAAGAAGTGAAGCTTACTTTACAATTGCCATCTAGCAAAAGTTCGCGGATTTCGGACAATTCGGACGATTTTCTCCTAACGCCTACTTACCCGTTTTCATATTGATCTAAACTCTTTATACAATTTTGTCCTCAAACGAACCCTTTAGAACCGGTTCGGTTTGGGTTTGAATCGAACTCCTAATATTTTTGACTCTTCGAACCTGAACCCGAACCGGACCGCTTTTTTTCGAAAAACTTGGTTCGGTTAAACAAATTAAGTAGTTTTTCCAACGACACATGCAAGAAGTTCTTCAATCTTACAACATTTTTCTAGGTCAGTTTTAAAGTAACACCGTCGAAAATGAGAAATTGAGAAGAAGAACTTTTAAATGACAACTACAGAGTATTAAAGGAAGGAAAGGAAGGAAAGGAAAAAGGACAGGCAGAGACAGCTGAAGATTGAATTGGTATTCATGAAATATCGCTATACTGTCAACCAACCTCCTTTGTGGTGTTTTGCGTGTCTTGTTTAAATGATCTAGAGCCTACTTAAAAAGTTCTATAATTTTCAATCAAAAAGGTCACTAAAACAATCACTTTGTTTCAAATATAAAATCTGTAAATGATGTGCAAGAGAACCTATATCGTCAAATCTTTAAAAATTCTGAAAAAAAATACTGCCCTAACTATTCTTTTGCTGTTCCAGTAACTTAGGTATCAGTTGATCGGGCCTTAAGTATAATCTTTCTGATCTTAGAGCTGGTATAGGAGAAGATATAAATATAGCAGATATAATACTTTTTAACTTAAATTTAGCAGTTTTTTAAAGTTGTAAGTGAACCTTTGACTATACAATGGACCGAACCTTTTGTAAAGCCTAGTACGGAGGGCGTTCGGATTTTCCTTCAGCTGTCAAACTCCATATAAAAAAAATTTCTTAAGGAATTTTTCCTTGCCTCATTCTGATGTTTGGTACGCAGAAAGCCAAGGAATACACACAAGGAATTTTGAGAGTTGCCATATCGATGAAGCGTATGGACTGTATCGAACAGCTGATATTCCTTCAAGAGATATTGTGCAGTCATTTATTCCTTGTGTCAATTGTCAAAAGGCATGACAAAAGTACAAAAATTTTATTTATGAGTCATCGGATTTTAGGTTAAAACATATTTTTAATGGTTGGTCCAAAAAAAATTCTGGTTGCATACAAATTCGTTTCATGAAAAGTAGATTATTTTAAAACCTTATTCGTTTTGCATATTTGACATATTTACATATCTTCGACCTAAAAGCATATTTGAGAATATGCTTAACCTATTTCGACCTATTTTGGAATATGTCATATGCTTTTACATATTTAGAGAGTAAATATATGCTCCCAAGTGGGCTTCTCCACATCTAAATATGCCTTTTATTCAGGGTTCAAAACGTAACTTACTGAGGCAGCAAATACCGTAAAGAGGCCAATACTAAAAGAAGTTCCCAATTTCTTGTGTTCACCATGCGAGCAAGCAAAATCCGCACTTAGTGTAAAATAAGATTAGGTTCGGACCTCGAGTAGATTTGTTACACTCTGAAAGGCACGATAGAGTTTACAGAATGGAAAAAGACGGAGGAAAAATCAGAATCTTATTTCAAACCATCTTACCGTGATTTGCGATTCATTAAATTACAATCAATGAGGATTAATGGCGGTATTGCACCAATCTTAAATGTCAATTAAGATGAAAATCATTTCTGATCTATTGCATTAGCGCTCTTTTTAGCTAAGAGTCCTCCATGGTGGCCAACTCAATATTAACTTAAGAAATTACTTCTAAGTACCATAAATAACTGCATCACTATTATTGTGATCTTACCGAACCGCGATAAAATACCATGGATGACCAGTGGTTAAGAGAATGGAGTACAGCATACAGAATGTTTTGTACAATTTTACAACTAATTTGGGAATTTGCGAAAAAATACCAAAACGGAACCAAATCAGTTAAGATGCAATGATGTCACCTGGTCCACTTTTTTCTCGTTCAACTAAGTACAGAAGCTAGGCAGATGCAATGCAAAATGTAAATTTCATAACAATTTTATGATAAGGCTCGCGTCCCTGACTCAAAACTCTTACGTCAACTGAACACATTCACAAAACTGAATTTTGCGGTTTGTACGTCATACGTACGGTATACGAGAAAACGAAATTACAGTAAGATACAAACTATAGGTATTTACTGTAATTGTGCTTTGATTAGTGCGCTAAGAACCATCCACAGGGCTTGCCTTTACATGGTACCTTCTTGTCTTCGGTATTTTTAATCGTTTTAATCATAAATACGGAATTCGGAGTGGTATTTGAGTAAAGCATATTTTGACCTATTTTTGACCTATTTTAGCATATGCTTTTTACCTAAAAAAAAAACATATTTTGGATATGCTCATCTTAAAAAATCTCAAATATTTTTATTAGTCCAATGCCAAAATTTCGAATTTTTTAGACCAACAACAAAAAAAAACCTAAAATCCGATGTCTAGTTATGACGATAAAAATGCATTAATTGATGCAGTGAAAAACAATGCATGATTGTGGGACATCACGAATGACAAGCAACTGGACACCGCACTTACAACAAGTGTTTGGGAAGCAGTTGCGCCATGTTGGAATCTTGTCATGTGGGAGGGCCAATTGAGCCATCTTTCGTTGCAGCGCTATGTGCACCTGATTGGGTTCTCGCCCGGAATGATGTTCCAAATGAATATAAAACAATTATAATTGGACTTATCCGGCCTCGTGCAGACCATTAGATTATTGGCAACAGGTGAATCCAATTCTGAGTCTTGCTCACATTCTTCAGCTTAACAGCTGCCACTGCAATTGCAACTTCATCCATGTTGTGCATAGTGTCTCATTTTATTTAAGTCTTATAGTTAAGTCAAAACACTTATCAACTGGCCAATTTATTTATTTTCCATTTTCGGTATATTTTTTAATGTTTTCTGGTCACACTGACTTTTGCATTCCACAAAAGGAATATCAGGCAAATTTCTTGAAGGAATATTCGAATGCCCTCCGTACTAGGCTTAAAACTTGAAAGGTTTGCAGCCTTGGTAAATATCGCGATTTTCTTTACAATTTGGTCTACACCTATTTACCTTCTTTATTAAACTAGACTCAAATGAGAATTTTGAAAACTATAAATTTCAATATATTTTAGATTGTTTAACCTTAAACTCATATTTTTTCTAAATTTTACGGTTTTTGGTCTACACTACTAATAAATCAACAAAATTGTTCATTGAGAGCAAGATTCTGAAACCAATATTGATTCCACTAACCAAGGGAAATTTTAAGCATTTTTGTTAAGGCCAAAAAATTACAACTTTTACTTGTCTCTGACACTTAAATAAAAGAAAATTTTCCGGATAACCCAAAGTTTTATCAGAATCGGAAATTTAGCGAATTTCGCGGTTTTTTTTTACCATTTCTTCCAGGGCAAACTTTCATTAAATCTCCAAAGTTTTATTACAATCGGATGAACGGTTTAGGACAAACATTCAGTTTTATATATATAAATTTATTGATCAGTTCAGATTATCATAAATTATATATTTATGAGGGGGTAAATAGAAGGTGTAGATCAAACGGACCAAAAACTCATTAAATTTGTACAGATTATCAGGTAGATTTGTTGCTATTTTCTCAGTTACCTAAGGCAACTTCTCTGCTCACACTGCCGACCTCTGCGCAATTTTGCCCCCCACCCCCCTGATAAGCATTCAATTGGGTCAACCACTTCCGGTTCACTCCGCTCCTGGTGAGCCTAATCGTGGCCTATAGCGTGACAAAAGTTGTTGCTCGACTGCTCCCCCCGACAATTTGAAGACGACGGCGGCGGCGTCGCTGCCTCTGGAAGCGTAAAAATATGAAAAGTGCCGCAGTCGAGCGCAACTGCAAAAGTGCAAGATGAAGTGCAGGCAAGTGCAATTCATAATTAATCAGGCAGTTGTGAGGGCCCTCTGGCCAGGGCCAACCCCCGGCGAAGCTCTGCTTGAGTGCCCCCGGGCTGGGCGCTGTCTAAGGTCTGCAGCTCCAGTTTGGCGCGTGTAACCTGTTGATATCAGCTCAGTTAATCAGCGGCATTTGCATGCAGCTCGCCAAATGTGCCCAAAAAGTTTAATGAGCAAAAGTTGCGTGGCCAAATATTTTTCCGGCTCAGAAATAAATTGAAAAAAAAAGTGCGTTGTCTGCTTGAAATGCGTACCAAGAAACCTTACGCACTTCATAAATTATTTAACAGCTGCCCTGACCAATTGGAAACGCACAAAAAGCCAGCGAAGCGAAGGCAAAAGGGAACCAATTTTAATTGCCCGCTGTAGTTGTTGAGTGGGGCGGGGGCGGGGGAAGGCCATTAAAAAAATGTGCGAATTTTTGACAACTGCAAATCGAAGTCGAGACATGTACTACAACATGCCTTTGGTACATGAAAGCCGCCTCGCCTGATTTATGGAAAACGCGACAAGTTTGGCCCCGCTCCTCCTCTCCTCTCCTAGGGCTGTGATTCGGGGCCCAATCTAATTCAGAGCGAGCGCCGAACCGTTTTTCGCAGAATTTCACACTTTTAACTTCCGCCACGAACCAAAAGTGTTCCCAGAAATGAATTTTAGTTTTTAGGGATTGAGAATTAAGCTCTGGCCATGGGAATGAGAATGGAATGCCATTGGGTTGTTGTTGTTGTTGTTGTTGGATCTGCTGTCGCATATTTGTGGATAATCATAACGATAATACATACAATTGATAAGTCCAAGGAAATGCTAATAAACTTAATTGAGGCAATTTCTGTAAATGATTTCTAGGAAAGACACTTTGGGATACAAAATAACAGTGTCTGACAGAGTATAAGTAAGATTAGGGAAAACTAGAAACTCAATTTTTACAAAGAACAAAACTAGAAAATAAAATCAATCAATATGAAGCCTTCTCTATGTAACTCGCCAGGTTATTCCATCCCATCCCCCCATTCGGGGTCTCATCAGCTCCTCTTCTTCAGTTAACGTACAAGTTTTAAGATATCGCCAACGAATTTTCCTCAGTATTGGACATTGGCCCACAAAATGATGCATGTTCTCCTGCTCCTGCTTCATATTGCAAAGTGAGCAAATACCTCGATTTACAATTCTTCTTGGGCTGCTGTTTAACCATAGGAGATCTCCTCTTGTCTTCTCAGCGAGGATATGCGGGAGTCTAGAATCTTCATGCTCAAATAATATTCTTGTCAGGTATTTGAGATGAAGTGTTAGACTATAGATGTGTCCATCTTCTAGTCCTGCGTCAATTCCCAATATGTAGTTCAGTGTCGCTGCAATTGGTCTGCGTCTTCCATTATTTCTTCACCCCAGACTTGAGCTCCATAGCACTGTACTGTTCTGCTCACTGTGTTAAATACTAAAGAACTGGTTATCCATTATGTATAGATCCACCCTATATGCCTCAGCCTTCCCCTCATATCCCAAAAGCAACTCCTTTTAAGATATTTGCATTGCTGACCACAGAATAGACTTTCAGCTAGACAAAAATAAACACTCTGCCAAACAGATTGACACAGATAATGAAGTGCATGTTATGATCAAAGATGCCTTCAACCGGTTTTTATACCCTTGGAGAGGGTATATTGAAATTGTCCGGATGTTTGTAACGCACAAAAGGAAGCATCTCCGACCACATAAAGTATATATATTCTTGATCAGCATGACGAGCTGAGTTGATATAGCCATGTCCGTCTGTCCGTCCGTCCGTCCGTCTGTCCGTCCGTCTGTCCGTCTGTTTCTATGCTATCTCCTCCGTCAGTTTTAAAGCTATCTTAACCAAACTTTGCACGAAGTCTTTTGGTACAAATACGCTGCACATTTGTCGGAACCGGCCGGATCGGATGACTATAGCATATAGCTGCCATAGGAACGATCGGTTGAAAAACTAGTTTTTGTGAGAAAAACTTTTTTGTTTTCAATGCTATCGCTCCCAACGCTCGTATTTATAAGATTTTAATAATTTCACATGATTTCACCAAGCCTTGTCGAAATCGGACAACTATATAGTATAGCTGCCATACAAAAGTTAGGTCTGAAAAAAAGTCTTAGTGAGAAAAACTTTTTTGTTTTCAATGCTATCGATCCCAACGCCCGTATTTATAAGTTTTTAATGATTTCACATAATTTCACCAAGCCTTGTCAAAATCGGACAACTATATAGTATAGCTGCCATACAAAAGTTAGGTCTGAAAAAAAGTCTTAGTGAGAAAAACATTTTTGTTTTCAATGCTATCGATCCCAACGCCCGTATTTATAAGTTTTTAATGATTTCACATAATTTCACCAAGCCTTGTCGAAATCGGACAACTATATAGTATAGCTGCCATACAAAAGTTAGGTCTGAAAAAAAGTCTTAGTGAGAAAACTTTTTTGTTTCCAACGCCCGTATTTATAAGTTTTTAATGATTTTACATCATTTCACCAAAATTTTTCGAAATCGGACCACTATATAGTATAGCTGCCATACAACATATCAAGCTCCAAGGGTATATAAACTTCGGTCGAGCCGAAGATAGCTTGCCTCTATTTTTAATGTATTGGAAATATAATAATTAAATTAAATAAATGTATATATGTATATAAGTATGTATATGTAGTTATTATTTCTATTTCTAAATAGTTTTGCAATATTAATTGGCTTTTGCGCTTAAACACTGGAAATTTACACATAAACTTTGAAGCAAATTGGAAGAAGAAGAAAAAGGAAAACAAAAAAATCAGAAAAAAAAAAACATAAACATGCAGCGCAATTTTGAAAATTAGTTTACATCTCTCAAGTCCTGAACTTTGTGTATCACATTTCGAAACGGGAATTTGCTCTTGAAGTAAATCCACGAGAATCGGTTGAAGGGGGAGGAGGGGGGAGGTTGGGGCAGTAAGTAAACAGTACATTTAAAGGAACTTGGGTAACCAGAACAAGCCCAATGAGTATCCTCTCTTCATACCCATTGGTGATCTAATGTTAGAGGGGCTCCTGCTGGAAATATTCATGCTCTAAACAGGCCAAGGCCGAGGGGCGCAAACGGATGTCATAGGAAAGCATTTGATTCAAAAGGTCATCGGAATACTCGCAGAGCCGGGGATTGAAGTCACGTGGTCGTTTGGGATGACGCTGGGGAAAATGTTCGCGGGCCACTGAAATGGTTTTGGGCCATTGCTGGGCAGTGGGACGACCCGTGAGTTCGAAAATGCGATCCAGTTGATTTTTCTCGGAGGTGCCTGGGAACAAGGGTTTGCGATGGAACATTTCAAACATGATGCAGGCGGCACTCCAAATGTCCACCGAACTGTTGTAGGGCTGGGCCAGTAAAACCTCGGGAGCACGATACCAAAGAGTGACCACCACCGAGGTTAACTTCATTTCCGAATCGTAAGTTTTGGCCAGACCAAAATCGGCTATTTTCAGATGACCCTGCGAGGAGACCAACAGATTCTGTGGCTTCAGGTCGCGGTGTATGATGCGATGTGAGTGCAGAAAATCCACCCCAGTGAGCAGTTCCCGTGACAGACGCTGTATAGTTTCAGGAGGCATTCCAGCTTTGGGTAGACGATCAATTAAGTCGGATAAATCCTGCTCCAGATACTCAAATACCAGCAATATCATGAGTTGACCATCGCGCTCCAAAAATTGGCACACTTCAAAGAGTTTGACAATATTCGCATGATCACTGGCATTCAATTGCTTCAGCAGCGAGATCTCACGCAGTGTAGACATGGGCAATGCGAATTTTCTTCAGGGCCACAATATTTCCCGTGATCATGTCGCGGCCCTTATAAACCGTTCCATAGGCCCCTGTCCCTATAACGTTGAGTTCCTCGTAGTTGAGTGCATCCCCATCGCCGAAATTCTGAGCCAGGGACATTTTTTGTCGCTTCAGTTGGGGTTGGTGTTGGTGTTGGGGTTGGGGTGATTGTGACATTAATTTACGTTGATGACTTTGGACACATTTACGGGAACATTAGACGTCTTGCACAGAGCACAATGGAACACTGCAAACACACACATGCAGTTTTTGAATTATACTTTTTTTTTTGTTTAAAACAAAGATTGAAACAACATTTAACAATATTTGTAAGAAGTCGAGTGCTCAATTCGCGCAGTAAGAGTTGACAAAACTGTTGACATGGGATTTTTCCAAACATTTGTTATCAAAGTCTCTATTGTAAATAATGAATATTTGTTTAAGCATATCATTGGGTGCATTTTTGTAAAACTCATACGGAACTCTGTCTTCTCCAGGAGCTTTATTGGACTTGGCTTTGTTTAGTGCTGCAAATAGTTCCTCCATTGTTATTATTGCATCCATGTAGGGATCCGCGATATACATCGGTGCATAATGAAACTCCAGGGCGTTTTGTTGAGGGTTAAGAAGATTATTCGCAACAAGTTTGGCTTCTGTCCAGATGTTGTCGAACCCAATAAAAATAAATTTCAGCAGGATAGGAATGTGGTCCGACCTTAAAGCTTATCACACGCTCTAGTATCGCTCCGTCAACTGCACATACATCTATAACCTTTGCATATAGGCTTATGGACATCTATTACCCATCCAGCAAGATGTGCGCTTTCAAGGTGCACAGAAGGAAAGAACACATATAGATACCGCACCTCATACAAACTTTTTTATTTATTTCCCAAAAACCAACGTTTTTTGCGTCACATGCCTCATCTATAATATCTATAAATCGTTGCTTCTACTTAAAATTAAGACAAGTTGTCGTTCTTGAAATAAGTAGACCAGAGTTTTGTTTTTTTTCACACAAAAAATTTTAGGTAGCCCTCTAGCTGTGAAGCGTTTAATAAGTGTGTACAAATGTGTAACAGCTCAATGTGCTAGCACGCCATTTAATAGTTTGTTTGTTAAGTGCTAAAGAATACTGGGTTCAATTAACAATCTACTTTTCTGAAAGACTTTAATTGACAAGTCGATTGGAAAATTGTGACCACCCTCTTAAATCACCGTTTTGCTAGTCACTAATTAATCACTCTTTAGTCACTGCTTAGATACTCTTTAGCCACTGTTAAGTCACTGTATAGTCACTGATCCATCTCTGTTCCCCCTATTCTATCATCTTTTTCCACCCTTTTCCAACATCTCTTGCAAAATTATTAGATAATCACTTTTTAGTCACTGTTTAGTCCCTCTTTAATCACTGTTTAGTCAGTGGTCCATTTCTTTCGCATTCTTTTCCCTCTCTTTCATCAACTTTTTCCACCCTTTTTTCATCACCTCTTGCAAGTCACTCTTTATCACCTTTTTTCACCCAATATATCACTTCTTAAAAGTCACTAGTTAATCCCTCTTAAGTCACTTCTTAGTCACTCTTTCATCACCTTTTTCATCCCCTCTTTCTACCCTTCATATCCTCTTGCCCGCTTTTATTCTGCCCTTTTGTGTGTGTGCAGTTGTGCATAAAAAAAAGTGGGCCCTCTCCACAAAACATCATCACAAAATATGTTTGACGTCAGCGTCACGTGACGCTGAAATCAATTTTCACTCCTTCAAAAATCTTCCGTACCGAAATTAAAGATGTTTCACATCAAAAAGAGAGATCATAGATTCAGATCAGAGATTATTGGATAGCCGGGCGTAGGCCAGCGGTTAGTGTGCTAGCCTGCTGTGCGGAAGGTCGTGAATAGTTTCTGTCTTTCTTTAGAAAATAGCTTTTACAAATCCGGTTACTTTCACCAGCTATTGGTGCCAGCTGTGAAGTAACTAGCCATGAATGTGCTTCTCAAACTTTGCCGTTCGCATTCGGCATCCTTTTCTCTTGTGCGAAAAAGTATAAGCACACACACACCAAGAGATTGAGAGAAGCTTTACTTCCAAGAAGAGTCGATATAGCCATGTCCGTTCCGTTCGTCCGTATAAACAAACAGATCTCAGAGATGGTAAGAGATAGAGGTTTGACATGAATGAGACAAATACTTCTTATACTTGCAGGAAGGTCAAGTTTATTTTCAATTTTGGCCACGCCCCCTCCCACCCCCGTCAAATCTCCCACACTTTTGTAGATAGATGATTTGTTCCTTCTAGAGATAGTTGGTCATTCGTAATATGTATAGATTTGCTGAAGAAATGATAAAGATCTGTTGAGCGGTTCTCAAGTTATAAGCAAAAGAAAGTCGAAAATCCCTCCTCTCACTCCCCAACAACCAACACCGTATTTCATTCAGCAAAAAGAGAGCAAACTTTAAGAATAAGCGTAGCAGCAGCGCTGCATTCAGCTTCTACTCCAGGTTCAGAGCATGTTATAGTCGGGCTTGACCGACTTTCTCCCTTGTTTATTTTTTCTTAATGCGCTCTTTCTGTTTGCTCATGTTTATGGCAGGGGCCGCTTGAAGATACGAGCCGAACTGAGTTCGTTCCTGCACCGTTTTCTGTCCTCTCCATTTGACCGGAGCATTCTTTTCGCTTTTAACACTTACACAAGCCGAACGCTTGCCGAAGCTGAGGCCAAGAGAGTAAACAGGCCTTTGACTCGGTCATGCTTGCTGCATTGTTGTATGCACAGTGGATAGCCACACGCCGACTTCTGGACAAATCTTTTCAAAATGTTGATTGACCCTGTACCAAAGGGTTGAAAATACCATAAAATTCCAAAAATACAAAAAAAAACGCAAAGAACAAGTTTAAAATTTCCGCATTAAGCTACAGCTCAACGTTGGATTGCTGTGAGCCCGGCTCAACGGCTCAACGGCTCATCATCATCATTAAGCCAGACGTTGTAAATTTCGCTTTCTCCCGCTCACCCTCTCTGTGTCCCTGTGTTAATATTTGCCCAAAAAAAAAAAAACAATTAATGTTTATTTTTTGCATTTTTAAATTTGCCAACATTAATTGCAAGTTTATTGAGTCGCCGCCAACTGTTGTTGAGCCAATGAACCGCAAGCGCCTTTAGCCTTGATGCCGCTGCTCACTTGGCCGACAGCGTCATGGTCATCAGCACAATGAACACAGAGTTGGCCAGCAAATTGAACTCGGCACCCAATCCCGCCCAGTAGTAGTCGAGCATCGCGGAACCGTAACGCGCCCCAAACGCTACGGCCGCCATGGCCCCGTACATGTTGTTCGATTGATTCACACCCAGAAAGAGCATGGACACCACATTGCCCAGCAGCGTCAGCTCCTTCAGTGTCTCCGTCGACGAGTCCTCGTTGTCGCCCAATTTGGCCAACAGATCGTAGACCAGGGGCACAGCGAAACAGCCATGGGCCAGGGCCAGGCTGGGATTCGCCGACTTCAGATAGAGCTCGATATTGGTCAGGGGCAGCGGCACAATCTCCATGATACCCGAAGTGATCAGACGCAGGCGATTGCACTCCTCATCATCGTTATGGGCTGCCCGGGCCACGCCCAGCAGACCATGGACCAGACTGAAGGCAGCTGCCGCATAGCCATACGGTGTCTGGAGTGGATGCAGTGTGTACATGGCATAGCCGGAGCTGACCACCAGCAGGCTATTGAAGAGGGCGTCCATGAGTAGCATGCTGCTCGTAAGGCTTTTCTTTGACTAGATTTGGATGGGCTGCAGCCCTGGTTGTTGTTGAATTTTGTGTGTTTCTCAGACAGCTCTCCGAAAATGTAAGGCAAAAAGCGTAGCCTGCTTTTCTGCGCACATTTCCCATAGCGCCTCGCTCGACCAAGAACCATAATTTATGCATTTTAATTAATTGCCAGTTCTTCTTCTTTTTCCATTTCTTATGATCGCCTGGCCCTAATCATGTCATCATTTGCATTGGCCCCGCCAGGAGCACACAAATTCATCCATCCATTAATTTTATGAATCAAAAACGGAAAAGATAACCGCAAAAACATTTCAAAAATTTCAATACAAAAGCAAAACAAACAACAAACAAAATGAACGCGAGCGAAAACTGCACGCCAAAATGCGCCGGCGCAGACGTGGCTGGCCGCCTCCCCCCTGCTCTGCTCTGCTCCACCACATTGCCAGTGCAAGTTCAAAAACCTGCAAGTTCGGTGAGTGAGTCAACCTCAAGAGTCGGTTAAAAATGCCGGCCGGCATCACTTTTTTTTCTCTTTTTTGCCTTCCTCTTTGGCTTTGCGTGTTTGTGTATGGGGCAAAACGAAAAGAAACGAAACCAGAAGACGCGACAACGTAGATTTGCGCTTGCATGCAAAATGGATGCGGACATCAGAGTTGTGAATGCGACACAGGGAGGGACGTCCGAGGGGGGGGAGAGAGGACAAGCAATACGCGAATACGGCTAATGAATGCGAAATGGATAAGGAGTAGGAGCTTGAGTAGGCGCACATTGTATACCCTAATGGAGAGCGGGTGAAGTGAAAGTGGACAGGGATTAGTAGGATAATTTTTACTTAATCAAAAAAAATTCAGAAAATTTAAATTAATGTACGATATCTTTATTTGAGTCGATGTGTGGCATGTGACACCGTCTTGTTGAAACCACATGTTCGTTTTGGAGTTTCAAGCCAATCCGATGAAAAATAGATTTCTTTCATGCAGAATTTTTCTCGTATTCTAACAAACCGAGTTTCAAACCAATCCACACCCCGGAATTGTCAAAATTTTGTCAGAAAGTGAAATTGGGAAAAAAAAACTAAATTCTTCTGAAAGAATATAGAACCGTGAACTCAAATATACAGTACAGTATATTTGATTATTTTTGGATAATTTTGAAAAAAAAAATGATAAGAATAATCGGTCAAGTCCGACTGTAATTTGTTCTTTACCTGTTTTCTCTTTAACTCTCAGAGTGCTGCAGCGCTGCGACAGCGAAATTTCTTTTGCTTTTTCGATCTTTATTACTTTAATTACTAAATATGTATAACAGGTTCGAACCATATATTTTCAAAGTTGTGGGAGATATGAGGTTTTTCCATATTAAGGAGGCGAGAGGGGCGTGATTTTAAGAACATTTCAAACCTTTAACTCTTACCTGTGAAATCTGTCCGCTTATAGGGACAAATTTTGCTTTAGATTAGATTAGTTATTTCCTCTTCTGAGTGCTACAAGAAGTTCCTTAAGTTAATGTACTAGTCACACCTTGCTGTTACAGACTGAGTTAAAACTGATTTACATAAACCATCTATATCCCTACGTTTAATATTCCTTGTGGGCGGATTTTTCCAAATCTAGAAAACACGTGTGTTATTTCGCGTAATATATTTAGAAACCAAGGTTTAAGTCGATTGGATGAAATATAAGATAATTCCCATACAATATTTTCCGACTTTTCCGTCTAAATTACAGCCTCTCTATCTCTTACCGTTTAGGCTGTGCGCTGATTGCCAATCATTTCGTGAATCAGTCTGCTATAGACAGAGAGATGTTTAGGTATAAAAATCTTATAAAGTCTAGGCGGCATTTTCCTAAATTCTGATTTCTCGATTCTGATCTCTGGTTACATGTCTCCAAAGTACATTAAAAAATCGCGTCGATACTGCAGGCTGCAGGCAGGGTACTTTCGTTAAGAGCGGTCAGATCATCTCTTTCCTATTACAGGAGTCTGAGTTGGCTCAGAACTGGACAGGGAGAAAAGAAATGGGTGGTGTCTTTTCTCTCCCCGGTGGTGCGGAGAGTACACTAGCTGGGCTTTGAGATTTGTTGCATTCAATTTAAGGTAAGTTAGAGCATACATAAGAAGTGTGCGGATATAACTAAATTATACATACATATCGTTGGATACAAGGGAATTTGATTAGGAAGGACGAAAACCTTAAATGTTCGAGGGGTATTAGGGTGGAAAGTAGGTATCATGGAACGCCTGGTATTGGTTGAAAATTTAACTGTGAACTCACTGTTAAGTCGCTGTTTAGCTACTGTTAAGTCACTGTTTAGGGAGTGGTTCGTTACTGTTGAGTCACTGTTTTTGCACTGATAACCTACTGTTAAATCACCGTAAAGTCGCTGTGTAGAAAATGTTAAGTAACTATTAACTCACTGTTAAGTCACTGTTAAGCCACTGTTAAGTCACTGTTCAGTCACTCTTAAGTCACCTATCAGTCACTCTTAAGTCGCAGTCAAATCACTGCTTAGTCATTGCTTAGACACTGTTGAGTCATTGTTTGGTTACTGTTTAGTCACTGTTAAGTCACTGTTTAGGGAGTGGTACGTTACTGCTAAGTGACTGTTATTGCACTGTTAACCCACTGTTAAATCACCGTTAAGTCGCTGTGTAGCCATTAATAAGTAACCATTAAGTCACTGTGAAGTCACTGTTTAGTCACTGTTAAGTCACTCTTTAGTCACCGTTCAGTGACTGTTAAGTCGCAGTCAAATCACTGCTTAGTCATTGCTAAGACACTGTTTAGTCATTGTTAAGTCACTGTTAAGTCACTGTTTAGGCAGTGTTGTAACTGTCAAGTCTCCATTTTGTCGCTGTTAACCCCTTTTCTTACCCTCCCACTGCTGAAACGGCTAATGGTAAAAGCGGTTGATTTTGCAAATACAAAAGTTAAAGACAAGCGGTACCCTAAAGAATCTGTCAAAAAAAAAAACAGACGTTGATGGACCGATGCTAAAAATTATGTAGGGGTCGGACATAGTTTTCAGATTTGATCGAAAATGCTTTCATTGTAGTCTGCTGGCATGGGGGACGAATGGAGACCAAATTTGGCCAAAATGTGGAAGTCGGATTAACTCCGATCTGTGCGCCAAAGACGCTTAAAGTTAAGAAAGAGTTTATGACCCAAGGAATAGGTAGGAATGACGTACCATAAAGAATTTTCAGAAAGTTTTTTTGCCACAGGAAAAAAGTCACATGTTTCATTTATTTAGCAAAAGAAGAGGCTTTCCATAAATGTTTCTGTGCTCGCTATGTGTCAACTGCCGTTGTGCTCTGCTTCATTTGCCGACCCCTGATTTAAACTCAATCTAAAAAGGTTTTCGAAAAATTGTGTGGGTCTAGCTCCATTGCATAGTCATACTACCCCTCTCTCTTGGCGCATACTCCTTGCCTTTAAGTTGAGTGCGAAGAATGAAAACGATCACGCCGCTTCGCGTTGCGTCGCGTCTTAAGTCGCGGCGCGAAATTCAAAAATGCTGCGTCTTAACTTCCACTTCAGCTTGGACTTGGATATGTACACAGAATGCTTTAAATTACCGCGAAAGGCGTCTGTGCAAATATTGTGAATAAACAAGAAAAAATCACAGTTTTGTTTTTTATGCATTTGGCAGAGACCGAAACACAACACAACAAAACAAACTCAATAATAATAAAGGCGAAAAGTGCAACAAGACCCCGTTATGGACGCCAATTGCCGGTTGCAGTGACTCACTTGTGTGGCGTGGGAGCGATTAAATAGTAGAGCGTGTTGTACATGAATCATGTGGAGATTCGCAGAAAGAGCTAAACGGATTGTGAGATCACGATGCCGGCGGAATGGTAATGCAAGTGAATGAATAAATGAATGAATGAAGCGAGTGACTTTTCGAATGTAACGGCTTTCGGCTCAATTGGGCCTGCAATTTTGGGTGATTTCTGGATGCACAAAAAATGACGTCACGACGCACGGCACCTGTGGCCGACTATCGAATAAAGAAGAGATAAAAAAAAATCGAAAATGTATGCATGAAAGTCGCTCGGTTAGACAGTTAGAAAAAACAAGTTTTCGAATTATCTAGTTTCATGAATTTCATAAAAAGCCATGTCCCTCCCCTCTCCTCTCTCTCCTCACACTCTAATTCTTCTATTTCTCATTATATCGTGTTTGTGTATATATAATTATAATAATAATAATTATGGTTATAACAAAGCAACAACATTGTGGCGCATTAATTAAATTAGTTATATCGCCATGAGTGTCACATTCAAATATTTGCCGAGGGGAAACCAGTTTCGAAGGGCAAATTTTTGTGTTTTATCTTTTTTTTTTGTTGCAGACGAGCCCTCTGAGCTTGTTTTGATCAAAAAAAAACTGTAAGAAAAATATTTTCCTGAGATTTCGCCTCGGTAATGGCGCCATCTATTGGTCTGCTTTAAAATGGTCACAGTGGCTCTATTTGGTACCAGTTCCAGTTCACAGATCCATGCTCAGTACTCCCGTTTTTTAACGTATCTTAAGTCCCTAACTCTCCGCCTTTGTGTTACACTCATTCTTACCTTTCTGAAAGAACAATTAACAATTGATCATAGAAATCATTATAGTTCACGACGAAAAATAGTAGCTGGCAGAGCACATACTAACGCCCGCTGCTCGGTGTAGCCCAGAGGCTTACATACAAACGCGTGAAATGTGCAAAAAACATTAAGCAAAAGCTTAGAAACATACATACATACAAACGCATTGCAACGGCGGCCGCATGCTTAGTACAAAGCTACACTCCCACCAGGACTTTTGCATTCGCATCCTGCATTCCTGTGGTTTTGCCAATGAAAATTCTTCAAAAAATTATGAAATTTCGACGGAAATGAATATGAACCCTTACCATTGTTTCTCCCATCGTGCCTCCTGTTGCTAGCGCTACTTCACCTTTTAAAGCTCCAGCATCAGTTCCTTCAGCTGACTTTGGTCTGCTGTAGCCGCTAATATTCCTGCTCCTGCTCCAGCTTCAGCTAGACAATGCTCGACTTTCTTTTCGTCCTATTAAAGCAGTTGCTCCTCGGAAACATGTTTTTGTATCTCGTCTTCGTCCTGATAAATATCACTAAGAATGACTTAAAGAACTATTTGATCACTTCTACAGGATGCTCGGACATATCGGTTCATAAATATACCTTTTCGAAGCCTGTTTCAAACTTTACATTCCATCTTCCCTTCTAAACCAAATTCTTCATCCTGTTCGGGAATATGAGCCCAAGCCAACTGCCACTCTTCCTTAGTACTCAAAAAACTTAAGTCATCCCTTGTCATCAAATACCAGAACGTAAGGGCAGCTAACAAATAAATAGTTTTCTCAAAGCAAAGTCAAGCAACCTCTTGTGCCACCGAATTCTGAAACCAAACATAATATATTATAGACATATATGCCAGCATTCAGGGTCAACTTCCCTGATAATCCAGTCGAATCAACGCATCGCTTAAGGGGGGAGTTCATCCATCACCAATCACAGATCCTGTTCACCTAATTAGTGCGCACATCTTTAACAGCTATCGATGCTCGATACTTCCGCCTTAACTCCCCTCTTTTGTGTTACACTCATTCTTACCGGCAACATGCAGTCTCGAATAAACCGTGTTTCAAACTAACTCAGATTGACTTTACCACAGAGAGTGTGTTATGTCAGCAGTCCAAGTCAAAGCTGCAACAATTTTTCCCTATAGGAAATACATAGGCCGGGTGACGTTACTCAAAAGTCGCAATACTGAAGCTGATGCGCAGCTTTGATTGTTATTGTTTTCTAGTACTTTAGGCGTACTTTAATTAAAGAAAGAAGGTTCGCGAACTGGTTCCTGAAACGCTTGACCCCAAGGTTCTGGTTGAACATAAAAGATAAGTTTCGATTTATTTATACTTATAATTGTAAGTCATACATTTTTTGAACTTTTGAAATCTCAGGTCTTAAAACTTAGCAGCCAATATTAACACTGAGCTCATATTAGAAGAACGATTATTGAGGCACTTAGATAGTAACAAAGTGCCTATGTGCTCATCAAAATGAATACCCTAAATGTTTTAATGAAGATTTTACAACAATTGCTTGACATGAAAAGCCATGGTAGTAATAATCACTTACGTATTTCGCCCTGCTAAACTGCGCATGCTACATGTAGAGTAAAGGAAAACTGCACGCTACGTGTAGAACTAAAAAAAATCTAAACGCAAATGTAGAAAAGTAAAACATTAGAAAATTAGCTTCCACTGTTTAATATACTTACATATTTGCTAGCTTGGTTCCTTCCTTGCTTTTCAAAAGTCGCTTCTTTGGGGGTCGCTTCTTAAAAGAAAAGAACCTTCCCCTCTCCAATTGTGGTTTTCACAATTGCGCTTTTCACATCCTCTGACAAGGGTTCGGCTCACAAAAATTTAATATGCGCCTCAATTAAACTGTATTCAAACAGAAATTAACAATTATGTTTGTGTCTGGTTAACTATGGCAAAAGTAGCAACAGGCTGCTCAACAAGGGTGAAAAATTGGGATCGCGGCGTAATAAGCTGTGCGTCGTCGTCGGCACTATCAAAAAAAATGAAACGATCTCCTCGAGGTGGTATGGGTGCCTCAGTTTGTTTCGTAAATTCAGACACGTAACTGTGACAACATAAAACTCAACGCACACCTGTAGCGTAAATAGGCCCAGCGGCAGAACGTACGGGAGTTGTACGCTTTATGGGTCTCTAGGCATTTCATGAATTTGGGCCTGAGTTCGAATTGGAATTGGAATTGGTTTCATTTCGCAAGAACGCAAGTGGAGGCACAAAATTGTCAGCACGTTCTTTACGGCAATTGTACAATAATAAAAAATGCTTAAGAATGTTGCGTGGCTCATACTAAAGACGCGAATTAGCATTTTTAAAGAGACATTGCCAAGTGGTAAGGCCGATTTGTGGATTGCGTCAGGAGGGCTATGAAAAAAAAAAGGGTTTTACAATAAAATTGGTGTTTTTTTTTACACAAATTGAGAGATAAGTCCGACACTTTACACTAAATTCAGTTTTGATCACAGCTTAAAAGTGAAACCATTAAGGTTACTGCTTAAAACTAACCCTAAGATTTATTTCCACATTTGTCGACATTTATTTTTATGTCAAAATCTGGTCAAGAATTGACACGGGAATAAAAATTGTTCATTCCTTTCCTTTCCTTTAAGTACATACAATAACTACCCAACTCCCAGCCCACACATTCACATCCCTCAATGCCCATTCCAGCCCAAGCAACGTGTGCAGACGTTGCGAAAAAGGTAAGGGTAGCAGGAGTACCTGAGGAGTACCCTCAGGTCAAGCTTAGTCAAGAGAAGCTATCTGCACTTAGGGATGCAATACTGGAAGAACTATTCCTGGCATGTTGGGATACCCCCCTTAGCTTAGCAGGAATCCATTTCCGACAGGGTCCCCCAACAACAAATAATAATAAAAACAAGTGAGAAAGACGGTCAAGCTCGACTATAACATACTCTGTACCTGGAGTATAAGCTGAATGCAGTGCTGCTGCTGTGTCTCTCTTTGTCTCTCTCGCTCTCGCTCTCTCTCACTCTCTCTCTAAGATTGTGTTGTTGTATTGCTTGTGAAAGGGTGGGAGGGGGGAGCTTGGTTCACTTTTTTTGCTCATAACTTAAAAACCGTTCATCCGATGTTTATCATTTCTTCAGCAAATCGATACATTTCGACAATTACTAACTATCTCTAGAAGGTACAAACCATCTATCTACAAAACTGTGGAAGATATGACGTTTTTTCAAAATTGCGGGGGCGGGAGGGGGCGTGGCAAAAAATAAAAATAAACTTGATCTGCCTGCAAGTATAAGAAGCATTTGTTCCATACATGTCAAACCTCTATCTCTTACCATCTCTGAGATCTGTTTGTTTATACGTACGGACGGACTGACGGATACGTGAGCAAGAATATATATACTTTATAGGGTCGGAAATGAGTTCTTCTCTCTGTTACATACTTTCGCACAAACTTAATATACTCTATGTTACTTCGGTACAGAGTATAAAAAGAGTATAAAGAAAACTGAAGAAGGTAAAGATTTTAGTTAGCTGCTTTGGCTCTTTCTCGATCGCTCTCTAATCGCTCGCTCTAATCGAGAATATATCGAAATGTTGTCTAGTAGATTAGAAAACCAAAATTAATCCATTCATTTGTTTCTGTTTCGAAACTGTTGATTGGGTGATTGAGTATAGAAATTCCAACTGAAAAATCAGGTTAAAATATATCATTGATCGGCTATCAAAGTGTTTGGCTGATTGCGTCTGGTGGGGCGGCTCTTTGAAGCTCTAACTTTATTATAAATTAAAATAAACTAAGTACATATTATCGCTGCCCCGCACTCCTCCTACCACTGCCTGTCACATTCCCCAATGTGTGTCTATTGATTTGAAATGACGATTTCAGTTATAAATAAAAAACTGTTTGATTTCCGATAAGCACACTACGTTAACTATTTTAAATTGAATTTCTTCTACATATTTTTTTTTTTTATTTTATGGCCATTACCATAAACATTCTGTTGGCTTCCCTGGCGGGTTATTTGCTTTACGCGGCGATAAGAAGACCTTTCTCAAGTGGTCAGTCCCCTACACCTTTCATTGAATGAGCCTAATCTACCGATTGAGCTCATTTTGGTGTGTCTGTGCGATGACTGTACCTGCACTGTATAAGGATTGGATGGGTACTGTACCAGATTGGGATTAGGCTTCATTCATTCAACACACAAAGAGCAGACGCTGCCTTCTTTAAGTAAATCGAGTTCAACCACCTTTTAGGGCCATTCATTATATTTATTATTATTGTTGTTGTTGTTGTTGTATGGCATAATAAAAAGTTTGTCCTTTTTCATAAGAATATGTTTTTTGTATTTCGGGGGCTTTTGTTTTATTTGAGCTTTAAGATTTTTCGGTTTTGAATTTCCATTCATTTCTCATGACTTGAAAAAAGGAAGCAGAAAAAGAAGAAGAATGACGCATGACAAATTCTTTCTTGCAAATTGAAATTAATGGAATGCAATTTAAGAGGTAAATCATACAGCCTAGTTTAACTAGATCCTGTGCTGAAATACACACTCCCTGAGTGTCTTGTGTGCTCGTCTGTCAAATTTGGGTGTTTCGGTAACTCACACTAGAAGTACTTGAGTATGTATAACTTTTGTTTCTCTCGCTCTGTTTTGCTTTTAAGGAAGGAACGGTAAACGACTATACAGCTCCTCCAACGGGGCCAAGCCAAGCTTCTCTCCGTCCACCGTCCACTTAAGATACCCTGTTCTTTCTGTAAGTACCTCATTTCCTCTATAGAACGATATTCTGAATCTTCTAACCTTATGGACGAAGCCTGAATTTCCGATGTTCGAATACCAAACTAAACAGCTCCCAAATCCGAGGGGTAGATTTTCCCACAACGAAAAATGTAAACTCAAATTATTTGGCCAAAACTTTTGGGAAAACGCGTTTCAAGTCAATCAAGATGAAAAATTATTTGTTGCTTGCTCAACCTTATGCTCGAAATATCCCATCTCTAATTATTTCGCATACCATTTTTTACAAATCGGGTTTTGTGTTAATCGGAATTTTCCCACATCGGAAAGTCACATGTGTGGGACATTAAGTCCGATTTTAAATTTAAGTACTCAAAAGACAATTTTTGGATTCGTTTGGATTAAAACCAAACCAGATTCCCAGCAGATCTCTACTAGATCTCCACCAGATTTCCAACAAATTCCCACCAGGCCCCCACTAGATCCGCACCAGATCCCCTTTATATCCTTATCAGATCCCCAACAGATTCTTAACAAATCTCCTAATTTCAACCTCACACCATTCCACTTCACACACAACACACCTGCTGCTAAGGCAAAAGTAAAAGCGGCTGATGTGGCAAATACAAAGACAAATGTACACCCTAAAGACTTTGTCGTAAAGGTATAATTTGATTAGTTTTAGTCCCCCAATACGACCATCCATAAAAGAGCTTCGCTCAATCGGACGAAAAATAATTAATTGCACACAAAATTTTCCTAGAATTTTTCCAACACTGAAAACTGATAGCACAAAAAATCTTTGGCATACTATCGAGCTGATCACTCAGCTAAGTTTTCGTCCGATTTGCTGTCAGACGAAATAGAACCGGTCTTCTCATCTGAGTGGCATCTACCGAACTGCAGTGTGACCTTATTGCAGTATGCTGACGTTTGTCAGACCAAAAACTATTGTTATTGAATTTTAAATTAAAATTTCGTTTCCATATTTTTTTCATCTTAGATTTCACTTAATATAATTTTTAATGCTTCTTTTTTCATTTCGCTTACATATTTCACAGTTTTCAGAGTCTATCACTTTGATCTTATATAAAAAAGTTTAGAGTGTGTAAAACCAGACATTAATCTATTAATGATTTTAATATTTCTAGCTTCCAGTTCAACGTGGTGATGCCATGGACTGCTAGGTAAACTTGGAAAGATTTTGATGATATTTTCTCCCTGTTATTAATGATTGCTCCTTGTAATGATTATCCCATTGATGTAAAACTTGCTTCCTAATCATTCGCATTGCTTCAGATATGGGATTTGAATTACCTCCCCTGAAATAACAGCTTCCTTGGTCGCAGCATCTGCTCTTTCATTTATATCTATTCCAATATGACCAGGAATCCACACCACTTGAAGATCGGAGGCTCCAAACATGCACAGTTTTGGCTACAAGAAAGTTGTCGGTAGGGTCATTTTTCTGTAAAAGCTTTACTGCGTTTTTGGAGTCCGTTAGGATTCCAAGTTTGTTTATCCTATACTGGCCATAAGCACACTAAAAGATTGATCTTGCACTTGAGTTTTTCTCCATTTCCATTAAAAAACCACTCCTACACCAACCGTATTTACCGATACTGAAGCATCCGTAGCAACTATAGTGAAACCTTGCTGCCTCAATTGAGAAATGTTCTTGTTAAAGATGCTTCGTATCTGAATTTCTGAAAGATTTTCCTTTGATTGACCAAACATATTAGTAAGACACTGGATATTCTGATGCTTTACAAATCCCTTGCTGGTGTTTGTATTGTCAAGAATGTCTTTAAACTTGTTATAAATTTGGCTGTATTTTGATTTGTTTGATATACTATACTATATAGCTCCATATGATGCATCCTTAATTTGCGATAATTTCCTTGGCCATAAGAAGTTCTCTTCTTTCTTGAGAGTAGATAACATACTGAGCCGTATTTGGTGGAAGACCTGACTTCAGTTTCGTAGAGTAAAAAGGGTAAACTAAAGTCGACTGATAGATACTTGTGTTAGCATCTGGAAGCTGTACATATTAAACAGGATTGGTGACAGACAACTTCCCTTTGAAAGACCATCAGCAATCGTTAATTCACAACGACCCATTTTGATTGTTCTATTCATGAAAAAAGATTTTATCCATCTGCAGTAATGCAGTGGAATCCCCTCCTTTCGCTGAGTCTTATCCAGAATACTCAGCTTAACACAGTTGTATGCGTTGCTTATATCAATACAAGAACCTTTATCTTTCTTTTTTTTTTTTAATTCTGACTCGCATCCCTTTCATGAGATCCTTTCAAGGTTCTCATAAAGGCCCAAGCTTCTCTGGGATTGGAATTTTTATTCAACTCATCCATTCTGTTTTGAAAACTTTCTTTTCTTGCCTTGCAAACGGCTTGAAGGAAGTTCTTGTTTTGCTAAGTCTGCAGCTTGGATCTCGTTGTCTTCTTCTTTAATGTACAAAAAATTGCCAGAATGTTCATGTGAACCAGATGATTCCGATTAATCAATAGTTACGCTACTGGCTCATCGGTGACACGTCTATAAAATACACAGTCATTTCACCCAACACAACAATTCAACAATCCGTCAATTCAACACAAACAAATTCAACCGTCAAAGTCTTCACAAAACAATTTCAACACACGTCAATACATCACTAAGTCATTTTACCAAACACGTCAATTCACCACGTCAATTCAACACGTCAATTCAACACATCAATTCAACACGTCAATTCAACACGTCAATTCAACACAAAACAAATTAATTAATTTATTATTAAATTTAAATTTGATTTGAATTGAATTGACGAAGTGTTAAATTGTTGGGTTGGGTGAAATGACTATAGACCTGTGAAGACTATGTTTTGTGTTGAATTGACGTGTTGAAATTGTTTTGAGTTGAAAAGACGTGAAACCTAAAGTTGAGTAACGAAGACTAATATTGGGATAGTAAATAAAATGCAAGTGTGTAGTACCTTCAGACCTACCTAGCTGAACGCGCGCTTTCGGGCCAATTTTTTCGCGTTCGCAGCCTCCATCCCCCCGCCGACTGAAGATACCAATTCCCGGTATAATCAATACATAAATCAAAAAGTCAATTAAACACATTACATATTAAACACAAACAAATTCATCCTGGGAAAGAAGGGTGACACAAGGGGCAGGCAAAAATTTTACGATATTTACAACGTTATTCAAATTGTGAACAAAAGAATGTTATCTCTTATGCCTTCAAATATGCGTACACGTTCGGAGGATATTAAGGCTCCACGTCTACTCAACACAAAACAATTTCAACACGTCAATTCAACACACGTCAATTAAACACACGTCAATTCAACACACGTCAATTCAACACACGTCAATTCAACACAAAACCAATTAAACACGAACAATATTTACAGCGCCTGCATTCGGATGAAAGTTATTCAAGTTGTGAACAAAAGAATGTTATCTCTGGTGCTTTCAGATTCGACTGACATTGTCACTTTCAGTGTTAAAATTATACTGTGTTGAAATCGTACTATGTATGTTGAAATTTGGCGCTGTTCAATTGCTCTGTGATGAAATTGATTATGTTGAAATTGTTTATATGTGGAAATATCTTGTGTTATAATTGTGCTGTGTTGAATTGACGTGTTGAAATTGTTTTGTGTTGAATAGACGTGGAACCGGCTCATCTGAGCTTCTCAGGCAGGCGTCAAAGTTGAGTTGATCAGATGAGTTTAGGTCTAACGAAACCTTGTCTTACCGTTCATGAAACAATCAGTGAATCAGTCAGTCAGAACAAACTCTTTCTCTCTAACCGAAACTATGTGAACCTTCAGTTTAGTCTTTACTTTGTTACCTACTGACTGTAAGGGAAAAACTACCCCGCAGATACCCAAACTGAATTCCATAGCAACAATAGATGAACTTAGCTTAAGGCTAACAACAAATCTCGTGCAGTTGTCACCCCCCAAAAGGTTGAGTCTATTTATAGTTTTTCTCTTTCACACACACACACACACTTTCTCTCCCTTGATACTTGGGCCCGTTTTGACGGAGTGGCAAACGTTCGGTTCTATGGTGTAATGGTTAGCACTCTGGACTTTGAATCCAGCGATCCGAGTTCAAATCTCGGTAGAACCTGCATCGCTTTAATATTTTGGAATATTATTTATTTATTTTTTTTTTTCGTTTTTTCGTTTTCGTGTTCCCCCTCGTCAAATGTGGCCGGCTTATCGTTTGGTTTCTGATTGACAGCTACGTTTTTGTTTTGTTTGCCCATCCAATGATGATGATGATAGTTCGCTCTAAATTTGGATGACAGTCCAAACCAATATTGGACAATAGCCGGGCACTTCATTGGTCATTATCTCGTTAATCAAGTCGACAAACTCTCAAAACCGAAAAGAAATAAATAAAATACAAAAAATGTTCGTTTATTTGCGCAATTGCCATGAGCCCAGGCCACCCCGGAACCTCGAACTGATAGAAAAAAAAAAAAACTTGATTTGATTTTGACTGCGGTGTGAATTTGATTTGTGACACGTGATATGTCAGGGAAGGGACAGGGGACAGGGGTTTCGATAAAGAGTTCTGGGAAAGGAACCTTGTTTAGTTTTCCATCCTCCACGCGCAGTTAATCAAATGTCGCTGGCCTTGAAGGACATTTGAATTCAATTAATTTCCAAACTAATTAAAACGACTTGATGAAAGAGTATTACATTTCAAATTCGTTAAAGAGTTTTAGTTGGAATCAGCTAATGCTAAGCAAATTACTTTGTTATTTAAGGTTTCCATTTAATGTTTATTATTTTATGCTTTTGGCAATTAACACAAAAACATTAATTAAGTTACGAACTAATGTCTTCTGGTCCCCGTCCCAGACAGACAGCCAGACGACATGAATATGAATGGATGGCTAAGATGGCTTGGCTAGATGAACGATTTGTTTTAGCCACAAGAATTTCCTCCGCAGGCAGACAGACAGCAAGATGCTGCTGCTGCGGACAAGGCTTTTTTTTTTTTTAATTTTAATTTTTGTTTAACATTTCAATGTTGAAATTCGTTATAAATGAATGAACATTGTAACGGGCAGACGCCAGGAGGGGCAGTCGACACGCGCAACAATTGTGTCGGACGGGGTGTGGGGGAGGGGAGGGGAACAAAAAAAGGTTGTAGGCAATTTTCGCCGCCTGGGCCAACAAGTGGCTTTTCGGGGCCGTTGTTAGTTTTTCCAGTTTTCATACCCTGGACATAAAAACAGAAACCAGAGATTGGGCAGGGTAGGCGCAACAGTTGGGTAAGTATCTCAAAACAAGGTACGAAAAGGATTGATTTAAGCTCAGGGATCGGGACTTTGGCTCGCACGAGATTTATTCTATCGCATCCAATCAAGAAAGTCCGATATTGAGTTAAGCTCGATACCACACCGACAACATACGAGCTTATAGTGCTCTCTTTTGAAAAAACAACGAAGTGCTAAGTGAACGCGTCTTCGAGTGGCTTAACACATACACGCAACGCATAATAAGCATGTGTGTTTTGCCATTCCCTGTATAAACCAGAATATTAATAATATTATATTTTTTTTTGAGTGTGACACGTCTATAAAACACACAGTCATTTCAGCCAACAACACAATTCAACAATCCGTCAATTCAACACAAACAAATTCAACACAAAACAAAGTCTTCACAAAACAATTTCAACACACGTCAATACAACACTAAGTCATTTTACCCAACACAACAATTCAACACACGTTAATTGAACATAACACAATCAACTCACGTCAATTCAACACAAAACAAAATAATTAATTTATTATTAAATTTAAATTTGAAATGATTTATAGAAGTGTGTTGACTTTTTTTGTGAAGACAGTTTTGTGTTGAATTGACGTGAGTTGAATTAAAGTGTGTTGAATTGACGTGTGAAAATTGAAATTGTACTGTGTTGAAATCGTAATATGTTGAAATTTGCCGACGTTCAATTGCTTTGTGTTGAAATTGATTATGTTGAAATTGTATATGTGTTGAAATTGATTATGTTGAAATTGTATATGTGTTGAATTGACGTTTGTTGAATTGACGTGTGTTGAATTGACGTTTGTTGCATTGACGTGTGTTGACTTTTTTTGTGAAGACTGTTTTGTGTTGAATTGACGTGTGTTGAGTTGACGTTTGTTGAATTGACGTGTGTTGAATTGACGTGTGTTGAATTGACGTTTTTTGAATTAACGTGTTGAAATTGTTTTGTGTTGAATAGACGTAGAACGCCTTATTATAGTGTCATGATAATTTTTGAACAAAAAGCTCGGACCAAGGCTCTGAAATTCTTAAGAAGGTTCGATCTGGGGGTTCGCATTTGAAACCGGTTTCTCTACCATCGAACCTAAGGTTATGGTTCAAAGCTTGGTTCATAAATTCTGATATAAATAAAATGATCTTATCCCTATCTTTCTTTACGGTACGTGTCGCTATACCGAAATAAAAATCAAGGTACCGGTACGGAACCGAATACCGAAATAATATTAGAACCAAATCAGAACCTTTTACCGTAACATACGTTTCGGTACGTACTAGAACTGAAACTGGACCCGAATTACTGTTCGGTTTGATTCCCAGCAAATTGTAGTCGGCTCGAGGTCATACAACAGGACTGGCTGGTAGCTTTTAAAGTCTCTTCAATAGTCGTGAACTCCACGTGCAATAGCTGGTAAGGTATACCAATACACTTCAAAGATGTGAAAAAAATTTCTGTATGTGTATACCTTCTGACTAAGAGAGCTTTTCTATCTACAAAGTAACATTATCTAAGCTGTGAATTGGTTACCATTTTACAAATTGTGTCCACTTTACTTACTCTGGAACTCAAACTCAGACTTACTTGAAGACTTAACACTTAGACGACTGCATCTTAGACCACACGACTATCAAGCAATAATAATTGTTATATTTTTCTTCCTATACCAGGGTATCACCTAGTCGTTTACGCTTTAGCGTTCCTCGTTTTCCTTGCGTGTAGTTGGTTATCTTTGACTGTTGCAGAATCCCATATTTGTATGTGGCGTCGTGTCATAATGATGACCATGTCCGATGTGCTACCTCTAAACAGTCAAACGCAGCTCGTAGGCATTTTATTTAGTTTTTTTTTTTTTGCTAATTGAGCCACGGACAAGTCGTCCACGTCGATTGTGGCCAGTTCGTATGTATGTTAACATTTCCGGTGTATTTCGTCCATTTGTAGAATCAGTTAACTTTTACTTTTGCTTATTTTTTTTTTTTTATGTATTTTGGCACGGCCCTGAAACAACAATTTTGGGCTTGAAGTTTGGCCCTCCAACCGTGCCCTAAACCGTTGAACGCGTGTGCCTAAACTTGAACAACTAAAATTTATTACAAATCGCAGATTTCTACACAAAGATACCAAAAAAAAAAAAGATTTAAATTCGACAAGCAAATGCGAAAAGGGAAATCGCCATGTCCCAGAGGAAGCCAAGTGGAATGTATATGAACTTTGATATTGCAAATATCAAATCAAATGGTCTCATAACCCGTTTTTCTAGATCAAATAGATGTCGTCGTCTACAAGAAACATCAATCAGGAATTGAACACAAACAAACAGATTTGCATCTTTATGTTTTGGTGTCTCTTTTTTTTTTTATTAATTTATGGTCCAAATTAAGAGTTAATAGTTGAGATAGAGAGTAAGGCATACACTGAGAAAAAAAAGATCAAACTTTACATCTGCCTGAAGAAAAAAGCAACACTGCTTAGATTAACAGCAGAAGGAGTGAGTAGAAACCACATGGTAAGCCTCAGAGACTCTGAAAAGCTTAAAAAAGAAATCCCTTTAATCCTCCAACCCAGAGTCGAAATGCTGGCCGAGTATCACTTTGACAGGAATTTCACTGTACACCAAAGTAATAAGAGAGAATGGATCTCACTTGAAGAGACACATAAAAAGAAAGCACACACAATTATGCGGTATACAGACGGTTCCCTAACGCCCCAAGGAATCGGACTTGGGGTAGCAGGACCAGGATCTCCACACCGTAATATGGAGAAGAACTACCATAATAGAGAAATAGCTATCCTCTCCGTTAGCCAAGCAGCGCTTAAAGCGCTCAGTAGGAATAAGTTCACTTTTAAGCTAGTCTTAGAAACAAAAAACAAATTGAACCAACTAGACAGCAGGAATAACCTGATCCTACGATGGATACCGAGACACAGCAACATCCCCGAAAAGGAATTGGCCGACGAACAGCCACCGCAATGGTAGGGCCAGAACCCTACTGCGGCATAGGCCAACACACAATAAAAGGACTTTTAAGAAAGGAAGAGAATACGCTTAGAACAGCCTCCTGGGTAAACACCAGGGGAATGAGACAAGCCAAAGCATTAGGATTCCAAAAGTTAATCCAACAAGGAAAGAATGCCCTCAGGATTCTGACAGGGCTCTACACGGGTCACTGCAGACTGAGGAGCCACATGTACAAGTTGGGTATAACAAACACCCAGCTTTGCAAATACTGCGAAGAGAAGAAGAAGTCCCTAGCGAGGCGCAGACTCAGCAGATTTAGGAAACACATTCTACACCCCAGCAATATCAGTAACTTAGAGCCCACAAAAATCCTGGCTTTTGTACAGGAATTAGGGTGCACAAACTTAAAGAAGGTGTTGACTGATAGGTTGCTTGCCAAAAGTTAAGTAATAAGAAGGAAGACACTTGAGATAAACAAAAAGTTGTACATTTTTTCCATCCAACATTCGAGTGGCTCACAATCCCCCATTCTCCCCTACATAAAAGTGTAATATATGGTACCTAAATAAGAGAAAAGCAAGGTTGATTGATTTGAAAACTAAAAATATCGTGGTAAAGCTTGGTATGGAGATACCCGCGAAATACCCGCGAAATGGAAAAGTCCATTTAAAAACAAGTGAGAAAGTCGGTCAAGCCCGACTATAACATACTCTGTACCCGGAGTAGATGCTGAATGCAATGCTGGTGCAGCGCTCATCTCGAAGTCTCTCTCTCATTATCGCTCTCTCTCACTCTCTCTCTCGCTCTCTCTCTCTCTCTCTAAGATTGTGTGGTGTTAGCTGTGGTGGGAGGGGGTGGGGCGAGGGAGATGTACTTTTTTGCTCATAACTTGAGAACCGCTCATCCGATCTTTATCATTTCTTCGGCAAGTCGATACATTTTGCTAATTATTAACTATCTCTAGAAGGTACAAGTCGTCTATCTTTACAACTGTAGGAGATATAACGTTTTTTCCGAATTGCGGGGGCGGGAGGGGGCGTGGCAAAAATTGAAAATAAACTTGATCTGCCTGCAGCTATAAGAAACATTTGTCCCATACATGTCAAACCTCTATCTCTTACCATCTCCGAGATCTGTTTGTTCATACGGACGGACGGACAGACGGACGGACAGACGGACAGACGGACAAGTCTATATCGACTCGGCTGTTGATGCTGATCAAGAATATATATACTTTATATGGTCGGAGATGATTCCTTCTGTCTATTACATACATTTGCACGACTTTAGTATACCCTTTTTACTCTACGAGTAACGGGTATAAAAATGATTTCGCACGAATTTCACAAGTTCCTGTTTCGTGAGTTGGTATGGAGTTCACGCGCGAAATTGGCATATCGATATCACAGCGTTGCCCCTCGACGTCAACGTGTCACGCGATAGTCACCCGATAGGCAAGTGATGAGAGATGATTTCGAAGGTGTGAAATATATGTAAAACATATTTTTCGTACTCTACATGTCGGTAGACACTCATATACAAGTGTTGTGGCGCGGAGTTTTTAAATGAGAAGGACAACTATACAAAAACATTAAAAAGGCTAAACATCTTTTCATTGGAGGAAAAGGTGATAGCGGCTTGACAAAAATGATCTGTAAAAGTATAGCTATTTATTGAGTTTAATTATGCTATTCACAATTGATTGTTTTTTTTTGCTAGGAGATCATTGCAACGCGGCTTGGGCTTCGTTAAAGGACAGCGCCACCGTTCGCACGCCCAGAGTGAAAGCGGTGGTGGAGTATCCATCGCAACAATGTGAAGTGACAGTAAGCTCCACTTGTGTCGTTTCTGACCAAATTGTCGGCTTAAGTGCTCTTTCTCTTTTTAAGAACCTTAGCTCCTCGAACAAAAGGGAACTTGGTCCAGCACAAAGTGATTCAATTGTGAACGACGGCGATTCCGTATGTCGACCGGATGAGCCGCAGAACTTTTCAATGGTCAGACTTGGGACTTCTTTGTCGCGCGCAAGTGGTGGACAACATCTTCTAATCTATGGTACTGCATTATAAGCACATAACGTCGAGATGAAATGGCCACAACAGTCGATTCTGCCATTTTCCTAGTCGTGTCCAAAGAGCAAATGATTGAAAAGTTACAACTAAAGGTAACGATGAACCTACAAACGATTTTTGAAGTTATACAACTGCCTCCACATGGATCTTCACAGGAAGTAAGGATTAAACAAACACTGCTGAACCCTAGGTGCCTTCACTAAAGCTTCTTACAAATGCATCATTAAAGGCCACCATAAATATTCGCTGTTAATTAGTTTAAATTGTCCCGCTAAATTAAATTTGAAAACAAAGCAACTAGAGATGAGCGACTTATTTCCCACTTGCTATCGACGAAATAATCTTTTCGCAAGTATCTCCATACCAAGCTTTAAGTAAAATTCGAAAACAAGACGGAAAATCTGATTTTTAAAGAAAATTCCATCTAAATGTCTTTCCAAAATTCTGAAAAAAATCTCAAAAATACTTTACTCTATAAGCTTCCCGAAAATGCCGAACTTATCTTTATCATGCTATTTGTCTTGAGATTTTAGTGTGACCATTAACTTGACTTGACAATTTGGAAATCATTTCGATCATTCATTAACTTGCGGCTTGTAGTTACATTTCAATTATATGTTGAAAATGTCAATTGGTCTCTCCCCCCCGAGAGACAAATTCATGAATTTTCCAAATATTGCCAAAATGTTTTGACCAACCCGTTTTGGTCAATAGACGACGCGTCGCGACGGTTTCGCTTATGGCGATTGGTGTCACCGTCATTTACCAGGTAAGTAATGAAGTAAGTAGGCTATGTAATACCTTTTTCTCTTCTAGATCTCTTGAGCGTTGAGCGGGAGTGCTGATTAATAGCCACCAATTAGTTTGGATACCAAATGACTTTGCAGTTTGCCAAAAAAAAAAAAAAAATCGATTCGTGGCCACTGAGTAAGCCGATGACGCCATCTGGTGGGCAAATGTTGTCACTGATTTTTCTTTTATTTTTTTTTTTCGGTTTTTCCTCTTTGGCCAGTTTCGTGGAAATGCATTAGTCCCCACCTCCTGGGCATATGTCTACGTACATGTACAAAATGTCTAAGGCTAAACGAAAATGCATGATTCATGCCTTGGCAGTCGAATGGCTTTTTGCATTTTGCCCTCGATTTTTATGTATGTTAATTTGGTCAAGTGCTTTATTGTCTGCGCCGCCCCCCAGCAGAGTTCAAGTGGGGCTGGAAATAAGTTTGAAGTTGTCCTGGTCCAGCAACAATTTAGTTTAGAGACATTGCACGTACAACAACAAAAAAAGCCCATCGATTTTGTAATTCACGAGCAATTAAATTTCAAACGCGCTTGGCAACAAAATTAGAAACTAAACGACAGACAGGAACTATATCGCAGCTCGAAGCTCACATCGCGGGCCGTTCATTAGACGGCGCATGCGCAGGTAGGCCTACATTTAATGTAATTATCAATGATTAATGAATTGTTTAAGCAAACATGGGCCAAGTCGAAACCAAATCCACGATCGCAGTTTCGAGGCAATGTCTTTGTCAGAGCTATCCAAGTACCTGCAGCCGTGGTTCCTTTTGCTCAACGCCGCCGTCAAAATTAACACAAATCCTCGAAGCCCGCGCTCCAGTTTAATGGCTCTTGTGCTGCAATTAGCGCCCTGGCACTTTTTCCCTCGACCCAATACTTCCACGTATCCAGAGGCGGTGCTAAGAGCCTTTAACTAATGATACGCGTATTTAAAAATATAAAATGAAGAAGAGGAAAAACGCAAAACTACAATCGATTAACCACCGTGTGAATATTGAGTTGGGGTAAACGCCCCGCATGACGTCAGTTGGTAACCCCTCCATATCACTTTAGAACATACGAAAGAGCTGCGGGTTGAAGTGCCTCCGGGGCAGAAGGGGAAAGAGAAATTTCATTTTAATAATTTCAATTTGAATTTCAAATTACCAACGCCCTCAACTTAATGTAAAAGTTCGATTTGTCAACGCTAAGCGATGATTATTTATTCTGAAAACTTAACAAGAAAACAAGATTTTAAGAAATTGTGTTGTTTTATCTTGTTTAAAGTTCACAAATGGTAAAAATATATCAAAATATCATCCTGTTTTAAGCTTTCTTTCGTCAAGTGGATGTGAATTTCTATATTCACATATCTATTAAGAGTTCCACGTCTATTCAACACAAAACAATTTCAACACGTCAACTCAACACACGTCAATTCAACACACGTAAACTCAACACACGTCAATTCAACACAAAACAATTTCAACACGTCAATTCAACTCATGTCAATTCAACAAGCGTCAATTCAACACACGTGAACTCAACACACGTCAATTCAACACATCACAATTATAACACATATACAATTTCAACATAATCAATGTCACGTCTATTCAACACAAAACAATTTCAACACGTCAATTCAACACACGTCAATTCAACACACGTCAATTCAACACAAAACAGTCTTCACAAAAAAAAAGTCAACGCACGTCTATAAGTCATTTCAAATTTATATTTAATAATAAATAAATTATTTTGTTTTGTGTTGAATTGACGTGTTGAAATTGTTTTGTGTTCAATTAACGTGTGTTGAATTGTTGTGTTTAGTGAAATGACTAAGTGTTGTATTGACGTGTGTTGAAATTGTTTTGTGAAGACTTTGTTTTGTGTTGAATTTGTTTGTGTTGAATTGACGGATTGTTGAATTGTGTTGTTGGGTATAATGACTGTGTGTTTTATAGACGTGTCACCCTATTAAGTATATAAAGACTGAAAATTTCACACCAGCAACAGCACGGCTTGCCCATAATTGGGCAAGATTCCTACATCTTTCCCAAACTTTAAAGAGACAATATTTTTGGATAAAACTTCCACGTAAGTCCGACTATCAAAACAAATTGACCTCATGGCAGCCACTCTTCAATTATAATTCAATTCAAATTGACTTTCCCCCAGTTCTCGACTCTTTTCCCTCACCCTCTCCCTATTCCAACGCTCTTCACTCTTTCCCGTCACGTCTCATTCCACTCCTTTTCCTCCCCTAGCTTACAACAGCTTAGTTGCCTCATTTATTTGCTCCATACAAACTTTTCTTTGGCGTTTGCACCCACTTCACTGTCAAATTTTCCAAATTTTCTTTCTTAGTGCGCACCTGCATCGCTAGCCATAGATATCGAGTATAAGCAGTTTTGGCTGTGGGTTGATAATATGTCAGTCAGTCGGGCCAACAGATTTGTAAGATATTCAGGTCTGTTCTCAATTCCACTTCGATTTTCGTATAAACGTTTGAACTGGCCGTTTTACTCTAATAAATTTGAATAGAAGATGTAAATGAAATCTGTGGTTACTAGATTAGGGCTTCGTTTTTCTACGAATTGAAACCACTTGGCATTGAGCTGTCGGTTTCAACTGCTTGCACTTTTATTAAAAGCGGATCTAGTAACCCCAGATATAAGAATCACTTTCTATACAATCTTATTAGCTTACAGTTTAAAGTACAAACGTTTAAACGAAAACCGATGTGGAATTGAGAACAGGCCTGATTTATAAATCTGTTAGCCCGTCTAATCAACTGACTGCTTGGAAAAATTTTAAAAAAATGTTTACAGTACCTATTTTTAAGTGTAGTTTAAAATTTTACGCCCAGAATTAGATTTCTAAAAGCTTTTATAAACTTCGAGTTTCACTTTTTCTGGTAGGTACACTTACTTAAGCAGAGTAATAAGAAACGAGAAGGCTAAGCTAGCTAGCAACGATTTTCGAGCCTGATTCTTTTTCGGATTTCAAGGCTGATGTTGTTGTCGACAAAGTCCTTAAGAACTTTTGTCCAAGACGCATAGACTTCTGTGACGAAGATACTAGGTACTTCGTCTTGTCCCCGTTTACCGCTAAGCCCATCAGTTTAGACTACCTCTCAATTTCTGAAAACTCCATGCTTACCGCCCGTTTGGATTTGCCAATAATGTCAATATCGTCTGGCTTAGTATTTACTCCATCAGCAGATTAAAGAAATCACACGATAAGTTATCACCCTGCCTAAAACCTCTTTTGGAATCAAAAGGCTCGGAGAGTTTCGTTCCTTTTTCGTAGGAGCTTTGAAAGCTCCTCAACGTCATCATGCAAAGTTGAACAAACTTTGCTGGTATACCAAAGGTAGACAGGGCTTCAAAAAACATCGCCTGTGAGGCATGTAACACTGTCTTGTTGAAACCACTTGACAGTTAAGTCTAGCTCTTCCATTTTGGGAAACGCACGCATCTGTTTTCGTCATCTTTGAAAACATACTCTTCAATGATGCCACCGGCCCATAATCCACACCAAACAGTGCATTTTTCGGGATGCATTGGCAGTTTTTACAATGCTTCTAAATGCTCCTTCCACCAAATGCGACAAATATTGTTTGTTTACGTATCCATGAACACAATTTCCGATAAAAAAAGTGGATCTTTAGCCAACTTTGCCAGCGCCCATTCACCAAAAGTTAGTCGTTGTGGTAGATCAGCTGTATTTTAAAAGGTTTTATACCCAAATCTTCTGCAAAATTTTACACGTAGTGGAGTAACAGAGCCCTGATTTCTGCGATAATTCACTGTCATTAACAAATTTTGGCGGATAAAGCTGCAATCTTTTGCGGACGGAGGGTTTTAAGGGTAGTTTAATGTCCAATAATGTAAATTTGATGCGAAATTTAGTCACAGGATTCCGAATAGGCGTCTCAGAAGGTCGCCTAAACTGACCATAAAATGGATTTGGAATTTGTCAAGACGGACATAATATATATCCTGGACGGTCTTCTTACCGCGCCTATCTGAGTAGATCAGGTTTGGGCACGGAACCAATTAAACAACAAACCTTACTAGCGAAACGCTATTGCGCACACTGCACCTGTTGCGCTGTCTGCGTGAGCGCCGTGCGCCCATTCGCATGTACCCACTTCGAAGTCTGCTTATGCGTATCGGCATAGCTGATGTAGACAGTATGTTCCCACCCAAGTGAGTACCCTGAACATAACCGTTCAAGACGTCTGCGACGTCTAGTGATTCGCGCAGTTAGCTTTTCAGTTTATTGGCAACTCTTAGTTTTTCTTCTTCTGCTGGAGCATCGTCCACATCTGATAAGCTGCAGCTTTTCTGGCCAACTTGTTGTTTTTCCCCTCGCCCATCTCACAATGATTCAAAATGCAGCATGCAAAGGTATAACGGCGTCCATAAGGCGATTCCTTCTCAGATACCTTCACATAAAATCGCGTTCCAAGCACATCTTCTCCAACCATTGATGTTCATTTCCAGTCGCAAAAGCAGGTAAGTCTCCTTTGGCTATGGCTTGTGCCTTCAAATTGTACCATTTGAAGTAACGAGGATCCAAATCCTTGTCGAACTGTAGGTTCTCCTCCATATTAAGTATTAAAATGAAATTATTCAATATAATTTTCTAATGTCAGAATCTGCAGGCTTGCTTTGATTTAAAACATGGTCTTGCCTGTTTTTAGTGTGACCAGCAGCGAGTTGACAATTTTGACCAGAAGCTTATTTAAGGCATTTTGGTCATTTTCACGCGGCTTATTAAAACAGTTCAAATCAAATCTATTTAAGTGGTAAGTCTGAAACTGATTTAATGATATATGATTTAACTGATTTAATGTCCAGTGTGACCAGAATTTACTTCTTATGATTATTTTTATTGTATTGCCCCTTATTATCTTATTCTCACAAATTCAAATAGGTTTCGAAATCAGGATCCATTTCCTTCCACTTATCCACCAATTACCGGTTCTTTAATTTCGCATTGTGGGTACAACAAATGCCCAAAAAATATGTTAATATCCGAAAGAAAAAACCGAACCATATAAAAACTATAAACTGCGGCAAATAAATTTAAATGAAGTCGCACACGGCGTAAGGTAGCATAAATTATCGCCCCAAAGACGCAACACATGTAATAAACGAAAACGAACGAACAAAAAAAAAAAAAAAACTATTAAAAATGCCACTTACAATTAACAAAAGACCTAGGGTACTGGAAGAGACAAGATAGACAAAATCAACCAACAACAGCAGCAGCGAAAATAGCGGCAAGAAAAAGTTTCTACGCAGTTACATAAATTTTTTTTTTTTCTATTTTTTTTTTTGGGCACTTTTTTGAGCAGATTGACTGGCGCTGGGCTCTGTTTCTGTCTCCTCCGGTCTGTGAATGGCTTCGGGGGGCTCTCTACTATTTCTATCTTTGGTCTCAAATCAAATCAAACACTCTGCTCTGCATGACAACGATCTGAACAGGAGAGGCAGAATCAAACTGGCGACAAATGTGTCAAATTGAAAACTAATCTTGGTATAGATCACGGATTCTTTATAAGATTTGGTAATGACAGTAAAACTTGTCAAAACTGTTGATATTCCAATAAAAGCTGTTTGCCTTTATATGTAAAGTGAAGACAGAAGACAAATGGTAAGCGATTTGATGCCAAATATAATCCTATATCCGGAATTTTTTATGTCAGCTTACATATAAAGTCATCGCTTGTACGAAATTCCAGATTTTCAAAACACCCCTGAAAGTTTGCAAAGCATCGAATTATACATTTCCTATAACTTTCCTATAACTTTTATTACCATATTTTTCCATCTCAATCCTCTCAACCGAACACAGAGAAACGTACAGAGAAACGTACAGTGAAAACAACAGTTTTCTTTTCCTGATCTTAATTCGAACATGCAAAAATAAAACTTAAGTCTACAGTAGAGTACCCTAACCAAATGGGGCAATTGCACGCCAAAAAATACTAATGTATGCGGACGATATGGTCCTATTCGCAGACAGCCCGGAAATACTTCAGTCGATGATATTGCCAACGTGAGCGTAAGTTAAAGTCGGCTCTGACCGACTTCGATATACCCGTTACTCATGAAAAAACGTGTTTAACAGTGTTCCTGCGTTCCTTAGGGTGACCATCCAAAAAGTATGCAACATTTTTTATGGTGGAAGGAGGGGTAGCGGGGGGGCATGTTTCACTTTTTTGCTCATATCTTGAGAACCGCTCATCCGATCTTTATCATTTCTTTGGCAAATCGATTCATTTTGCTAATTACTAACTATCTTTAGAAGGAACCAATCGTCTATCTTCAAAACTGTAGGAGATATAACGTTTTTTCCAAATTGCGGGGGCGGGAGGGGGCGTGGCCAAAATTTGAAACAAACTTGATCTGCGTGCAGACTAAAGAAGCATTTGTCCCATACATATCAAACCTCTATCTCTTACCATCTCTGAGATCTAGGTGTTCATACAGACGGACGGACAGACGGACAAGTCTATATCGACTCGGCTGTTGATGCTGATCAAGAATATATATACTTTATATGGTCGGAAATGATTCCTTCTGCCTGTTACATACATTTGCACGACTTTAGTATACCCTTTTTACTCTACGAATAACGGGTATAAAAATGGGATCTCAAGATTAATGGTACAAAGTCGAAAGTAATGGTGGTTAGATCGGGCAAAGGACAACTGGCACACGATGAACATTGGAGCCTTGACGGAATTCAAATACCTGGGTATAACAGTCACGCATAACATGTCATTTCATAAGCACCTACAGCAAAAGTTGCGAGATTCTAAAGCCGCTATAAACAGCACGTGGAAAACGCTTTTTAGCAAGAAGAATGTAAGCGCCAGTACAAAATACAGAATGTTTCAAGCCTAGCTACGGTGCGGAAGTCTGGGGTTACAACAAATTTAAAGAAGTTGAAAAACTTCTGAGGTATTTTCCCACATACGCAATACATTTGGAGACAGGCCTATCGGAGCTTTATGAGCACACACTTATACGGCACTTTCGATACGTGAAGAAAGCCCTATCACTACCACGGCACCGACTACCCTTTATTGTGGCAAATTTTTTTAATAGAAACCAAGTCGCAATGTATTCATGAATGGGAAAACCTGTCACAGGAGTATAATATTAACTTGGATATAAGCAGCCCGTCCACTTGGAACACAGCGCAAAGAGTCTTACTTCTGGCAATGTATAAAAAAGCCCGAACCAATTTTGAAGCCTAACTCGGAACAGCTATAGACAATTGAACCTGAATCTCAAGGAGCTTAACTACTTCCAAGACCAGTATGACGCAACTACAATCTCAGCTATTTTCAAGGCCAGAACTGAGCGCAGGCGGGTTTTCTTCTGGGTGAAAGATCCACTATCTCGCGACGAGCGGGGAAGGTGGGTGGAGTAGCCCTACGAAAACTCGAACTAGCAAACTTATTGCTATACCTCTATATGTACCTTTATTTAATAACTACTAAAGAACAAAACTTAAGCGAGAAAGCGCCAAATAAAAACATACTTACGACTTCAGAAACCATATCTCTACGTCATTGGCGCTGTTAGCAGCTATAGAGATGACACTCTCGTGCGCCCTACATCAGCTCTGTATATAGCGATGATAAAATACGGAAATTTAAAAAAACAAAGAAAACCTCCTTAGAACCGAAACTAACCTGCTATATTGTTTAGGTACTTTTTGGTCTTTGCGTATCTAAAAGTATCGGTTCTCGAATACCGGCAAAAGAATACACAAAAGAAAGTATACAAAGTGAGCAATGTGGAGCCGTGATTGGCTTTGACGCCGAGTAAAAGACCGAGATGTGTCACAGCTTGTGTTCCGGGAATTTTTACAAATTTTAATTTGATATTCGATAACAAATGTATAGCGTTAGCCAAAAAGTGGCAACGCCAGCACACTGTAACTCGATAGATGTCACTCAGCTGAGTGCTTAGGCCAAATAGAACCGGTTCTAACTCGTCTGATCATCTGAGTAGCGTTATGTCTACTTAGACGCCTTTTTACACGGACAAAAATTCAGCTGAGTGATCAGGTCGTGTAAATAGAGCTTAAAGCTTGGTCTCAGACTGGGGAAATCAGCTCTTGAAAATTGACAATAAGCATGGACCTGCCAACTCGTTTTCTTTCGAAAACAGCTGATAAATTGTCGAAAGGGGTCTGGAAATTATGAAAGTTTGCTGTTGCCTGGTCACTAGACTGGCCCTTATATTAACTTTTTTTTTTTGATTTCAAAATACCGGGCGGAAAAGGGTTCGTTTTGGTCCCAATAGATATGAAAAAAAGTTTGGCAGCGATCGGACTTCATTTAGTGGACGCGCGTTCGCCTTCAAAATCGAAAATTTGAAATGTATGGGAAATGAGGGGGATGAGATTCGAATTTAATTTCTAAAAATTCCAAAAAAAATTTTATGTGTTAATTCTTTTTACATCCTTTTAGGGGAATATCATAGCAACATTTTAAATATAAATGTGTCTTATTTTGAGAGTCAGCCTGGCCAGAATCATATCAAAAGGGTCAATTTTTCAAATTTTTTTTTGGTATTTTTTTCAAAGAATTTTTAATACATATGAGATTTTGATTTTTGCTTTTGCCCGGGCGGCAAAACTATCGTTTTGGTCCCAAAAGATATAATAAAAAGTTTGGCTGCGATCGGACTATATTTAGTGGACGCGCTCTCGCCTTAAAAACCAAAAATTTTAAATATGCTACCAATATATGGGATGAGATACGGATTAAATGTGCAAAATTTGAAAAAAAAATTTTTTGTGATTTTGCTCTTTAAATCCTTTAAGGGGAATACCATAGCAACATTTTACATATTTTTGTTGGATATTTCGAGCGTAAGCTTGGTCAGAATCATATCAAATCGGCCAATTTTTCAAAAAAAAAAAAATTTTTTCTGAGATTAATTTCGGATTTAATCTCAAAAAATTTTCAAATTTTCTTAAAGTGTTAATTCTCTTTAAATACTTTTTGCGGAATATCATAGCAACATTTTAAATATTTTTGTTGGATTTTTCGAGAGAAAACTTGGTCAAAATCATATCAGAACTCCAATTTTTCTCATTTTTTTGGGGGTTTTTTTTTTTAATGATAAATTAATTTATGCAAGACTATGATTTTTGCTCTTGCCTGGGCGGAAGAGTTTCGTTTTAATCCCAATAGATAAAATAAAAAGTTTGGCAGCGATCGGACTTCAATTGGTGGAAGCGCACTCGCCCTCAAAATCGAATATTTGAAATATATGTGCAAAATTTGGGGTGAGTTTTGGGCTTAATATCTCAAATTTTTAATAGAAAATGTTTATGTGTTATTTCTCTTTATATTCTTTTAAAAGAATATCATAGCAACATTTTAAATGTAAATGTCGGATATTAAGAGCATATTTCGTATGTATTATTTTATCTTAAAAAAAAAACATAAAAAAAATTATAACAAAATGTGAAAAATGTGCTTTTAAATATGATTCTTACCAAATTTATTATCAAAATATCTAACTTTAATATTCAAAATGTTGCTATGATATTTCGCTTAAAGTATATAAAAAGAAATAACACATAAAAAAAAATTTTAAAATTTTACATATTAAATCCAAAATTAATCTCAGAAAAATTTTTTTTTTTTGAAAAATTGGCCGATTTGATATGATTCTGACCAAGTTTACGCTCGAAATATCCAACAAAAATATGTAAAATGTTGCTATGGTATTCCCCTTAAAGGATTTAAAGAGCAAAATCACAAAAAATTTTTTTTCAAATTTTGCACATTTAATCCGTATCTCATCCCATATATTGGTAGCATATTTAAAATTTTTGGTTTTTAAGGCGAGAGCGCGTCCACTAAATATAGTCCGATCGCAGCCAAACTTTTTATTATATCTTTTGGGACCAAAACGATAGTTTTGCCGCCCGGGCAAAAGCAAAAATCAAAATCTCATATGTATTAAAAATTCTTTGAAAAAAAATACCAAAAAAAAATTTGAAAAATTGACCCTTTTTGATATGATTCTGGCCAGGCTGACTCTCAAAATAAGACACATTTATATTTAAAATGTTGCTATGATATTCCCCTAAAAGGATGTAAAAGAATTAACACATAAAATTTTTTTTTGGAATTTTTAGAAATTAAATTCGAATCTCATCCCCTCATTTCCCATACATTTCAAATTTTCGATTTTGAAGGCGAACGCGCGTCCACTAAATGAAGTCCGATCGCTGCCAAACTTTTTTCATATCTATTGGGACCAAAACGAACCCTTTTCCGCCCGGTATTTTGAAATCTATTTTTAAGGGCCAGTCTACTGGTCACACTACATTGTCAGAAACAATTTGAAAATCTGAGTACCTAGCTTAGGCAAATGATAATAGCGTAAGGTTGTGTGACCAAATTTCTTGCTCCATTCTAAGCCGACGTCTTAACGTTCGTTAAACTTTTGTCGGCTGTACGAACTTATTCAATGTGTGAATATTGAATGGAATGTGCGTGTATTTTCGTGGTTTTGAGGTAGCCCAAAAGCCAACAGCAGCAAAACGCAATTAAATTTATAAATATTTAAAACAACCATTTACATACTCGACCCACACACACACACTTACGGGATAAGGGGGGTTCGGGTTCGGACCAAAATCAAAAGGGGAAGTCACCAAAGCCAACCAAGAATTTTTTTATGGCTTTTGAATTTGATTTCGTTTTATGTGCGGAATGTGAGCCAAACTTGATTTCTGTTTTGTTAGGTTTTTCGTTTTTTTTTTTTTTGTAGTTTAATCGAATTGGAATTGAAGGGCCTAATTATGTATGTATGATCAATGACAGAAAAAAAAAAAAAAACACCTAAGGAAACCGAAAGTTATGTGCGTTCAGAATTTAATGAGTGCTGAAAGACACTTGAGAAAAAATAAAAACAAAATATTTATTTCAACAAACAAAAATAAGCTGAAATAAAGAACTAGAAACTTGTTTCGATTACTCTCTTAATAGAAAGCCTAGAACACTATATAAAACAAAATATGCCGCCTCACACAAATAGATCTCGATTTAAGAACAAATTGGGAATAGTTTAAGAATTTAAAGAGCTGAAAGCAAGAACTATATATCTCAAGTAAATCATGTATTTACTGGTTAGTTAAGCTTTCAGCCGCTAGATGGCGCCAGTAGCAGGTTTCATTCTTCAGCTCTCTGCCCGTATGAACCCACCTACGAACTTACTAGAAACCCTCAACCCTGGCACGCCAAATCCTCAACCAAGTTACGCCTTTGCCTCAATCGAGGCACCGGAAAGTCCTCACTGAGGCACCACAAAGTCCTCCACAGAGGCACCGCAGAGTCTTTAATCTAGGCACGCAGAGCCCTCAACAGAGGCACCACAAAGTCCTACACGGAGGCACCGCAAAGCCCACAACCGAGGCACCACAAAGTCCTGAACCGAGGCGCTGTAAAGACCTCACTGAGGCAGCACTAAGTCCTTAAACGAGGCACTATCAAGTCCTCAACCGAGGTACCACAAAGCCCTCAACCGAGGCCCCGCAAAGTCCTCGACGCGAGGCAACAGCACAGACAAAAAAATAAGTATAAGATAGGTAGGTATAGGTAGGTATTCATTCAAAAACACTCTTGATCCAAGCATGAAACTCTCAATATTGTGTCTCTGCCCCATACATTTGCTACACAATTGGAATTTGTCAGATTCAGAAAAACACAAAAACAAAAATATCACTTTCTGCGGTTTCTGCTGTTTTGCTGTTGGCACATTGAGGTCACATCCTACCCGATTATTTATGGCGCACAATTCCTGCCAGCGGTTTCAATGCAAAGTGCTCTTCATTCACAGAATCTCCGCTCCAACTCCAACAGATAGCCCTTTTTTTCCCCCATTTTGTGCGCGCGCTGTCCACTTCAGCGAACTTGCCTCTCGCATCTTCGTATTACTTAGCAAATTAATAACCATAAAAATCTTAATGCCAAGCGCTAAGAAACGAAATCTTTAGCTTGCCTGTTGAATTTCTTACGAAAAACGTTAAACGTGAACAACCGAAAAGCGAACAAAAAAAAATGGTACAAAAGACAAGCAAAAAAATCCAAATAAATACAGCAAAAACAAAAAAAAAAACAGAAAAAAGATTAACAGAAGAAGTGCCGCCATTTAAATTTATTTACTTACGAGTGTGAACTTTATGCCTGTGGCGTTCGAATGAAGATTCCCACCACTTCGCTCCACTCCACCTCAACCCATCTTGTCGCGACGCGACGCCAGTGTTTGTCAATGCCAAATGTGTACTTAATCTGAATCCCAATCCCAAACTTGGTATGCTTCCTGCCTTCAGCAGAAACCTTTTTTCACACACACGCACACACGCACTCACACACTCTAGATAGAGGTAGCTATGGCTAGGTAGCTCAAAGGTGGCCAAAAAACTAAACCAGGAAGGATACCTATAATTAAATAGCTACATTAAGGAACCCTAATTAGCCTCTCAAAGGGTTCGAATGGCTGACCCAAAACTTATAGCCTCGTTAGCTTTCCCTTGATTATAGATTGATTTCTTAATCTTTCTTTCCAGTCTCTCCCTCTGAACCCTAACTTAAGGCTTAAGAACGCTACACTGAGAAAAAAATGTATGATTTCTGATGATCCTCGGGATATTTTGTGTATTCATTTGGATTGGATAGTTAACTAATCTTTTTTGGGATTCTTTGGATATTTTCGAAGTCGATTTATCAGAAACAAAATATCTCATTGATCTTTATTCTTCATCCAAAGGAGCTGAAAACGAGAAGGCCAAGCTAACTTCGTCTTTGCCGAAGTTTAAGCATTAAAACAAACCATTTTTCTGATAAAAGCCACTTTTTGACCGATAGTTCCTATGGCAGCTATAAGATATAGTCATCCGATTTTGACAAAAACTTCCAAATCTGTGAAAAAGCGTATAAAACTAATAATTTACGAAGCGGAAGGCGTTTACATTAAAAACAAAAAAGTTTTCTCACAAAAACCCACTTTCAACCGATAGTTCCTATGGCAGATATAAGATATAGTCATCCGATTTTGACAAAAACTTCCAAATCTGTGTAAAAGCGTATAAAACTAATAATTTACGAAGCGGAAGGCGTTTGCATTAAAAACAAAAAAGTTTTCTCACAAAGACCCACTTTTCGACCGATAGTTCCTATGGCAGCTATAAGATATAGTCATCCGATTTTGACAAAAACTTCCAAATCTGTGAAAAAGCGTATAAAACTAATAATTTACGAAGCGGAAGGCGTTTACATTAAAAACAAAAAAGTTTTCTCACAAAAACCCACTTTCAACCGATAGTTCCTATGGCAGCTATAAGATATAGTCATCCGATCCGGTCGGTTCCGACATATTATCAGTGTGCAGTAAAAAGAAGACTCTGTGCAAAGTTTCAGCTCGATAGCTTTAAAACTGAGAAACTAGTTTGCGTAGAAACAGACAGACGGACAGACAGACGGACGGACAAAGCTCAATCGACTCAGCTCGTCGCCCTGATCAAGAATATATATAGTTTATAGGGTCGGAAATGAATATTTCTATGCGTTGCAAACTTCTGGGCAAAATTATAATACCCTTTGCAAGGGTATAATGAAAAGGATATTTAAAACAAATGAGAAAGTCGGTCAAGCCCGACTATAACATACTCTGTACCTGGAGTAGAAGCTGAATGCAATGCTGATGCTGCACTAATCTCTAAGTCTCTCTCTCTCTAAGATTTTGCGGTGTTAGTTGTGAGGGTGGGAGGGCAATTACTTATTTGCTCATAACTTGAGAACCGCTTATCCGAACTTTATTATTTCTTCGGCGAATTCATTCATTTTGCTAATTACTAACTATCTTTAGAAGGTACGAATCGTCTATATTCAAAACTGTAGAAGATATAACGTTTTTTCCAAATTGAGGGGGGGGGGGGGGGGGGAAAAAAAAAAAAAAAAAAATTGATCTGCCTGCAAGTATAAGAAGCATTTGTCCCATACAAGTCAAACCTTTATCTCTGAGACCGACGGACATGGCTATATCGAATCGGCTGTTGATGCTGATCAAGAATATATATACTTTATAGGGTCGAAAATGATTTCTTCTCCCTGTTAACATACTTTTGCACAATCTTTATATACCAACTCTATATACCTAATAAAAAGGTTTTTTTCCGATCACCTTCACCAGTTATTGGCGCTAGCTGTGAAGTAACTAAACAAGAAAAAATGTCAGGAAATTTCACCCCACATTTAGAATTTAGTTTAAGTTGAACCAAAATAATATCGATTAGATCTTCGGGAGAGCCTCCTCCTCAAGGGCAGAACCCCCGAAATATTTGAAGTTCATTAGAAAAAGGATTGTTCCCTTCCAGTTGGAATCCTTTGTTTAACATTCCCACTGCCAAAAAGAGTTATGTTTTGTTTTGTATTTTTTTTTCTGCTCATTTGGAATTCTCTGCATACTCGGGGCAACCTTTTTTTTTTTTTTTTGCTCTGCTTGCTATTTCGTATTCAATTCTCTACTATAGTTTTCAATTGGCTGTGATTCAATTTCATTTGGGAAAGCTTCAAACGCCAAGCCGCCAACATTTGTAGTTTCCAACCACTTGGAATGGGCCTCTCGCTCGCCTCTCATCAGCATCATCGTCATCGTTTCGTAATTTGATTCCAGTTAAAATGAAATGAAATCTGGTTGGCTGCCCTTTTTTTGGCGTTTCCTTTTGAACTGCACGACGAGGCTTTTAAGCTGGACTCACTCCTGCTGCCAATAACAACATTTCGCACATAAGTAACTCTTTCGAACTCGGGGCCAGACGCACGTGCTGCCTCAGGTTTTTTTTTTTTTTTTTGTGGGCATTTTTATGCTCATAATTTATGCGACGCCTCAAACGGTTTTATTTGCATACGAAATGTTTGAAATGGCATTGATTTGACAATAACGCGCGCCACCTTCCCCTTACCTCCCCCCCGTCCAAACAAACAAACATTCTCATATATCGTATAGACTAATTAATGAAATCTTAAATCTAATCCATACAATCGCCTTTATGTTTGGCAATTCATTCAAATTTTTTTGTGGTTTTCTTAATATGAAATTGATATCAAAAATCTGCACAGCAAATTATGCTAATCAAAGGAAAAGAGATGACAGCGTGACACGAACTTTATATAAACGTTCGTTCGTGATAATACAAAGATTTGTTAAGCTTAGTCGGAGCACTCCTATTGTTATTGAAATTCAAAGGAAACTAAAGAAATGGTTCATAATGTTTGAAAGGTAAGGAAAATAGTCCATTTGCAACAAGCTAAGTTCACACAGGCAAATAATTTGACAAATTTTTGTGAAAATTTGGTAGTTTATTATCCAAATTGGCAAACTTTTCGGCCATATTTGATCAAATTATTAGTGAATAGAACCATAGTTAATGATTTAAGTCCTGCAAAATCTGCAATCATGGCTATTTAGCCAAATATTTATCAAAATTTCCTAAAAATTTGTTAAATTATTTGCCTGCGTGAACTTAGCTTAAGACTTTGCAGAAAGCGAACATGCAAAAACAGGACTTAAGTGAGAGAGAACCAAATATAGACGAACTTTTGTTGCTGTTTGTTGTTTCAGTCTTCCAGAAACAGTATCTGTTGTGAATCCAAATCCCAAAATGACGTGACGATTCCAAAGTCAAAAATAAGAAAAACCAAATGATGCATCCAATATGGAAGACAATTTCTCGCAACGTATTTTATTTGGCTGAAACATCGAAAGATAGATTTTTTTCCTGTAGTTTTTCGTGCTCAGCGGGCCAAAATTTTTAGAAAAAGTTTGCTTGGTGCACTAGGGGGAGGGTGCTATATCGCGACAATAGTCGCACACATAACATCAGCGAGAATGAATCTGCAGCTATACGCAGCTAATTTTTGGCTATCTTCAATAAAATTGTCTAAACAACAATTTATATTTGGTTTGAGAGTGGGATCTGATGGGAATTTCGACTTATTGTGACCTAGAAAAAAGTCTACTTTTAATAATGATTCACTATTTCACGACAATAGTCGCACACATAACATCAGCGAGAATGAATCTGCAGCTATCCGCAGCTTATTTTTGGCTATGTTCTGGAAAAATTGTCTAAACAACAATTTATATTTGGTTTGAGAGTGGGATCTGATGGGAATTTCGACTTATTGTGACCAAGAAAAAAGTCTACTTTTAATAATGATTCACTATTTCACGACAATAGTCGCACACATAACATCAGCGAGAATGAATCTGCAGCTATCCGCAGCTAATTTTTGGCTATGTTCTGAAAAATTGTCTAAACAACAATTTATATTTGGTTTGACAGTGGGATTTGATGGGAATTTCGACTTTAAAGAATGTGACCAAGAAAAAAGTCTACTTTTAATAATGATTCACTATTATATGCATTGTTGATAATAATTTTGAGCAATTTGTGCAAATTGTACTCACTTTCTAAAGTAGAATCCATTTTTCAGAATCGAAATCGGTTTATTTTTCGCGATTTTATACGCTCGACGCTCACGAACGGAGTTCACACTAGAGTTAGGTGGGGACACTTCCTCCTTATTAGCCACGACAACTATTCCAAAAATATTTTTCGTTGACTTTTGGCCAGATTATTGGGATTTTTGTTTGTTAGCAGCTCTAAATATAGAGATGACACTCTATCGCTACTCTACATCATTGACGCAGGCAGCAGCTCTGAATAAAGCGATGACAAAATCGAAACTGTACTCGTCGATCTTTTCGTTTCTAAAACATCGGTTCTTGTATACCGGTGCCGGTTAAGGTTTGATTCCCTGATAAGAAATGTATGCATGGTCGATTGGCATGACATACACAAGTCTTCGTAGAAGCCTAGTTGATGTACTACGTAATGTTTTACCCATTTCACTAAATTGGTTCGCTAACTGGTACTTCAAATTACCAACCAACCACAAAAAAAAAACCCCTCAGCTTCTACAAAAATTTCCATAACTCATCACTTGTTAGTCGCCGCCCGCCTCTAACACCATCACCAGCCGCCGTGTCACCAAGTCTGCGACAGAGCTCATCATCGCTGGCATCGGTCGGCCCTCTCCATTCAAGTTCAATGAAGTTTTGCCGTCAACCTGTTGCTTTAAAAATGCTAAGCGTATGCATTGACATTCCTTAATTTGCTTAATAATCGCTGTCCGTTAAATGGCCTGGCAACAAGAGATCAAACAAGAGATCTCTCAGATGCGCCAAGTCCAAAAAGTTGCCACATCAGTTTTTGTTGTTGCCATCCCATTGGCCATGCTTAACAATCAAAAATTGAGTATAAAAATCAAGTTCTAGGCACTCCAACTTCAACTGTAGGATTTGTGGACAATTGCCAGCTAATTGTTGGTTAGAAATTTGGACCTACAAGTTTGAAAGGGGCATAGCGAATCGCTTCACATGGGCTCGTATCTCTGAACGAACCAGCTGAAGAAGAAGAAGGAGGAGGAGGGAACTATTGGCCGCCGCATTAAAAATCAAGTGACAATTGTTTGATAGAGATTCGAACTCTCTTGTAGTTTCATTTGATTGATTAATTGCCCATTTGGTGTTTTGCCTTTGACAACTGCCGAAAATGAAATGAACAAATAAAGAGAGAAAAAAAAAAAAACTGCGCGAAATGTGTACAAATGATAAAAGGTGAATAAAAGTGTCGCCAATTATTTCACTTGAAAAATGGACCAACAAGTAAATCAAAGTCAAAAGTCGGTAACAATCAAAACGTGGGATTAAATCTAAATGGTACAAGTACAAGGGATTGTGTGTGGAAGTCAGACCTGACAAGGCGAGGCTGTTTTAGAGGTACACTGAGAAAAAAAATGATATTTTTTCATATCAATTTTGATATGATATTTAATAGTTGATCTTGCTTATAGAAACTATAGTTTTCGAGAAGTTCGACTATGTTGTTAACTGAAGAGCAACTGAAGGTATACGGTACCCTTAAAGAAATTGTGTTGTTTTATCTTGTAGACAGTTTCCAGTTCCCCGTCATTCCGTCTTAAAGGAAATTTTCTAGGCGCTCGAAAATTCTAGAATTTTTTTGGTTAGTCCCTGACAGTCAATTGGATGCTGAATTGGAACATAGTGACTTCGCGTCTGGCATCAGCGCTATTCAATTATAATTCAATTCAAATTGGCTTTCCCCTCTCCCTCTTCACCCGCTCACTACTCTTTCCCCACCCTCCTTTCCATATACCACCGCTCTTCACTCTTTCCCCTCCCCCTCATCTTAGCACATGTAGCAGCTGTCATCTGTCTCAAAGAGTCAAGAGATGAATGCCTCTCTGAGACCTAATTTGTTTGAGTGTGATGTTCACTCTCTCCAAAATATTATCTGAGCGCCACAGTTCCGTTACTTTTCTTTGGCTACATATGCAAGTACATTTTTGGGCTGCTAGCTTTGTGAAATTGCAACTTCTTCATTTGGAATAAGGTCAACATATTGTTAAAGCTATCAATTCAAACTAAGTATGTTTTCTAATTGCTTTGGTCACGTAAGTGTCTGTATATGTGAGCGTAATTTTTGGTGTCCGTTTTGTAGTTCAGTCTTATGTGTGAGGGTGTGCCTATAATATGCAACATTTCTAACGTTGTTCCTGTAGCAGATAATAATTCCCATCAACACCTTCAACTTCGTTGCTATGAAATAATGTTGTCTATGGCTTTACGCCAAGGGTCGGCAATGTGAGCAGAGAAGTTGCCATCAGCAACAGAGAAACGGCCTTTTAAATACATCCAAGACAACTTTTCTCATCTCATTCACAAATTCTAAAAATTTCTGATTTCTGAAAGCGACTATGTGACTATCTCTATTAGTTCCTTCCTAAAGCTCTTGCTAAGTTCATTATTTTCCATTTTCATCCAGACTTTTGTTTTTTTTTTTTCAGAATTCAGAAATCAAGATTGCAAATCTGAGTAGGGGTTGCGTAGAGATAAATCCTATTAAGCTACCTTTCTGTGTTCTCCAAGTGGTTTTCTAACGAAGGAAGTACGCAAATCAAACACCAACAAAAACTTGCTTCGTGGAATCCATAGTCAAGTCAAGCCAATGACTCCATTAAATGCGGTTTTCTGATTTCATTATGTTGCACCCAGATCTCTTTTGGCACTTTGTTCTTATTTTTTTTTGTTGCCCTCTCTCCCCCGGCTTCCACTCACTTAATTTGCCGCCAGCGCAGGAGTTAACTTTGTATTCACAAATTAGACACAAGTTTGCACATTTTATTATGATTGTGAACGTAGACAATGAGGTTTCTCCTTCAGAGTAATGCCTCATTCAAAATATTTACTTACCATGTAAAGCATGATCCTGCGTCCACAACTCCCACCATTTTTATTACCACACATTGTACTTATATGGGGGGAAAAGACGGAACCGCTTTTGCCCTCCATCGTTGCTCTTTGGCGCTTGTCTGTTGTCTGTCCGTTGTGTGAATTGAGCTTAGAGTGCTGGCGGCACAGTGGACGAAAATGAAATTTTATGAAAACACTGACCAAAAAAAGCAAAGAAAAAAGGTCTCGTCCTTCAGTCCAGCGCTCTTAAATTGTGTGTTTTTCGAAGATCAAAATGTAAGAATGCTATACAGACTATACAGGCTAGCGTACGCTAGACTTTAGCATAATCAGAGAGAGAGAAAAAGAGGTTCAGTGCGAGAGAGAACTAGAGAGTGCACATAGTTGTCGCATACATACACATTGCATTCCGGGCCGAGCCACAAATGAGACACTGTTAAGTCACTGCTAAGTAACTGTTCAGTCACTGTTTAGTCACTGTTAAGTCACAGATAAGTCACCGTTCAGTAACAGTTCAATCACTGTTAATTCACTGTTCAGTCACTCTTTAGTCACTGTTAAATATCAGTTGAGTCACTGTTTAGTCACTGCTAAGTCACTGTTAAGTAACACTTCAGTCACTCTCAAGTCACTGTTTAGTCACTGTTAAATATCAGTTAAGTCACTGTTTAGTCACTTTAAAGTCGCAGTTACATAAGTCACTGATTAGTCACTGTTTAGGCGCTGTTAAGTAACAGTTTAGTTAATGTTTAGTCACTGCTAAGTCACAGATAAGTCACTGTTGAGTAACACTTCAGTCACTCTCAAGTCACTGTTTAGTCACTGTTAAATATCAGTTGAGTCACTGTTTAGTCACTGTTAAGTATTACTTCAGTCACTCTCAAGTCACTGATTACTCACTGTTAAATATCAGTTGAGTCACTGTTTAGTCACTGTAAAGTCGCAGTTACATAAGTCACTGATTAGTCACTGTTTAGGCGCTGTTAAGTAACAGTTTAGTTACTGTTTAGTCACTGTAAAGTCACAGTTACATAAGTCACTAATTAGTCACTGTTTAGGCTCTGTTAAGTAACAGTTTAGTTACTGTTTAGTCACTGCTAAATCACTGTAAAGTCGGGGACGGTCGGACTCGCCGCCAAAGGCCTGAATATATGATAGATGTGGCTAAGATGGATCTTAGCTCTTCTAAGGGTACGCCAGGAGAAGGATATCATCTGCGTAAATCAACGATTGGATTTGCTTAGTTGAGGAAGACCTTGGATCTCTATCGAAATCCGAAAGGTCGTCTAGATATATGTTATATAGGATAGAGGCTAGCAGTGATCCCTGAGGGACTCCTGTTAAGATTTCTGAGCCATCGGGGCTGCAGACGTAGAAGGACCGTAGAAGGAAAAACGGGGAAACGGATGATATGAATGCCTTTATAGTCCCTTTGGATTGCAACTACCAAAGAAAGCTTTCCTTTAAAGCATCTTTTTATTTGTTTATAACTTCAAAATTTAATTTTGAAACATTTTTATTATTAAAACCCAAGCATAAAAGATCTTCTAAGATTTTCTAGCTAGACTGGGGTTAACTCTCATCGAGAGTATAACTGAAACCAAACTAAGAAATCAATTGTCAAACAACAACAACCACTTAACGAGAGGGCTTTGTTATAATTCGGGTTCCGATTATGAAAAAATAAAATTGATATTAAAGAAATTTTGTATTTCTTTTTATGTGTTTTCCTTTATTTTGTATGTCTGGTTATGCAGAATTTGCTGTGTCAACATTTGCCGGCGATGGTGACACTGTTTGCCCAGCCAGGCAAGCTGCTTGATGCAGGGGTTCGGGTACGGATTCGGGTACGGGTAACGTGCAGTTGCCGGCCGGCAAATGCGACTTCGTCTACTTGAAAGTCTGCACGCAATGCTGTGGCCACAGCGGAAGGGAAGGGGGGGGGAGGGAAGCAAGATTGGGAGCTGCGACTGGGGGGCATGGACATGTTAGGTAAGGCACACACAGCCTCAGCCTCGAGTGGCTTGCAAGTCATGGAGCTCGTCGTTGTCGATCGTGTGTCTGTTTCATTTGTATGTATGCCCGGCTCTGTGTCTCAGTCCCTCCGTCTGTCTGACTGTCAGTCCGTCCGTCCCTCTGTGGTGTGTGTGTGCTCTGTTGTTGTTGGTTCATTGCCCGCCAAAATTTTTGAAGGCCAAAATAATATGAGATTTTTTGCGCTTTCTGTTTAGCTTCTGCTTCTTTGCTTGGCTTTTGTATTACTTTTTTTTGCTGTTGTTGTAGGCATTTCAGGTTTTCCCTTTCTGGCAACAAAAACAAAAAAAACATAAAAAAAAGCCAAAAAAAAAATGTACGTTTCACATACTTGAAATTTACGCACTTCTGCGAAAGCGTTTTTCCCTTTTCCCCCCAGAGATTTTCTTCCGATGAATGATAGAATTGAACGGTGTCAAGAAACTTTCAAGTATCTAATTATATGGTAATACAAAACACACAAATGTACATATAAATTACTCTGATTATGGGCAACAGCGATTACGCAACCCTCCCGATCAGCCCCCCAGCAGCACCACCCGTCGATCCATTACGCCATCGTCTTTAATGGGTTGGATTGGGTGGGGTTGGTCTACCGCCGGACTTTATGTTAATGAGTTGGTCCCATGGTTTCGGGAAAGTTTACAAACATTTCTATCGACTTCTTTGTCTGGGCCAATGATCAATCATATGAGTGTGTGCGAGTGTGTGTGGCATTCTGTTATGATCTCATCTGGGGGTAGGCAGAGTTTTTGTCTTTGCATATTCTTTATGGGTCACCCAGCTGCAAATCGATCAATTAAACGATATTTATTAAGTGAATCAGCAGGGAGAAGGATGAAAGGGAGAGGGAGAGGGGGGTCGGGATTTGTGGGGCAATGTAAAATGGTTAGACAGGGGGAGAGAGGCAGGCAGCGAAGGAAGGAAGAAGGAAGGAACGGAGATGGATGAAATGAAGAAGGAAGGAAGTTGGAAAGAAAAAGAAAGGAAGATGGAAGAAAGGAAGAAGGAAGGAAGGAAAAAGGAAGGAAGGATGGAAGAAAAGGAGAAAGGAGGAAGAAGGAAGGAAGGAAGGTAGAAGGAAGAAAAGAGAAAGGAAAAAAAAAAGAAGGGAGGAAGAAGAATCAAAGAAAGAAGGAAGAAAGAAGGAAGAAAAAATGAAGAAAGGAAGAACAAAGGGAGAGAAAAAGAAGGGAGGAAGAAGGAAGGAAAGAAGAAAGGAAAAAAGAAGGAAGAAGGAAGAAAGGAGAAAGGAACGAAGAAGGAAGGAAGAAGAAAGGAAGCAAGTAGAAAGAAAGAAGGAAGGAAGTAAGAAGTAATGATGAAGAAAGGAAGAAGAAAGGGAGAGAAAAGAAGGGAGGAAGAAGGAAGGAAAGAAGGAAGGAAGAAGGAAGAAAGGAGAAAGGAACGAAGAAGGAAAGAAGAAGAAAGGAAGGAAGTAGAAAGAAAGAAGGAAGGAAGTAAGAAGGAAGGATGAAGAAAGGAAGAAGAAAGGGAGAGAGAAAGAAGGAAGGAAGAAGTAGAGAGAAGAAAGGAAGAACGAAGTTTAACGGAAGTAAGGAACAAAGAAGGAAGAAATAAAGAGGATTGAACAAAAGAAGGAAAAAGGAAGGGAGGAAAAAGATAGAAAAAGAAAGAAAGAAGGTAAAAAGAAGGAAGAATACAGAAATAAAGAAGGAGAAAAGATCAAGGAAAATATAAGGAGAAATGAAGGAATACAGGGAGAGAATGGAAAGAGTAGAAATAATCTGGTAGAAAGGAATTAAGAAAGAAGGAAGAATGAAAACGGCAAAACGAAGGAAGGAAAGAAGACAGAAAGAAATATGAAAAGAAAAGAAAGGAAGTAAGATGAAAGACAGAAGGAAGGAAGAGAGGAAGAGGAAGGAAAAGGAAAAGGAAAGGAGAAGGAAGAAAGAAGGAAGGAAAATAGGAATAAAAGTGGAAGGGAAAAAGAAAGCAAGTATGTAAAGTAAAAAAGAAAGACTAAAGGAAGGAAATATGAAGAAAGGAAGAAGAAGAGTGAAGAAATTAAAAAGGAAGAAATTAAAGAAGACATAGAAAAAGTGTAAGTTCCTAATCCAATTTCAAACGTTCTCATAACTACTGATAGCTTCAGAAGGTGACCGGTTAATACCAATATTTCAATTTCATATCAAAATCTGAAAACGGCCAACTTCTTACAACCTAAAGCTTCTCAAAAACAGGTCTCAACAAACTTTTTTGAGAAATATGCTCTTTATATTAAATTTTACCACCGATTTTTAAACAAAAACTTAGCCAAAGTCACCATTTGGCCTTTTAAGACATATAATAAGAACTGAATACAATTGGATACAAAATGGTTTGGCCTTTGGTCTATCCATATCTTCCTTTTCCCATGGCTAACCATCCAGTGTACCCAGTCCGGGCACATGTGTTGAGTAATCAAATCAAAACACAAATCAAAATAAGAAGCATATAAATTATAAAGAAAAAGAAGAAGAAACACTAAAAAAAAAAAAAAGAAACAAGTTGCCGCCGTTTGCCATTTGCCTCGTTACCGAGCCGAAGTGGAAATCAAAATAAACCAAACTAAACCAGGAAGAGCCGTACCGGAGGGCTGGTGGGGAATGGAGAGTGGAGCGATTTATGAGGCCGCACACGCATACCCGGCGCCGGCTGAGATTTAGATTCAGTTTTCAGTTTCTGAGCTTCCCAAGCTTCACTTGATAATGTATCAGCGACAGATCAATTTACGTAATTTGAATGATGCGTTTAGGCTTAGGTCCCGGACCCCTCAATTCAATGTTAATGGTGATGATGATGATGATGATGATGACGGCGATGATGATGTCCCGTTTGTTGTGTAGTTTTCTTATGAATGAACGAACCGCGGACGCATGTGCGTATACGTAATGTGATAAGCAGCTGGACAGAGAGGAGGAGGATGGGGAGGCGGGATCCCACATGTACATGCACAGATGTTCGAGTAGTTTACACTCAACCAATTGATGGAATGTACAGAATGCTTGCCAAATTATTCATACAAATAAATCGAAACAATTTGTAGCTGGCTCTTAATTAGATCCATAAATTTGGAATTTATTTTGTATGTGGGCGGAGGAGGAGAAATTAAAAAACAAAATTTAACTATGACATCAGACCCTTAAAGGGGTCCTGATGATGTAAGCAAATGTAGCTGTGGTATCCTAGGGTTACTAATGGCAAATAAAATGATCTTTGGAATAAATGAAGCAAGATTACTACGTGCTTCTATTGAACGACAAATAGAAATGTTACAATGAGCTCATCAAACGTTTTTGGAACTGGAAACGTAGTTTGACAGCGAACAAGTGAGACACATCGTTCTTACAATGCTGTTGGTTTTTATTTGTAGACTTTTGGAGGTATTTAAAAATAGTCGCTTATAAATATCGATATTTAAGCATAAAGGTATTTTAAGAAAGAGCATCTTGGTATGAAAATATTGCTAGATATGAAATCTAAGCACACAAAAACCTATAAATACTGCCAGAAATGATATTGGAGCACCCAAAAACCTATAAAAAGATACCCCATTTGATTTTTTGTTAGATTTTACCCCCCTCCGCCCTTGAAAAGACAGCCCCCTTCCCACCGTTCCAAAAAAATACTGCCAGAAATGATATTGGAGCACCCAAAAACCTATAAAAAGATACCCCATTTGATTTTTTGTTAGATTTTACCCCCCTCCCCCCTTGAAAAGACAGCCCCCTTCCCTCCGATCCAAAAAATTTAGCCGGAAATGAAATTGGAGCACCCAAAAACCTATAAAACGATACCCCATTTGATTTTTTGATTAATTTTACCCCCCTCCGCCCTCGATAAGTCAGCCCCCTTCCCCCCGATCCAAAAAATACTGCCGGAAATGAAATTGGAGCACGCAAGAACCTATAAAACGATACCCCATTTGATTTTTGTTAGATTTTACCCCCTTCCCTCTTCATAAGTCTGCCCCCTTCCCCCCGTTCCAAAAAAATACTGCCAGAAATGAAATCGGAGCACGCAAAAACCTATAAAACGATACCCCATTTGATTTTTTGTTTAATTTTACCCCCCTCCCCCCCTTAAAAAAGTCAGCCCCCTTCCCTCCGATCTAAAAAATACTGCCAGAAATTAAATCGGAGCACCCAAAAACCTATAAAACGATACCCCATTTGATTTTTTGTTTAATTTTACCCCCCTCCGCCCTTGAAAAGACAGCCCCCTTCCCTCCGATCCAAAAAATACTGCCAGAAATGAAATCGGAGCACGCGAAAACCTATCAAACGATACCCCATTTGATTTTTTGATTAATTTTAATTTGTTTCAAATATACCATCAAGCTAGCTTTTTGAGATATTGAAAGTCTAGTCCTCATTTTATGAAGCATTCGGTAAGCGAAAAAATAATCCAAAGGCCGCAGGGTATTTCGAGATCTGTGGGAGTTTAGGGATCAAAAATAAAACATTTTTAAATTAAAACAATTTTAAATTGTTCAAATAGTCACGTTCCCTTTTTATCATGTTATTTACATATTTCGGTTTAAGTTCGAACTCTGGGATTAATATTTCTTTAGAAAACTTAAATTTCTTAAGTTCAATACATGAGCAGAACAACAACAACCATATAAAAGAGATGCAGAGTTCTTTAGGGGCTGTAAATCAAAACTATCATTAAAATTCTTTATGTAATTAAAAATTTGGCTACAACTACAATTACAATTATTTTGTAACTATTCCCTTTCAAATTTTAATTAATTTTAATCAAAAGTAATTGAAATAATTTCCAAAGTAATTGTAATGGTAATTAAATGTTTAATAACAAAATAATTACAAAGGTAATTAAATTGTTAATTCTCAAAAATATTTTAAGCTAATTTTGATTTACAGCACAGTTAAATAAGAATGGGAAACAAATTTAAGTGGCTGTTTTTTTTTTTTACATTTTAAAAAGTGTATCAAAACTTCGTTAGGCCACACTCAACTTGGCTCTATTGCTTAATATATTGTTATTACTTTTGGTCTTCCTTTTTGGGACGAACTTGTTGTGGTATTTATTTTGATTTTTTTTTTTATACCTTCAAGTTCAACTCTTTTGTGGTTTGTTTTGAGACGCTTTTCCCTGTGCGTCCGCCCCGCTCACACACCCTCTTCCCAGCCACCCGCCATCACACACAATTATCATGTTTCTGTTTATTTTGATTTTGATGTTCTTCTCTTCTGTGGTCTTGTCTTGGGTGTTAGGTCAATGGGACAATAAAAATGGGCATAATTATACAATGGAACAAAGTAGCGTCTGAGGACTTGAAGCGCGACTCTGGCTAGCTGATTGCATGTACACACATTCATTCATTCATTCATTCATTCAAAAAGTGAATTCATTCATGATTGTTAGCCTCAGCACGGTCCAACAAGTTTCGTGCCACATGCACGACTCCAACTAGTTAGAGATCCCGCTGCTGGTGGGTGATTTCTCGTTTAATTAAAAAAAAAAAAAAAAACAAAAATGAATAAAAACTGATTCAAAGACCAAATTTAACGCCGACAGCAACACCTACACACACACACACACACACACACACACAGAGATGGTTCACTTATGCGGATCATTAAGTTTTTCGGTCGCTCCTTTTATGCGGCAAGCTTTTCACACGCACAGAGACGGAAGCGGTGCCACTTGGGCAAAGCTTCCAAAGCTCACACATACTAAGGCAGACGGTTCGCTCTGATATTTTTGTATGCTCCCAGCTAATCTATTTAATGGACCCCATTTATGTGTGTATTTATTTCCTTTTCAACAATTTGTCAATTTAATTTGATTTAGCGCTATTCTTCTTTCAATAAACTTTTCAAATCATGCGAGCATTCTGCTGCTTTTTCGCACTCCACACAACTCTGTCCGCTCCGCTCTTCACTTCAGATCAGTTCGATTCATTCATAAATTAAAGTGCGACTTTGGCTGCGTTTGTTTGATGGCAATTCAATATTGAAATGCCTTGCACGTGACGTAGTCTGCGCTGTGGCGTACATTGGCCCCCGCTTGAGGATTGGTATGGGTGAGCCTCAAATGGCCAGCAACAGCTTGAGGCCGCATTTGGTTTTGGCTTTGGCTTTTTGGCCTTTCCGTTTCACGTTTATTTGTATGTAGCTTTTGGTGCCAAATTGTTTGCCCCCACAAATGTTTCGGTATGTGTGATTTCTGAGTCGGATGACTGCACCCACCAGTACACCCAGCACCTGAAACGACAACGGAGAGGAAGACTGAGCAATTGGCCCATTGTCAATGTAGGCGTCTAGCCGCAGCCACCGGCGCCTTCTTTGTCGTCATGTCTCTGGAGTGGTGTATGCTCTAACATCAAACTGGGTTAGTTGATGGCAGCAAAGACTGTGTCAGAGGAACGAGGAAACGTTCAGCAATCTGCCGAATACTACAGAAGACAGAACCGGGAGGTTCCTGAAAAAGCAAAAAACCAAATTTACACAGATCTCAGAGATGGTAAGAGTTAGAGGTTTGACTTGTATGGGACATAAACTTCTTATACTTTTAGGCAGATCAGGTTTATTTTCAATTTTTACCACTTCCCCTCCCGCCACTGTAATTTGGGAAAAACTTCATATCTCCCATAGTTTTGTAGATAGATGATTTAAACCTTCTAGAGATAGTTTGTAATTAGCATTATGTATCGATTTGCCGAAGAAATGATACAGATCGGATGAGCGCTTCTCAAGTTATGAGCAAAACAAACTCAAGAACCTCCCCCTCCCCCTCAAGTCATCTGCTGACTATCTGCTGAACAAACATTTAGAAGGTTATTTCGCTTATGATGGAAACGAATTTAACTAAGCATCAATATATCCTAATCAGAGCATTCGTGAACAGTAAAATTTCTGTTGATCTTTTTTCCAGTTACGACAACATTTTGAAAGAGAATAAGTAAAGTTATCCAGAAAATATAACTTTAAGGCCCCCCGCACACAGAAAGCGGAGCGGAGCACTGCCTATGCGCTTGGTATGTACCGCACACAGAGAGCGAATACCAAACGGAGAGCTGATTTCCAAATTCTGGAAAAGGGAGCAAAGTTCGCTCTCCCAATACCAACAAACAAATTCCCGCTCTTCAAATGTATTGCAGACGGAGAGGATTTGGTACAGACAATAACAAATAAGAAGGAGCAGGAAACTCACTGCTAATCAAAGACTGTAGGAACAAGAAACGGGAGAGTGCATTAGATCCCGCATTAACTGACACAGTGGAGCAGACCAAAACTTTTCTACATAAAAATGACGAAATCTTAATTCGGACAAAGGTAATGTGACAGTGGCAATGGAAAAAGAGGAATATAACCAGAAAATGGAACAAATACTTGACGTTTTGAGCACATACAGGATCTTACGAAAGGATCTCACATCACGGTTACAGACCAAAAATAACACATATGTTGAAAAACTTTACTCAAATGGAATGATCATAGACTATCGACAAATACAGCCTTACCACCCAGGATTTATGGACTTCCCAAGATTCACAAGAAGAACACGCCTCTAAGACCAATTTGCTCGATGATAAACTCGCCGTCTTATCACCTATGCAAATATTTGGACAACATTTTGAAGAACTTGACATTAGACTCCAGATATAATGTTAAAAACACGTTTGAATTCAAGACGCGCTTTAATAATTCTCATATATATAATATGACGACGAAAGATTAGTTGCATTTGATGTGGTGTCATTGTTTCCTAGTGATTCAAAAAAGATGGAAAGATATCGAGAACCATACCAGCATCCCGAGGAAATTATTTATGGAGATGTTAACATTTTGTATCACGGAAAACAGATATTTTAAATATGAAGACAAACTGTATGTGCAACTCAAAGGACTGCCAATGGGTTCCCCCGCATCACCGATAATAGCAGACATAGTTATGGAGACAATTTTGGACAGAGTACCTGACACTAGATTATTAAGCAAATATGTTGACGACCTATTTGCCATGACAATATTAAACTCATATCATAAGGACATTAAGTTTACCCTTGAATTGGAAAAGGATAGCCAGTTACCATTTCTTGACTCCATCGTTCACAGAGTAGATGACACCCTTAAACTGGATTGGTACCAGAAAGCGATGGCATCCGGGAGGATGATTACTTAATATTCTAGTCATCCCAAACATATGATACTATTATTATATATATAGTATATATTATATGTAGGGGAGAGTCTCCGGTTGTGGGCATAGTTGCGTTTTTCACTAATAACTTTTTTCCAAGTCAACATTATGCGGTGATATGAAGCTAGAGACTCTAGCTAACTTTCCTCTGAACTAACCTATTGTTTTAGACAAATGGAAAAAAATTTGCAGCCATGTATATGAAGTGATGATTTTAGGCCAAAATTATTTTTGTACCCGGTTGTGGACACCCTTGTAAAATCGCTAGAAATGGAAAAATATGAAGTAAAATGACCATGAATTGATGAAAAAAAAACTTTTATTTATTTTAGAAGCCTTCAGTGGCAAAATGAAAAAAATTATTCCGAAATGCAAAGGATCGAGCACCAAACAAATCAAACAGAAGTTGACATCTTCGTCTTCTTCCGATGACGAAGACGCCTTCTTCTTGGCACCGCGTTTAACCGACCGGCTTGGCTGGTGGTGTTGCCTGTCTGGGGGGTCTTCTTCTAGTGCGACACAGAATCACGCTTCTCGCGCAAAACCTCGACGCCTTCCGGAGAAGTTAGCTTAGTGGTTTGCATTGGCTTGCGACCGCGATTTGATGGCTTTTTCGGAGAAGTTCCTTGTACCGGCCCAATTTCATCCAACACTGATAAGCGGCTAGCCGAAGACGCTCGTGAAGTGGATGGCTCTTCTTATCGCCCAATATTGGGATCGGCGGAAACGATGTTACGACGCTGATTGTCTTCATCCAGATCAGCTTCTGTGGCGACTTCTACTGCTCTTCGTTCGACAGTCTCAATGAAGTCAGCTTCGGAGAAAGCATCAGGGTCAAACGAACCAATACCGGAAAAATATTTTACGCTTCATGTGAGAGAGGTAAAAAAACACAGCATGTTTGATGGAGTTCGTTGGTTGCAATCTCGAACGAATTCCAACAAAACCGAATCTGCAAAATTTGCTCTGAATTTCTCCAAATACCGGATCAAAGTGGTTTGAGGAAGCCCATATTCCTTGGCTGTAGCTTTGGCGGCCTTCTTACCGATGAGGCATTGCTTATTGGCATCGACCAGCCCATTAAAATTGATATTTGTTGAATCGGACGATATTTTTTGGTATTGACATGTCAAAAAATGTGTAAAACAAGCTGTAACTAGCATAAACAACGATATTTGACAGTTTTATGGCCAAACACACGCTTTAAACACAACAAATGGACTCTCCCCTACTTATTCTTAATGCTGAAAAAACTAAATTATGAAATAAATCTAAATCAGTTTATTCCTGATCAAAAATAAATGTATTCCGGTACGCGATTTAAATCGGTTTATTTCGTTTAACGGTTCCGGTTTCGGTTCCGGTATTGAGCCCTGCTTCAAAGTGTTATATATGAACGATGTTGAGAAATGCTTGCAAAGAGAAATTCATAAGGATCGATTTGAATTCGGATGGTCACCTCTTTATGGGTACATACGATTTTTCGAATATTTCTTTCCTTTGAAATAAAAAAGAAAAAATTCAAACGTAATTTCGATTCAAAATGGTATTGATAGTCGACAAGCCAAAAGTGGTGAGCGGGGAACATAGAATGAGGGGAACACTGTCAGAGAATTTTTTAATAATGCTGTCTTGTCCGCTCAAATAGCAGGCCTAGATAGAGACTTAATTGAAAGATGTGCAACGTTATTGCAAACCCTCTCTATAGGTTTCAATATTAATGTTGAAAAATTTAAGAACTTCGCTCTAACAACTACGTATTCAAGGTATTACCTTCCACCTACCGTTCATAAAATTTTAATTCACGGTACAGCAATTACTCGAATAGGGGCTTTTTCAGGAGGCCGCTAAGGATTTAAAAAGATACAGATTTATTCCATTGTTTACTCCTTACATCGGATCCGTTTATAACAAGACAGCGCAAATTGCCACCAAAGCATAAATCAGTTTTAGACTAGAGATTGGAAAACCATTTACATTTATATATATCCCTACGAAAGGTAGTTATTAGTGGTACAGCCATTGGGACATAGAGCTTAGCCCCAAGTCCCTAAACCGAGAGATTGTTGTTATTTGACAAAAAAAAAATTGTATTCATGTGTTTCGGTGTTTTGGGCACTCCTCCCTCAGTGAAGTGTATCTGCTTGTCGTTACCCATTTCCCTAACCTGGCGACTGTCCAAGGGTCATCTATGTACAATTCCATTGACTGAACCAACGCCTGCCTACACTCTGCGCCAACGACCACAGTCGGTGTGTGTACTTACTTGGGTACGAGTGAGTACGAGTAAGTACTTACTTACCTGCTCCACTCTTACCTCAACCATCTGGAAGCGATTTGCATAATTCAATTGACAGCTGACGTACATTCATCTATCTCCCTCTCCCTCCCTCTCTTTCTCTCTGTTGTTGATTTTTATTTTTAACACGTTTTCGCTTAGGCTTAGAACTTGTAGGCGGGACTTTTTTTTCTTAGCCGCAAAATTTCTATTAAGAAACTTGGCTTGTGGTATGCGTGAAATTCGTAAGATTGCATAAGTGATCGGAAATGCCAGGCCATATAGCATATAGTTAATGTCGTTGGCTTCTACGAAAAGTTCTATGAATGGACAAATACAAACACACACACACACACATGCGCAGCCACTTTACTCACAATTATTACGAGAATTGCAACTGGCGCTAGATTGTTGTTTACATGCAAAACCAAATCAAATAAAATAAACACAATTACAACAGCAAAAGTACGCCCGGCAACAGAATTCTGTTTGTTGCAGCATTCAGTAGAATTACTTAAGATCAATATGTGACGCATTTGGGAATTTACAGATTAGCATGAAACTCTAAGCGGAACGTCGCTGATATATATATTCGAATGTTATATCTAATATGGGGAAGTAATTGGTGGTGACGTGGACATTTGGATTAAATTCATCAGAATTTAAAGAGTTTTGTAAGCTGATTAAAAAAAAACAAGTAAGAGTGTTGCAGTCGAGTGCTCAGACTGCAAAATACCCAGTACCAAGTACTATGGTTCCTATGGCTTTGGTTTTCTAAGACTGCCACTTGCCTTTCTTAAGTGTCTTTATTTGCTAAAGCGGCAAGCGCATTATGCGTATCTTTAGAGAATAGTTACAAGAACACATTATGGTATAGAGAATAGATACACAAAAAAACATTTGTTAATTTACCAATTTTCGTCTTTGATTTTCTCTCAGACTATTTGAGCGCATTTGAAGTTTCTTACAGGCCCAGGAAAATTCTGGAAGCAACACAATTTCCGTCAACTTTAATTTTCGGAAATCGAAACAGGCCCGAATATTTTTGAATAAAACTTCCGTATAAGTCCCGTCTAAGCTAAATATCAAAACAAACTGACCTCTGGGCAGCCTCTGTTCAATTATAGTTCAATTCAATTCAGTTCCTTCACAGCTTTCGACACTTTCCCCTCCCTCTTCCTGCGCTCTCCACTCTTACATGTCTTCCTTATCTCTTACTGTCATTCCGTCTAAGCTAAATATCAAAACTAATTGACCTCTGGGCAGCCACTCTTCAATTAAAATTCAATTCAGTTCCTTCACAGCTCTTCCTGCGCTCTCCACTCTTTCATGTCCCCCTCATCTCTTACCGCGACTACCTCTCTGTCATTCCTCTGGGCAGCCTCTCTTCAATTATAGTTCAATTCAATTCAGTTCCCTGACAGCTTTCGACACTTTCCCCTCCCTCTTCCTGCGCTCTCCACTCTTACATGTCCCCCTCATCTCTTACCGCGACTACCTCTCTGTCATTCCTCTGGGCAGCCTCTCTTCAATTATAGTTCAATTCAATTCAGTTCCTTCACAGCTTTCGACACTTTTGCCTCCCTCTTCCTGCGCTCTCCACTCTTACATGTCCCCCTCATCTCTTACTGTCATTCCGTCTAAGCTAAATATCAAAACTAATTGACCACTGGGCAGCCACTCTTCAATTAAAATTCAATTCAGTTCCTTCACAGCTTTCGACACTTTCCCCTCCCTCTTCCTGCGATCTCCACTCTAACATGTCCCTCCTTCGTTCCCAAGCATCAACATTGCCTCTGGGCCCTCTCTTAAATTCTTCGTTTCTTCCCTCTTCCCCCTCATCTCTTACCGCGACTACCTCTCTGTCATTCCTCTGGGCAGCCTCTCTTCAATTATAGTTCAATTCAATTCAGTTCCCTCACAGCTTTCGACACTTTCCCCTCCCTCTTCCTGCGCTCTCCACTCTTTCATGTCCCCCTCATCTCTTACTGTCATTCCGTCTAAGCTAAATATCAAAACTAATTGACCTCTGGGCAGCCACTCTTCAATTAAAATTCAATTCAGTTCCTTCACAGCTCTTCCTGCGCTCTCCACTCTTTCATGTCCCCCTCATCTCTTACCGCGACTATCTCTCTGTCATTCCGTTGTGTGTGTACTTCCTTTCCTCTCTCTCTCTTTTTAATTGCTATTTCTTTTTAAGACATGTCTTTCAAAGCAGCTATCCCCCAAGAGCCAAGAAACATACATACAACATGAGTGTGAGTCGTTCTGTCTCTTGCTTATTCTCACTCGCTCTTTTAGCAAAACTGCATTGTCCACAATATTGCTTGAGCGCCACAGCCATTTATGTGGACCTTCACCACTCGCGGACAAATTTTCCAAATTTCTTTCTTAGTGCGCGCCTGCACAACTAAATGAAAGCCTATGCCAAATAGTAGATCTCTATGATTTTGTTTCTTTTTTGGGGGGGGGGGGGAAAGCCTTATGCAATTCCTAGTCTGCGTCGCACCTACTAAAACCCTTCCTCTCTCTCAGGCCTATATCCACTTCGGAAAAGCTTTCGCATTACTTCGAAGTGGGGTCCCTTACGCATTATGCGCTCTCATCTATTATCTGCGTCCAGATATCCCACTATGTCCTTTGACATAGACTGCTTCTCAATCTCTGAAAACGCCCCGCTTACCGCCCGTTCGGAATTGCCGATATGTCAATATCATCGGCAGATGGTGCCCGATCTGTTGGCATTTGGGCACTGGCGCAGTAGATAAAAGAAGTCACACGACCCTGCCTAAAACCTCTTTTGGTATCAAAAGGCTCGCAGAGGTTTTTTCCTATTTTGAAGGAGCTTTGAGTGCCTCTCAACGTCATCATGCAAAGTCGAACGTACTTTGCTGGAATACGTAAATTAGACAGGGCTTCGACAAACCTTGACCTTATCGGTGTGTCAAAAGCGGTTTTGTAATCGACAAAAAGATGGTGATTTTTGATGTTTCTCTCATAGGTCTTCTCCAGGATTGGGCGTAATATCTGTGGTGGATTTACCAGGTCTAAAGCCACACTGGTAAGCTCCAACCAGTGTGCTTATTAGCGGCTTTAGACGCGACAGAACCTTATATGCAATGTGAAGGAGTCTGATCCCGCGGTAGTTGGCGCAAACTGCAGGGTCTTCATTTTTAAAGATCGGGCATAGAACATTTGTAACTAGTGCATTCATTTATAAGTTTATCTTGTGGCACTAGAAAATCGCTCAATAAAATCTAAATCTAAATCCTCCATTTAGTTTGGTCCATCTTCGGTACATATACACAGATTTTCCTCACTAATACCATTGTTCCCCACTGTTCACTCACCGTTAAGTCACTGCTAAATCACTGTCGAGTCACTATTAACTTCTTCTACCCAGCTCAAACCATCATACTCTACACACCCAAAAGCAAAAGCTTTTTATGGCATTTTCATCCACTTCGCGGTAAAATTTCTCAAATTTTCTTTCTTAGTGCGCGCGAAGATCTATGCCAAATCTTAGATCTCTAGAATAAGCCGTCTTGGCTGTCGGCTCATACTTATCAATGATTGATTATAATCAGTCAGTCGGGCGTAGAGATTTATAGAGATAAAAAATTATTCTGTTATTATTATAGAACTATGTTTGCATCTGTACTTGTCGCATTTCCCCCTCGATCCTCTTCCACCCATTCTCTGTTTTGCTTATTGGCAATTAGCCGCCGTGTCATGTGCATTGGGTTAACTACTTGGCAATTAAGCACCACCACAGTCAATGGTCAACTTCCCCCTTGCCCAAAACCAAAGAGTCAAAGCCGGAAGTTGTTGTTCAATATGCGTGGCCCGTGAGTTCGGTCAACGGCGCGTGTCCACTTGAGGCGGGAGAGCGAGAGAGGTATTAACGCATGAAATTGTCCACCGAGAAAAAATAGATTAAAAAGTCTTTAGGGCCAACAGGTGGCGTAATTGAAAAACGCATTTCAAAGACTAGAACGCAATTCGAAAAAAAAGAACTATATCAGTTCGCTTTGTGCTTGCTAAGTTTGCATTATATTTTCTTGTTTCTTTTTTGGTTTATTTTCACCTGCTGCTTTGGTAAACAAAATGCGACGCACTTTTCGGGGCGGGTTTCGTCCATAAAAAATATAAATATACATAAATTGTATATAATAATAACAACACTATAGCCGGCAACTAGCCTTGAGTTTTAGGTGGCGATAAGTCGTCGGGCAGCGATACGCCATCATCAATGGCGCAGTTAGTTCGACTCACTAGCTAATGGGAATGTGGTCCAACCACTAGATCGAAAGTGTTCGATCTTAAGGAGATTATTTTAAGAATTTTTGAATTGCAATTCGTTGACTCTTTGGAAATTTTCAGCCAACTAATTGGTCTCATTTCTCAGCTTTGATTTTGTTCATGTCATGCAGCCTAATTGAGAGACATTCCAATCTACCAAAACTTTAAGTAGCTGCTGCCTACCTGAAGGGATTCACCAGCCACTCAAAAAGTGTCTTATCAGCTTGTCTTTAAGTGTTGGTATGATTCAAAACGACATAAAAATAAAACTTTCGCCGTACACTAACCGTATCACTGGCGCCAGTGATTATCTGCGTACGCAACATGCGACCATGAGAAAGAAATTAAACATACATATAGAAAATATAAAGGAAAGAAACAACAAATCGAAAACTATTTGTATTTATACTATGTGTATAAAAGAATAGAATGAAGTCAATTAAATTAAATTTATTAATAAAAAGAACAGACATTCAAGGTAATATACAAATACATTTCGGTTAGAGAATCAAATCGAACAAAGTGGGTAAGCAAGCTATACACATGTATGTGTACATTAAGGTGGACGCCAATAAGAAAGTTAACTGATACCTGCTTAAATGATTCATTAAAAATATCTTAAAATTCTTGATCATGTTTAAACCTTTGCAAAAAGTATGGGACTAAATTTTGAAGACTGTCCATTTCAGAAAGTGCTACTAGAGTGGCTCAGCATAGTCCACAAGCGGGGTTCCAACAAGGGCCAAAGCTTCTAGTCAGATACTAAAGACATAACAGTGGAAACCATTTTGAGTGATCATTTGGGCTACCTTGGCCGATTCACTAAACTCAAGAGACTACTCCCTGGACAACGTTTTGAATCGATAAAAGAGTTAAAGCCAGAAACGAAGAAGGAATTGAAGACTAATACCGGTAGAAGAACGTTGGAGACTACTTTTAGGGGTATAAAATGAATTTTACAAGAATAAATAAAGATTTTTATACCCGTTACTCGTAGAGTAAAAAGGGTATACTAAAGTCGTGCAAATGTATGTAACAGGCAGAAGGAATCATTTCCGACCATATAAAGTATATATATTCTTGATCAGCATCAACAGCCGAGTCGATATAGACATGTCCGTCTGTCCGTCCGTCCGTCCGTCTGTATGAACACCTAGATCTCAGAGATGGTAAGAGATAGAGGTTTGACATGTATGGGACAAATGCTTCTTTTATCTGCACGCAGATCAAGTTTGTTTCAAATTTTGGCCACGCCCCCTCCCGCCCTCGCAATTTTGAAAAAACGTTATATCTCCTACAGTTTTGAAGATAGACGGTTCGTACCTTCTAGAGATAGTTAGTAATTAGCAAAATGAATCAATTTGCCGAAGAAATGACAAAGATCGGATGAACGGTTCTCAAGTTATGAGCAAAAAAGTGAACCAAGCACCCAACCCCCTCCCACCCTAAAAAATGTTGCATACTTTTTGGATGGTCACCCTAGGGAACGCAGGAACACTGTTAAGCATGTTTTCTCATGAGTAACGGGTATATCGAAGTCGGTTAGAGCCGACTTTAACTTACGCTCTCGTTGTTCTTCGCTTGAGGTCTTTGCTCTTGAACTCCCTACTAAGCCCATAGTAGCATCGGTTCGCAAGAGTGATTCTTCGACGAATTTCCAGACTGATGTTGTTCTTGCTGGTTATCATCGTTCCGAGGCAGACGAAATCCTCCACAACACTAAAGTTGTACTCTCCCATTGTAACAGATTGTCCCAGTCGCAATGACTTTCTGTCCCCGAATACTAGGTACTTTGTCTTGTCCTCATTTACCGCTAAACCCAATAATCTAGACTCCTTCTCAATCTCTGAAAACGTCTTGAGGTGAAACCTTCGGCGATGCTCTCACCTTGGACCAAAAAGCCAAAGTCATTTCGCTATTTACACATACACGAACCGAACGCATGCTGAAGCTGCTGCCAAGAGATTAAACAGTAGCCGTTGACAAGCGTTCGATTCGATCACACCAATTCACTCTCACTTTTTGGCCTTGCTCTTGTGGATCAATCCTGGTCTATACTGTTGTCTGTCTATAAGGTTTCTACTGTCGCTACTGCAAGCTCTCGTCGTCGTTCATGTTATTTACAGTTTGTCCATCATCCGCTGTACAGAACTCCAATTCCAAAATCTGTACTATTTTGTGGGATATATAAAAGCTTTCATGGTATTCCAAGAAAATTTTGTGGAAAAACAGAGGGTCTTGGTTTTTAATTTATAGTATAATTTCTTAATTCGTAGACTGCACACTGACAATATAAAACTATGGGTGGAAGAAAATGCGAGTTACAAACAAGGCTGCAAACCAGTCCGAACCCGAACCCCTTAGAACCGGTTCGGTTCGGGTTTTTTGGGGTCCCCGAACCGGACCATGAACCGAACCTCCAATAATTTTTCCCCCTCGAACCTGAACCCGAACCGGACTACTTTTTCGAAAAATTAGGTTCGGTTCACAAAATATAGTAGTTTTTCTTAACGATACATACAGAGACAAACAGAGATTTTTTGTAATCTAACTGGTATTAATAAAGAAGTTCTCCAATCCTATGTCAGATTTATACGATCTAGGAAACTCTCTACTCACACAATACGAAATCTATCTAGAAAAGTCGAAAAACTTGTGCTAGAATTTGCAAACGTTAACTATATTTAAAGATTTTTACATTCAGAGTTTCTTAAAAAAAACTTCACCTAAAAACATATGATTGAAAAGTAGTTTAAAATAAATATATCCGAAGCCAATATATAGAACTTCTTTAAAGCTGAACGATTCACAACCAAGTGACTTTCATACAGCTTGGTTTTCTTTTCGAGTAATTGTTTTAAAATCTTCAACAAATCATTGTTTATTACTATTTGTTGTCCGTGTTCTTAAGTGCATACACTCAGCCACAGATGCCCTTCAAAATTACTAGAATGAGTTTAGTAACTGGGCCGCTGTTCCGCCTGGGAGTATTCTTGCACGGTCAGCTTATAGAGCATAAAGCAGCCCATAAATACCTTGGGGTCACACTTGACAGAAGACTGACTTTTAGACACCGTATCGAGGCAATAGCTCAGACAGTGGCTGCCAAAGCACGGCGCATGGGGTGGCTCCTGAACTCCAAGAACAAGCTGTCACTCAGGAATAAAAACCTAATGTACGCGGCTATTCTGGCTCCGGTATGGTGATATGGCCAAATTTATGGGATCGGGGCGAAGTCTCACCTGACAAAGATTACAGTGGTACAGGCGAAAACACTTAGGCGCATTACGGGAGCCGAATGGTTCCTGACAATCAGGGATATTGAATCTTAGTGTTCTTACACCCGAGATTTCAAAATATTCCAAAAATAGAGGACTAACAAAATATTGCCTTAACTACTAGATCAGGTATCAGTTGAACGAAAAAAAGTTAGTATAGACGAACAGCTTTTAAAAGATATAATGCTAATTAACTTAAACTTAGCAGCTCTCAAAAGTTGTAAATGACAGCTAAAGAATTCAATACTATTTTTATTATTAAATAAGTAAATAAGTAATAAGTACCTTACTTATCTTTTATGTTCTAGCGAACCGAGGTTCGAACCATAACCTTGGGTTCAGGGGTCTCAGGAACCGGTCCGCGAACCGAACCTTTGTCTTTACAACGGGTTTGAACCCCCGGACCGAACCTTCGCCAAAATATTAGAGGTTTGCAGCCTTGGTTACAAATTTAAAATTGAAATTTTTTAAAACAAATTGAACAGCAAGAAGTGACATATTGGTTATTGACTAGTTATAAGTATTCGGTTAAGATAGTAAGGCAATATTTCAGCGCATTCTTCTAAAAAAATGCAAAGTTTTTGCTAGTTCAAGCATATTCTATAAATTGCACAAGCTGTGGTTTTCAATTCACGCCTTTAATTAATTTATGGATATCGATGAACAGGCATATCGTTTAATGTTGGGTTGTTCATAAGTGAGTAAACTCTTGTTCATTGACTTTTGTTCTGTTTCGTTTGTTCAGTGCTCGAGCGGCATCAAGAGAGAAGTCGATATAGCCCTGTCCGTAATGAAAATCTATCGACTCTTCTCTTGATGCTGATTAAGAACAGGGATGTCACTGTTACTCATATTCAGTGACTTTTAGTGACTCTTTTTTAAATACTTTTGTTTATTACTATTTATTTCTTGACTTTTTGTTCAGTAAATTTATTTTAGTAATATTTGTTTTGTTGCTTTTCTTCGGTGACTCTTTTAAAGCGACTTTGGTTTAGTGACTTCTGTTAAGTAATTTTATTCAGTGACTTTTTTCAGAAACTTGATCTGCGACCCTCTTTTTTAAAGACTTTTGCTCTGTAACTCTTGGTTAGTGAATCTTAATCAGTGATTTTAGTTCAAAGATTTTATTCAGTGACTTTTGATGCTTTACGATTCAGTGACTTTTGTTTAGTAAATTCTGTTATGTAATATCCAAGCATATATTTTTGAAATTTAGAATCACATTCGAGCTATCTGAATCGAAAAAGACTCTAATGTGATACAAAATTTGACAAAATGCTGCCTGCGATTATTCAGTAACTTTTGTTCAGAAACTTCTACGATTTCAAATAATTTTGTTCTCTTCAATGATATTCTTTTGTGTAATGCTATTCAGTGACTTTTGTTCTGTTCCTTTTATTCAGTAACTTTTGTTCACTGATTGTAGTTGATGACTTTTGTTTTATTATACTGGTTCAGTGACTCTTTTTTTCAGATAGTTCTTAATTATCGACTTATGCGACGATGTTGGATACCAAGCTTGACGAACCGTATAAAAAGTTTGCGGCTCATGTTAGCCAGCAGCTTTGCGGAGTCGACTTGAGATGCATTACCTTTTACCTAATATTCCTAATATACCTTTTTGCCATATTCTCCTTCCCCTTTAGGCAGTCTCCACTGTGTAACGCATAACGCTATCACTGACCTTGCCGAAAGTTTTATGCGCGCCGAAGCAGCCCCGAAATCAAATTAGAAAAGCAAATACTAAATTTCCAAATTATGCACGGAGTGCCTCTGCCTGGCGTGCGGGCAAGGGAAAGGTGACTGCCGCTGACTGTTGACTGGGGTCTGTTGGCGTCGTCGATTGTCGAGGTGGAGCTGGAGGAGAAGGCGTGTTGTCAAGCCAAACCGCTCGACTGGACTCGACGCGACGCTCTCAATTTTGTTGCTTATCAAATGCGGAAGCTTTACCGCAACAAACTGGCAACGTATGTTTTCGTTTTATTCTTTTTCTTTTTTTTCTTTTTTGCCTTTGCTTTTGCTTTCGTATGTAAATTTTGGTTTTACTTGCATTCGAAAACTAGAACAAAGAAGCCTCCTCACCTTTTGTGGATTGAATTAATTTTCGAAATGGTGACCCCGACGTCTCTGTTTTGTTTGATATTTCATCTTACCTGCCTTCCCAATGAAACTCTTCAAACAATCTTGGCTCAAGGGCATTTTAACCAATTTCTTGTTTTGTTTTATTTTGGGTTTGTTGCCAAGCTGAGCCGAGAGATCATGAGCTTGTGTGTGTGTGTGTGTGTGTGTGGGTAAAGAGATCACTGATCACACACACATACACAGAGAGAAAATCTAACAATAGAGTTTCAGGTAGCTGGCAAACGGTGAGTCGGTGTAATGGGATACTTATGTTCACTGACCTGGTTAGACATGAGATTTCTTTCAACGAAACGGAAGTCTTTGGCCAACTAGCCAGGACATTGATATGGTACAGATTGATTAACTGGAAGTGAAAGTGATACAAGCTGGACTTTATCAAAGAATCCTGCAACTAACACTTCGAAGATAAAACTTAGCTAGAAGTGAAATTGTTTAAGTGAGCTTGTTTGCCTACTACACACAAGACTAAAACTCTAAACTTCATTTACTTAAGCTAGCAAATGACACAAAAATGATAGGTATATGAAAAAGCTACAGCAATAAAGAGCATAATAGTACAAGTTCTTCGAAAATCCTCTTGCACTTGGTCTTCTAATAACATCAGAGGACTTGGAGTTGATTTTAACTTAGGTTAAATTTGCCTTCTAAAAAATTATGATAGTCAAACATGAAACAAAAGATAATTTGTCAAATAACAACAACCTCCAAGGGAGAAGAAAATGTCATTAGATGTTTAAGAGCTTATGACTGCGCGCTTTATAACAACAATTATGCTTCTAAGACTGTAGGCAACTCTAGTTTAATGTTTGAATTATGGATTCTGCGCCGTTCGCAGCCTCTGTTACTCCACTACGTATAAAATTTTGCTAAAGGATTTGAATTAACAACCATTTGATGGTGCTGGAATTAAAGCGCGCAGTGCGCATAGGCCGTGGACACCCATTCTCGTATGAGCATTTCCAAAAAAAGGTCCACCTGGGCCAAAAAAATTAAAATGGTTAAAAATAGGGAAACAATCAAATTAAACTAATGTAATTATGTAATGTAGATTAAATGTACTTTCGCTATCTAAAATCTTTCTGATGATACAAAGGGCTATACAAGAATGCGTAAGAAACTATGTCAATGCAATTAACTGTAAGTCTTTGCTTCGCATTATAGCAGAAACCACATAAATATGATGATGGGAAAAAAATGTCACGTTCGACATGTCAAGTATCCACAGAGATTAAATTTTTTTTCGCAAAAAATGTACTTAAGATTTTTAAATCAAATAATATACATTTCAAAGAACTGTTAATTCATAATATATTCAAACTATTTGGGCTTAGTTATTGTGTTATATATATCTATATATATAAATCTGTACGCCCGACTGACATATTATCAAGCCAGAGCCTACACGGCTTATCGTACAGGTCTGATTTTTGGCAAAGACCTTCGTTTAGTTATGCACACTAAAAACGAAAATTTGGAAAAATTTTCACCAATTTTCTGAAAAGGCCAATGAAAGGTTTGTATGGGGTTATAACGGTTGTTTCGCTGTAGTTATTTTATATTACAAATGTATTTTATTTACACTTTTGAAATGGAATCGTCAAGAGTGGGCAGCCCATATGAGAAACATTGTTCTCTCATTTTGCATTCTCCGTGTCCATGCCGATTTTGTTTAAACAGAGGGTCTGTAATGGTGTGCCTCATGCTGAAACACATAAATGCAGATCTTTACGCATTTGCAGAAAAAGTGACAAAAGCCTTTTCTGCAGATGTCTTCGTTTCAAACCTCACTTTTTGGGCGTCATCTTGCAAAGCGTAGAATCAACCACAGCGGTGTGTCTAAAGAGTTACACTTGTATCTTTATATAGCTGCTCCCCAAAACCACTTCTGTTTTTGTCACGTTCGAATAGCTTTCAATTTGGTCATTATTTTGGAAACTGAATTTCACTTGATATACAGTTTAACACTAATTAAAGAGCCGAGAGCTATATTATACAGTAAAGTACTTTTTTCATTTTCAATGTGTCCGACGGTCACGGTTCAACAGAATGGAAATGCCCATATACAACTTAACAGAGTAAAATGTAAGTTTATCTGTCACAATGAACCAAATGCCTAAGTACGAATTAATCGTAAAGTGCATCGAAATTAAACTTAAAAATGTTAAAGACCTTATGTTTCGTCGGACTTTTCGCCCAGTTTAATAAAAAACCCTGAAATTATAATCAAAGAGATGTCTCTTGTATTTGAGGTTCTGCAGGACGCAAAACGAAATAGCTGTCTCTTGCATATCAACAAAGAGGAACAACTTTATAAGTTTAAAACTTTATACATGAACATTAAAGGAGCAAATTCTCATCAGAAACATTCGAACCAAAATCAAAGGATCAGAGGATCAAAGTATATCTTATATAAATTATGCTTAGTTGGTCTCCCACCCAACTTCCTCCGCTGGGTCAAATCTTACCTTTCCAATCGGTCCCAACGTGTGTGTTTTAAGTCTGCTGTATCTGAAATCTGTTCACGTTTCCTCTGGAGTCCCACAGGGCAGTCATTTCGGTCCATTGTTATTCAACCTTTTCATTAACGACATTCCGCAAGTTCTTTCCCTTTCAACAGCCCTCATGTACGCTGATGATCTCAAGCTATGTGCGTCATTTGACGATCCAGTTTCTCTTCTTCTATTACAAAGTGACTTAAACGCTCCGAGTGCTTGGTGCCGCCTGAATCGTCTTCCCCTTAATATTGCTAAGTGCAATATTATGACTTTTCACCGAACTAAGCCTTATTTCTTCGAATACACCATTCATGGGGAACCGCTAGATCGCATGTACAAGGTCGATGATTTGGGTATACTATTTGAGCCCAATTTGAGCTTTAACAGTCACATCTCTGTGATTTGCAACAAGGCTAAGAGCGTCCTTGGATTTATTAAGAGATGGTCCAAAGAATTCGATGACCCCCACACCACCAAACTCCTTTACACCAAACCTCGAATATGGTTCTTGCCTCTGGTCTCCACATTACCAAATTTACCAGGACAAATCGAATCAGTTCAGAAACAGTTTTTGATTTTTGTCCTTCGTGGCCTAAACTGGGACACCACTATCCACCTACCTCCCTATGAACAGAGATTGCGCCCAATAGACCTTCTATCACTTAAATCCAGAAGAATCTGCCATGCTGTAGTTTTCACCCAAAAACTACTGTCCGTTGAGATTGACTCAATTGCTCTCCTAAGTCTAATTAATTTGTCAGTGCCACTTAGAGCAAGTCGTCACTATATGCCCATCTATCTACCGCCCCGCCTAACGAACTATGCTCATCGAGACACCTTCCGTTGCCTGTGCCTGGTTTACAATGAGTACTATCACCTATTTTCTATAGATAGCTCTCTATTAGACGTAAAGAAATCCCTGATTTCACTCCTCAACTAAAACCCTCCTGCAATGGCTAATACGTACTCTGACCACTTATGCTGTGAGTTGGACCATAGCTGGCTTTTGTCAATAAATTTGTCCCACCGGGTCAGAGTTCGCTATTGGCTTAATCTTAAGTAAAGTACTCTTAATTAATTATTGTTTGACTGAACATTGTTAAACTTACTTCTAAATAAATAAATTGCAAGCATATTTCGTTTGTAACCTAAAAACTAATTTGTTTCGTGAATAACTTGGGTGTTTTTGCTCAGATCTCATTGTGCTTTTCTGAATAAATAGATTTAAGGCCTAAGATAATAAATATTTAGCGATAAAGTTGTAACTTTTAAAGGTTTAAGGGGGAGAAACAAACGGTACATGCAAAAATTTGTATTTCTATATCTTATAGTCTCTGAGATCGACGCGTTTATACAAACCGACGAATCGACTCGGCTGTTGACGCGGATCAAGAATATATAAACTTTATAGAACAGTTTAAAGAGTATACAAATCAGTTTAAGGGTACTTTAGGTGTCATTACAAAAAATTAAATTACACGGATAAATTAATTTTTGAAATTTTTGTTATTGTTGTTTTCCCGTTCAAAGTTGACCAAAGATTTAAAACATAGGCCCATAAGTGCGAAAGTGAAAATGAAAACAAAACTTTGTTAAGAAATGATGTAATTCTGGTGTGAACTAAGATATTTTGGATCGGTCAATAATTAGCAAAGTTAAGAGGATTCAAAGTCAAATTTTCAAAAATCAACTTTTTTTGCCACTCTTTTGGTCCTAGCTCAATTATTTATTGAACGATCGAAAAAAATCGGTCAAATATATCTGAAAAAATTTTGGTTCAAAGTGCGTCAAGATATGGTAAAAGAAAATTTTTTACAAAATTTTCAAATAAAATTGTTTTTTTCAAATTTTTTTTAAAGTTTGGAATGGAACTTGGAATTTCTAAAAAGCCGAGGATCGATAAAAGAATTTTCACATTAGAGGGTCAGGAAAGAGAATTACTTTTGTTTATTTTTGTAAAACATATTGTCGGATCTGCTTGAAAGTTTTAGAGAATGTTTACAAGACCCCTATAGAACGTATTAGCATATACAAAAAAAATTTCTGAATTCTGAATTTTATCATTAAGAAACATCATCTGGATTTTCAGTATATGGTCGGTCCAATTGAACTTTTGAGGCTATTGAAGGATTTAATATCTATTCCAACGAATGTTTCTTTTTGGGATTTCTCCTGAATCATAAAACAGGACAAGTTTTAAAAATTCACCAAACTGACGAAAGATTAAGATGGAGTTGGTCATTCGAGAAAAAGGTAAAAAAAAAAACAAGGATTACTTCATAAGCAAATTAGTAAACGAGCTGAATAGAAGAGCGATTCCATACAGTAATATTGGCTGAATCCAAACAACGACAAGGATACAGAAAAAATTAAGTTTTCCATAATAAGACGATCCGTGGGCGTTTCGTCATGTCACCTGAAATCAGTCCATAATTTATTAGTATTAAATAAATTACGAAAGTCAAAAGATTGAAATATTTATTATCATAGTCGACCTGGAGGGTTGACCAAAAAACACACAAGACCATACTTTCCTCATGGCTATAGGCAATCGATATAATCATTACATTGCAAACTATTATCAAAGTTAAATATTGATACTTTGAAAGCTATACTTCTTTCAATAAGTTTGAATAGTGCTTCTGCTTGTACCTATTTACACACACATATTACATATTTCTGACTCGTTCTGACTTGCACGAGCAAACTTTAATAATCGAACTCGAAACCATTAAACATTGTTTGGGACTCACGTGCAGAAGACGACTGACAATTCATTAATCATCGTATAGATGTGGACACAGATGGCGCAAAACTTTAATCATTGCTGGAGTTTTTGGGGTCCTTAATTATCATCATCATCATCCAATTCCCCACCTAGCAACAAAAACTGTGAGATCAGCGCGCGAAAATTTTCCACAACAAAATAAGAAATGAATGCAAAGGTGTTGGCTAGAAACGGAGAGAGAAAACAAAAACCGTTTGCTGCTTTTCATTATTTTTATCGCTTTTTTCGGGCTGCTCGAAATAGATTTGACCTATTTTCCGTTTACCTCCTCCTGTCTGCTCTTTGCTGGGGGTTTCTACACACTTTTTTTTTTTTTTTGCGCACACCGATTTGGTTTTTGTTTTTTTTTTTTTTGATTGAGCATATTAAAAATTCGTTTGAAATAATAAACTGTTCGGTTTCGGCATATGACTTGCATGGGAAACTTTGAATTCATATGTTAATCTGGGTATGGGGGGATTCGCTAGAATTTCTAATCAGTTGTGATTTATGGGAATCGAAAGTCCATACGATTTGGGGAATAACTTAGATTCAATAATCGAAAAGTATGTATGTGGGAATTATTAATTATGCGCCGAGTTTTGGGTTCCTGGAAATAAAAGCACATGCGTAGGCTGAACAATTATTTGTCACATAAGAGTATTGTGGTGTGTGTGTCTCTCAGAAAAAAACCAAGTCCCTCGAGCCGGAAACCGAAGCGGACTCTTTAATAATAATCTCAATATTGTTAAAGCAAAAAATATATAAACTAGCTGACCCTAAATTGTTTCTAGTAAATATTTTGAAGAATATTTTGGCTGTTGAATAAAAAACAATAAGCGTATTGAGGTTATTGTAGCCGCAACGTGCATCCACACGATTGGTTCGTTTGGCATTGAGCAGCAATGGGCCTTTGATTTTGAAGGTTGAATGAAATTGCTTGACCATTTGCCATTGTATTGTGCATTATTTCTGTTGCTCCGAATGATGTCATTTGGAAACAGTTTTGAATCTGGATCCATGTCGATGAGCAAGCCATTCCGACGAACTCATTTTTGAATTTGAGAGCATGACTTTCGCATCAGCGAAATATTCGATATCTGTCTTATACTCGAATGCGGGAAAAAGGAACGAAGCAGATGTAAAGCCTCGATATACTTGTTGGCTTTGTCGGTCATTTCTTCTACGTGTGTAAACATTTGTCCGGCACGCTTGTCTCTGCTCTAGTTATTGTTGTTGTTGACTTCGCAAAGCTTGTGCCTCTTATGAGTGCGGCGTTCTGACATTGAACTTGTTGATCTGTTCTTGCTGCCCTTACATTTCCGTACACGGCCCAAATAGCCACCCCTACATGTTACACTTACACACACACACAGATAGGTCAAATACAAGAAGACACAGATGAGCAACCTCAAAAGAACATCCACATCTTCTAGCGTTACGAAATACTGTTAAAACCTAAAGTACACCCGCGAAGCCTTGGTTCGCGGTTTATTGGCATTTTTGTACCAGCAACTGCCTTAGAACATTTAGGGTAAAACCAGCTTCATCAAATTTATGAAATTAATTATCTGAGTAGAATGCTTTTTAGTGGACCTCCAATAGTGTTATACTAGTTTTCCTTGATATGAAGCATTCAAAGACTATTTCAATTACCTTTCTGTGGAAATGCCCATATCCAACTTGGATTATCGGACGTTTTAACAGGCATGAGTATTAGAGATCAAATGTTAGCTGCCTCTAAATTTCGAGTGTGGAGCTTAAAATAGTCAGTATTGACATTCATAGTGCGTTTTTTTCGCCTGACCGCATCAAAGGCTACTCAGAGAGAGGCTAAAGTGCTCTTTACTATCTTAGCGCCGGCTTAAGCATACGTTCGGCTCGTGTATGTGTAGGAAGCGAAATGTACCAGTCCTCTGGGGGCAACCGGTGACTATGTTTGTTCATAACTTTTAAAACAAGACACACATACACAACACAAATGAGGCATATCAACCGTACGGCTGCTTTTAGAACTTCGTGGTTCTATCATCAGCAGGCTTTCCCTATCCCCAATGACTGTTTGGGAATTCCAAAGGCAACACACTCGCCACTTGGGAAATATGTTTTTAATATTTCCCCAACTGTCTTCAAGCGAATAGCCATGACATTTGGTAAATGTCAAAGATTTTACTAAATATTAGTCGCTTTCCGAATGACATTTGACGTTTTCAAAATCAAATTATGAATAAATAGTTTAAGTTCTAAACACTAGATGGACCACCTTGTAGATAGATTTAAAAGCCTCACTTCCCCTTCAATCCCCCCCACTTTGTTAAGCCAGTGTTAAGTCCTTTAAAGATCAATGTTTGATTAATTTTTAGTCACTGTTTAATCACTGTTTTGTCACTGTTAAGTGACTTGTTAGTCACTTTAGTCACTCTTAAGTGACTGTTTAATCACTGCTTAGTCACTGTTTAGTCACTGTTTTGTCACTGTTAAGTGACTTCTTTGTCACTGTTTTGTCACTGTTTGGTCACTCTTAAGTGGCTGGTTAGTCACTGTTTAATCACTGCTTAGTCACTGTTTAGTCACTGTTCAGTGACTTGTTAGTCACTGTTTAGTCACTCTTAAGTGACTGTTTAATCACTGCGTAGTCACTGTTTAGTCACTGTTTAGTCACTGTTTTGTCACTGTTAAGTGACTTCTTTGTCACTGTTTTGTCACTGTTTGGTCACTCTTAAGTGGCTGGTTTGTCACTGTTTAATCACTGTTTAGTCACTGTTTTCTTCATTTGTAGTCACGTTGTAGTATATCTTTAATTACTGTTTAGTCACTTTTTAGCCAATGAGAAGTCACTGTTTAGTCTCCGTTTAGTCACTGATCCCCCTTTTTCCACCTCATTCATCCCCTCTTTCCACGTTCGCCTCTGCAAACTATCTTGTGGATGGTCGTCACGTGACGCTGAAATCAAATTGGGGGTAATCCTGCCAAAAACCTTTCGCACTGAAATTAAAAAGACAACAAATTTTCGTATTGACTTTGTAAAAAGAAACTGTGTGTGTATATAGAAACCCGTGTAAATAATCACATCGAAGATTCACTCTTAAAAATTCTCTAAAACTGCGCTTGATCCGCCAAAGGTAAAATATATTTTTGAGTATCGAATTGTTTTGATATGCATTTATTTTAGTTTAAGTTTCGTCTGGGACGGGCCCGTTGCAAATTGTGTGCCAATAAATCTTAGTCGACTTAGGACGGTACAAATGAAAGACGAACTCCTCCTTCCTTTTTTAATTATATGTGAATGGGGCAAAAGATCAAACTACTCAAAAGCCGAGTGGATGTGGCCCAAGTAGTAAAAATCAGTTCAGCTTTGTTGGCCAAGAAAATAGAGTATCTTAATGTCGTCTCACTAAAGATTCTAATACATTGTTTAAATTTCGTTTTGTGCGTATGCCTATGCGTGTGGAAGCAATACAGAAATAGCGTTTATTTTTTTTTAAATGCGAAATTAAATAGATATAGATACGCAGCTATGTGAAGACGCATGCTAAATCCATACATACATTTGTCTTGTATATATACAAAATAAATAGAAGCCGTGTGTTGTCTAAACACACACACACACACACACAGATACAGTCTTAGAAATAGCACAAGAAAGGTATTTTTAGCACCAAAGCAAAATTCAAACGGTGCGTGCATCTATGAGATACACAAAAGGCCAACGAGCAATATGCTCAATCTTATGGTAGATCTATTAGCCACACTCGCACAGGGGATAAGGACAAGAACAGGGAGCGGATTTAGGACAAGGTGCATGCATAATTGGCCAACCTTGAACTGGCTTAAACTCTCTTCTCTCTCGCTCTTTCGCCCACCCTCAAAATGTAAATGTGTCCTGCAATCTGTTGCAGTAAATAATATTAATTCTAGCGACAGATGGACTGATGAGGGAAATGAGGGGTGGCTGAAGGGCTCAATCAATCAATCAATCAATCAAACCCCCCGAAACAAAGAAGCGACATTTATTACAATTTATGAGCGCCACAAACGGGGATGAATTATCCTACAAAAAATATAAAAGTAAATCTAAGCCTAATCCTCTTGGAACATACAAGCTTACAAAGCATCATATGAGATATCATTAGGTCCCGTTATTTCACTCAACACAAAACTTTTGATTCAGCTTTAAAGGGTTTGTTCGGAAAGTAATAGGACTGATTCTCTTCCGCCTCGACTGTACTTTAGAGCGGCAGAGGGCGTTCCTAGCTAACGAACGAGCGACTGAAAAGTCAGGACAGGCATTTTGTGCGATGTGTTTCTGGGAGTGGTGCAGCGAAATGAGCAATTCCAAAGTGAGAACGATGCTCATTAGCTTTTTTTGACATCAAAGGCATCTTCCTCCATGAGAAGGAGCCTATTTAGAAAGTTTTAAACTTTTCGGACAAACCCCGTATTCCATTTACTTCCATGTTACAGTGAAACTCTGTGATCAGCGGCTAGACTGGGACAATGAACAGAAAATCAAGCTTCTTGAATGGCCAGCACGTTCTTCAGACATGAATCCAATTGAGAACATGTGGCGTATGCTTGCAAGTCGTTTTTATGCTGCCGGATGAAAGTTCAACTCGACGGAAGAGCTTCGAAAAGATTCAGAGTTCGAATTCATTATAAGTGACATCCAGTTAGGTATTTTTGAGCTCATACATAAGTCTGCCTATGGGCTTTCATTAAATTTCGCTGTAGAAATGGAATTTTATTTATAAAAAATGCAATAGAAATGGTTATAGTTTAATAAAAAATTTTCATATTGTTGTCAAGGCTGCAAACATCTAAAATTTTACAGAAGGTTCGGTTCAGGGGTTTGAACTAGGGTTGTCAATATTTTATCGATATATTGATATATCGATATTTTGGTTGAACGATACGGGTTATTCCGATATGATATTTTTTGTACCGATATAGGCGATTATCGATATTTTTATAAACGATATATCCAAAAACGTTACTATGGTAATTGCTGGAGCAAATTGTCATAACAAGACTGTCGATTTTCTTCTGGCCAAAGCTTATAGAAAAAACGAAATCTTCATAAAATTTTGTTCAAAAACCATGGGTCTAAAATGAATTTCTCCATTCAACTTGATCCAGGTACGGTATTTCGGCATAGATTTGGTTCTCTGACACGTTATTTTATCGTAGAAAACCGATTTCTAAGTTGAAGAAATAAAAATACTTGTTTTCAGTCCTGTTGGAAAAGCCAAAATCTTTGTCTTCTATATTTGAGTTGAATTTGCGCGGGCAAAGAATTCATTTTAGACCCATGGTTTCTTGGTGAGATTTTCTGCACTTATACCCTTTTTTCTTCGTAGTGCTAAGTAATCTATATAAAGTCGTCGAAGTAAAATATATATAAAAATTCTTTTTCCAGTCCCGTTCAAAAAGACAAGATCCTTAAATATCTATAATATTTGAAAAGGATTAGGAATTCATTTTGGATTCATGGGATCTTAGTGAAATTTTCTTATAATTTTCCGTAGATTCCGCCATAATAATCTAGTTTCAGAAGATTAAGTCACTTAAGTTATAAAGTTATTTCATTACAAAAATAAGATATAACGGCGACTAGAAATGGTCACTTGGCGGTAAGGACTTTCCTTAAAAACTGTTCACTTTTATTAAGTTTTAGAAAATAACGATATATCGATATATCGATGTTTTCTGGGACCGATATATTAAATATCGATATTGAAAATGTTGATTTTTGATATTATCGATATTGATATTTTGAGAAATATCGACAACCCTAGTTTGAACCTCGGTTTGCTAGAACATATATGAATTGATTCGACTTATATATACTTAGCTACTTTATAAAATAATATTCTATATTTCAATAATGTAATTTTTGTAATAAAATTCAACTTTCAACTTTTGAGAACTGCTTAGTTTAAGGTAATAAGCATTATATCTTTTAGGAGCTGTTGATCTATTCCAGCTCTTATGTCAGAAAGACCAAACTTAACTGTTGAATAGGCCCGTTTAACTGATACCTGAGTTGCTGAAACAGCAAATATAGTCAGACCTTTCCAAAATTTTAAAACATTTATCCATGTAAAAATTTTTTTTGGCCCTTTTTTCATTGTATTATTGTGGTATCAATTGGGTTTGTGGTTCGACCGTCTTTCCTTTCTTTACACTTTTTGGATCAGGTTCTCTCCTACGCGTTTCGGCAAATATATTGTCTTCTTCAGGGAGTCTGTACATTTTAATATACTCTGAGGTAATTTTCTCAACATTATAAATAACCCATTATTTACAGATTTGAAATTTATTATGTGATTATCAGGTCTGTTCTCAATTCTACTTCGGTCTTCGAATTTAGTTTTGAATTGGCCATTTTACTTTTACAAATTTATGTGGAAGATGGCAAAGAAATCGAATCCACTCAGACATGTCCGTCTGTCTGTCCGTCCGTCCGTATGAACAGACAGATCTCAGAGATGACAAGAGATAGAGGTTTGGCATGTATGGAACAAATGCTTCTTATACTTGCAGGCAGATAAAAATTATTTTCAATTTTTGCCACGCCCCCTCCCGCCCCCGCAATTTGGAAAAAACGTTATATCTCGTACAGTTTTAAAAATAGACAATTTGTACCTTTCAAAAATAGTTAGTAATTAAAAAATTGAATCGATTTGCTGAAGAAATTATAAAGATCGGATGAGCGGTTCTCAAGTTATGAGCAAATAAGTAAACTACCTTCCTCCCACCCTTTCTTAACTAACACCGCACAATCTTAAAGAGAGAGAGAGAGAGAGACACTTAGAGATGAGCGCAGCACCACCATTGGATTCAGCTTCTACTCCACGTACAAAGTATGTTATAGTCGGGCTTGACCGACTTTCTCACAGGTATATTGAAATTGTCCTGATGTTTGTAACGCATAGAAGGAAGCATCTCCGACCACTTAAAGTATATATATTCTTGATCATGATCCCAGTGCGAGCAAGCTAGAAAATCATCATTTAAAGCTCTATTGGCAGCCAGAAAAAATGACTCTCTGAACACAAGAGTACAATACCAGCAGGCAAACACAGTGTACAAGACTCTGTGTAAGAGTAAGCAACAAAATTACTACCATAGAATGCAGCAAGACTTCAACAATGTGAGAAAAAGCAAGGACTTTTGGGAGCTGGCGAGAAAACTAAACGGTCAAATTGTAAGAAGGAAAATAGAAGCTGATACTGCAGCACTAGCCACGCACTTTCACACACTTTTGTACACACCGGACCAAACAAACACTCCACGGTATTTTCTCACTACACCTGCAAATCATTTTCTGGACAGAAGCATAGAAGTTGATGAAGTTGAGATAGCTAAAAAGGCACCTGGGATCGAACGCATACCAGCAGAGTTTCTAAAGAACGCGTCACCAGAGTTCATAAAAAGCATCACAGAAACATAATTGTATTTTTGACGGGGGAACAGCACCCGAGTCCTTTAGAAAAAATTTGGTCTTCCCAATATACAAAAAAGGTGACCCCAAATTACCAGCAAACTACAGAGGAATATCGTTTCAAAATGCAATGGCAAAAGTGTACGCATCAGTACTGCTGCGGCGCCTGACAACTTGGGTAGAAGACTACAAGCTCTTAAGCGAGTATCAAGCGGGTTTCAGGAAGGGATATAGTATTTATACTAACCACCATTGCAAAATCATACCTCGAACAAAAAAAGAAGCTCTACTTGTTTTTTGTTGATTTCAGCGCAGCCTTTGTTTAAGCTAGGTAGCTTAGGACTGTCAACTAAATTCATAATGTCGATTAAAAGCTTATACGAGAATAATACCACGACAATATGGGATGGCAGCAAATGCTCGGAGTGGTTTCAATCAAACACTGGAGTCAAACAAGGATGTATTTTAAGCCCGCTGTTGTTTGCACTTTATATAGATGACCTCCATACAGGGCTTCCAGGCGGAGCGGTCATAGGTGACACGAAATGCAAAATTTTAATGTATGCGGATGATATGGTGCTGATGGCGGAAACCCCGAGGGAACTACAATGCATGATAAATAAGACCGCAGAATTCTGTGATAAATGGAGTCTTCGAATAAACTGTGAAAAGTCAAAAATCCTAGTAGTTCGTGATGGCAGGGGGCGAAAATCGAAACTTGAACAGTGGTTTCTTAAGACAGAACAACTCGATATTGTACAGGAGTACTCTCACCCACAATATGGATATGGAACGGCACCTCATCAACAAACGCAAGGAAGCCACAAGAGCGATAAACAGCTCATGGAACACTTTTCACGGGAAACGGCAAATAAAAGCAAGCGCCAAATATAAGCTGTTTGAGGCAACATCGGGTGCGATTATGTTTTATGCATCAGAAATATGGGGACTTAACGAGTATGAGGAAGTTGAAAAACTAAGTCACATGTATTTAAAAAAAATATTCAAACTCCCACAGAACACTCCCAATTACGCTTTGCATTTGGAAACCGGTTTACCCACTCAATACCACTCTACGCTCAGCAGACATTTCAAATATATGGCGAAAGTAATGCGACTTACAGATCAAAGACTGCCAAAGATTCTAGCCAAGCACCTACTAGAGAAAAAATCCCAATGCTTTGCAGTATGGCAATCGCTTTATGCCGAGTACGGAGCAGAATTCCACATCGACGATGTCGAAAGCAGATGCGAGATGCTGCAACTGGGTTACAAACCTCACAACTAAAACTGTTATATGGGTCATTCTTTTATAAACCGAACAGCAAAAATTTTTTTTATTTTTCATTTTAATAAAAAAAAATCCGAAATTAGATCTCGACATGCCCACCAAAACGTAATTTGCGGTTTTGCACAAAAATTTTTTGTTAATTTTATAAACAATTTCAAAAATCGTCAAAAACGAAAAAATGGAAAAAAAGCGTTTTTTAAAAACGTGATATCTCAGGTTTGGTTTATCGGACAGGTCTCAAGTTGATATCGATGGAAAGAATTTTACTGTATCTACTCAAATTATAATTTTATAGATTTTTAAATCATTTAATAATATTAAGTAAAAGTTGCTAAAAATTATATATAATTTTATCTCAGTGTTAACCACCATGTTAAAGCTTCTGAGGATATGCAATTAATTGCTCTAAATATAACTTAAGTTTTGGTGTTTTCAAAAAGATGGAGACTTTTATAGTTTAAAAGTTATGAATTTTTAAAGTTATAAACAAATTAAAAGATACCCTTGAAAAAAAGCTTTGCCACGCAGTCGGTTTTAAAGCTTTTTTGATTGAAACTTGACAATTGTGCTTTATATTCATCAAGCTTTCCAAAAATGTCAACATCGCGCGGATCGGATGACTATATCATATAGCTGCCATACGAATATTATGATTAATTGAATTTTGTTGTGAATTAGGGTTACCAGAGCTTGCAAAGTAATTTATAACACTACTAAATTCAGCATTTGTATGGCAGCTATATGATATAGTCGTCCGATCCGCCTGATGTTAACATTTTTAAAAAAGCTTGATAAATATAAAGCTCAGTTGCCAGGTTTCAACCAAAAAGCTTTAAAACTGACTGCATGGCGAAGCTTTTTCAAGGGCATCTTTTAATTTGTTTATAACTTCAAAAATTCATAACTTTTAAACTATAAAAGTCTCCATCTTTTTGAAAACACCAAAATTTAAGTTATATTTAGAGCAATTAATTGCATATCCTCAGAAGCTTTAACATGGTGGTTAACACTGAGATAAAATTATATATAATTTTCAGAAACATTTTCTTAATATTATTAAATAATTTAAAAATCTATAAAATTATAATTTGAGTAGATGCAATAAAAATCTTTCCATCGATATCAACTTGAGACCTACCCGATAAACCAAACCTGAGATATTACGTTTTTAAAAAAACCCTTTTTTCCAATTTTTCGTTTTTGACGGTTTTTGAAATTGTTTATAAAATTAACAAAAAATTTTTGTGCAAAACCGCAAATTACGTTTTGTGGGCATGTCAAGATCTAATTTCGGATTTTTTTATTAAAATGAAAAATAAAAAATTTTTTAGTTGATCGGTTTAAAAAAGAATGACCCATATATGAAGCAATACTTTTGAAATATGTAAAACATCTACAAGAATGGCAAACGGCACTGCCAAGCCAAATACTATGAATAAATATATACTATACTACTACTACTATTCTTGATCAGCATGACGAGCTGAGTTGATATAGCCATGTCCGTTTGTCCGTCTGTTTCTATGCTATCTCCTCCGTCAGTTTTAAAGCTATCATAACCAAACTTTGCACGAAGTCTTTTGGTACAAATACGCTGCACATTTGTCGGAACCGGCCGGATCGGATGACTATAGCATATAGCTGCCATAGGAACGATCAGTCGAAAAACTAGTTTTAGTAAGAAAAACTTTTTTGTTTTCAATGTTATCGCTCCCAACGCTTGAATTTATAAGTTTTTTATGATTTTACATAATTTCACCAAAACTTGTCGAAATCGGACTATTATATAGTATAGCTGTCATACAAAAGTTAGGTCTGAAAAAAAGTTTTAGTAAGAAAAACTTTTTTGTTTTTAATGTTATTGCTCCCAACGCTCGTAATCATAAGTTTTCAATGATTTCACATAATTTCACCAAAACTTTTCCAAATCGGACTACTATATAGTATAGCTGCCATACAAAAGTTAGGTCTGGAAAAAAGTCTTGTGAGAAAAACTTTTTTGTTTGCAATGTTATCGCTCCCAACGCTCGTATTTATAAGTTTTCAATGATTTTACATAATTTCAACAAGATTTGTCGAAATCGGAAAACTATATAGTATAGCTGTCGTACAAACTGTCAGGGTATATAAACTTCGGTCGAGCGGAAGTTAGCTTGTCTCTATTTTTTGCTCATAACTTTAGAACCGCTCATGCAAACTTTATCATACGTACGTGGTAAAAGTAAAGCTACTGTTAAATTAACATGCTGTTATGGATTTTGTTCTGTTAACCTTAACTTTCTCTTGTCCACTTTCTATAGTTTGATCAATAATGCATTTCATTTATAGAAACCGTACGTTAAAAGGCAACTGTTAACTTAACATGCTCTGTTATTGTCGCAATGTCGTATTGTTTAGTTTGATGAATAACCACCCATTTATAATTCATTCCATTCACCTGGACTTTTCTCTATTTCCCCTCTAGACAAACAACCGTAACTTGCATTTTATTTCATTTCAATTGGTTTCCCTTTTTCTTTTGATTTTTTTTTTTTGTCAGGAATCTCTTTGGACAGGAAATGCTTTCAAAGTGAATTCCACTTGTCATGGTGTAACAAATTGTTTGTTGGCCTGGCCCGAATTGAGGCCAAAAACTCGTCTGAACTGAAACTGTCTGTCATCAGGATGCTGTGACAAATGGTCTAAGAAATATCCTTGTTGCAACTAAATGGTATAAAAAGAAAACTTTATCAAGGTGTGTGGAGTGGAGTGGAGTGGGATGGGGTGGGGTCTCTTCAATTAGTCACTTACTCAGGTAATTTCCCTCGAGTCGCGTAATTTAGTCTACAGCGCATAATAATAACAATAATTGCATCAAGCTGATTCATCGTTAAACTGAATAAAGGGAAACACCTGCCGCTACTTTGGGTCAGGTAGGCGCCAGCTCTACTTCTTCTTCTTCTGTTTTGTGGTCATAAAAAAATGTTATCTATTTATCTACTTACTTAAGTTTGTCAACCCTAAGAAGTTGTTTTATGGGTTTTGCACTATTTTTGTGTTTTTATGGCCAACTTTCACTTAACCCAGGACGGGCATAGAATTCTGAAAGAAGAGTATTTCTACATAAAAAGCCAGGTGTGTTGATGCTTGGCTAAATCTCTCAAAATAAAATTAAAATTTTCCATTTAAGCAATCCTTGCTTTTTCCTTATCTCAGTTGTCTACCAACTAGCTTCATTATTGTTAACTCATTTTACTTGAAACTACACAAACTTTCGAGAGTCACAAAAATTTTTATGTTAAATCTTGGAAAAATGTTTGAATTAATATCGATTAACAAGGGACTTGCACGTCTTACGCGTGGAATTGATTTGAATTCGTATTCCATATGGACCTTCTGCCCGATGTCGCGCTATAATCAAGTTATGGATGTGCTCGAAACATGTAGTCCATGTCGCTCCGAATGGTTTTCCTACATCTTTTGGGCTGTCGTTGTATTGAGCTGCATTGGCATTTTCGCCTGCGGAAGGGAATTTATGCGTATCTTTTGCTGTCCCAATTCTCGGATTAGCATGTGGCGTGAACGTAAATTTTATGTGCTTGGCTATACATTTCTAAGGAAGGGACGTATGATGGGATCATTGGTGATGCTAAATGCTTGGATAGTGCTTCTATATGGCATATTTAAGGTAAGAGAGAGAGAAAACAAATGTAGGCAAAAACACTTTCGTAGTGTTATCTATCTAATATCTAGACTGCAAGTTTGCTCAGTCGAACCAAGTACTTCGTCACGAACTCGAACCGTTCGAACCCTCGACAGAGCCACACACAGGGCGTGGATCGAACCTGAGCGCCATAGCAACGCAACTGACAGCGAAGAGAGACTGATCAAACGTTGCACCATGCTCGGCATATTTTGGGCTCTCTTTGTCCGCTCACGCTACACCACTACAAGCGCTCGACTAACTTAGTTCTGTGACTGTGTTGCACTGAGAAAAATTCATCAATGCTCTTTGCTTAGCAATTGTGCTCTGCTTCTTTTCAACAAATCAGTTTAATGGCATTAATCCAGGTTCACCTGAGCATTCAACGTTGACCAAATAAAACCCGACTATAACATACTCTGTACCTGGAGTAGAAGCTGAATGCAGTGCTGGTGCTGCGCTCATCTCTAAGTTTCTCTCTTTCTCTCTCTCGCTCTCTTTCTCGCTCTCTCTCTCTAAGATTGTGCGGTGTTAGTTGTAAAAGGGCGGGACCCCTACCCGAGGGTCCTAACTTGAGAACTGCTCATCCGATCTTTATCATTTCTTCGGCAAATCGATACATTTTGCTAAATACTAACTATCTCTAGAAGGTACGAATCGTCTATCTTTAAAACTGTAGGAGATATAATGTTTTTTCCAAAATGCGGGGGCGGGAGGGGGCGTGGCAAAAATTTAAACTAAACTTGATCTGCCTGCAAGTATGGGAAACATTTGTCCCAAACATGTCAAACCTCTATCTCTTACCATCCCTGAGATCTGTTTGTTCATACGGACGGACGGACATACGGATATGGCTATATCGACTTGGCTGTTGATACTGATCAAGAATATATATCGCTAAAATAGTTTTTATCTCCAAGGTTTAAGTTTAGTTTTCTATAGCTCGTTCGGGAAGTGCTTTGCACCGCCAGAGATATATACGAAGTCCTCATTGAGTCGTACATTTTTTGGATGATCTCTGAATGCGAGTTTTTCCATGTGGTGTTGTCTGAGAGGTTAATGGAAACATCTAGCTCACTGCCTATTCTTTCCCCACTCTTGGAAAAACTGGAGCCTGTTCTCAATGAGATATCTTGTTACCATTTTTGGAAGTCGACTGTCTGGCATGCTCATCACCCTTTGAAAGTAGTTGAAGTGCAGTCGCAGTGTGTCCAAATACAACGGGCCTAGTCCTGTTTCGATGTGCAGTGCATAGTTTGGCGTACTTCTAGGTAGTCTAAAAACCTTTTTTAGAAAAAAGCGCTGTAGTTTTTTAGCCCCATATTTGAGCGGCGTAAAACATAATGGCTTTGGACGTTGCTGTGAAGTATTTGTACTTAACACTATGCGCCACTTCTTGTTTACCAAGCAGTGACTTCCAGCAGGTGTTGATTGCCTTTATTGATTCGCTCAGTTTATCTCGCATGTGTCTCTTAAGCTGCATGTTCTGCTCAATTACCACTCCAAGGTACTTATAGTGAGAAACTTTCTCCAGTACTTCCCCGTTCAGATGCCAGTTTTCGGTTGCTGTCGTTCACCCTCTACCATCGCGAATCGTCATTACTTTTGTTTTAGAGACGTTGATACTCAGGCTCCACTTTTGACAGTAGCTGTGCAACGAGTTTAGCATATTTTGAAGGCCTTTGGGTGATTCTGACATAACGACCATATCGTCCTTAATTGTCTGACCTGCAAATTTGATTCCTCCAGGAAGAAAAGGGACTATATCGTCTATATACAAAGAGAACAGTAGTGGACTAAGCAAGCAGCCCTGCTTGACACCTGTATTGTTTTCAAACCATTCTGATAAATGTTTACCATCCCAGACTGCGCTCATGTTCTCGGAGTATAGCTTTTGTATTATTTTGCAGACTTTTGACGATACTCCTAGTCCATTTAATTTGTAAATTAAGCTGTGCCTGTTGATAGTGTCGAAAGCTGCCTTGAAATCGATAAAACATAGGTACAACTTCTTTTTTTTCCTTCAGATAATGAATATACTATCCACTGTACTATATCCTGCTCTGAATCCCTCACTTAATAATCTGTTTTTGGAAACCCAACATGTGAGACGATTAAGTAAAATAGTGCTGAACACCTTGACCATAACATTAAGGCATGAAATGCCCCTATAATTTGCAGCTATGGTAGAGTCTCCTTTTTTAAATATGGGGTATATGATATTTTTCCTGAAGCTTTGTGGTACAAGAGCCGTTTCAAAAATTTTATTAAGCTCAGTGGTGAGAGCGTAAAGATAGTCCTACGTGGCGCATTTAAGAAATTTGGCAGGCACTCGATCTTCTCCTGGTGCTTTGTTTGATTTAAGGCCTGAGATTGCCCGTGCAACTTCGCTTAAGGATATCAGCGCATCCAGTTTTTCATTGTGAATAATGGTCTCAGAATTGGGAAAGGGGTTGCCAACGCTGGGATTGTTTAATAGGGAGCCAAAATGTGCAGCTAAATCCATTGCAGAGGCATTAATGTGAGTTTTTGCTGACGCTCCAGCCCAGAATCTTTTGCTGTCCGTGATTGTGGCCAGAGTATAAGAACTAAAAATAAAAACTAGGCTTCGACGGGAATTTGAACTCACGACTTCGGCGTGCTGAGTGAATGTCTTACCGCTGAGCTACAAGGCTTGGTGCTGTTGGGGTGTCTTCATTCTTAAGCATCAGCTCAATAGCCGTGTGGTCTAAATTGACGTCGTCCATGTGCTTCAGTCTTCGTGGTCCCTGGGTTCAAGACCCAGACCAGGTAAAGTAATAAAATTTTTTAAATTAATAATTTTAATACATTTAAGCTACAGCTTAGAGGTCGTCCCTTCCTTCCTTCCACGCCCTTAACGAGAAACCACCACCACCAACCAGAATGCAGGAGGAGAGGAGGCTTCTCCACATTCACCTATCTCTCTATATATAACTATGGTTAATATTTTTTTACAGGATCTTAGTCGCCGGCAAATCGCCTAACCGTTCATGTGTGAGAACAAAATGTTTATAGCATAATGTGAACAAATGTTCATGAATATCGAAAAAGCGTGCTTAGCAGACTATTTTCAACAAAAGTTCATGATTTCGTTACAATTTTTTACTGTTTAATGTGGTCACAGGTCACACATTTATGGGTTAAAGTAAGAGGAAAGTTTTGGAAAGTTTTCTATCTTCGCTATTGCAAAAGTTGTCCTTCTTTTGTAAGCCTGTGTATTTGCAGGCCCTAAATATTTTCTCTCTCTGTGAGAGCGTGCCCAACGCTATTCTCTTAAAGTTATCTTCCCCCCAACAAAATAAACGAGAGCGTAAGTTAAAGTCGGCTCTGACCGACTTCGATATACCCGTTACTCATGAAAAAACATGTTTAACAGTGTTCCTGCATTCCTTAGGGTGACCATCTAAAAAGTATGCAACATTTTTTTTAGGGTGGGAAGAGGGGTAGAGGAGGGGCTTGGTTCACTTTTTTGCTCATAACTTGAGAACCGTTCATCCGATCTTTATCATTTCTTCGGCAAATCGATTCATTTTGCTAATTACTAACTATCTTTAGAAAGTACAAATTGTCTATCTTCAAAACTGTAGGAGATATAACGTTTTTTCCAAATTGCGGGGGCGGGAGGGGGCGTGGCCAAAATTTGAAACAAACTCGATCTGCGTGCAGATAAAAGAAGCATTTGTCCCATACATGTCAAACCTCTATCTCTTACCATCTCTGAGATCTAGGTGTTCATACAGACGGACGGACAGACGGACAGACGGACATGTCTATATCGACTCGGCTGTTGATGCTGATCAAGAATATATATACTTTATATGGTCGTAAATGATTCCTTCTGCCTGTTACATACATTTGCACGACTTTAGTATACCCTTTTTACTCTACGAGTAACGGGTATAAAAATGAATTTAGCTTGATTCCAAGAGGGAAATTTTTTTAACATTCAAGAACGAATAAAGTTTTTTTTCAAGAGCGTTCGTTTTTGAAATAATTCGTTCTAGACAATCAAATGATTTCATATATTTAAACAAACTTTGTTTTAAATCGGTTAACATAGAAGAAGAAGAGAAGAAGATGTTAACGTTTCCAGATTTTCTTATGCTCTCCATAGATTGCCAAAAGATTCTAAAATTAACCAGATATCCGACATTGATCTATACTTATTAAACTGTAAGCCCGACTGACTCACATATTATCAACCCACAGCCAAAACTGCTTATTCTACAGATTTAAAATTTGGCATAATCCTTTGTGTAGTTATGCAGGCGCGCACTAAGAAAGAAAATCTAGAAAATTTGTTCTCAAAGTGGGTAAAAAAGTCAAAGAAAAGTTAGATGAGGGAAAGAGTAGAGAGCGGTGAAAGATGGAAAGAGTGGTGAGCGGTTGAAGGGGAATTAAAATGCACAATCTTCATATAATATCGCCTAATATGCCTTTTCATTTCTTAGTAATCCGATTACCTCTTACCATTTCAGATATCGCCCTATTATATCACCCCCTGGATAACGGCCACTTGCTACATGCTTACCTTTGATCTATCCATTTGGGTGATTCAAGTAATGACCGGTCGTATAATAATCGAGCTGAGTACCGTCTTTTCATTTGGCTTACCGCTCCTCACGCTGGTTTTGGTCAAGTGTGTCAAACGCGTCATGGAGGATGCCATACGCGGTCATGTGGTTGACTTGGTGCGTGCCTTCTGATCGGGAATCATCATCAACAACATCGAATGTCATCATTAAAAAGGTGGAGCAGCAGCGCGCTTCAGCCGTAAATTAAGCTCAATTAAAGTGGCGTTCTCCTGCGGGTCTGCCCATCTGTCCAGGCCAAGATATCAAAAAATTTTACATATTTCTTTACCAAAAAAAATGATTAAAGCAAAAACTTCATTCGGTGTAAGGGTAGTGCTTCGTTCGTTTGCACCTGTATACACCTGGCCGGCTGCAAGCTGCGAAATCTATACGTAATTAAAAAAGGAGCACGTCCTGGCAAAGGGTTGGGCCAAAAGCCGGTTCAAGTGAAACTGCATTTAGTTGTCGTTTGTGTTGTGTGTTGGCCTTTTTTTCTTTTTTTTCTTTTTTGGGTCCAGTTTCAGTTTATTACAAATTTGGTTTGTTAAGCTCTCTCTAAGTCAATCATTTTGGGGTTTTACGTATAATCTTCGTTTCGATCAAAAATTTGTTAGTTTCTTTCTATTTAGATGTGTGTGTGTGTGTGTGTATAATATATATAAATATTTGTATGTATATATAATTTAATTATAATTGTTAATCGCTTTACTATGCAAATAGTGTATAATATTTTTCATATATTTTATATATAAATTCTAGAAAAAATATGCACAAATTTACAAAAAACTGCTTTTGTTGTCTCTTATGTTAGTTGAAGCCTGTTGAGTGTCGTTTTTTTTTGGGTTTAAAGCTGCGCTGTGTTTTTTTATTAACAAATTTTTATTTTTTTTACTAGTTTTAGTTGGCATCCATGTACATGTGTGTGTGTGTGTGTGTGTTGGGAAATAAACAAACTAAATTTAAATAGTTTACAAAACAAAAGAACAATTTGATATTTTTATATGTTGGGACGTATATGGAATAAGTTTGCCTTAAACTGAAATGTTCAATGTTTCAAGCACCATTTCATTATGAAGAATTGAAATAACATTCCTTATTAGCGCCTCTCGATCGCACACACTGCACTTGTTGCACCGTCTGCTTGTGCGTTCTGGCTCTAAGAAGCATCCCCTCCGTGACTAAAATCTTATATTCCGACTGACTTATTATCCACTCACAGCCCAAATTGTTTTACCTAAAGATTCGAAATGGTCTGAAAATGCTCGAAAAACGGGAATAGAGATACCGGATATAATATCGAAATATCTTTAAACGACTGTCAGAAGGGTTGATCTCAAGCGAAGCCAAAAAAAGGAAATTTGTGGTAAAGAATTTTCGTAATATGGAGCAACAAAAATACAGGAAACGAATTCGTTATATTACGAATGCCACCTCAGGCTTATAATTGGATCCTGCGAACAGCCAGCTCTTCAAATAGCTTGAGGGCAAGCATAATTTTCCCAATCTACAAGAAAGGAGACCCTACATCAGCTTCCAACTACAGGGGTATATCCTGCATAAATGCAGCCATAAAGTTGTTTGCCTCAGTTTGGGTAGCTGAACATAATGTCCTTAGCGAGTTTCAATTCGGATTTCGACGAGGATATTCAACAGTCGATAGCGTATTTGTGCTGACTGCGATTGCCAAATCCTACCTCTCTGCAAAACGAAAGCTGTATATCTGTTTTACTGTTAAAGCTAATCCTCTTGGGAGAATCTACGCGTTTCATAAATATGGTTTCAAGCCTGTACGAAGAAAACACTTTTGCTGTTTGGGATGGATGAGAGCTTTCACACAAATTTCCAAAAAAGAGTGTGTGTCATGAGACGCACGGTACGAGCGAAGCTCTTTACGATGAATCCGATTTAAGTAATGGAAATAGACACATTTGGATTCTGTATAAATAAATGGTAAATTATCAAATATTAAGCCCCATACGGACATCAGAAGTTGCGAGAAGTTACATACAAAAATTGAGGGAAGAAGAAGCAGAAGTTACAACTTCGCCTCTGGAACTTCTTGCATGTACGGAGGTGCGAAGTTGAAAGTTACACTTAACAGACAATGTTGCACTTAGCAGCACATTTGTGGATACTATGTAAGATGGCTGTGGGCCTTATTGTGCTTTGACCAGCTGAAGCAGCATTGAAAATGCACCATGTCAAGTCACTCTTCTTCTACCTGCCTCGATCAGCTGGACTGCTTTTAGCTAAAATGATTTAAAAAGAAAATAAAAAGAACATGGAAGAAAAACAAAAGCGAAAGAATCGTTTGAAAGTGTTTTTTGCATGACATTAAAAATGTTTTTAATTTTGGCGGTGAAAGAGCGAGTTGTAATTTTTGATCTTTTCCGCCCCAACCATTCGGGCTTTAATTTTGTAAACAAGGCTTGGGGAGAAGTGGTCGGGCTTTTACTAAAAATCAACTTGGCATCAAAACAAAATACAAATGATCGAGCAGTGTGACCCACCGCCAATTAAATTAAAAATATTAAAAACATATTTTTTGGCGTAATTTTTTCTTAAGTCTGGTTACACTGCTCTTACGTTCCACGGCGACGAAACAAGAGGTGAAGTTAGCTAAATTACGCACTTCGGATGTCCGTACGGGCCTTTAGGTCACTCTCAAATCACTGTAAAGTCACTGTTTAGTCACTGTTAAGTCGCTTTAAGGAACTGTAAAGTTACTGTAAAGTAACTGTTAGTTCACTACTAAGTCGCTGTTAAGTCACTGCTAAGTCACTGTTAAGTCACTGTTAAGTCACTGTTAAGTAACTGTAATTTAACTGTTAAGCGACTGTTAAGTCACTCTTAAGTAACTCTTAAGTCACTGTTAAGTCGTTTTTAAGTCACTGTTAAGTCAATGTTAAGTCACTGTAAAGTCGTTGTTAAGTCACTGTTAAGTCACAGTTAAGTCCACCAGATCTTCACCATACTCCCACCAGATCTCCACCATATCCCCGACCAGATCCCTACCTGATCCACACCAGATCCAAACCAGAGCTCACTAGGTCCCTACCAGTTAAACACCAGTTCCCCACCACATCACCACCAGAACTCCACCAGATCAGCACCAAATCCCCGCCAGATCCCCGCCAGATCCTCACCAAATCTTCACCTGATCCCCACCAGGTCCCTGCCAAATACCCATCACCTCGGAGGTGACACCTCCCCCTACTTGCACCTCACACTATCCCACTCCACACACAACCCACCTGCTACTACGCGGTAATGGTAAAAGCAGCTGATTTTGCAAATACAAAACAAAAAATCAAAGACATACCCCAAAAGAATCTGTCGCAAAGACAAAATTTATCAAGATTCACTCCCCCAGTCTGACGTCCGTAAAAGAGCTTCGCTCTAATAACACCGGAGTAAAGCAAGAATGCCTCCTGAGCTGTTACCAGCTGTCTTCCGGGAGGCGTTAACATAAATGGCTCCACTACCAAGGCATTAATGTACGGATTGTCATGGATATGCCAAACTGTAGATTGGTCAAAATAGTCACTGCTAAGATGCTGGCAGAAAAGTCCGAAGTTTTTTGACAATTGGCTTTCCATATTTGAGGATCATGATGTACCGATTGACCTTCAATGCATCGGATCATGGGAAAAATCTTACCAATTGTTGTTGGAGAAAGTTGTATGCAGAGAAAGAGACTTATTTCTAAGCCAACCCAGGCAAAGTGTGGTACGAAACACCTACAAAAAACTGGAGCTAAATCTGAACACATTGAACTATTTTCATGACCGGTATGACACTCACGCCATCTCTCTGATCTGTAGGGCTCGCTGTGAGATGCTTGGCCTCTGTGATAACACAGATTGTAGTCTCTGAAATCTGCACGCAACGGAAGACGTCATGCATCTGCTTGGGGTATGCCCAATTTTAACGGAAATACAAAGTGCCCATCTGGGAAGCCGTTTCCTATCGGAAGCAGACGTAATAAACTGGACAGCGCTATCCTTCTTTTTACAACAGGCTCTAAAATATAGAACCGCAATTATAAATGAATATCTGTAACTTTCCCAAAATCGAATTATATATCTTTCCCTTTATCTTGTCTTGGTCAATGCAAAAATCGAATACTGTGTTCTTTGTTTAAAACTATTGTTTGTTATTTAACTAAAACAATGTGACAAAAACCTCAAATGTTATGGCTGACGGTTAAAAACCAAGCCACAATTTATATAAATAAATACCATACTACTACTACTACAATATTAAGAACTATGTTGTAGTTCGACAGTATATTATAGTATCTTATTTTGGTGTCGGCCTTAAAAAGGAAAATTGTCTAAGGGCATTCTTCAAATTAACTCAACCTAATATAAAGCTTACTGACTTTTCGAACAGTCATTTTCTATCGTTTCGCTGGCCGAAACGTATTTAGAGTCATTCTCGGTTGGACCGGTGGTTTGCGAAAAGCAAAAAGAGACCAATTTGGAATTGAGAGCACGAAAACTAGACCGCAAACTAGGGCAATTGAGAACATCAAAGTTAAAAGCTAAGCGACACATTGGTAATATAATAATAATCTCAAACAGAGGAGCACGATTTAGAAAGACATCTCATTGATACTGTTGCTCACTTAAGTGTGATTCATTTTTAATTATTCTTATTAAATTGAAAACCCCAAAAATCCTGAAACTAAAATTTTTTATCATTAGCCATTGGTAAATTTTGGGTTCAAACAATCGAACATGAGCTCAACAAATATTTGGTTGACCATACCTAAAATCTCACAATGCTTATTAATTGGACACTTATTTTTCCCGATTTTGGAAAATCATGTTCTCTTATCCGACATACTTAACAAAGTAATTAGACAAGCGATGTTTTGATTTGGGTACGGAAAATGTAGTGAAAAAAACCATGTTTCCATGTTTCCGGTGAAACTGGTAATACTATTTTTGATCCAAATGGCTTGAAACTCGTTCAATTACCACGTTCCTCAAAGTAAGGGCAGGTGTGGAGCCGATGGGTAAAAAATTCAGTTTGAGTAAAAAAAAAAATATAATTATCCAAACGTTATTTTGGGGTGGAATTTCGTGTTAAAGCCCCGTACGGAGAACGACAGAAAATTCCTTTTGTCACAGTATTTCATATAATTAGAAACACCTTGGCTTTGCTTTTATGCTCATGTGCTGTTAGAAATGGTTTCTAGCTAGAATTTTCTGTCATCCTCCGTACGAGGCTTAAGAGGCTTTTAAAACGGCCATGGATATCATTGAAAACAAGAACAAATATCAAATATCAATTTGAAAAATCGAGAAACGCTATGTTTTGTTTGTGTGCCAAGATTTAAGTCAAGTACTTAACACAAGATTTTCCCCCCTATTTAACCATAAATGGTTGACATTGTCACCTACTTTAAGGATAAATTTCCGAATTCGATTAATCGAAATTGGTAAGACTTGTGATTTCTACGAAACGCTTAAAGAAGTCAGAGGATCGAATGAAGGTAATTGGGATTATAAAGTTAAAGTTTAAATATCACAGACGGTTTTTGGAAGCGAGAACATTGAACAATTTCGATTCCGCATGATTTGATCGAAATCGAAAACGGAAACAGGCCTGTATATTTTATAGGACGCGCTTACATGCATAACTAAATAAAGGTCCATGTCTAATCTTAGATCGATCTTGGCTGTGGGCTGTTAATCAGTCAATCGAGCCAAGAGATTTTTATACCCGTTACGGGTATACTAAAGTCGTGCAAATGTATGTAACAGGCAGAAGGAATCATTTCCGACCATATAAAGTATATATATTCTTGATCAGCATCAACAGCCGAGTCGATATAGCCATGTACGTCCGTCCGTATGTATGAACACCTAGATCTCAGAGATGGTAAGAGATAGAGGCTTGACATGTATGGAACAAATGCTTCTTATACTTGCAGGCAAATCAAGTTTATTCCAAATTTTGGCCACGCCCCCTACCGCCCCCGCAATTCAGAAAAAACGTTATATCTTCTACAGTCTTAAAGATAGACGATTCGTAACTTCTAGAGATAGTTAGTAATTAGCAAAATGAATCGATTTGCCGAATAAATGATAAAAATCGGATGAACGGTTCTCAAGTTATAAGCAAAAACGTGCCTTTCACCTTAAAAAAATGTTGCATACTTTTTGGATGATCACCCTAAGGAACGCAGGAACACTGGTAAACATGTTTTTTAATGAGTAACGGGTATATCGAAGTCGGTTAGAGCCAACTTTAACTTACGCTCTCGTTATATATGGATATTTCACCCACAAGGACAGATGTTTGTAACGTTTTTCCGTTCGTTTGTTGGTCTGTTTCTCAGCTATCTGCTTCGTCAGTTTAAAAAAAAATCTTAATCAAACTTTGTTCAAAGTCTTTTGGTACAAATACGGTGCACATTTATCGGAACTGGCCGGATCGAATGACTATAGTATATAGCAGAGTTGTATACTTAAATTACCATTACCATTACTATTTTTCACATAATTCAAAATAGTTCCTAATTTCGGTTTTTTTAACCGGTTCGGTTCGGGTTTTTTGGGTCCGTCGAACCGGATCCCTTAGATTTTAGACTCCTTGAACCTGAACCCGAACCGGACCACATTTTCAAAATATTAGGCTCGGTTCACAAAACTAAGTTATTTTTCCAACGTCACATAAGGGAAAATATTGCAAATCTGTAGAAATTTTAGTATAAATGATTGTGTTTTGAACCTTATTTGGATAAATTTGTACGTATATTGATGAGCTAATGGTTACTATAACATATAAAAAGACACCGTCTGAATGGAATCTACACTGCTTTGAAAAAACGTTTTTAATTTGCTTAGCGTGAACCACCCGATCTGGTATCCGAGCATAAAAAAAAAATTTTTTAGATGGGCTCAATGTTTGACTTGATTCGATCTATAGAACAACTGGAGCTTGATCTGTTTTGAGTTTGATCTGTTTGGAGTCACTGAATATTTGAGCTGATATATTTGAACAAAAAACCATTGACCATTTTTTTAAAACATGAATCAAAAGGCCCTTTGACTCCATTCATGCAGAGCTCTAGTATAGTTGTCATACAAAATAAAGGTTTGAAAGTCAAATTACCAAACTAATCCGGTTTGGAGAAATTCGTGTGTTTTACTTTTAGATTCATAATTCATGCTCCAATCACTGCTTAAAACGATGCAAATCAAAAGAATGAACCGCTGCAAACTGAAAAACAAAAACAAAAGATAAATAACAAACACAAAAAAAAACAAACAAACAAACGAAAAAAAGCGCAGTCGCAGCGCAGTTGGCATGACCTTCACCCAATAAAGCGACCGACCACCGCGGTCAGAGTGTATAACCATTTTGCAGTTAAACAATTGCGCACGCCAACCGGCTCTGGCTCTCTCACTCTCTCGCTCTCTGTGTGGCCGGCTACTGACTTTGGTATACCCTTGCCCTCACTTTCCACCCCTGGGGGAAAGAGTATATATTAAACAACAAAAAACCACAACTCACGCTCAACAAGTTTATTAAAATTTTGCCGGTAAAACAATTTTGTTGTTTGTTATTTGCTTTTTTTGCATGCCAGCGTCACATTATAAAAAGCAAATGATTGAATTAAGTTTAATTTTAGAACTGTCTGGCGGAGGCGTGGCATGTGCAACAACCACACTTCCACACTCTCTCTCTCTGGTACTTTACACCCACCCAAATGCCAAATGCTGTTGATTAGAAACGGCGACATATCCAATTTTAACCTCTTGGAAACTGGCGGCAAAAAAAAATGAATCACCAACAACAAAAAAAAAAATGATTCATGGGGAAATGAATATGATGATGATGCCCGGTCCCAGACAACGCCCCAAAGAGCACAAAGTGCAGGCTTACTGTAGCTTATCAAGCTAGTGGCGCCATCTATTGAGTGGAAAAGTATTAAGATCCTTGAGGGTTCATAAGCAAAGATCTCTAAGATGAAGTAAGGCTGAAATGTAAATTTGGCAGAAGGTTCGGTTCGGGGTTCAAGGTTTGAGATTCGTACTTCGCTACGCTAGAAAGATTAAAGTTAAGTGTTGAAAAGGCTCTTTCAACTGATACCTTTGAGGTTATTCCAGGCGAAACTGAAATAGGCTTCAATTTAGATGAAAACTGCTCGCATACGAGAAGACAATTGATCTCGAGGTTGAACATTTGGGAGCCATAATAAGGAAAGCGATCAATGGGGAGGCCCATTTACTCCATTGCCGACATCTATTGAGTGGAAAAGTATTAAGATCCTTGAGGGTTCCTTAAAATAATGGGCTTAAGCAAAAAAAGTTATCTATGGGAAGTTAGACTGAAATGTAAATTTTGCATAAGGTTCGGTCCGGAGTTCAAGAAAGACCAAAGTCAAGTGTTGCAAAGGCTCTTTCAACTGATACCTTTGAGGTTATAACCAGAGAAGTCCAGCACAAATTGGAGAGACTTAAATCGGCTTCAATTTAGATGAAAACTGCTCGCATACGAGAAGACAATTGAACATGTGGGAGCCATAATAAGGTAAGTGGTCATTGGGGGGTCCCATTTACTCCATTGGCGCCATCTATTGAGGGGAAAAGTATTAAGATCTTTGAGGGTTCCTTAAAATAATGGACTTAAGCAAGATATCTATGGGGAGTTAGACTGAAATGTAAATTTGGCAGAAGGTTCGGTCCGGAGTTCAAGAAAGATCAAAGTCAAGTGTTGAAAAGGCTCTTTCAACTGATACCTGAGAAGTCCAGCACAAATTGGACAATTTAGACCAAAACTGCTCGCATACGAGAAGACAATTTAACGCCCATTTTACTCCATTTCGTCCCTAAAAAGTGTAAACCAACTGAAAAATCCAAAATAAAAAATCCAACGAAAAAGGTGTTCTCTGTGGTATGTTGAAATATTTATTGTATTCATAAGCATAAATTTTGAAAAAAAAAATTAAACTTTTTCTCTCTCTCTTTCTGTCTATATCAAATATATAAATGTTGTGTGTGTGTGTGTGTGTAAGAGGTACATATTTTTTTTTTTTGTGTTTTTTACATTTATAAATTTTTTATGCATTAATAGTTAACTACATAACGAGTTAAAAAAATATTAATTAGATAGTTTAAGAAAAAAATAAAGTATATATATATATATATTTATCGTGTATTTGGGGGGAAAAAAAAAAAAAAAAAAAAACGTTGGTAAATCCAAAAATTGTTTTCAGTTTCTAAGTGGGAGGGGGGGGGGGGGGGGAGGGGGCGTAACACTAGGATAATAATAATAATAATAGGTAGTATAAAAAATGTGTAAAATAAAAAAAAACTATATAAATTTTTCCATTTTTTTTTGCGTTTTTGTTTTGTTTGTGGTTCTTGTTGTTGTTGTTGTTGTTGTCGTTCTTGCGAGGATTTTAGAGGTTTTGGTTGATCAACATATGTAAAAATGCATGTACAATAATTATAAATTATAAATATGTATATAAAGGTTTTTGTTTTTGTTTTTTGTTTTTCAACTTTCTGTTTTTGTGGTTCATATAAATTTGTACGTTTTGAAATTTGTTGTATGTATGTATGTAGTAAGTAAGTGTAAGTATGTATGTACTATAGGAAATTATTTGCATTCGTAGGTTAGGGGGGGATGGGGGTCTGCCGTTTAAAATTTAACGAGATTTCTATGTACAAAGTTTCTTTTTTGTTTTTATATATTAAGTAGATAAAGTTGAAAACTTTCTTTTGCGACGGCGCCTAAGGACTTAATAACTAATTTTGTTTAAACGTCAAACTAAATTTTAGATAAGTATTAGTCATACATTTAATGTTTATATAGTTATAGATTATAATTGTGTGGGGGGGTAAGTAGTTTTAGGGGTTGTCATCTGTGTTTTTTTTTTTTTCTTTTTTCATGTTTAGACCTAAATAACAATATATATAGGGGGGGGGGTTGGGTTCACTTCATATATTTTGCCAAAAGTTATAACTCTGCTTCTACTTCATTCCATATATATAACACCATTTGCGTATATAACTTATGAGCAAAAAATCGACAGTTAAACAGCTAAGCACAAAGTTTACTCTGGCAGCCAATTTATTTATTTTCTTAAATGGTGTGTTTTTTTTTGTTTTTTTTTTTAGTACTATTTAATAGTTCCATAGTTTTGGGCATTTCATATGCTATTTTGTTGTTTAATATTTAGTGTATTTTGTGGATTTTCATTTTATAGGCAGTAAGTTAGGATTAAAACAAACAAAAAATAATATAAAAAAAAATGTAAAGTTGTTTAGAAACTCATTCATTGCATAGCAGTTATATGTAGGTATATATTTATGTATATATATATATATGTAGGTATGTAAGTGTAGTATATAGTTATAGTATATATATATGGATAATCATATTTGTAAAAAAAAATATATATATATATAAATTATACATTTTTTTTTCTTTCTTTTTCTTTGAAGCGCTTAAATTCAGTGTCGCTTTCAATAATCACTTTGCTTACGCATTTTTTAGTGTTGTCTCCCCCTTCAAATATCGATTACAACTTTCATTCATTCTCTGACTTTTGCTCAAGTTTAAAACTTTATTGTCGATATTTAACAAAAACTTATCAACTATATTCCAAAATGCATTCAAAAACAAGAATTGAGAGGTACCAATTAAGGTACCGAAAGGTTTTCGGTACCGGACCGTAACTAAACCTGTAAAATTCTTCAAGGATCTGACAATCCAAATATACTTTTCGTATTTCAGAACATTACCTTGACTATTGACTTCATTTGGGTATTTGTGTTTTTCAAGCTTGGGTTTTGAACCCAAAGGTACCGGACCGTACAATTCTTAAAAGATTCTACAATCAAATATACTATTGGTTTATAAGAGGGGTTCTTGGGGTTTCGACTAAAAGATCCTAACGGTTTTGATAAAGTTCAAAAAGGCTTTGGTTTCGAACAATTCTTAAAAGATCCTTTATAAGAAGGGAACCGTATCATAACCTTAAGGGTTATATACCTTTCAAAAGGCTTAGGGGTCCCGATCATGAACGTTTCTTAAACCTTGACTATTGAGTTCATTTGACGATCTTTTGAAAAAAAGAAAGAGGTCCTAACATTTTCCATATTTCGAACATAGACTTAGGCTATCTGTTCCTTAAATTCTTTAAAGATGTTGCAATCAGATATACAATTACTATTAGTACTATTTAGTTTATAAGAGGGGTCTTTTTCGACTGAAAGAAAAGTTTAGGTTTCGAACTTAGAGGGGTACAATTCTTAAAAGATCCTGCAATCAAATATATTATTAGTTTATAAGAGGGGTTGTTTTGGGGGATTCGACTGAAAGAACCTAACGGACTGAAAGGGTTACATACCTTTCAAAAGGCTTAGGTTTTGAACTCAGAGGGGTTCGATTATAAATGTTTTCAAGTGTTTCGGACACCTTGACTATCTTTGAAAAAAAAGAGAGGTCCTAACATTTTCCACATATCGAACATTGAAACAGGCTTTCTGTTCCTTGAAGTCTTTAAAGATGTTGCAATCAGATATACAATTACTATTAGTACTGTTCGAAAGGTTTGGGTTTCGAACTTAGAGGGGTACAATTCTTAAAAGATCCTGCAATCAAATATACTATTAGTTTATAAGAGGGGTCTGTTTTGGGGGATTCGACTGAAAGAACCTAACGAACTACCTTTCAACAGGCTTAGGTTTCGAACTCAAAGGGGTTCGATTATAAACGTTTCCAAGTGTTTCGGACACCTTGACTATCTTTGAAAAAAAGAGAGGTCCTAACACTTTCCACAACAGGCTTTCCGTTCCTTAAAGTCTTTAAAGATTTTACAATCAGATATACAATTAGTTTTTAAAGAGCGTTGTTTTGAAGGTTTCCTATTGAAAGCATCTAAAGATTTTGGTACCAGACCGACCATAAAGAAACCTTACATTACCTTTATTTAAAGGATTTCAGTATCAAAAATATCATTTCAAAAGGCTTAGGTTTTGAACTCAGAGGGGTTCGATCATGAACGTTTCCAAGTGTTTCTCTTTGAAACAGCCTTTTTGTTTCTTAAATTCTTTAAAGATCTTAAAATCAGATATACAATTTGTTTTTAGGGTTTCCATTGAAAGAAGGATTTTGGTACCAGACCATATAGTAAACTTCAATTCCCTTCTTTTTTTAAGGATTTCAGTACCAAAAATATCTTTGAAAAGACTTGGGTTTCGAACTCCTAACATTTCCCACATTTTGAATATAGAAACAGGTTTTCGGTACCAGACCGTGAGGTAACCTGCTTTAATCTTAAAAGATCTGTCAATTCAATTGTATCTTTTTAAATGGACTTTTTTTTAAGTGTTTTTAAGTGTTTCAGTACCGAACCGTAAAGTAAACGTTTCTATTGACCACACTTATTGCTCAAAAAGAGCAGCGAACCGTTCTTTGGGGAGAAAAAGAGGTCCTAACATTACTAAGTTTTTCTTTTTTAAAATTTTCTAGGGGTTTTGGTAACCTTGACCATTGACTTGACTTGGTTTTATTTAAAGGAATTCAGTACCGTTTCGATCTATGAAAAAAATATATATATTCCAATTCAAATATAAGAGTATATTTCTTACAAATTTCTTTTCTAAAAAGTTTCTAAAAATTTTGCTTTAAAAAAAATGTATGATTATGATGTTTAACCCCCCCATTTATGGTATAATTGAAATTCTATTAAAGTCTATTCAAAAAATATAAAAATTTAACACTAAATGATAAAAGTTCTTTTAAAATTTGTATGAAGCAATTGTGCCAGGGCCTAAAAAAAATTGAAAAAAAAAAATTGGTTTCCGCAAAATTTTTGGAAAATTGAATTCAAGTTCCAAAATCATTGAACATTTGAGCTACAATGAAAAAGACTACCAAAAATTTGATATTTTTATATAACCACAAGAATTTTAGGTAATTAAATAATTGATTTTATTCTAGTTCGAAAAATTTTTTAAAAAATTTTAGATGGCAATTATGTCCGAATAAATTATGAAAAAAAAAAAAACATTATTAAGGCTAACTGGAAGGGAAGTGTGGATCAAATAGGTGTAAAATTTCCGCAAAATTATGAAACTGTAGCTAAATAAGCTTTAAAGTTAAGCTCAAATAGAAGTAAAGTTTCGAATATTTCCGCAAAATTTGAGCGATAAAAATTAGGGCTAAATTGTAGGGAAAATGTTGATCAATTAGGTGTAAAATTTCCGCAAAATTTAAGCGAAAGTGACAAAAAAAATTTTAAGGCTAATGAAACTGTAGCTAAATGAGGTTTAAAGTGATGCTCAAATAGGTGTAAAGTTTCGAATATTTCAATTTCTTTAAATAGTTCAAGTTTCGATTATTTCCGCAAAATTTAAGCGAAAGTGACAATTACTATTGTGAAAAAAATTTAAGGCTAATTTGTAATGAAACTCTGTAGCTAAATAAGCTTTAAAGTGGAGCTCAAATATAGGAGTAAAATTTGGAATATTTCCGCAAAATTTGAGCGAAAGTTACAATTTCTTCTACAAAAAAAAAAAAATTAAAGAAAATTTTATTCTAGTTCAAAAAATTTTTTAAAAATTTAAATGGCAAATTAAGTCCGAATAAATTATGAAAAAAAAAACATTAAGGCTAAATTGTAGAGAAAGAGTGGATCAAATAGGTGTAACATTTCCGCAAAATTTAAGCGAAAGTGACCAAAAAAAAAATTTAAGGCTAAACTGTAGCTAAATAAGGTTTAAAGTGAAGCTCAAATAGGTGTAAAGTTTCGAATATTTCAAATTTCTTTAAGTAAGTTTTAGGGTGGAGCTCAAATTAGGTAAAGTTTCAAATATTTCCGCAAAATTTAAGCGAAAGTGACCATTTTTTTTTAGAAAATTATGGCTAAATAAGATTAAAGGTTTTTATACCAATATCTAAAAAATTGTTAACTTTGGAAAAAATTTTTGAATAGTTTCGAAAAAAAAAAAAAATCATAAGTTTCCATTAAACTTGTTCTATTTTGCGTTTATTTTCGCCATCAATCAAATGTGTGTTTGTAAAACTTATTTATGAATAATTTCCGCAAAATCGTTGCGAAAGTCAATACAAAATGGGCTAGTCAAGTCATAAATGAAGGCCTAAAGCATGTCAAATTGTTAAATTGATAAGAAAACTGGTTTGAATGCATTTGGAATATATTTTGTGTGTGTGTGTGGAGTGAGGGTAAAAGGGAGAAACATTTGTCAGAGACATTTGTTTTGAATGGGGTTTCGTTTTTCTTTTTTTGGCATATCAAGTTGTAATCGTCTACTTTCTCCTCCTAGGTTCCCCTCATTTTTTTGTTTTGTTTTGTCGTCACAGTTCTCTTACCACGTTTCCTCTGGCTCTTTTCGTTGCATTTTTGTCTGTTTTCCGTTTCCATTTTTCGATTTTCATTCAAAAAAAAATATCACATTAAAAAAAAACATGCTCTTACTAAATCAATATTGAAGGTCAAGTAAAAAATCCTATATGCCTAAGTGTGTGTTTTTGTGTTGCCCTAGGCGCCGCCTACCCTACTTCTCATCAATCCGTTTCCATGCTGGCCATGCGCAGGCGTGCCAGCAGCTCCTGCTTCTGCTTCAGCTTCTCCTTCATCACCTGACGCTGCATGGCCATTTGCTCCTCCTCCAGGGTCAATTGCTCACACAATTTGGCCGCCTCGCGCAGGATATTCACTTTGGGTGCCCGCTCCTTATCACGTATACTGGGTATTTGTTTCTTCAAAGCCTCAAATAGATTCTTCAGGCCGATGCGACGTTGACGCTCCATGTCATTGTGCTGATTGCGCTTCTCGATGGTGTCAGCCTCGTCCAGGCTAAACTGACGCTTGACGCCCAGCGGAAGGGGGGTGCTGGCCGCTGCTCCTGTGGGCGTGGGGGTGGTGGTCGTGCTGCTGCTGGAGCAGTTGGACCAGTCCATTAGCTGATCCTCATTGGGTCTTTTGCTGCGGCGTCTTTCGTTGAAGACGGTGTGAACTCTCAACAAGTTGGGAACTTTGCGTCCCTTCATGCCTTTGGTGTGGACATAGTTGTTGGGGTTGTTGTTGGCGGACAACGTTCTTGTTGAATCATTACAGCTGCTGCTACTGCTGCTGCTGCTGCTACTGCTGCTACTGCTGCTGCTGCTGCTGGCCACAGGCGATACCTGATATGGTGTACTCGAGGGTGAGGGATAACGCGAATTGGCCACCGATTTGACGGGACTACTGCTGGCCGGGGTGTAGGGCATCTCGTAGCGACCGCGCATGGGTTTCTTTACCACAATGTGATTGGAGATTTTGTGCGCCACCTTGGTCTGCAGGGCGCCCAGATCACGATCTGAGGGATTTGTGGGTAGCTTCTTGTCATTCAGGGAGACCACATCGATTTCCTCATCTGCAAGTGCAAGAGAACAGAAACGCACAGGTTAGAGTAAAGCCTTAAAAATGTTGTCATAGAGCGAGCAAATGGGTCATTGACTGACCAAAGCGGATTAGTATCAGAGTTCAGGAAGCACAGATTTCCAGCGCCCTTAAAAGTTGACGTCATTCTTTTCCGCCTAGCAACAAGAGACATTTTTATTCTTATATTTTGCGCGCGCCGCCGTTGCCTGTGGGTGGCGGGCTAAGTTTTGCCCTTACTCTCTCTCTCTCTCTCTCTTCTGTGTGTGTGTGTGTGTGTGTGTCTGGCCCTCAACTTCCGTTGCTAATTTGCTGTTTCCGTTTCGTTCAATGAACCTAAAAGCGTTCAAGATTTGCATCATTCGGTTAAGGATGGAAAACAAGGCCAGCATTTCACTTGGATTTGGACTTTTTATTCTTATAAACTCCTATAGAAGAAATTTGGTATAAAACGTAAGATTTTCAAAGAAGTTCAAGTTATGTTAAGCCAGTTTTAACGCTGCATGTTTAAAATTTGTTTAAAAAATAGATTTTCACAAAAATTTGGACTTTTTGTGGAACTAAATTTGTGTTTTGGTCGTTATTGAACGCCAATATGGTACTAGGATAACGATTTTAAGCAAGTTTTTCAGCCAATTGGCAAGAATTTCGAAAAAGTAAACGCAGATATGGTACAAAACGTACGATTTTAAAAAAGTTTTCCCGCTAAATGAGTTTATTAAACCTCTCGCTACGTTTATTAAGTTTTGATCGTTAATAAACGCTAATGTGGTACAAAACGAGCGCTTTTAAATAAACTTAACTAAAATTCAGTTAAATTGTACGATTTTAAAGAAGTCTTTTTCGTCGAAAGTCTCAAATTTGGTTTAAAAGTTTCCCTTGAACCTCAATATAGTTTTAATTTTATAAAAAATACAATTAAAAAAGGGACTTTTGAAATAGGTGTGCACTATTTGTCGAACTGCAGCTTTCTTTCTCATAAAGATTGAAGAGAAGCTCGGCTTGTTCATTTGAGGAGAAGAAATTTGACGGAAATTTGCTTAAAAAGTTAATATTATGATCAAGTTTGTATCTTTCACCGAACTATTTTTGAATTTTGATCCTTAACGGACGTCAATATGGTACAAAATGTATGATTTGAAAGAAGATGTTCCGCTAAATGTCTTAAATTTGTATGAAAACGGATTTTCCCAACTAAGTTTGCAATATTTGTCGAAAAATTTTGTAATTTTGATAATTAATAAACGCCCATATAGGATCAAAGTTTCTGATTTTAAATAAGTTTGACGGTAATTTGTTAAAAAAGTTAATTTTATGATCAAGTTTCAAAGTTTCACCGAACTATTTTGGAATTTTGATCCTTAACGGACGTCAAAATGGTACAAAATGTATGATTTAAAAGAAGATGTTCCGCTAAATGTCTTAAATTTGTATAAAAACGAATTTTCAAACTATTGTCAAAATATTGTTGAATTTTAATAATTAATAAACGTTCATATAGTATAGTAAGTTTGTGATTTTTAATAAGTTTGACGATAATTTGTTTAAAAAGTTAATTTAATGATCCTTTTTTAAGGTTTGGTCGAACTTTTTTTAAAATTTAATTCTTAACGGACGGCAAAATGGTACTAAATGCACGTTTTTAAAGAAGTTTGATTAGAAAGTTACCTTTTTTGGTGCTTTGATTGTAAATGGAATATAATTTGACACTAAAAGTACGATTTTAATGAAGGTTTTCAGCAAAAATGGATTTTCAAAACTATTTGATCGTTTATAAACACGAATATGGTGTTTTTAAGGAAGTAAAAGTGAATTTTCAATATCCTGGGAACCCAAAACCAATTTAAATTTTATGACAAGTGCAAGAGAGCAGAGAGAATGGATCACGGCAACACTGCAAGAGCATTGAAATCGAAACTTGAACATGAATCAGACAACTCTTTTTTTTTTTTGCAACGTCATTAAATTCCCTTTTTCTTTTTTTTTTTTGCTCAACTGGCTAGACAAGCAGCAGACCGACCAAGACCCAGGAATGTGGCGGAATTGTCGGCCATTTTTCAAAAGAACCAGTAAAAAAGATGCTGCGTTGCGCCGCATTGGAATGTTGTCTCTGAGCAGACACTCACACACACACACACACACAAAAGACTAAAGAAGCTAAAGAAGACAACTTTTAAACGAGATTTCTGTAGAATTATTCGTCATACATTTTACAAAAATTCTAATGAATTTTTGCCAATTGTTGCTGTTGCTGCTGCTGCAACTGCATGCAAAAAAAAAAAAAAACAAAAAGCTTTTAGCTGCGTCGCTGTCGCTGCTAACGGTGAAACCAGCTAAACTAGTTTGCAACATTTGTACACAACAACTTGTTTTCAACTTTTGTTGCTAAGCAGTGACGACGGAACCAAGATCAAATCATGCAGCAACAGCAACAACAACAACAACACTCAAAGAGGAAGCTGGAAAAAAAAAAAGTTGATTACAATTGCAAATACAAATGCAACACACACACATACACACACACACAAGCTTCATGTTGCGCAACTTTTTGGCGTTGCTTTAAAATTGAAAATGAAATAGAAATTAAAATGACAAATGTTCTAGATGGATGATGTAATATCTAGAAGAATTTTTAGCACCGATAAAAATCCCTCCCTCCCGCTCACCGCAACCGAAAGAGATATAACACGACGGACAGTGGGCATATTTACATGAAATTTGTGTGGAATGTAAGTGGAGTTCCAAATTGGTTTGAAAATTTTAACAATTACTTTGGCTGTCTAATTAATTTGGAAAAAAAAAGTGGAACGAAGGAGCATATATTTGTTGCAAAAGTGAGAAAGTGGCATTGTGGAACGTAAGTCGGAAATTTAACTCATTTAAATAGTGAAAAAGTCAACGATTTTAAGCATATAAATTTAATATTTGACAAATTTTGATATTTTAAAGTTATACAATTTATTTTACAATTACTTCTGATTAAAAGTCTACAAATTAGTGAGTTAATGTGGAACGTAAGTAGAACATATTTGATGTTTTACAATTACTTTGGTCGGATTATAGTCTATAAATTTAATAATTTTTTAGTAAAATTAATTTTGTTTGATTTTATGTGAAAATGAATTGAACGTGTAAACATATTTAAGTTATCTAATTAAAGTCTCTTTTTTATTCTTTCTATTTTTGTTTGTTTTGTGCGTAAGTTCAATATTTGATGTTAAAAATTTTGACCGTAAAGTCTACAAATTTAATAATTATTTTAGTAATATACAAATTTTGTTTGATTTCGATGAGAAAAGTTGATGGGGAGTAAGTTCAATTTAGATGTTAACAATTGTGGAACGGTTAGGTCATTTAATAATTATTTTATAAAATAGAAATTTTGTTTATTTTGTGAGAAAATGTCGTAAGTAGAACATATTTAATGTTTAACAATTACTTTGGTCTGATTAAAAGTCTACAAATTTAATAATTAATTAATTTCTATACCAATTTTGTTTGATTTTGATGAGAAAAGTAAATGTGGAACGTAAGTTCAAATTATTTACCGGATTATAAGTCTATAAATTTAATAATTATTTTAGTAAAATAGAAATTTTGTTTGATTTTGATGAGAAAAGTGAATGTGGAACGTAAGTAGAACATATTTAATGTTTAACAATTACTTTGGTTTGATTAAAAGTCTACAAATTTAAGAATTAATTAATTTCTATACCAATTTTGTTTGATTTTGATGAGAAAAGTGAATGTGGAACGTAAGTTCAACATATTTGATGTTTAACAATTACTTTGACCGGATTATAGGTCTATAAATTTAATAATTATTTTAGTAAAATAGAAATTTTGTTTGATTTCGATGAGAAAAGTGAATGTGGAACGTAAGTTTTGGAATATACTTGACTTGAAAAATGCCAATTTTGGCATCAAAAGCCGCCTCAACTTTCCATCCAATTGACTCCACAGTGCGGCCCGCCCAAGTCAAGGAAGAGACTCGTAAAAAAAAAAAATTATACAATACATAAACAAAACAGTTTTGATGACGACGACGACGACGAACGACGAGACGACGCCGCCCACACACCCAAACAATTGTTTAATAACAATACGAGAAGAAGGAAAAGAAAGAAAACAAAATGTTGTTGTTTATTTTCTTCGATAAAAATTTCCAAGAAATCACAAGTGACTCGCCAACTGTATTCCCACGCTTGGGCAGTGCATGTCAAACGCGTTCAAGTTGACATTTGCAAAATGTTGCAAAGGTTAAGAAGAGACACACACACACACACACACAAACATGTGTTGGCAACATGTCGACAGCAGCAGAGCAGAAGCAGTGATTGCGATTGCGGTCGTCGCTTCCGCTGCTGCAGTTTTTCCCACGCGTCGCACATTTGTGTGCACTTTTTTGTTGCTTTTGCCTTGGTTACGCTTGACTACAGCCAGAGGCTTGTCAAACTGTAAGCCTTATACTTCTTTTGTATTTCATCATCTAGGATATGAGTCATCACATCCTTCTTCTTTTGGCCGCATTGCGACAACACAGCATAAATTATGAAAATGCGTCTGGCAACATTTGCTTCAAGGGCGTGGAGCAACATCTTCCAACCCAAAAGGGAGGCTCGTTGCCAAAAAAAAAAGACAACTTGAGTGCGTGAGCAACAGAGATAGCTAGATGGTGAGCGAAAGAGTGCGTGTGTGTGAGTGTGTGAGTGTCGCCGCCGTTTCGTTCGGTTGCGCGACCTTGAGCATAACAATTTATGGCTACACGTGTGCGAATATTTTCAGTGAATTGAGAGCGGCGAGTGAGCGGGAGCGGGAGAGTCCAAAGAGGTGCCTAGCAACAGCAACAACAAAGAAATAATGTTAACATCTTTTGCTTGGTTGAATGGAAATACCATTATTTTGGTTATTCTCGGTCTTCTACGCACTATTTTTGTTGTTGTTGTTGAGAAGCGGCGACCTTGGCTGAGTTCATTAACACGCACACGCACCACCACCCCAAAAAAGGTGCTAAGTGTTGCGCCTGATAGTTGGGTAGGTAGATAGTTTCACAGTTGTGGTCTATTGTGTTGCTAACCCTCCTCCTCTCACGTGACACGCCCCTACTTCTATGGTTGGAACAATGGAAACAGTTTTTATCACCTCTTGAAACTTTGATTAGGCAATACCAGAGCAAGTCAAACATTCTAAAGTTTTATCTTTAAATTAGGTTTTAGTTCATTTTGAGTTTATTCTTCCACTTGATCCCAAGTTTTGAAGCAGGTTTTCAACAGGTATTAGGTTAAAAATGAAAATATTTCAGCTTGTAAGGTATTTATTACCTTGTTAACAGTATGTTGAAACATTTTCCGAACATAGGACCCACAAATTCTGAGATTTGAGTTTATTCTTTCACTTGATCCTAAATTTTAAAGCTAATTGAAATCGAAAAGTAGATTTCTGTTTAAGTCTTAAAGGCGCTGATATAACAATTTAGATTTTTTGGATTTTATTTTCACGGGTTTACTATTTACAATGTCCTATAGACCATCGTCTCTGTCTTTCTAGCTAATAAAAATCAATATTTGATTTTTGCATTTTGTAACATTTCATTTTTGGTTTCCTAATCTCTTCGAATGCCTAAAAAAAAAAAAACCATATTGCTAATAAAGCGTCACGCATAAGAGGACGGGGAGGAGGAGGTGAAACCGCGCTAATCTATGGCACGCACCTGATTTTTTTTTTCTTTTCTTCTTTTTTTGTGCGTTTTGAATGCTGTTGCCATGTGTTGGCAATGCGTATGTGTGTGTACAGTAAACATACGCAAGAATGATAACAAAAGCAAACACAAAGCATTTAAATGTTTGAGAAAAAGACTTTTTAGTTTTACTTTAAGATAAAGATTAAACACACATATATTTAATTGATACAAATTCAAGCAAAAAAGAGTTTTGCAGAATTTTCTATAAAAACGTTCACTTTCATGTAAAAAATTTCGTCAGAAGTTCTACTATTTTCTTTAATTCTTAAATCAGAGTTGTGTAGATTTTTTTAGCTGAAGTCCTCCTAAACATCAAATCTTTTGTCAAAAGTTCTTTAAAACTCATTTTTTGTTCACTCTTCTAAGTACTTTCGTTAAAAGATCAGTGACTTCTTTTAAAACGCCCCAGCTATGCACTCATATGAACATTTTGTTGTCTTAAACACTATTTCCTTTGTCAAAAGTCCCTTAAATGCTCTTTTTGAAGAGTGACTGTGCACTAAAATATCAAATCTTTCGTCAAAAGTTCGTCAAAACTCAATTTTTGTTCACTCTTCTAAGTACTTTAGTTAAAAGATCCTTAAATCTGCTTCTTTTTTGACAATTTGGCAGCGACTTCTTTTAAAACGTCTTAGCTGTGCACTTATAAACACTAAACGTTCTAGCTGTGCACTCACCTAAGTACTTTTCGAACTAAAACAACCAATTTTCCGTCAAAAGTTCGTTAAATCTGTTTATTTTCGCCCATTTGGCAGTGACTTCTTTTAACACGTCCTAGCTGTTTACTTATATCAACATTTTGCTGTCTTAAACACTAAATTATTTGTCAAAAGTCATTTAAATGCTCTTTTTGAAGAGTGACTGTGCACTAAAATATCAAATCTTTCGTCAAAAGTTCTTCAAAACTCAATTTTTGTTCACTCTTCTAAGTACTTTAGTTAAAAGATCCTTAAATCTGCTTCTTTTTTGACAATTTGGCAGCGACTTCTTTTAAAACGTCCTAGCTGTGCACTCATAAACACTAAATCTTTTGTCAAAAGTCCCTTAAATGAAAACGTTCTAGCTGTGCACTCACCTAAGTACTTTTCGAACTAAAACAACCAATTTTCCGTCAAAAGTTCATTAAATCTGTTTATTTTCGCCCATTTGACAGTGACTTCTTTTAACACGTCCTAGCTGTGCACTTATATCAACATTTTGCTGTTTTAAACACTAAATTATTTGTCAAAAGTCATTTAAATGCTCTTTTTGAAGAGTAACTGTGCACTGAAATATCAAATCTTTCGTCAAAAGTTCCTTAAATCTTCCGCTTTTTAACCATTTGGCAGTGACTTCTCTTAACACGTCCTAGCTGTGCACTCTTATGAACATTGTACCGTCTTAAACACTACATCTTTTGTCAGAAGTCCCTTCAATGCTCTTTTTGAAGAGTAAAGTTCCTTAAATCTGTTGCTTTTTAACCTTAAACTGTTCTAAATGTGCATTTATATGACCATTTTGCTTTCCTAAATACCAAATCTTTCGTCAAAAGTTCCTCAAATTTCCTGCGTTTCAACATTTTAAGATAGTGACTTGTTTGAAAACGTTCTAACTGTGCTCTGTTAAGTATTCTTCAGACTAAAACACCAAATCTATGTTTATGTTTTTACATCTTGGTTGTGCTTTCTTTGAAAACGTTGTCACTGTACCAAATCTGTAGTCAAAAGTTCTTCAAATCTGCGTTTTTAATAATATTTTGCTAGTGACTTCTTTGAAAACGACCTAGCTGTGCACACATACGATCATTTTACATCAAAAGTCCCTCCAATCTGCCTTTCTTGGAAACGAATCTGGGTAAAGAATCTGTTTTAGTTCCAAAATTTCTGTTATATGCAGATCCTACTGTACAAATGGGGGCGGGGGTGGGTCCCAAGGGCGTTGCGCGTGTGTTACGTTTTCAATTATCAGAGCCCCCCATAGAGAGAGAGGAGACAACGCGCGCGTTTTGCTTTTTTAATCGCTTCACGCGCAGAAACTATTTGCAGTTTTATACATTCTGCTTGGAATGTGTGTGTGTGTGAGCATAATTAAAATGTGGGCGTTTTTCTAATAGTTTTTCTTTTTTTTTTTGCGCGCCTGGTAACAAAACTGCGGCTGCACACAATGAATGAGCTTTTTGAGCGGCAAAAAAAAAAAAAAAAAAACATTGCAGTTGTTCGTAGTAAAAACAACGTGCGAGGGCTGCTCAATGAATACTCCATGTGAGACATTGAACCCACGTGGCAGGCTCGAGAGCAGACAGACATCCTTGAAACGGGGTGTTGGCCCTCACATAGAGTCTCTCTCTCTCTTTTTTTTTGGCAATGCGCAAGACTCTGCTGGGGGGGATGACGCCACATAATGAGCCATGAAAAGCCACGCGCCGCCGCCTTTATGAGGAGGTGGTGTGGCGCCAACGGAAAAAGCTTACAATGGAAAAATCAATGAAAAATGAAAAGCCAGACAATCGTTGAGTCAGTGAGTGAGTGTGGGGGGGTATTTGGGTGTGGGCGGCGCCGGCAGAATATTGTGTTGTAACGTAACAAGTTTACTACGTTTGCTGTTGACGTAGGCGATCGATTTTTAGGCGGCGGCGTCATCAACGGTTCTCGTCCGCCCACACATAAGCGGAAGTTGCTGGAAAGCAAGCCAACACTAGTTGAATGCTGGCGAAACGTGTGAGAATGTGACCAAAAAAGGAATGAGAAAGGGAAAGTTTTTGTTAGATACTGAAGGCAACTACGGCTACATCTGTTCTATTTATCACTTGATTTGGTTACTGAAAAAGTGTAGTTACATACAAAATTGGTTTTTAGGCTCTGCACATGACTTTTTTTTTCATTTTTCAACGAAGAATTATCTAAATTTACTTCACTTGAAAAGGTAAGGTTATCCATATTCTTAGAGAGTTCCTTAAAACACTATTTCCAGCTAAGTAAGATTCTCCAAATTTACAGTATTATTTTTCGACGAACTTTTTTAAAATCTTAAAAAAATAACGGGTTTACTTCACTTGGTAATACAATCTACCCCTCAACTACACAATTTTCTTCAAAATTGTACAAAGCATTTTCTTTAAAGAGTCGAAATAACTTAATTTACTTTTCTTGAAAAGCTACGTAATCCTAAAACACTATTTTCTGCTCCCTATCTTTAAATAACTTGAGGTTTAAATTAAAATAGTGCAACTGTACCACAGTTTTACCGAATTTTCACTTTTTTTGTATTTTTCCACGAAGAATTTTTTTAAAATCATTAATATTCATTATTTTCTTCATCAAAATTCTTTAAAACAGTCCTAAAACACTATTTCCAGCTAGGTATAACTCTTTAAAACAAGAGTTGAAATATTTAAAGTGCAATTTTTAACATATTTAGTTGAAAAGAATGTTTAAACAGGTGCAACACATTTGAATTTCATAAATTCGGCATAGAACTTTCTTATAAGGTTCACTTAATGTACAAACTATATGCTCAGCTACCAAATTTTGAGAAAGAAATCTCTTTTTCTTACAAATTTGTCAAAGGATTTTTTAAAATAGATGAATTTTTCGTTATATTGCTGTGATTAATCTAAAATAAATTATTTAAATTTTAAAATAGTGCAAATTTAAGAAGCAAAACACTAATAAGTGTAATTAACTTTACATTTTGTAGAATAATATACCTAAAAGGGCCAAAAAATGAGTTCAAGTAAAGCATAAACGGCCATAAACTTCATTTCTATGCATTTAAGAGTAGATTCTTTAGAATTTTGACGAAAGATACCTTCGAAATTGTCAAGAATTATTGAGTAGTCTTTATTATTAACTTTTTGACGAAGAATAACTCCCTAAAGGTCCAAAACCATTTAGTAGACTTTGTATTAATGTCTTTTCGCAATAGATCGTTAACTTTTTGACGAAAAATATACGCAAAAGATAGTGAAAAGCATTAATAAATGATATTAACGCAATAGCTTAGCATTTTAGAGCGTTCCAATTAAAATTTTACAACAAATAACTGCAATATTGTCAAAAACATGGAGTAGACTTAATGTTTATCTATATTCGCAAAAGTTCTTTCACTTTTTGACGTTGAAGTGCGTTCAAGTAGTGCAATTTATGCAACCTATGCACTTAAGAGCAGGTTCCTTAACTTTTTGAAAAAGAATACCTAGCAAATTGTCAAAAACCTTGAGTAGACCTACTATCTAAGCAATTTTACAAGGGCTCTTTAAAATTTCGACGATGAAAGTGTGAGAAACATTGAGTAGACCTCATTTCTATTGAATGTTGGGTAGATTTATTAACTTTTTGAAGAAAAATACCTCCAAGATTGTCAAAAACATGGAATAGACTTCATATCTAGACAAGTTTTGCAGGATTCTTTATAATTTCGACGATGAAAGTGTGAGAAACATTGAGTAGACCTCATACTTCTAACCTTTTGAAGAAGAATACCTAGTAAATGGTCAAAAACCTCGAGTAAACTTTGTATCTATGTTTAATTTTGACGACTAAATAGAATTGCAACTCACCAGAATCCGAGGGTGTCTCCAGGTTGGGATGTTCATCGACCATATCGGTGCAGCGCGTATAGCTGTGATCACTGATGTGACGCAAGTACAAAACACGTGAATGGCTCTCCTCCTCCAATGAGCAACGGGAATTCGAATTGTCACCCATCGAACAGTCGCCATCATCTGAATCAGAGTCTGAGCTGCTGGTGGTGGGCGGTGTTATCACACCCACTGCCACCTGCTGCTGTTGCTGGGCCTCCGATTGCTGTGGCTGTTGTTGTGACTGTTGACTGAGCACATCCAATACATCGCTGATATCTGTTGCCTGCTCCAGACCCACGCTGTAGGGTAAGCTTATACGCTTTTTGTTCGTATTCTGTAGCTCTCGACTCAGGTGATCGATGTAGTTGGCATCGCCGGCACTTTCAGTGCTATTCGGCGTCTGATTGTTGGTCAGGGCAATGTTGTTGCTACCCATGACACAGGCACGCAGGTCCACATTGTGACGGAAATCGGGTGGTGTGACCTCATCAAACAGGCTGAGCGGAGTGTCGGGGCGCTGCTTGGTGCTGCCATGACGACGCAGGTCCGGTTGTTTGGGGCAACTTTTGCGCAATAGACTGCCACCGGGTGGTATCAACATATCAAGTGTGACTGACGTCAGCTGATCGAAATCCTCAGAGGGCTCTGATTTGATCACAATGGGAGCGGAGGCGGAGGATTTGACTGCCAGACTAAGGAACTTTTCACTCTTTAACACGCGCGACATAATCGAGGAGGAGGAGGAGGAGTTGACCTCCTGCGGGGCAGCTGGGGTGGGAGCCGGTGCCGACTGCTGCTGTGTGGGTTGTTGATGTTGATATTGTGTAACTGTTCCCGACACTATGCCCGGCGGTATGGCGCTGCTCTCGCTGTAACTGGAGGCGGCACTTGTGCTGGTGGTGTTGTTGTTGTTGTTGTTGCCATCACCACCTTTGCAACAGGGTGGAGGCGACCACATGCAATCACCGTTACGAATCTCTGGCTTAATATCGCACTCATAGATGAGAGAGTTGGGATTCAGGCACTCATCATTCTGCTGATTGAACAAATCGTCGGATGATATTTTGGCCAAGTCACTTTGGATGGTGGGCATGTTCTCCAGGTTATCAATCAACTCATCCCATTCATAGGGGAAGGAGGTTGACATGAAGTCCAGTTCAAAATTTGGCGGCGAGCTGCCATAGTTGAAGGAGGGGCTGACGGTGCAGTTGCGGAAAAGAGACATTTTGTGGCTGTTGTTGTTGCTGCAGAGAGAGAGAGAGGGGGGAGAAATGGATTATCATCAATTGGCAACAACAGTGTGCAGCGGCGAGAACTGACCTTCAGCAGCTGAATCAACAACAATAACTGATAAAAACTGATCTTTAGAATTTCTGCTTGCATACCTAACGGTAAACGCAACGCAAAACAAATATACAAAATGCCGGTACACGTTCTAGCGGCATTTTACTTAATGTGAGTGTGAGTGTGTGTGTGTGTGTGTGTGTGTGAGAGAGGGAGAGGCTACAGTGCACAGTGGTTGATTTTCATTTGTTTAACTTTTAATTTTAGGCAAGAATTTTAAGGAAATTTTACTTCAAAAATTGTTTGTACTTTGAAAATTGATTTGTGTGAAAATTTATAACAAAACTCGTATTATATTTTAATTGATCTGAAGCTGCTTGCTTGTTTGCAAGTTTAAAACCTAAACAAAAAATGTTTTTATTTAACCTAAGCTAAAATAATTTCTAAATCGATTATATATGAATTGTTTCCCAAATTTCTGAAATAAAATTTAACTGTCAAATGCAATTTAAACATTTTTTTTTATATAATTTCAAGCAAATTTAAGGGAATATTTCATTGAAATGCTTAAAAATTTGTCAAATTATTTGCCTATCTGAACAAAGTTTAACTTTTCTTTAAAAATTTGAATAGAATTCTATGAATGTTTGTTTTTTTCAGCAACATTTTATTGATAAACTTATTTGTTTACTAATTTAGTTTGCCCAAATTTTCATAAAAAATTCGCAAAATAGCCATGATTATAGATTTTTCATAGCCTAAAACCTAAAAATATGGTTCCATATGTAAGCAATTTAGTCAAAAATATTCAAAATGTTTCCTAAGTTGGTCTATTTAGCCAAATTTTGATAAACATTTGGGCAAATAATTTCAAAATTTGTCTTCAAAACCTTAAGTGCAGATTTTGCAAGACTTAGGATGGCATTTTGTGAGGTATTCATGTTTAAATAAAGGCATTCTCCATGATGAAGACGCAAAATGCAACCAAAACGCGTAGGAGAAAAGTTTTAAATTAAAATAAATTTGTATATAGGTTATTTGGGAGGGAAAATGGTTTGAATCTACTGCTAACTGAATGTTATTAGACATTTGCTTGACAAATAACACAGGCCAACAAAATGACCATCTTTGTGAGGTGCAGCCCTGTGGCCTTAAAAATATGATAAGTTTATGTTCACTGATTCCAAAACTGGTTTCGGTTATGTTCAATCAGCTCTTGTTTCCAAGATATAGCGGAAAAACGAAAATCTTGAATTTTTGGCACTCTAGGATTTATGGAGGCCACACTAGGAATAAATGTCTGAGTTTATGAGCTAATTACGGCAAAGGACATATCAATGCAAATTTAAAAAATCATAGGCGCTATATAAGTACAGCGGAAAGGGTCTAAATTGGCCTCTAAAGACAGACATTTTTCGATTTATAGCATTTTTAGCAATATAAACCATCCCGTTTAAGCTAGCGCAGTTATTGAGTAATTAATTTTGCCATCTGAGCTTATAGCCAAACATATGATCTAATTTTGTGATTTTTATGGCATTTAAATAAGTTTATTTGGCAAAGATATGGCGTGTTTAAGACGAAAATACATATTTAAATTTATGGGAGGAAAACTAGATTGTTACTCTAAATCTGTATAGGAACTGTAAAGGGGCTACTTGGTTCGGCATAAATTGTTAAATGTTTACATGTAGTTGATAAATTATATTTGAAAACAATTAGCCTTTTCACAGTTCCTATAAAAATTTGAGTTACAAATCTAGTTTTCCTCCCATAAATTTAAATATGTGATTTCGTGTTTAAGAGGCTATAACTTTGCCAAATAAATTGATTTAATCGCCATAAAAATCACAAAATAAGATCATATGTTTGTCTATAGGCTCAGATGGCGAAAATATTAATTCAATATCTGCGCTAGCTTTAACGGGCTATAAAAAATGCTAAAAATGCTATAAATCGAAAAATGTCTGTCTTTAGAGGCCAATTTAGACACTTTCCGCTGTACTAACATAGCGGCTATGATTTTTTAAATTTGCATTGATATGTACTTTATCGCAATTAGTTCATAAATTCAGATAAATATGCCTAGTGTGGCCTCCATAAATCCTAGAGTGCCAAAAAGTCGACTTTTTGGTTTTTCCGCGATATCTTGGAAACAAGAGCTGATTGAACAAAACCAATGATACAGTTTTGTTCAGTGAAGTCTATATTAACATAATCTGTTAAAAATAGACCTGCACCAAAATCACTGTTGGGCTGTGTAATAGATCACAAAGTCTTTTAATGCTTCCTATAATTTAAATTTATTTTGTCGGGATTAAGCGCATGTAGCTTTGTCCATCAAGCTGATATAAATGCTACAAAATCTAGAAGTGACTTTGGGCTATATGCTAAAGTGGTCTAACGCTCTTCAAAGGCCAATTTGGGCACCTTCTCGCTTGATGGGCTTCATTAATTTGTATAAGATTCATAAATCCCCAAATTTTTGCTCTATCATTTTGTCCATTTTCCGCTTTAAAACGAAAGCTGACAGTTCTACAAAAACGCTCTTCCCCTGTGAAGAAAATAGTGATCTTTTTTATTTTCAACTTGCTCCACTGTGCCTCACCGTTTCCAACTTAATTTCCCTTTCAAATCAGTTAAAACTGGGCTAGGAGTGTCTGCAATTTTAGCATATCTTTTACAAACTTTCAATTTGAGCTTAAAAAAAAACCCAGGTTTATTTATATTTAAAGTTAAATTTTGTATATTTGGGCGTTTTCAAGACAATCAATCGCATTTAAGTTTTAAAAAAAATTTTAAATAGAACTGATTTTTTTTTTCATAATGGGCTTAACTTAAAGCTCTTCAATAGATCTACAATTGGTGCAAAGATTGACTTTGGAAAAATATTTGTTTTCAAGATAATCGCACGGGACAAAAAGCAGAAGTGGTTATCGCGGGAAACCATTTCAATGACGATTTCAGCGAATCCTGAAGCAATATATTAATGCAATAAATTTTACAATATAGTGCATTGATGACTATTTAAGGGGATATTAGCCCATTTGTACACTTTTTTTACAAAAAATTAAGCAAATTTAAAGTCAAAATGAGAAAAATTTCGCCATGAAACCGAATATATCCAGTTGGGTTATGTAAGATTAGCTTACATTAGTTTAATTTGTTTTTTTTTTTGTTTTTAACAACTTTTAATTTTTAGGCCCAATTATTTCAATTAAATTTTTTTTAGAATCGTACCACTGTGCCCTTCTGCTAGCACTCACTCAATAACGTAGACGTACGTAGCAGTGCTGCCAACTTTTGCCGAGAAAAAAAATCTGTATTCAGCAGGTCGGAGAGGAAAAAAAAGCTGTATTTTTCGACAAAAAAGCGTAAAAAAGCGCATCGTTTTCTTGTCTTTAACTTAATTATATATACAAAATATTTTTAATATATCATCAGAGTGCTGAAGTTCCTCGTCCTCGTCCTTGCCGTAGGCCTCAGTTGTACCTGTTTGCTTAAAGTAACTAGAGGGGACCTTATAGCACGTAGTATCTTTAGGCACGCTCAACTTTAGCGTTGAACCATGGCAAGGACAAACTCTGAATCGCAAACGAGGCTAACTAAAAAAATCGGGAATCAATCAGTCATTGAAAGCGATTACTTCACTCAAAAACTTAATAGTTTCTTCGTTATTCTTCCATTTCCCTAAATATAGATAATATTATTAACCCTATATTTTTCTAATATCGGAAAATTCTTCCAAAATGGGAAAAAAACTTTTTATTTGGTTGTAAAATGAAGTGAACTGAAAATATGTTATTTTTTTTGAAGAATGCTGTGGTTTTCAGGCAACCTTAAATAATTTAAATGTTAAATAAATTTAAAAAAATAAACTTCTGCTTCTGTTGCTTTATGAAATTGGATTTTTTCTCCAATATTCTATTTATCTGAAGCATTTAAATCTGCTTCTCAAGCTCATATCTTTAATATAAATCTTTTACAGCAAATTCTCCAAATCGTCTACATGAATTATATTAAAATTGGTATCTGATGGAATAATTTGTAGAGAATTTATAGCAATCAAGAGATCTTTCAGCAGGCCGGATGCGTCAGTGTCATTGATTTAAAGAATCTTGTTGATTTGTGTAATTTTCAATAGAATTGAATATTATTGTTCCTTTTCAAGAAGATTTATACTAGATTTATACTTCTGAAGCCAAGCCTTTTGAAGCCATTTATCGTGGCATATGGCAAGTGTTAATTATTGTCGATAAATGACTGACAAGGGTGAAAAGCTATTGATTTGCTATAAAACAAAAATAAATCTAAAAAGAAGCCGAAATCCTTTTAAAAAAGCCAGAATTCCCGCTTCCCGCATTTTGTAATTTTTTCCCGCAATACGGTTTTAAAAAAAGCCAGAAATGACGGGAAAAAGGCTGATTTGGCAACACTGGTACGTAGTCTTTGGCATGCACCGTTATAAATTGGCTGCTTGACATAATTGTTGTTGTTGTTGTTGTGTTTTCTGGCACTGTTTTTTGTGGTTGCATTGATAATCGCAGGAGAGCAAGAGCAAGAGCTTGCTCTTATGCTCAGTGTGAGACACTGTTAACAGTTAGGCAAAAACAAAATTGTGTGTTTTTTTTTTTTTTTTGGGAACAATTACCAAATATAAACAAGAAATAGAAGGAAATTGATTGTCAAGCCAAAAAAAAAAAATAACAAAAATTGTAAAAATTCTTTTTTGATTTTACAGGCAAATAATTTGGATGAAAATTGATGCAAACTTAATATGAACGAAAAAAAAAATAAGCTAAATTTTTAGGAAATTTTGTTAAAAATTTGTAAATTTTGCAGGATTTAAAACATAAACTTTGATTCCATTCTTTAATAGTTTGATTTAAAAAAAAAATAGTTTAAAACTTTGGTTTTACAAGCAAAAAATTTGCTCTTTGATAGAAAAGTTGCCCAAATTTGGACAATTTAATTATTTTTCATTAAAAATTTAAACAAATTATTTGCCTAAGGGAGTTTTAGCTTTAGATAAATTTAAAATATTCAACAAAATTCAAGAAAAAAATGTATTTGAGTTTTTAAGTTTATTTCTTTTTATTTATTAAATTTATTTCAAGGCTTGGAAAATTTTGGACATTTGATAGTTTTAACTTTTCTGGAATTTTCATCTTTCAATCAAATATTTAAGTTTAATTTTTGGTAATGAATTATCAAACAAATTCTCTAATTAATTTCAAACTTAATTTCGACTTTTTTTCAAAACTTTTAATCACAATTAATAATATAATGTAGAAAATTCTTTATTCAAATTTTTTATTATTTCTTTTTTCCTTTTTTTTTTTAGATTTCTCTGTCAACTTTTTCGTTCGGCGTTTTTCGCCTTTTTGTTGAAATTCTTCACGCCATTTTGCTATTTTTTTTCAATTCTTCTTTCCACCTTTCTAAAACTTGCAACACTTTTTTTTCACACTCTCTTTAACTTTGTCATATTTGAATTTCCCCCCACATTCCCCTCTGCCATTCAAATCTTGCTCTCAATTTAATTTGTTTCAATTTGCCTTCTCTTCCTACATTGCACTTCCTCTTCCACATCTCCCTTTTTTTTTCACTTACCGTTAGAGGGGTCTGGGGACAGGGGGGGTGTGTGCCCAAAAATATATATCAAATATATATAGCGTATAATCCAATTTGGTAAGTTGCTTTGTGTATTTTTAATTAGTTAACTAATTTGTCAGCTTCTTTTGCTTTGCGTTCTCACTTTTTGTTGTTGTTCACCGAAAAAAAAGGAATATTGAGGAGACTTCTCCTTCCAAGAAAAATGTTCACAATTCACAAAAAAAAACTGTCTTTTCAAACGAAAACGAAATTTGGTTCGTGGCGCGTTGCGGCTTTTTGGCCTGCTGGCGGCGGCTGCTGCGCTGCTTCTATTCCGTTTGGCGATTTTTTTTTTTTTACGGTTTTGTTAGATTTCTTGTGAATGCACTTAAGGAATTGTAACTGTGGTTGTATTTGCGTGGCATTGTATGCAGAACATGTGTATGTGTGTACGGGTGTGTATTTGTGTTGTGGTTATTTTAGTTGATTAAATTATTGAATTTGTGTAACTTTTTGTTTTATTTGTTGTTTTTTTTTTTTGTTGGGCGGGAAACAGCCAAAATCTACAAAGACGAAGAGCCAAGTACGCGTAGCACGTTCGAACGTGGCGGAGGCTAAAAACGCAATGAAATCTACGCAAAACATCACTTTTAACTTCACAAGACGCGATTAACCGACAGCGCAGCGTCGACGACGACAACGACGACAACGCCGACAGTTACCGGCTAGAGAGAGAGAGAGAGCGAGAGCGCAGGAGAGCATGAGCGAGGAATTGAGTGGAAACGTTAGTTTGTTGAAATTTGAAAAGCAAAAACAAAAAAGCTCTCTGTTTATTTACTATTTGTTTTTGGTTTTGGTTTTTTTGCTTGTATTTGTACAATTATTTTAAATTTCACAAAAATTCTAAAGCAATTCTTGCTCAAGTATTTTGTTGCTACTCACACCACTCTTACTCTCCATCTCTTTCTCTGACCACCACATGCCGGTACATGTGCCAGTGCCGTCGTCATTCGGTGTTCGCTGTTGCTGTTCGGGTTTTTCTTGACTTTGTTTTGCTTTTGCATTTTTTGAGTGAAAACGAAAGCAAAATTTGCTGCGGACGCGCGTTGAGTTTTGTTTACAAAATCATTTACCTACAAAAAATACAAAAAAAAAAGCCAAATATGAATAAAGGGTCTTTTTCTTAAGAGGTTTTTTAGAGAGTTAGTTGAGAGTGCTAAGAAAAGCGACTAAAACCAGCTCCGACCTACTTCGTAGACTAAAACAGGGTTCCCCAAAACCCTCACAGTGAGGGGGCATGACTTCGGCAAGCATTTGGTGTGAATTTGCGAGTATGTTCGGCCCCCAGGGGCTAGGGCTGGGGGAACTCTGAACTTGCCTCTGCAAGCATTTGGTTCGTGGGTCTCCAAGCGTGACCATAATAGTTTTAGGGCCGATTTCTCTTCTTCCAGATTGCTGCTATGTATCAGATAATCCAACAAATAGTGAAATTTCGATTTCATTGCCTACTAATTGCATCATAAGCTATCTGCCACTTCGACCTCCAGATAGCTACTATGTGTTGGATAGGCATTTGACTTTTTGCCATTCACTGTAAATTGACATAATAGTTTGGGTGGCTTTTTAATTTGTGCCAAGCAAAACAATTTGTAAAATGAATTTAAGCCGGGCTATTTACCTTCACTCACTGGAAGATTCCGATGAAGACATTCAGGCCTGTTCCGAATTCCGAAAACGAGTGGAATTGCCGCAAATCGAGTTGATTGCTGTTCCGAATTCCGCAAATCGACCAGAATTGTCGTTTTCAAAAGTTGTGCTGCAGAGTCAGCGGAATGAAAAGTAATTGCTATTAAAAGCATTAAAATAAATTCCCAAAATCATAAACTAATCAATTTAATAATGTTGAACATTTTTAAAATCGTTTAGCATCTCTACTTAAAATGTTTACAGTTAAAGTGTATTTTAAAATCATTTTTTTATAAATATCTATAAAATATTGCGTGAAAAACAAAATCGAGGGGTCGTTTTCAAACCGAGCTGTTCTGAATTCCACTTTACTTTTTGGTCGATGTCAACAAACAATCGATAGCTGCTAGGGTTGCTTCATATGAATTTATGTATTTGCACAGCACTGTTTCCATTTAGTTTAGCTATATTTAACCATATTTAATATCACAAATTTAAACGTTACAATTAAATACTGTTTTAAACAAATTAAATTGACTAAATATGTAAATAAGAGCTTTGTAAACTAAAATTATACAGATGGTGAAAACTCTGGCTGCTGTCGATAAACACAAACACGCGCGCAGGCCAGCCAGCCAGCTGTTTATAAAAGCGACTTCGAAAACGAGTTCGAAAAGTCAAAACGTAGCCAAATCGTTCGGAATTGGGAACAGCAAATAATAAAACGTTCGTTTTCGTGTCGTTTTTACTTTTTGAAAACGATCGGAATTCGGAACAGGCCTGATTGTGACAATTTATAGAGAGAGAGTATACAACCCAAGGCCGAACTTCTTTGAGGACATGGAAGATTCCGTATTCATAAAAAGATTCCGGCTTTCAAAGTCTACTCCTTTTAACAAAAATTGATAGCCAACTCGAGCCAATCACTCATCGGTTTGTACCACCAACAACAACCATCAGCAAACTTTACCAATCCATCTTTTTAGGAAATGTTCCTTGACTCCAATGAAGAAGTTGCTTTTAGCATTGCGATTCTATGCTTGTGGTAATTTCCTAATTATTGTTGGCGACTTTTGTGGAGTGAGCATAGCTACTGCATGCCGGGTAGTTAAAGATGTTTCCTATGCCATTGCATCATTATCCAGCAGCTACATTAAGTTTGGGGACCCCAATGAAGTCATTCGAGACTTTTATAAAATTGCTAAATTCCCGAAGGTTATGGGAGCTATTGATTGCACCCATGTACGGATTCAATCGCCAGGTGGTAACCATGCCGAGATATACCGTAACAGAAAGGGATATTTCTCGATAAATGTACAAGCAGTATCTAGCGCAAAGTTATATTTGCAAGATGTGGTTGCAAGATGGCCTGGTTCAGCACATGATAGCAATATCTTCAATCACAGTCGTTTGAAGTACCGATGGGAAAGCAACAAATTTAAAAATTATTATCTTTTGGGCGATAGCGGGTATAAATTGAGACAGTACATGATGACGCCGCTACTCAACCCCGTAACAGAAGCTGAAAAGCTTTACAATGAGTCTCAGATCCGGACGCGCAACGTTGTTGAAAGGTGTTTTGGTGTATGGAAGCGCCGATTTCCGGTATTGTCCACAGGGATGCGTATTAACATAACCACCTCGAAAGTGGTAATCATTTCATGCGCAGTCCATAACATGGCAATTCAAACAAAAGACCCTGTTCCACCAATTGAAGAAAATATGCCTTCCGAATTTTTAGAAGATGATATGCAAATCAATGCTATTACTCCAGCCTCTAACAGCAGAGATGCGCTTCACAGGTCTATTTTAATAAATAACTATTTTGATAGGTACGTAAATTTAAAGAAAACTTTATTTGGCCGGTTTTAACCCTTCTATTTCTTCCTGGTGCTTCAACTGTGCTCTCTGATTTTCCTGTTCATAATATGTATTTTGAGTTCTCAGTAGTTTGAGTTTTTCTTCTTAAAGCGCGGGGCTGTAATCAATTTTTGGTTCAGTCAGTTTTTTAGATTCTGGTTTTTTGAGTTGTGCAGGGGTCCACTTTGGATTAAAGGTTGATGGTTCGGCGAACTCCAAGTCTACATCATTGTCTGGGAAATCATTTTGGAGCTCTTTAAAATCAACCTTCTCTAGCTGACCATCCTCTTCCAAATCAATAACATCTGTAAAAGATTGGACTATGTACATCCATGTCTTGAAGAAAATATTTTGTTTTATACTCTTTACTGTTCTCGCCGCCAGTGGCAGATTCGCCAATCATTTCCATTATTTTTTCCGACATGTCAGAAACTTTTTTGGACGAAGGCGGCCCGCCACCTGTACGGAATGTTTCCCTTTTCTCCAATGCCACTTCAGCTTTGGTTTTTTTCTTTAGCCCTTCATATTTTGCTTTAAGAGCCTGAGCAGTGCGCTGAATTCCGGTCTTGCTAGCGTAAGTGGACGCCAGTTTTGCCCAGGCTTGCTCCTTTTGTTTCCAAGTGACCGCATCTGACTTCTTGTTTTCGATAACATTCTTGTTGTCCTCAACTAGAGATACCAGTTCCCATTCCTCCTGGACTGTAAAATTCCTAGCACGTTGCCTTTTTGTTGTGTTTTCCATAATTTCAGATGACAGACAAACTTCTAACCAACAAAAAATGACACGGCAACTCAGCTGTTGCTGACAATGCTGCCAGATTTTCACTAGAAGTGCTACCACCTTATTAGAGAATTTGCCATTCGTATGTAAACGTTTTATATAAGTTTATACACAGGTTTTGTAATCCAATTTCGTTATGTAGGACTTTATCTGTTGCATAGCGTTATTTGTCAAATAGCTATTTCTCACTTATTTAGGAGATGAGAAATCGGCCCTTACAGTAGAACACTAAAATATAAACCTTAAATTATAATAAAAGCAAATTATGAGTAATTTTGCATTTCAAGGTACATAGAAGGTGGAGTCTTTGTTCCAATTTCAGGTAGAGTTCGATGTGAAGGATAAGAATTTAATGAAAATAGAGTCAAAATTCTTAGGATTTTGTCACTGAACTAAAGACTAGACTTCTACAGAATTTAAAAGGTTAAGAGGTCCTTGGTTGGGTCGTTATTTAGCCTAGAACCGTATAGAAATTGGTCCTGTAGGATGTGTTGGAACTTTCTTAATATAAAACTAGTTTCGAAAAAGCTTAAAAGTTAATCAGGCCGGTCCCCTTTTCCGTATACGAATGATCGCTATGATTTCTAAGAAAGGATTAAGGAATTCGTTCGAATCTTTAGGCCATCCAGAGGATCTATTGCAGGCAATTGGGAATTTGAAGTTAAAAGCTAAAAAGGCCTGAATATCAACACACAAAGCAGCTTGTATGTTTGTTTTTTCCTCTCACCTGACAATAAGGACGAGGTTTTCAGAAAGTTAAGAATTAGCACCAACTTTTTAAGCCCGAAAAACATTGTGAACTCAAACAAATTTTGAATTTTTTGAGGTTTTTAGTCCTGTTTTTAAAGCTTACCTCGGTAGGAACCAGAGCTGTAATGTATTCATTACTTCCCGTACTTAATTACTTTTCATTACTATAATCACAATTTTCAAAGGTAATAAAAAAAAAACAATTCCTGATTACGATTTTTTAATAATCGTAATTGTAACGCGGAATTGTGATTATTACAAAATTTAATTACTTTCACAATTACTTAGATAATTGTAACTTTAAATGGTGATTATTGAGTAATTGTGCTTGAAATGTTGAATTATTTTGTATTTGTAGGTGAACAGAGAATTTCTGGAGAGAGCTCTCTCTCTCTGTCTTCTCTCCATTTGGCCGGCACTGCTCTTAGCTATGATTTGGTGCCTATCTTATGGGTTGTGTGAGCTTTCGTGTGTTTTGTCTTCGACATCCTGATGGGACTTGTCCTTGAATGTAATGTGGAGGTTGTTGTCCTTTCTGGCTAAGCCCATAAACTGTTTAACTAAGTATCTACAGGTATCTGAGCACATTTACCAATATTTGTTCATAGTTTTGCTCTTCTGCAGAGTTGAACAAAGACTCCACCAACGCCTTCTCCGTGTCTAGGAGTCTATGTGGAGCACACACACACAGACACAGAGACACACCTTCTTTTATTTTTCTTCCGTTCTCAGTTGGATTTTGTTTGCGTTTTGTCTGTAATTCAAGCCCTCACCTCCCTCACCTCTCCCTCCCCCCGCACCCTTTGCCAGTTGCCAACTCCAATTTCAGTTTGTCAAGTTGATTGAACCCCAACATGAACTTTGGTGACGACAAACTGCCAGAAGTGAGTAAAGAAACGAAAGAAAGGGAAAAAAAAAACAAAGAGCCAAAACCTACCTCAAGTCTAATTAAATTATGCGACCCAAAATTGGAAAAAGTAACAAAACAACAACAGGACCCAGAGGACGCAAAAGCAATCGAACTCGTCATCAGCATATTGACACAGGATGATGACAGGCGGCCAGGATTTGTGGTCATATCAAATAACAGGGGCCTAGAGACCAAAAACATAATTAAGTTGCGAAAACAAGCTGTGAGGGGGGAAGGGGCCAGGGGGGAATGCATAATAAGTTGATACTTTAACATGAAAGTCGGACCAATTAGTTGGCCACCCGCGGGTGATTCACTTCACACAAATTGAGTCCAAAACGCAAAACAACTTCCATATCTGGGGATTTGACGACAACTTTAATGGGTTCAGAGAAAAAGAGAGAGAGAGAGTGGGAAAACAACAAAGCATGTTTACTGCCTAAAAAAGCGTTACCCCTTACCCAATACCCATTACCCATTACCCATTACCCATTTCCCATTTCCCATTACCCATTTCCCATTTCCCATTTCCCATTACCCATTTCCCATTACCCATTACCCATTACCCATTACTACTACATTACTTGAAACTACGATTATTCAGTGAATATTTCAAAATTTAATTACTTTTACAATTACTTAGATAATTGTAGCTGTAAAGGGGTGATTATTAAGTAATTGTGCTTAAAATGTTCAATTACACTGTTCAAAAGTGAAAAGTATCCAGAGCATCGTTAACTAATTCCAACGTACCTTCTCATGCTGATTACGAGATAGCCATATCATAGTTTCCGTTTCCAAGATATTCGCGAAAAACTAAATTTCCGACTTTTTGCCGTTCTAGAATTTTTGTGGGCAAACTAGATTCCCATCCCAACATCCAACATTTGCGATTAGTAGAACTATGGCAGAATTATAAAAAGGCTACTTGGATACTACTTAAAGAGCCTTATGCTTTTGTAATTTTCATTCAAGGTTTTAAATTTTTCAAGTTGCCGGATTGAGTTCCTCGAATTCAGAATACGAAGAACTTAGTTCGTCAGCAAGCTGATTTGAAAGATCTTGTAAGGGACTTAGACTTAGGACTAGGAACTTCAGCAATGGAACCTTTTAAAAAGTGGAACGACTATTACATCTTTACGCAGTAGACAACAAGAATTTACGCAATGTGTGTGCTTTAACGACCTTTATGATAATCAAACCATCAATATTAAGCTGGCTCAAGGTCTCGTTATGCTTGCGCATAACTCCAAAAAGGAGGAACACATCACACCACAAGTGAAGCTAGTTGGTCATACAGCCTGTTTCAATGGTATCTCTACCATATCATCAGTGACCTTCGCTTGCTTGTACTGGCCCATCGACTCCCACTCCATGCCAGCGCTGCCATAATCGTTTGGGAATTCCTAAACGACTTGACAGCAAAAAACCGGCAGACATGAGAACGACGTTGGTTGCCAGTACCTTGTGTGTGTGTGTGTTCCCCAGCTTGGCTTTTTCTGTTGTGTTAGTGAGAGAGATTTCCTCCCCGCTTCTAACCCAGTAGCCAATAGTTTGAATAGTTTGAAATTACGCAATATTTCGAAAGTGATAAGAGCTTAGCATATTGTAAGGATGTCAGTGGATATTTGGAGGCTATTATCATCACATTATCACACAAGCACGAATGGAAACTCTTTAAAGAGTAGCTCTAAGGCAATTTTAAAAGCAGTTTTATTACATAACGGAAATAGTGAACCTTCGAATCCCCTTGGTCCCGCTGTACATATGAAATAGAGCTATTAAAGTATGATAAACCTTTGTATTTGTGTTTTTTATTTAATAGAGTTGACAAATAAAGCTGTCAACATAAACAGATTAAAATATTAAATACATTTAGCGACATCGAAACGTCAGAAGCTAATAAATGGTACAAATCGTTATATAACATACACATTATTCGAAACGGGTCATGAGACTCAAAATTAGATCTACTTATAGTTAAGAAAATTGGCCGGAACTGTCTTGTAGATCTAGGTGGGATGGAAAAATTAATTCGGCTCAGTAGAAAACAAGAGTCAATTTGACCGTTTATTAGCTTATGAAGGAACATAACTCCGTGACAGATTCTACGATCTTGCAAGGATGGTAGGCTTAATAGACGAAGTCTGTCTAGAACGGCGTTTCATAAACCCGTGCTGTGATGGAGACATAAGAGAGCAACACTGATGCTGCAACTGAGCAGTTATAATGAGTTCAAAAAGTTTGGGTATCGCACAAAGTTTTGCTATCCCACGATAATTTTGAATATCAGTTCTACTTCCTTTTTTATGAAGTGGTATAATAAATGATTCCTTCCAGATATCAGGAAAAAAGCTGTGGTGCAGAGATAATTGAAAAATTTTAGAAAGAGGTTCGCATAAAGCATTTGCACAATTCTTGAGAACACAGCTAGGCACTTGATCAGGACCAGAAGAGAAGGAAGATTTTACGAATTTGAGATTTTCCAACACAACACTTTCATCAACGAAAGGCATGAAAATGCCTGTCGAGTGCGAAATAGAGTAAGGGTAATTAGTTGAAGTATTATAAGCATAAGAAGAGTATGTTTTTTGAAAAAAAAATCAGCGAATAAGTTGGATATGTCAGCATCGTTGCATGCCATGATAGTATTATACCGAAGAGAGGGAGGAAAAGGAGAAGTTTTACGCTTAGAGTTCACAAATGAAAAGAATATCTTAGGGTTTTCTTTAAATTCATTTTTACACCTCAACAGGTAATTTCAATAGCATTCGGTATTGTGATTGAAAAAGTCCGACTGAGCGGATAAATATCGGGAATGATCGTCCAGTTGCCCAGTCCTTTTATATTTTTTGTGTAGTCTGTTTGACAATCTCCGAGTGAACCAGAGTGGCTTGCGATGTACTGCGGATAATGAGGGACAAGGCACGCACAAGTCGAATGCGAAATTAAGCGAACGGTAAAACAAATTAATTTTGACTTCTGGACTGCCATCAGAATCGAGAAAGGACCAGTCAACCTGCGAAAGATTTATTTTATAGAATTTCCCTTTGCTTTTTTTAGCTTGTTCATTGGGTTGGTGCGGCGGACTTGGTACCCACCCCTGTCAAAAGAACTTCACGCACGCAAACGATTGAGGGACCACGCATTGAGGATATGGACCTAGAATGTTGACACCATCAACAGGGAATCTTCCGATATCTTGTTAGTGAATGTCCTCGAAGGATATTCTTTCTTTACTAAGCAGAAGAACTACTCTTGTAAACTGATGTTTCTACGGAAACCTCCCTCGCACCAGCAACCAACTCCGCATTTCACCTAACAAAAAGAGAGAGAGAGAGAGAGATGAGCACAGCGGCAGCACTGCATTCAGCTTCTACCCCGAGTAAAGAGTGTGTTATGACCGACTTACTCACTTGTTTTTTTGCTCACAGCTCGAGAAGTATGTATAAATATTATATCTTTGCTAAGAAATACTTTTCGGTATGATTCCTTTGCTCGAAGAGCAATTTACTTTGGCTGTCTAATTGAATAATTGATTAAATTTTGGGAAAAAAAAGTGGAACGTATTTGTTGCAAAAGTGAGAAAGTGGCATGTGGAACGTAAGTCGGAAATTTAACTCATTTAAATAGTGAAAAAGTCAACGATTTTAAGCATATAAATTTAATATTTGACAAATTTTGATCAATTTTGGTTAAAAAAGTTAATGTGGAACGTAAGTAGAACATATTTAAAGTTTTACAATTACTTTGGTCGGATTAAAAGTCTACAAATTTAATAATTAATTAATTTCTATACCAATATTGTTTGATTTTGATGAGAAAAGTGAATGTGGAACGTAAGTTCAACATATTTGATGTTAAACAATTACTTTGACCGGCTTATAAGTCTATAAATTTAATAATTATTTTAGTAATATAGAAATTTTGTTTGATTTCGATGAGAAAGGTGAATGTGGAACGTAAGTGGAACATATTTAATGTTTAACAATTACTTTGGTCGGATTAAAAGTCTACAAATTTAATAATTAATTAATTTCTATACCAATTTTGTTTGATTTTGATGAGAAAAGTGAATGTGGAACGTAAGTTCAAAATATTTGATGTTAAACAATTGCTTTGACCGGATTAGAGGTCTATAAATTTAATAATTATTTTAGTAAAATAGAAATTTTATTTGATTTCGATGAGAAAGGTGAATGTGGAACGTAAGTGGAAGCATAAACTACAAGTTTTGGAATATACTTGACTTGAAAACTTGACTTGTTCAAAATCGAGTTTCTCTTTCTATTTCTTGTGGTTGTTGTTGTTCTTTCATTTGCATAAAATTTGAAATAGATCTGATGGAAACGAAATTGGAAAACTGAAAACTCTGTCGAATTCCCTTGGCGCACATTTGTCATGCAAATGCAGACGCCGATAACGGAGCACCGTTTTGGGGCCACCACGCCACAAAGTTGGCAACAAGTTGTTGTTTTTGTTGGCAGGCGCAAAAATTGCATTTTGCTATCAAGCGGCCCAAAGGCAAAAGCAAGCATAGCGACGACACCTTACACAACCCGCCCAAAGTGTGTAGGGGGGGTGGGGTGGGAGGTGGAGGCGACGCTCTAATGACTGACGGACCTTATCATTGGCATTAAGTGCTGTAACTGTCGGCAACAATGTTGCAGCACGTGTAAACCGTTAAATGTGAAAGCTCAGCGCGTCAAAGTTCTTCAACTCTCTCACTCTCTGCGCTGCTGAGCCAACACACTTGTTGCCATTTATTTACGCAGTTGTTTTTACCCCCGCATTTACAACAACAACAACAACGACCAAAACACACGCGCAAAAATTAATTGCGCAAAAAAAAATAAACATTGCGAAACTTATTGAAATCAAGCAAAAGAACTAAATAGCGCGCCAAGTTCAGCCGAAAAGCTTCGGCAGGGCGGCAGAGCATGTAACTGCATGCGCCGGAAAAAAAAAGTGCAAGGCAAATGAAAATCAAAACAAAACACACACAAACACACAGAGGGAGAGCGAGCAATATTTACACCATTCGCTGAAATTTGTTGGAAAAGCCTTAGGGAAATTTCCTAAACATTTTTAAATAGTGAAAGCTTTTTGAAGCATTTCATCATTACACTTTCAAATCAAAAGCAATTGACCTCAGAATAACTCAACGATCCAAAGAAATTTCAAGCTCTTACTGGATCCCCTCAGAGGGGGGCGCACACATTTCGCTATTTACACATACACAAGCCGAACGCAGCTTGAAGCTGAGAAGAAAAGCTGGCTTGCCTTTGATACGGTCAAATCGAAGTGCGTCCGAAACAAGACGAGACCATTAAGTTTTAAAGAGAGACCCGACCAGCGCAGGTTATACGATAGGTCACGTAGGGAAGAACACTGAAATTTCAATAAATATTATTTAGTCCCTCGAAAACGTTGTTGCATATTATTTAGACCCGCAGGTTCAGAACATTAGACACAACTTTTGTTACATAAGAAATTTACAAAGCATACTTTGAAGCTTGATAACATAATCAATATCTTGGAAGGGCTTAATAGAAAGAAGGTAGTATAAAATAGTGAAAAATATGGAATTCGGAATATCTTTAATTAAGTCAAACACAGGGTCTAAAGGTTGGGGCATTTTTGACTTTATCCTTTGTAGACCACTGATATTTTATGCCTTGAAACAGGATCGCTAGCTTTCTAAAATAATTCTTTTATTACTAGATCTTAAAGTGCAGAATCTTGCATCGTTCTCCATGTTAAAATGACAGCAGAGACTGTCAAACTACCATTACATCCACAAAAATGCACTGCATTGGTGTGTATTATGGGCGGTTGAAATCATCGGTTTGTATTTTCAACGAGATGTCGTTAATAAAAAGGTTGAATAACAAAAAAGTATCACGATATTTAGGTATACGGGTATTTTGAGTATCAAATCGGCCTTCATCTGATAAAAATATCAATATAATATTACAGCTTCCATATGTTTTCGTAGAAATAGTATCACATTGATATGAAAAATTGATATTTTTTCGATATTATTAAAGATTGGGCTGATATTTAATCCCTTTTTTTCTGTGTGGAAACCGAACGTCGACAAATAAAAACGTGCTAAGATGGACTAAGAGTGTTGTAAATGGACAGTAATTATATGTTCGAATAATTCTAGATTCCTCTATAATTGGCTATGTCGGACCTAGACACGCTGTTTTATAAATTGGAGTAATAAGGGGGAAATCATTAAGCTCAAGAGAAAGATTAAATAGCTTAAGAAGGGGATCGCAGAGGAAATCAGCACCATATTTAGGGACGCAGCTAGGGACATCGTCAGGTTCAGCTGAAAATGATGACTAAAGTGTCTTTAAATTAGATAGGAGACAGTTAGAGCGACTAGTATGGTGGGGGTAAGGTAGAGAAACAACATGGTTTGTAAAAGTTGGAAGAAAGAGTCAAATAGAATGAAATTGTTACCCTCATTCTCAGCACTGGCATTATTTAAATGAAGTGAAGGGGGAAATCTTAGAATTTCTTGTGGTCATTATAGAAGTCTTGCTTACACCTGAGTAGGTAATTCTTATAACATTCTTCAAACTGGACTATTTCCTGTGGGGTCTAAGTGAGGTCTTGTTGGTCAAAAATTCTACTAAAACTTCATCCACTAAGTTGAAGTTAACTGAAGAGATATTACATAACGTCGAAGTGGAAAAATGTGGTACTCTGAGATGAGGAAAAGGTTAGCTGGCATGGGACAAATGGTTTTAGTTACTAAAGTCTGAACGCTATTCCAAATCCCGAAACTGTAGTGGCGGTTCTGTGCTGTTTTGGGTCGCTTTTAGCAAATTGGATCCCGATATGCAAAATAAGAAGTCGCAGGAATACAGAGGGCTATTCAAACTCATTAGATGAAGTGTTAATTAACTTTTTGGAGCTAGTGCCGGACCCGAACACAATCTTTTAGCAAGATAGTGCGCCCATTCACGTTTCAAGGGCCAGTCGTGAATGGTTCAGTGGGAAGAATGTCAAGTTATTCCAAACATGAATCCAATTAAAAACATGTGAGGTAACCTTGCACCTCGGCGAACGAAAGTTGAACTTGTCTGAAGAGCTATGAAAAGCTGTTACTGAGGAATGGCCCAAAATACCGGATTAAGAGTTCAAAATTATGACTAGAAGAAAGATATTTTCGTGCTTATAAATAAGTTGGGAGGTTAAATCTATTATTAATTGATTTGTGGATGGATCACTTACGGTTGTAAGACCGTTTATGCAATTGGCATTGGTATTACCAGCTCCCGACATATAAAGAGTACCCCATACATACATACATATGTTCAAGGTACATTGATAATTTCTTGAAGAAGTCTCAATATCGATGTACAGTATATCAAGAAAATATATTGACACAGGGAAAAAATTCACATTTTTCACTTATATTGCATAAATATGGGCTTTCTCACGGTTGCCACTTGTGTATAAAATAATGCACCAAAAAATTTAAAAAAGAACCATTTTCAAAAAAAAAGAGCCAAAAATTTCTTCATCCTTATTCATGTTATAATTTCAATATATCTCTTTGTCAATGACGTAAAATCGCACATCCATTTCATTTCTTAAGTGTTCCTAAACATACAAATAAAAATTAAAAATTTTTCTTGTACCTTTTAATTAACTTGTTAACATTTAAAATAACCAAGACAGTCAATATTGATTCTTATTTCCAAAACAAATTTCTTCACTTATTCGTGTTATATATTCATTTCATTGAATATAAAATATCTCTTTTAATTCCATTTCTTGAAAATTCTTAAAAGTACAAGTGAAAACAATCAATTTTTTATACCCTGAACGTATTTAAAATAAGTAAAAGAGGATCATAAAGTTGTACAAATGTACGTAACTGCCGGAAAGAAGCACCTACGACCCCATTAAGTATATATATTCTTGATCAGCATCAACAGCCGAGACGATTTAGCCTGTCTGCATGGTAGCGTCGATCTCAGAGACTGTAATATATAGAGCTACAATTTTTGGCTTGTAAGTAGGTGTCCGAGCAAATACACTGAAGATATGCAAGTGCGCCACCCCATTTTTTCAATTAAATTTTAAAATAAAAGAAATTCAAACATAAAGGAACCACAGTACTTGGTACAGGGTATTTTGCTGTCGGGGCACTCGACCGAAACACTCTTACTTGTTTGTATTTATCATGATTTTCTATATTTGAAAGTCATTTTTTTTAAGTTTTAGACCACACATAATCTGAATATGTATTCTTACAGAGCTTCATACTGAATAAAATTCAAGTCTGTTTCTCAATTTGGTTGTTATCAAACTTATGGTAAAAATATTACCCTCCGCCGAATCGATGCTGTGTGGAATAGAAAATATATTTCTTATATATCCAACTAATTCCTTAAAGATTTCAATATTAGTACCATTTTTTACTTTTGCCACTTCTTCCCAAAATATAGAAATCTCCTTTTCTTTTTTGTAATTTAGCTTCTGTCAACTTTAACACGTCCCATTGGAAATAATTTCAACAGGATCCGATTAACACAAATTCTTCAAGTTTTCACTTAGTGGCATTATTTCAGTTTCTTTGCCCAAATTACGTTGGCTGGTGCAATCATAATGAGAGATTTAATACCGTCTCGTCTTAAATCAAACCGCTGCATTTCTTTCACAAGCGAAACCTCCCACTGAACCAAAAGCTCGTTAATAATATCTCTAACGATACTTACGCGAAACATCAATGTGCAAAACTATCGGGAAAACACTCGCAAACGATCCGCAAAGTAATCACCCGTCGCTCAGTTTGTGGCAGAGAAAGTTTCGTTCTCGAAAGCCCGCAAAAGATTCGTTTGCGAGCCTTTTTCGATAGTTTTTGTGAGCCTCCTACGATAACTTTTGCGACTTACTTCACCAATCGATTGCAAGCCTTTTTCGTTATTGATAACTATAAGTGCAAAGAACGCAAGACAGGCGAAGAAAACGTAAGAATAACGGAGCATACAAAAAAGGAACGAATATTGTTAGTTTCTGTCAAAATCATTTTTCTCCCTGTTCACATATCATATTCAAGCTTGAATGCGATAATTTGACTAAACTTTCGCCTCTCGTATCACCTTTAAGCTCGAGTGTGATAGTTTTACGATACTCTTGCTTGACGTTCGCTTCGTGGTGCAGTAGGCTAGAAAAACTCGCGTACCGTTTCCTTTACTTTTAAAGTTGTGCATTTCACTATACACTGGCTATCCATATATGTATTGTTGGGCATTGAGACCAACAAAAATAAGAATTTAAGTCGCTAACATTAAATCTACTAAGTTTCATATTCCGTAAAAAATATGTATACATGTAATATGTGCTTTCATACTATAAAAATATATTTAAGATATTTAAAACTATCAATAAGTGTTGACAGCGAAAAATATCCAGGATCTAATTTAGGAATCGAATAATGTTTCACGTTTTTCGCTTATATAAGAAAAAAGAGCCAAAACGGGCCATTTCCAATAAAAAAGTGCCAGTGCACCAACAGGATAAAAAAACACCAGTTTTGGTGCAAAAACACCAAGTGTGACAACCGTGCTTATATTGCATAAATATGGGCTTTCTATAAATGGTAAAATTTTTTAACTTTGCGAATTTATTGTGCAAATTATAGAGCATATCTCTCCTAAACTCTCCTACAAAGCACCCTATATTGAGGCCGATTAAACAGATTTAATTTGAATAATTTTCAAAATGAGCTGAGTTTTACAGGATTTGTAGAGTTAAAATAAGACATTTTCTGCATTTTAATTAAAAATTTACAGCTAATCTATTAAAGATATAATAGATCCGACCACTTCATTGCCTTCCTAGCAATATTGTTCCCTCTTTTTTGCAGTGTATGCCCTATCCAGCTCCATTTCATTCTAAATAGACTTGAATAACCTAATTTTGAGTCAGTATGATGGATACGATAAGCATTGCCAAACAAACGACAACATCCCTGCTCGGGCGCCATGTGACTTTTTCACAATAATTCATTCAATAGACTTGAATAACCTAATTTTGAGTCAGTGTAATGGATACGATAAGCATTGCCAAACAAACGACAGCATCCCTGCTCGGGCGCCATATGACTTTATCACAATAATTCATTGCTGGGTGTGTTTATAAGCTTGCCCATTATCTCCCACAACTATTATAAACGGCCAAACGGCCAACAGCTAGCTGATTTGCTGGACTAGAATCCATCAGCTAATCTATTAAAGATATAAAGATTCAGCGTGTCAATTTTGTATGCCATTCGAGTTTTTGTACTGAAAATATGTGTAAAAGTTTTGACATTTTGTCATTTTGCCCCTGAGACACGACAATTCACACCGAATGCTTGCCGTAGTTATGCTTCACTGTGTGTTAGAGCGAAACACAGTCCCATTTGCGTGCTCTCTTCTTGGGAAACCCTGTTTTAAACCCTTTTCAATTGGAATTTTATTTGTTTTATCTACTTTCTTGTGCATACTAGTTCTAAGAACGATATAGAATCGGAATAAAATATAAACAAAAATGGTACCATTTAGGAAAAGTCTCATTTTCTGCAGAATAAGACATATTTAAACTGCGTCCGCGCACTTTCTGCACCCACTGTATACTAACATGCATTTACCTGTCCGCAAAGCGTAATTCCCAACTGTCGACTTGGACTTTGGTGGCATTAAAGTTTCTACTTGCTATTCTGTTGTTGTGGCGCCAGTTGTTGTTGCTTTTATTGCCTTCGGCAAATAACGGTTATGCAAAGACAATGGAATTCCGGTAGGATCAACATTTAACTAAAAAAGGAACAAAGACAAGTGCAAAAAAGAAAATTCAAGCAAGGAGCCTGAAGGGCAGCTGCAAAAACAATTTGCCAAAACCAAAGACAAGCCGAAAGGCGAAAGAAACGAAGAAGACGCCGCCGCCGCCGCCTGGGTACAGTCGCGGCGGCCTGCACACACACACACACACACGCAGAGTGTGTAAGCGGAGACAACAAAATGCAGCGCGCGGCGCTTTATAACGGAATTGACCTGCACACTCACACACACATGTCTTTCTTTCCTTTTCTTTTGCTTTGCTTTGCTTTCGGACGGCAGCAGAAAAGCCGCACTCAAAACAAAAACGAAAAAACGACGCCGGAGAGTGTCTGAGAGGGCAAAACAAAAACCGAAAAGCTCCACACAAAAAGAAAAGCTTTAGCTTCGGCGGTTACCGGCGTTTGGCTTGTTGATTTTTGTTTTTGCCGGTATTTCACAACAACAGCCAAAGTTTAGCCTTTGAATTTCACCAACACATGAAACTTTATATGCAATTAACTAATTATAGATACAAAAAGTTGAATCACTTTTCTTCTCGTCTATTTACTAATTTATTTTGCTTTTTTTGCATGCAATAATCATACCTCAAGGGGCGGAGGGAGAGGCGGGGCGGGGAGAACCCTTGGTAGACAGTCACAGCAACGTCAGCAGAGGCGGCCTCTCAGAGAGCGCCTCATTTTGAGTGAGATTTTGAGTGATTTTTTTTCTTGTGTGGTGTTCCGCCACAATGTTGCTGCAACATGCTGAGTAATAATTTTTTGTTTTTGTTTTGGTTTGGCTTTGATAGCGCGTGCACAAAAAAACCACAAAATACGCAGAAAATTTGAATAAAATTTGAATTCTCTTTGTGGCTTGGGATAAATTGTTATAAATAAATGAAATTCGCCTTAAATCCAATGTAATACTGATAGAAAAGTGCAAAGAAATTGTTATTGTTCGCCTACTGACTTCTTTCTATTCGCTTTCTTTGCCTTTACGCACCCTGGGCGAAACAGACAATTTAGTGGAAGAAAATTTAGGGAAAATCTTTACATAGTTGATTACCAGAACTTGAACTTAGGCCATATAACATTTATTTTTAATGGTCGCAAAAACCGCGAAATTTGCAATATTATTTTAAAAGTATTTCTTAAAGCGCTTGATAATTAGATGACAATGTAGCATGTAGACCAGAAACCGCGAAATTTTCTCAATATACATTTGAATATTTACAAAAACGCAGTTCACTCTCACTCTTTGGACAAACCCCTAAATGCCTTTTGAGAACATAACAGTTAACCTGGACCATTCACTTTCCCCCCCCCCCCCCCCCCCCCCCCCCCCCCCCACACACACACACACACACACACACACACTCTGAGACACATTAAACTCGAATTTAACCTTGAGCCAGGGCACAGGTTAATGGTACCTTCCTTACCTTACCACCTATCCCAGACATTCCCTACAAGTTTATTTATATGGAAATCCGTTGCTGCGCAATAAGCATAAGGGTCCCTACCCTTAACCGAAATCAGGAAGAGGAGACAAAGATGTTGCGACCTTGGTGGCAGGCGCAAAATGAATCCCCTGATAGAAATGTATTTTGGTTTTGGTTTTGGTAGCAATGTCTGTGCATGTCTGAGTCCCAACTCCGGACGCCGGACATTAGAATTTGCTCAAGTTGAATGGCCAAGCGTCTGCCAAGTTGTGTGTGTGTTGAAGGTCGCAGACAAGGCGAAAAAAGGAACCTCCTCCCAGTTTTATGCTGCAAGTATATGAAGTTTGGGTGAAGGAATTATTTTTGAACATTTAAAGATCGGCGTGTTGCCGGTAAGAATGAGTGTAACACAATTTCGGAGAGAGAGATAGGTGTGTCTGTGTAAGATACATAAACTGGCTGGATTATCGAGCATAGATAGTGATGTGTGAATGTGTGGCGCTTGGGAAGTCATTCAACTTATTCTTCTTCTTCTAGAGAGGCGAGGAACTCTCTTCCAACGAACTCTGTTGTTGTCCCCAGGTCTTTCCGAAGCTTTCCGCTTCTCTATCGACAATTCTGCTCCAAGTTTCTTTGGGTCCGTCTGGTGTCCGACCACTTCATTGCCTTCCTAGAAATATTGTTCCCTCTTTTTTGCAGTGTATGCCCTATCCAGCTCCATTTCATTCTAAATAGACTTGAATAACCTAATTTTGAGTAGTAGTAGTAGTAGTATTATTTATTATTTTGTAATACGTGACAACAAATATGAATATAAGTTATTAATATCCTTAAAATAAGTAAATAATCATGTGCTTCTGGGCATGGCATTTAAAGCCGTCAGCCCATATTTCCTTTGAATAGTCCCCAATACTCCATTTCCGGTTACTACACTTGACTTCCCCGGTCGTCCCGAGATATCAAATCGTTCACCGGCAATGGTGCATTAGAGGCAGTGTTGCCGTTTTAGCAGTTTTCCTGACAGATCTGTCAGGTTTTTAACGGCTTCAGCAGGAAAAAATTGAAAACAGCAGCTATCAGGAAATCTGTCAGGTTTTTGTCAATCCCATCATTTTTCTTGTCAGGTTTTTGAACATGTTCAAATGGTTTAAGTATGCTTCAAATTTTAATCAAATTTATTATTTTAGTATTAATGATACATGCAACCTTGGTGTTATCGCACTTAGAGGTTACAATCGCGACGCGCCCATCTCTGCTATACAGAGTTATCGGCGAAATTGGCGCACTTTTAATGTGTAACTTGTAGCAAAATGCCTAAAGAAGTATATAAACAAAAATTTCGCGATATTTGGGTAAAGCAGCCAGATTTTGAAAAATGGCTGTGTCGGGATCGGAAAGACCCTGACAAGGCCTTTTGTAAATACTGCAAATGCAGTATTATACCCAAAATCGACATCTTACGTGCTCATATGGTTACTAAGAAGCATGAAAACAACGCAAAACCCTATGCTCAGACCAACAAAATTACTTTTAAGCCTGTGGAGTCTAATGAAGCTCGTCGGCAAGAAGCGGCATTAGCTATGTTTATTGCTCAACATGCCTCAACTAACACAGTTGGGCATTTAAGCGATTTATGCCGCAATTATTTTGGTGCAGCTGAGCTGAAGCTGCAGAGAACAAAGTGTACGAATTTGTTCAAAAATGTGTTGGCGGTGCATTTTAACGAGGAACTGAGAAGTGACATTGGCAATGAAAAATATAGTCTGTTAATAGACGAGTCAACGGATATAAGTATATCCAAAATACTTGGTAAGACTAATAGACTATTTATTAGAATATGTTATTGATTTATTTTTATATTTTTAGGTGTAGCTATAAATTATTATAGCACAAAGCGCTTGAAAATAAGCTCAACATTCCTGACACTAATTCCTCTTGAAAAAGGAGACGCTCAAAGCATTGCAAGCACCTTGTTAAAAGAATTGGAAAATTTGCAACTTCCCATCGACAACTTAATTGGAATTGGTACAGACAACGCAAATGTTATGGTGGGTAAATATAACAGCGTATTTGTCGAGCTGAAGAAGGTCGTCCCGTCCTTGATTTTGATGAAATGTGTATGCCATTCCGTGCAATTGGCGGTTAATGCTGCTTGTAAGCAGGCTTTGCCACAATCACTAGAATTTATAGTAAGTGAAACATACGGATGGTTAGGCAAAAGCTCGAGTCGACAAATAATGTACAGAAAATTGTATCAGGCTATAAATAATGACGAGGTAGACTGATCGGTATTGTAATATATATATACATGTTCTAACATATTTAACAATTAAACTAATTATTTATTGTCTGAGCTTTGTACTAGCTACCAACTAATACGTTCGATGTTGCATTGTGTTCGTCAAAGGGTAAATACCTATATTAACTTCTAATGTTGTAATAAATTGATTGCTAAGTATTAAAAATGAAAAACATATATTTAATATTATTTTTAAGGCTCCTCTCAAGATTACCCGAGTAAGCGATACAAGGTGGATGTCAATAGAGCATGCTGTCAGTCGCATTTTAAATCAATGGCTAGAACTAAAGCTTCACTTCAATACGGCTGCATTAAATGAAAAATGCCATAAAGCGACAATTCTAAGCGATTTGTTTACCGACGCAAACTTCCTTTATCTGACATTTTTAAAACCTATACTGAAAGTTATGCAACGTGTAAACAAAAACTTTCAGTCGCAAAACTCCAACCCAACAAAATTGCTGGCTGACTTGATGTTCGCGTTAGATTTTCTGAAAACCAAAGTAGTACCGAATGACGTCGATGTTAATATTATTACTGACGATGTTGAGCCCTTCATAAATCGGACTCTTTACTTGGGATACGAGTTTGAAACTAATTTAAATAGTTTAAAAGCCAAAATTGATGACACCACCGAAGGTGCAATTCGTCATCATTGTACTGATTTTATTATTTTATTTATTAATAAATCAGTTAAAACAAAGGTAAAAGCACTTTAATAAGATCTATCACTTAACATGAAGTTAAATTATATCTCCATTTATTTTCAGACTTCCCGACAACATTTCAACTTTACAGAAAATAGACACTTTTTCTGTTGAAAATGTATTGCGACAAAAAAAGGAGCCAATAACTTCAATTTTGCAGCTTTTTAAAATGCCATCATATTCTATAGAAAATATTGTTTCTCAATATAATATGGTCCATTTTACTGAATGGACAAACACCGATAGCACTATCGAATTTTAGAGTGAGGTAAAAATATACAAGGATTCGGCAGGAAATAATCCTGTGTTAGTTAAATGCGGGGAAAGAATTTCCCCCACTAGCAGCAGAAGGGCCGATACACGGGATACTCACACACTCACAAAGGCCTTTGTGTTTTTGGCGTTTGTTGCTGATGACGAATTTTGCTACAAGCCTGCCTTTGGAATTCCCAAGCAGTTATAGCAATTCTGTCATGAGGTGACTTCTGCCAACACACTAAGGACAGGCAGAGACAGCTGATGATTGAATTGGTTTTCATGAAATAGCGTTATACTGTCAACCAGCCTCCTTTGTGGTGTTGTGCGTGTCTTGTTTTAGACAAGTTTTGGACAATATCCAAAACTTAAATGACCTAGAGCCTGCTTAAAAAGTTCTATGATTTTCAATCAAAAGGTCACTAAAACAATCACTTTAGAATTATAAATTATTTCTATTTCCTATTTGGTTTTTTAGGTTTGGTCTACGACGGCAAGATGCCTGTTGCCATAATTATCAGATACCGGAAAAGTATCTAAAAATGATTAAGTCAAACGAATCCTATGATTCAGAAAATGTCGATGAAAATGAAAAATTTATTGACGATATAATTAGAGATTTAGAATTTAATGAGTAATAAATTATCTTCATAAAATGAACTAAAACTTTTTTGTCATGTTTTCTATCACTTTTTGGGAAATTTTAGCATTTTTTTGTAATTTTTTTGGGAACAATCTGTCAGTTTTTTGGATCTCTGAACTCACGGTTTTTTTTTTTTTTTTTCTTTAGTTATTTCCTGGGAAAACACCCCACGGTTCTCTTTTTTTCCTTCCTAAAATATTTTTTTTTTTTTTGCAGTGTATGCCCTATCCAGCTCCATTTCATTCTAAATAGACTTGAATAACCTAATTTTGAGTCAGCATGATGGATACGATAAGCATCGCCAAACAAACAACAGCATTCCTGCTCGGGCGCCATATGACTTTATCACAATAATTCATTGTTGGGTGTGTTTATAAGCTTGCCCATCTTCTCCCACAACTATTATAAACGGCCAAACGTCCAACAGCATCCCTGCTCGGGCGCCATCTGTCCAGCTAGCTGATTTGCTGGACTAGAATCCATCAACTAATCATTCAAATCATTCATAACCTTTATTTCTTGCAGTAGGGTATAAAATCTTTGCTACAGACGAAGTAAGCTGGGCCTTTTACTTTACTGCAGGATCAAGGGATACGCTTACAAGTTTCACTCATTTTACTTAGAAGCGCTTTTGTTTTGCTTCCTCCCCCAGGTGGACTAAATTTAAACAAAAATAAATTAAGTCCCCAAAAACTTAAAACTCTGCCTCTCTCGGCCGAGTGCCAACAAACTGCATTCTAATTTTGTCATAGATAGAATATATTTATATATATATTTACCATATGTACGTGTGTGTGTGTCACTTTGGGCCTGTTGCAACTTCTTGGGCCGTTGCCGAAAAGGTCACGCTCTTGAGAGATAAGGAAACCCTCTCCTGCTCTCACTTTATCCAAAAATAAACAACGGAGTGTAGGTAGGAAAAACATCAAGATGGAATATTAGTTTTTAAGGGAAAACTCCAACATGTGCGCTGTGTGTGTGTGTGTTTAATGATTTTCCCCAGATAACCTCGAGTGCAAGTTGAAGTGCCCACCCTGGGCTCTGGGCTCGCATGTCGAGATTCTTCTACTCGAAATGCATCACCTCTTGGGTCGAGTGGGTCCTTGTGCGCCACTTTCCCAGCACTTGGACATTTTTTTTTTGTGTGTTCCGGCACTTCTGGGAGCAAAAGTTACAAGTGTAATCGGTTGGAATTAGGCAAACGGTGGGGTCCCCCCCCTCTGAGCAGTGAATTAGTGATAATGACCATCTATATTTATCAGAATTTTCAAAAATGCGTGATCCTGAAGACGACAAATAAACTATTAAGGTTTGACTACAATAAGCTACAATAACTGATTAACCTATAACTTAAATGATTCCCTAAAACCCATCATCTATCTATCTTTCAATTTAGACCCTTCTGGGAATTATTCTAATCAACACACGCCTCCCCATTGCCTTAATTAAGTTTTCCCTATCGAAAATTTGTGCGTATCTTTGAGACGCGTGCGTGTGTTTGTGAGTCAACGGAATCTTTTCCAAAATACCAAAAATATATACATACATATATCTACATCTTTGTGCGAAATCTTATCAACTGTCATACACTTAAGTGTCGTAGTATAATTCATTTTATATACAAACTTAAACTAAACTAATTTACTATCACTTTTTTTTTTTTTTGCTAATGGTGCGTGGCGTCGCTTGTTTTGTGCTATTTCGAAGGTCTTTCTCCCGACTCAGACATATGTGTATAGTTGCCATGTATATTTTAGTTATCAATCAAGGTCTGCATCGCGCGATTCTGCAAATATGCGGCGTTAATCTTAAAAAAAAAGTATATGGCAGAATTTGTTAATACGCATTTTCGCACTATTCGCACAAGTTTTAATTTTATTAATACATTTGATAATAAAAAGCGCAATAAATTGTTTGAAAGGAAAAGAGTGAGGTGTTTCTTTCTCCTTCTCACACACACATATAGACAAATCGCAGAATCAATAGTTTTTAGCTATCTTTTGCTGATGAAAAATCTCTATAGCAGGGGTCGGCAGTGTAAGCAGAGAAGTTCCACAGACCTTTACAGAAAACATCTGATTTCTTTGAGTTAAATGGTTTTGATGTCTTAGCAAGTACAAGCAGAAAACAGGTAGAGAGCTTTTAAAAGCTTCTTGGTTGTGCTTTTATTAGTATGTTCGGCCGCTGCCGTCTAAACAAGGAACTCGTGAGAGAACCTACTGCTAGAGAGCTTTTAAAAGCTGTAAATGCTTTGATTTTAAGGCTCTGCCGCTGCTGATTCAGTGAATTCGGGCAGATAATATAGAGCTTCAAAGCTCCTAAGCGAATACTTTTGTAGAAAGCTTTCAGAAGCTTCAAAGCTCGTGTGGGAAAATACTTTAAACCTTGTGATAGAGAGTTTTCTAAGCTTCCATTTTTATGCTCGGACGATGCCGCTGCAGCAGTTCGTGTGTCAAAATAATGGCAAAGAGCTTTTAAAACCTGCTCGTTTATGCTTTTTTTCTTATTATGCTCGTTTTCTATTGAAGCTCTAGTAAAATACAAAGAGCTTGTGTGTGAAAATTCAGGTAGAGAGATTTTAAAAGCTTGTTGAATAAGCTTTAATTTTTTTGAGAACAGGGAATTTTGAAGCTCGTGTGTTCGGACAATGGCAGAATCACAGGGATTTCGGGTGTGAAAATATTGGTAAAGAGCTTTTGAAAGCTTTTCGTGAGCTCTTCTTTTACTACATATTATGCTCGGCCGCTGCCGACGCTGCAAAGCTCCGCCAGAATACAAGGAGGTAGAGAGCTTTTAAAAGCTTCTTGAATAAGCTTTTATTATGTTGCTCATAAGCGAGAAGAGAGAGCACCAAAGCTCGAGTGTCCTTGATTTGTATGTTCGAACGCTGTTAGGACACTGTCGGAGCTCAGGAAAGAAGCTCGAAAATATTGTAAAGAGCTTTTTTAATCTTTTTTGCTCTTTTATTAATATGCTCGGACGCTAACGGCGGAACGAGAAGCTATTAACAGCTTCTTGATAAGCTATCTCAGCAACAAGGCACCAGCTCGAGTTCCTTGGCATATTAATATGCTCGGACGCTAACGGCGGAACGAGAACATACAGCTTTTAAGCACGCATGTTTATATACAGCTAGAGAGCTTTTAAAAGCTTCCTGTATATGCTTTGATTGTAATACTCAGCCGCTGTCGACTCAGTTAGTCGGGATTTACACGGTGAAGCAAACTTCATAAAGTTTTGGAAAAAGCTTTCGTTCGTAGGAAAGAAGTGTAGAGGGCCAGAGCTTTTTGAAAAACTTCATGGAGTTTGCTTCACCGTGTTAATCCAGACTTAGTTAGGTCGGAGAATAATAATAAGTGAATACCCTTGTAGAGCTTTAAAGCTCGTGTGGGAAAGAATTTTAATATAGGCATTTTTACTTAAGAAAGTACACGTAAGAAGAATGATTCAAGCTTTTCTCCTTAAGCTTTTTTCATTTTCTTCTCTAAACCAAAAAAAAAACCCCAAAATCATGACTTTATTATATGGCTAGTATATGTTTATGACCATAATTCCATGGCTGTAAACAAAATAACTAAACAAAAGACCAAAACGAAACTGCTAATTAGTGTGAGCCGGCAAAAAGTCGCAAAGAATTTCGCATAGAATGAAATGAGGCGAAAATATATGTATGTATGTACGGAAAAATGCTAAAGGCAACGTTTAGAAGTTAATTAAGCAAATTGGTAGAACAAACGGTGCAAGGGGAAGAATCCATCCCAGCCAATAAGTTCGCATAACATTTTAATACTAATTCCCAATGGAGTCGAAAGATTAATGAACGTGTCGAACTTCCTCGAGTGAAGGAGAACGAGAAGTAGACGGAGAGCCATGAGAAATCAGAGAGACTATGTAAAACGGCGAACGAAAAACCCCGTCTAACTGGGTCGTCCCAGTAGAGTGAGGCGGGAAGCCTACGAATTGTTTAGCAAAACACAGAACCCAACAAAAAACAAACAGCAACAAAAGAAAAAGTAAAGGTAGAAAATTATAATCAAGTTTTGTGGGTACCACGCAGAAAAGAACGTCATAGAAATTAAATTATTACATTGTTGACCCTGAACCTTGGGCGTAAACAGTGGGACCAAAGCGATTCAACACTCACCCAACGATCATCTAAGCCCCTAAACCTATTGATCAATTGGCACCCACCTTCAATCTGTGTAATTTGTCACTTTTCATTTTCCCAGATGAAGTTATCAGTTCCTAACTTTTGGGTAACTCGTCACGCATGTTAAGCTTGTAAAACTTCCTTCTATAAATTAAACGCATATTGCTCTAGTCGTTAGCTGATAAAAACAGAGAGCTCGCGTGGGAAAATACACAACCGCAAAATGTTAGATTAACCTAATGGGCTTGGGGAATTTTGTGAAATGTGAAATACAAGTACTTGATATATTTTAGCCATTCGACAAAAAGATTTTGGCGCGTGTAAGAGTTCTTCCGTCCAACTCAGTCAGACATTCCATGCATCTCGAATGTCACTTCTTGGGAACGGGGAACTGATGGTAATCCAAAACGCAACGTTTGGACTTTTCTTTCTGTTTTTTTCTTTTTGTTTTCAAGACCAACAAATTTTAATTCACCAAATTAAATGTTGTATGGCATTTTTGCGTGGATCATGTAAAAATGTTGAAAGAAGAATAAAAAAAAACAGCATAAAAAAACAAAAACAGAAATATGAGAGCGACGTTTTTAATAATTCATTATGAGGGGTATGAGTTAAGTTTTTAATGTGACCAGGTTTGTGGTAAAAGTTGCAATTTTTCAAAGTTTTGTTTATATAATTTTAAAGTTGGAAGTTTTTTTTGAAAATTCCCGCCAAATTGTAACACATATATCAATAAGTATTAATAAGGTATTTTTAGGAAATTGATGGATGGTCACACCAACCACGAATAGAGAAGAAGAGATTCATGGGAATTCGAAATAAAAACCGATAACCCAAAAAATCAAAAGATCAAAAATCTCTAAAAGATTTGGGAATTTCCAAAGAAAAATGTCAACCAAAAACCAAAAAAATCGATTCTTTATATGGGAATTTCCGCGGGTCGCGAACGTACGTTTGTACGCTTTTGATGTACAAAAAAGACTAAAAAAGACAGAAAACGAAAACTATCCCCTCTTTTCTTTTTGCGATTTGATAGCATTTTGTTAGCTCTGTGTTTAGTGCAAAAGACGGGGCTTATCGAGTTTTAGATTTCATTATAATAGCAATAAACACTAGGTCGCGAACGTACGCGGAATAGAAGTCGACTTTGGCTTAATCTAGTGAAATGCAAAATTCTGCAAAATGGAACGGAATATTCTAAAGCTATTAATTTATTATAAAAGAGGATTAATGTAGCTTTCTATCGAGTGTTTACACAGAAAAATATCTCGATTGGTTTTTTTAAAATTGAATTAATTACCGGTCGCCTTTTCAGAAGATTGGAGAAAAATTTTCAAAATTTTCTTTCGAAGGTCTATGCCAAATCTCAACCCTCTAGTATAAACTGTTTAGGCTGTGGGTAGATAATATGTCAGTCAGTAAGTCAGTCTGTGAGTCGGGCGTACAGATTTATATATATAGATAACTTATCTAATGCATAGCAATATAAGTTCCAGTCTTCATAATTTTTATGTTTTCAATGATTAAAGATTTATGAAAGCATCAGAAGTATGGCGTTAGAGAACGGCTTGTCACGTTGCGTTACATAATAAAATATATAATAATAATAATAAAATATTTTTCAATGAATCAGCTATAAATATATAAAGTTACATCATTTCACATCATGTTGATATTAGTGCCAAAAAGTGTGGGAGACTCGGTATTCCTCACCCACTTAAACCACCCCTACTATTCGTTTCCCTCTTGTGGAACTACCGTTAAGTATTACTTCACAAGAGGGAAATAGCACGAAGGCCTCAACTAGATTTCTATCTAACGGTTGAAGTCGAATTGCGAGCTACGTAGGATGTCCATCAAGTCAGTGACTGTAAAGGCTCTCTAGTATCCCGGACAGATAAAGAATATATAATCTGCATAGTGTATACAAAACGGATCTCTCTTATGCTTAAATCTATAAAGATAAGATTTGCAGCATCCATGTCCGATCAGTAGCTGTGATAGGAAAAAATTCAGTATCTACCCATCCGCAAGTCCTTAAACTGCAGGTAACTCAAAGAGCACGGTCATTGCAGGGGCCCATATCGGTGCTGCTTACAATATGATAGACCTGACTACGTTGCAGATCAGTCATCTGCTACGCTGACGAGGTACGCTATGTGGATTCCCAGGTACCTTATAGCCTCGACATTATATGCTGGTCTCCGACTGTGGTCTTGGAAGTTTCCACAAGTTTCCTGCTGCTGATAAGAACTGCTTCGATTCGGTCAAACGCACTATAGCGACGATCGCTATATCATCTGCAAAACCAACACAGTTCTCTATTATACACCACGTTCCACAGAATGGGTCCTATAACTGAGTGTCTGTGACTGCGTATGTTTTCCTATGCATTCCTTGGTGGACCACCATTGCAAATTGCATCTATCGTAGTACGCTGTTTTCTGAAACCGAACTCTTGCAGATCCGCCTCTAGGCGGTTGCATAAGATGAGCTCGAACAGTTTGCCTGAGGGATCCTGCATATACTTGTCCCCTTTTGGAAGCAGAACCAGTTTTTGAAGGTCCTTGGGACATATTCGGACATACTTGGGACATATTTGGGACATACTTGGGACATACTTGGGACATACTTGGGACATACTTGGAACATAGTTGGGACATATTTGGGACATACTTGGAACATACTTGGGACATACTTGGGACATACTTGGGAGATATTTGGGACATATTTTGGAACATACTTGGGACATACTTGGGACATAGTTGGGACATACTTTGGACATATTTCGGACATACTTGGGACATACTTGGGACATATTTTGGTCATCTTGATGGAAAGACTCCATCCCTGATGCACTGGTTGTAAAGATCAGCAAAAACGTTCTGTTTTTTGTCACGGATTTGTCTGTCAAGTCACGGTTTACTGTTTAGTCACTGACAAGATACTCTTCAGTCAATGCTTAGTCATTGTTAAGTCACTGTCAAGTCACTGTTCAGTCACTGTTTAGTCACTGCTTAGTCACTGTCAAATCACTGTCAAGTCACTGTTAAGTCACTGCTTATACAATGTTTCGTCACTATCAAGACACTGTTTAGTCACTGTCAAGTCACTGTTTACTCACTGTCATGTCACTGTTCAGTCACTGTTTACTCACTGTTGAGTCACTGTTAAGTCACTGCTTATACAATGTTTAGTCACTATCAAGACACTGTTTAGTCACTGTCAAGTCACTGTTTACTCACTGTCTTGTCACTGTTCAGTCACTGTTTACTCACTGTTGAGTCACTGTTAAGTCACTGCTTATACAATGTTTAGTCACTATCAAGACACTGTTTAGTCACTGTCAAGTCACTGTTTACTCACTGTCATGTCACTGTTCAGTCACTGTTTACTCACTGTTGAGTCACTGTTAAGTCACTGCTTATACAATGTTTAGTCACTATCAAGACACTGTTTAGTCACTGTCAAGTCACTGTTTACTCACTGTCATGTCACTGTTCAGTCACTGTTTACTCACTGTTGAGTCACTGTTAAGTCACTGCTTATACAATGTTTAGTCACTATCAAGACACTGTTTAGTCACTGTCAAGTCACTGTTTACTCACTGTCATGTCACTGTTCAGTCACTGTTTTCTCACTGTTGAGTCACTGTCAAGACACTGTTAAGTCACTGTTTAGGCACTGCTTAGTCACTGTCAATTCACTGTTCAGTCACTGTTTATTTACTGTTTAGTCACTGTTAAGTCACCTGCACTCTTCCACACTTTCCCCGTCCTCTATCGCCTCACTTTCACTCCCCCTGGGGCACTCCTCTAAAACAACAACACAAATTATCGTCACGTGACGGCGAATTCAATTTTACTTCTACTAAAATCTTCCGTACCGAAATTAAAGATGTTTCACATCCAAATTGCTGTCCGGCTTTAAGGACCAAAGCTAGAGAAATGACTTATATTGCCCAGATTTTATTTCTTTATCTAAATCCTCCCACTAATTTAATTAAAGGCGTACATAGTTTGAGAGACATCGATTTGATATTTTCAATTAAAGCTTTTTCCGCATACGAAAGTACAGTTCTAGGATAAACATCAATGGACAACAACTACTCCCTACTATGATATCTTTAAAGCGAGTTCTTCCAAGGCTTCTATCCGATTGTCTCGATTTTATTTCATTAAATAACATTGCAAAACAATACGATGGACTGATTTTATATGTGTAGGCTTGGTCCGATTGGGTTCTATCTTACTTCGAAATTTTAGTTGCGCGGACCGACTCGAAGGACCAAAGATAGATAATGAATATATTTCCTTAAACTGTATGCTTAATATGCTAAGACTTGACTTAAAAGTTTACAACATTTTAAAAAAACATCAACAAGGTCTTCTTTTGTTCATATACCATACAAATTGCTATCCGGCTCGAAGGACCAAAGGTAGAAAATGATTATATTGCGTTAAACTGTTTGTTGTACGGTCACACTATCCATTGTATCTAACCAAGTACAAGTAGCGACCCTCGTACATTTTGATCGATTTAAATCAAAATTGCTGATCAACCAAAAGTAAAATCATTATTTTGTCTTTTGAATTTGGACACTTCGATTACATGACCCACCTCATAAAGTTTATTTACCTGGACTTTTTTGTCAGTGTCAGCACAAACACCCCTTGACCTTACCACCGCGCCCCTTCCTCCAGCTGCAACAAAGTGCTACGAAGGCCATTTCTTGAAGCGCAGGAAATGTCACCTTATACACCAAATTGAACCGTTGACTCGGCATTTTTCCATATTTTCGACAACGACGTTTGGGCTACTACGCAGTTGCTTTTTAGAGTTCAAACACTTTTCGGCTGGGGCCTTTTTAATGGCACACACACACACCCGGCCATATGCCATCTTGGCTATACATAAAACAAACTCAGCGAACTTGTTTCGCAGTGGATGGAAAATTTTTGTTGAAAATCATTTCGTGTTATGTAAAATACTAAAAATTTTCCCCAAATTTAAAAAAAAATATATAATTTTTTTTGTTCTTTTTCAAATCAAATAAAATGGCACGTGTATCAAAATGCTAGACTAAACACCAAAATGCCAAACTCTATTTATAAATAAAACAATTAGAAATATGGTGTGCGTGTGTGTGTGTGTGTGTGCGTGTGTGGGGCTGGCTGCGGTCGCAGTGAAAGGCGATCGCGCGAAATCAACGCACCAAATGTCAAAGATAAAACACAACAAAAATTAGCATGAAATAATAAATTTATCTTGAGGCAGGCAACAAAAGGAAATGCGAAACTAAGAAATAAAATTAAATTATTACAGCGATTTGAGGTAGGGCCTACAAGTTGGTTTTCCCTAGAAGTAAGCGAGCTCTTCCAAAACTATGATATCTACTGATCCAAACCCGATTTTGAATCGCACAACTTAAGCAAAAGTGAAATTAGAAGCATGACTAAATAGTTAGTACAGTTAGTACGCAATTTGACCCAATTACAAAGTACAAGAAGAGCGACGTAACATTAACTGACGTCAATATTAGTTCAACTAATCAAATCAGGTCCACAAATGCAGCTGTGTGGTATGTTACCTCTCAATTTTTGTATAAAATGTTCTATTACTTCGCATGTCCGTTGATATCTGAACATTCCCTTTTTGTATATCAATCGAAGTTAATAACATTGCAATTTATGTGATTGAGTTTCACTCTAGAGAGAGTATTTTCGGTAAGGATTTGTTTTTGGTCGAGGTATTCTTCAACGTGATACATATCCCTCGAAATAGCGTCGGTGTGGATGACTATAACATACTCTGTACCAATAGTAGGAGCTGAATGCAACGCTTCTGCTGCGCTCATCTCTAAGTTTCTCTTTCTCTCTTCCTCTCTCTTTCACTCACACGATGTTGAATGAAATGCGGTTTTGGTTGTGAGTGCGTGGAGGTGGGGGGTTGGGGGATTTTATTTTTTGGTCATAGCTTGAGAACCGTTCATCCGATCTTTATCATTTCTTTGGCAAATCGATACATATTACGAATGACTAACTATCTCTAGAAGAAATGAATCATCTATCTACAAAACTGCGGGAAATATGACGTTTTTTCTAAATTCAGGGGGCGGGAGGGGGCGTGGCAAAAATTCAAAATAAACTTGATCTGCCTGCAAGTATAAGAAGCATTTGTCCCATACATGTCAAACCTCTATCTCTTACCATCTCTGAGATCTGTTGGGACATGGCTATATCGACTCGGTTGTTGATGCTGATCAAGAATATATATACTTTATATAGTCGGAAATGATTCCTACTCCCAGTTACATAATTTTGCACAAACTTAATATACTCTGTGTTCCTTTGGTACAGAGTATAAAAATTTCCGCATCAATACAAAACAATTCAAAAAAGTCAAATAATCAAACGTCATTTCAACACATTACACAAACAAATTCATATAAGCGACAAGTAAAGAGGATAAATGTTATTCATGTTCTGACCAAAGGAATGTTAGCTTTTAAATGTGCCTGCAATTTAGTAGGATACCAAAGTCGGGTTCGACTGACTTTCCTACTTGTAGGATTGATAATATAATTTTTGTTAAATTTGTTCTGGTGTTAAAGTTATACTGTGTTGAAATTTGGCAATGTTCAATTGCTTTGTGATGAAATAGATTACGTTGAAATTGAAAATTGTAAATGTGCTATGTTGAATTTGTTTTGTGTTGAATTGACGTGTTGAAATTGTTTTGTGTTGAGATGACGTGGAAACGTATTTTCCTTAGACCATTTATCAATTATTCGGTGGCACAAACCAAATTAATGGTTCTCTACTCAGAATGCTATAAAGACTACTTGGTCAGGTGTAAGTTGAGCTTTCAGGTTGATTCTAAAACTTTGTCAATGCTAAAAGTAAATCCTTTCAATTCCCGCCCTCCCTTTCTTTAGATAATGTATCGGGTGACAACATTTTTCCAACGATGCTATTCTGCATCTGCTAATAAATTTGTCTCTAAATATACTTATTCTGTGGCAAATTCCAACTGCATTCCATCCAGCCTACGATCAATCAAGTCCTCTTTCAGTCCCGGACCTGTGTTAATTCCTTATGTGAGAAAGATTTCCTATTCCTATCCATAACGAGCAGGCCAAGCTAACTTCGTCTTTGCCGAAATTTATATACCCTAGCAAATGTTTTAATACATCAGAGATTAAGAAAAATTTTTCTTAATAAAACCCAGTTTTCGACCGATAGTTCCTATGGCAGCTATAAGATATAGTCATTCGATTTTGACCAAAACTTCAAAATCTGTGTAAAAGCGTATAAAACTAATAATTGCTGAAGCGGGAGGCGTTTACATTAAAAACAAAAAGTTTTTCTCACAAAGACCCATTTTCCGAACGATGGTTCCTATGGCAGCTATAAGATATAGTTATCCGATCCGGTCGGTTCCGACATATTAGCAGTGTGCAAAGTTTCAGCTCGATAGCTTTGAAGCTGAGAGACTAGTTTGCGTAGAAACAGACAGACAGACGGACGGACAAAGCTCAATCGACTCAGCTTGTCGCCCTGATCAAGAATATATATACTTTACTAGCTGAACCCGCCGCGACTTCGTCCGCGTCCAAGTTTTGAAAAAATCGTAGTAAGTAAAAAAAAAAGGTAAAACTCTCTGAACATTGTGTTTTTATGTAATCTATTTGTTAAAAAGAAATTTCTTTTTTAGTATCATTGGCTTCATTAGCTTAATTTTAAGACAGTTTCGAATTTACGGTTGATTAAATTAAATCAATCTGTAAGGCGTGGATAATCCAGTTGCCTGTACACATATTAAATTTTATCCTGTCCCGTCCCTTAGACTCAACCAAATTTTCAAGTCGCGCGGAAATTCCAGAATTACAAATTATTCCCTTCCTGTCTTGTGAATGCTGAAAAAACTATAGCATATTCTTCTTCAGAAAGACTATGTAGTGAATTTAGGGTCAAGGGACATTATATTTATAAGTGCGCGCCAATATACATTTGTTTAATATTCGATCTCCAGGATATTCTTTTCTGATCAATTTATGTAAATTAACGCAGTGGGATATGTAACTATTTAAACATGTCAACTTATGTGTTTTTATTATGCGGCAACCAAAACAGGGAAAATTCATTTATAAAAATAGAAAATATTAGATGCACATTTAACATTTTTTATTTAAAATCAGAAAAAATAAATATATAATATTTTTAATAAAGGTCACAATTCCCGCTGCCCTCTTATTTTTTATCTGCAAAAAGCTAAATTGAAAAAAAAACTGTTTTGACAACACTGTTTTTTCTCCTTCAAACACACTTTTCATTGCGAAAAGTTGCTATGAATTTTTAGGCGATTCAATCGATATAAATCTCTTAGATTATCAACTCACAGCCTAGTTTATTAACAAAGACTCGGAAATGAGATAAGGAGACAACTAATTTTTAGCAGACTGCTCACGTCATGCGTGCCATCACTTTTCCGATCTCACCTCTAACAACAACAGAGTGCACGGTGCCCGCTGTGTCTGTTGTAAAAACACACAACACAATTTTTGGCTTCTACCTTTGTGAAAGTTTAACCTTTATTGTGATATATACGGTCAAGATATTGTTAAAACTATCGATGTGTTTTGTATATGCCATTAGATTAAATGCAATTGGATGAGGCCATTATTAATTGGATTTATTGCTTGTTTATGTGAAAAAACACACACACATACATATACACGCACTCAGCGCGCTCTCACTCTCTCTCGCGTTCTCAGCGAAACACATTTTCCACAACATTGCCTGACCGCAACAACAGTTATTTGCCCATGCAAACCTTTAATTGGCTTTTTCAGACGGTTGGAAAAACATTTTACAAATTTTCTTTCTTAGTGCGTGCCTGCATAACTAAACGAATGTCTATGCCAAAAATCAGACCTGTACGATAAGCCGTTTAAGCTGTGGCTTGATTTATATATATATAAGATGATTTAAGTCCTGCAAAATTTGCAATCGTGGCTATTTAGCCAAATATTTATCAAAATTTTCTAAAAATTTGTCAAATTATTTGCCTGTGTGAACTTAGCTTAAGTCAAACGATAGGGAGTGTCCAACCACGCACCGTCACCCAGCCGCACACCCACCCACAACTACAGATGTAGTTGTTGTTGTTGGTACTACTTGCATGCGTTTTGATAATGAGAGCAGAAATTTGAGATCAATTGAGAGCGCAACTGTTATCTCTTTGCTGTTGTTGGTTTCATTTATGTGCGGAGACAATAGACAACAGTTACAGAGAAAATAGAGAGTACTAAGCAGTGAGTGAATAGTGTTGTTGTGAAAAATGTTTCAAACAAACTTTTCATTGGCTTTTTCAATAGATTGGAGAAAAATTTTCCAATTTCCTTTCTTAGTGAGCGCCTGCATAACTAAACGAAGGTCTATGCCAAAAATCAGACCTGTACGATAAGCCGTTTTCGCTGTGGCTTGATAATATGTCAGTCTGTCAGTCGGGCGTACAGATTTATATATATAGAAGATAGGGTCGGAAATGAATATTTCTATGCGTTGCAAACTTCTGGGCAAAATTATAATACCCTTTGCAAGGGTATAAAAAGGGACCAAAGTCAATCATTTCGAACTACAGGTACAGGAAAAGTTCCTGACTCCCCAACTACAACATTATTGTCGTTCGGTAATGTCTATATCTCAACATGGTTTCATGAGGATCGCTCTATCTCTACGAATCTCTTGTAAACAATGGGTTTGTCAATAAGCAACAAACTAATGTAGTTTATACTGATTTCAGTAAGGCTTTTGACTCAGTCAATCACGAGTTCTTAATACATAAATTGTGTCTGCTCGGCTTCCCACCAATTCTTCTCAATTGGATAGAGTCTTACTTAAGTGATCGATCCATTAATGTAATATGTGGGGTCCCTCAAGGTAGTCATTTGGACCCCTTATCCCATTCCCTAAACTTTTATTTGTCTTATAATGATCCTACGTCTCCTCTACTCCTGCAATCTGACCTAAACTCTCTTCCCACCAGATGCTCGGTTAATAGCCTTCCTCTGCAAGTGTAAATGTATGACTTTTAGTCGTAATCAACCATATGAGTTTGATTATATGATTGTCGATAATTTGGGTATACAATTTGTTCCCAAGATATGTTTCAATAGTCATATATCAGTCATTGCAAAGAGCCGTGGCTTCTTTCGCTAGCTAATCGTAGAACAGTCCAAGGCGTTTCTTTTTTTCATAAGCTTATTATTGGTAATGTAGACTCTACTAAGCTTTTAGGTCACAATAACTTCTCCGTGTAGAAATTATTTACCTTTAGGTTCTCCGCACTCAGACAGTGGACACAAAGGTTTTCGCTCAGCAGCTGAGCATAAGCCACTAAGATCTTGTTGTATACTCACAGGTAAAACGTAAAAGAGAAAGGGGCACAAAAGAGCACGCATACACACTTGCAGTTTACTGAGGCACGCATACATGCGCAAAAGACACTTTCGGCAGATTCTGCTCTCGTTCACTGAGCACAGATCTGGGATGATCCTCAGTGGGATCTGGATGGGATCTGGTTAGGATCTAAGTGGGATCTCGGTGGGATCTAAGTGGGAGGTAAGATCTGGGCGGGATTTAAGTAAGACTTAGGCAGGATCTGAGTGATCTAGGGATCTAGATGGGTTCTGGGAGGGTTCTCGAGTGGAATCTGCGTTGGATGGGGGGTAGAACCTGGATGAGATCTGGTTTTAAATGTAGAAATATGATCATCATCATAAACTATAAAATTTTGATACGCAAAAATTCGCGGCCAAATGTTAATTATTGATAAACTACAAAACTTGTAGGTAAATGTGTCCAAATTGTGGGCGTTTATACACTTTAGCTGGGGACTTCGATTTGGATATGTGAAACAGACGCCAGCCACGCAGAGATTTTTCATTTCGTTGGCGTTTAAAAGTTATTTATTTTGCGACATTTTGGCATCATATCAAAAATTCGTACATAAACTATTTTTGAAGAGACGCGACCACTGGGAAACGCAGCCGACGGCAGGGAGCCGGCTGGCGACTAAAACGTTTTTTTGTTTTGGATTTATGCGATTTTGATGGAATCACTCTCGGACACGGACGACAGCGAAGGCAGCCAAAAATAAAGTAACCAGGAAGCAAAAAGCCAAAAAAGCGAGGCCAACACAGCATAGAAAATGGGGGAAATGATGATGAAGTGGGAACGAATTTGGGGATACCTCTTGCCCACACCAAAAATCTTCCATGTTAAATGTTAAATGCGTGGCACAAGTTAAAATATTTGAACAATACGAGATAAATGTCATGCAGCTGGCTGGCTGCTCCCACTTCTCACAGAGGTGTCCTAAATTTGTCTATTCTAAGATTTGCTTAGTTCATTTTGACGAGCTGCTGACCACCTAATTTGGTTAGAGTGTCGCCATCTCACTCTCTCCCCATCCTCCTGTCACTGTCTGTCCGTCTGTCTGTCCCAATAAGTATGTAAATGATGTGCACTAGATTTGTTAACTTCTTGGCTATTACCTAGGTACACAGACAAACAGATGATCTGATGATGATGGTCTCGTGCTCGAAAACTGTGGCACTGTCAACATTTGCATATCACTTTCGTTTCGGTAATGGTAATGTGTAACAAATAAACAAACAGACAAACATACAAACATATACGAGTATCTACATAGCGCATTATTGCGGGGGCCTTACCATTTAGATAGACTAGACCATGACACAGAGATCATTCACCAGAGATGGTTAGGAATCCAATATACGCAAATGCAGACATACATGTTTTTACATTTGAATGCTTACTTTAAGAATTTCAAACGTGGTCCCAACTGGATTCAAGAACCAAATATCTTAAAATATAATATAAAAAGCTCTAATCTTTAAAAGGATCTAAACGAAAATTTAAACGAATAACAGTTTGGGTTACGTTTACTGTTTTGGCCGATCGCTTTTTTCCGGTTACGGTTGTGATACCGTTTAGCTTTATTCTGTTTCGGGTTTCGGTTACGGTTACGGTTATTTGAGAAATTCGCCCCATTTAAAATCTCAATTATTGAGTAAAACTCAAATTTCTTTTGTTTTCGCCTATTTGAGAGTAAATCATTATATGTAAGTTTTAACCAGAGATTAAACCGTAACCCGTAACCGCTAAAAACACTTTAAAATTTGAAACCGAAACCGTAACCGTAACCGAAATAAAAAATATTTTTGTAACCGTAACCGTAAAACCTTTATTTACATAACCGGTTATCAGTACCGTAACCGAAACAAATATATGGGTTAATTTCGCTTTCTCCTCTTTTAGTAAAATTTTCGATTAAAAGTATCTGGCAAAAGTTCGAAGTGCCTGGAATTAGTGCTAAAAAGTGTCATATAGCATTGAGGAGGAAAAAAATGTTGTTGAGCTTGACCATTAAATAATGTCGTTGATTGATTAAGCAAGGTACTCAGACGCAGACAGTTCTGTCGGAGCGAAAAATGACCAGAAAACAGCCAATAAAGTCAGCTTTTGTTTGTTTACAAAAATTGGATGGCTAATTTAAACAAAATATTATAAAATTAGTACTGGAAGTCACTAGGGAAAATATAAAGGTGGTGTCATCGACACTTTAATGGATGCATTTTTGTAATTATTTAGAAAAAAAATTCATAATTAAACTATTATATCTTTTTAATAGAAAATCCTAAGAATCTGAAATCGAATACTGGTATAAAAGGAAGCTTTCAATAAAACATATGTAGTGGACGATCAGCTGCTTAGGTAAAAAGATATAAATCAAAATGTGCTAATTGAGTTGTCATAAGTATTTTGACAACATATCAAAATTAGTTTATTCTCAGCGCAGGACCTCAAATGTTTCAAATGCAAAAAACGATTGTTTCTAGTCAAGTTTTTCACGCTGAACTTGAATCTGGCTTTAGAAATTCCATATTTCTAATGGAATAACTGTAAAATGGACATAAAAATGCAGAAAAAGGCTTATTTACCCATTCTCCAAGGACCATTTGTCCTATAAACAGGTTACTTTCTAAAAAAATTTCAAATGTCAAGGTTTAGTATTGTAAAGGTAATTGTCTTCTTTTAATTACAAAATAATTGTAACTGTAGTGGTTATTAAATTTTTAATTACCCAAAAATGGCTGATGATGGTACCGTGAGGTTCTTGAAACAGCTGTACACTCGACCAGACTTCATTGTGGTGTGGTGTGTTCCTGTTTAGAGTTTTGTACAAACATAACATGACCTCGAGCAGGCTTAAACTTGCTGTTTGATTATCGAACAATTTGTAATGGTAATTTCGATTTACAGCCCTGCTCAAGAATTTAATGGAATATTTTGTTGACTCAACCTGTCAATTATGCTACTTTGGAGGGTTAACTTTGTTATTTTTACAATCGTTAAAGTCTTTTTTTAAGCTTAAGCTTTATAGGGCCGAATTCACATCGCTCTGTAAGATAAAAGAGTAAATTTTAAGTTTAGCTGACATATAGCAACTATTTAGCATATGGGAAAAGTACCCTTAGAGTGATTATAATTGAGTGTGAGCAATAGTATATACGATGTTTAAGTTGCGATAGATTTACTCAATAAATGTCTGCATGATTTGTCAAAGAGATATTTTATACTTAAAACCGTAACCGTAACCGAAACCTGAAACCGAATTAGGCTAATAACCGTAACCAGTACCGTAACCGATATTCCATAACCGTAATATAACCGTAACCGGAAAAAAGCGAGCGGCGAAAACAGTAACCGTAACCGAAACCGTTATTTGTTGGGGTTTTAATCTCTGGTTTTAACTAAAAAGAATTGGGGGGGATGGCCAAAAGTTGGTTAATGCGCTGATTATCTTTCTTATAGCAGGACCTGCTATAAAATATTGTTTGTATGAGAAGTTGCTTCAAGCTGTCAGCTTTCATATAAATAAAATGTTTGTTTCAATTAACATATGAAAATTTTCACAGTGTCAAAATATGGATAAAAAAAAAAAAATACAAATCAACAGAGATTAATTAGAACAATTTGGAATAGCAATTGGTTATTCGTTATTCGGCGATATCAAGATTTATAAGGAAGTCTGTGTGGTCGTTTGAATGTGAATATGCAATACAAAAGTCCGCTGATGATTAGATGTGGTTATCTTTGAAACAGCGATCGTTGTACGGACATACCAATTGCTATTCCAAATTGTTGTAATTAATCTCTGTTGATTTGTAACTTTCCACCGACCTCAAGAGAGGTCGGTTTCTACAAACTTGCTTGAGTTTACTTTCATTGTGAATTCGGGTTTCATTAATAAACTGCAAACGGATGTAATTTATACAGTTTTTAGCAAGGCTTTCGACTCCGTCAATCATGATCTCCTTCTTTACAAATTGTATCTACTATCCGTATCTGACTAAACATTTATACGTCTCACTGGTACGACCAATACTAGAATATGGGTCGTGTGTTTGGTCACCGCATTACCAAAAATATCAAGACCAGCTTGAATCTGTTCAAAAACAGTTTTTAATTTTTGCCCTCCGCGGCCTCAACTGGGATCCCACCAACCATCTTCCACCATACGAGCATAGATTACTCTTAATTGATCTTCCATCTCTTAAGAACCGTCGGACGTCCCATTGTGTGCTTTTTATTCACAAACTTTTATTAGGTGATATTGCTCTCTCATCCCACTTTCTGGAAAAGTCAAATACTTACGAATCTGTCTGGATAAATTCCTGTACTATGACGAACATGTAAATCTTCAAATAAATAAAACGACTAACGCTTACTACGCGTACAAAAAATGTTCGGAAGTAAACTTATAGATTTTATTAAGACCTGTTCTAACGTATGGATGTTCGATATGGTACAATATTTCTCCATCCTATATGGAAAGACTGAGGAAATTCGAAAGGAAAATTCTAAGAGCATGTACGTCAATGTACAGAGACCCCAGATCCGATTTTCAAAAATATATTTCAAACAAAAAGCTTTATAATGCCACAGAAATAGTCAGAATTGACAACCACATCCTTAATTTAACGAGAAATCACATAATGAGATGTATGAACGATGAAGTAAGCATTTTAATAAGAGCGCACTTCTCTTCGTACGATGCCTCAAAAATGGCTTCACCCCACCCGAAATATTCGTATACTTGGACAAAAACAAACTCACCCAAAATGCAGACGGCATACCAATAATGTATCACATTTATAGAAGAGCAAATAAAAAGACAATAACAGAACATGAACTATCAGAAACAAACAAAAGATTTGCCATTCTACTTCTGATGGACTCAGAAATGTTTCACCATATTAAATCTATATACCAAAGTTCCATTAAAGTTAAAAGCTCTACAAAATAAGCAGACTTTTGTTAATTCCATTTGCTTATGAATGATTTACTGCGCTTAAGTTGATCCAACATTTTTTTTTGAAATCAAAATTCCATTCAACGGAATGTATCACAACTGCAAGATCATCAACTTGGCTGATCAGTTTGCTGCCTTTTCGTATGCTTTCATCATCATCTAATTCTTCTTCGGTGTGCCTTGTTTATACCCTACAACCAAAAGTGCAAAAAGGGGTATAATAGAATAGCGACTCCTCATTAGCCCCAAATCTCCCACAATTTTTTTAAGAGCGTAGCTTAGGGTACTTTAGAGTCGTGCTTGACCGCCTTTCTTACTGGTTTTTTATTTGACAGACGTGAGAATTTTGTGGGCAAACAAAACGGGCAAATAGACAAACACACACTGAAAGACACTTACATGGGCTCTTGATAACAGAGCATATCTCGCTCGCTTCACTCAAATGTTTCAGTGTCGTCTTTTCAAAACAGCTGATATCACAGAAAAATTGTTGTGTTTCTATTTTTTTTTCAAACTTTATGTATTTCTATTGTGGGAACAGAGAGGAATATAGAAGTTGTGTGTGTGTCTTATCGCATATACATATAAATACTTACATAGGATCGTATGGGTGCGCTCTAATTTCTTGATTACACGGACTGCACATCTAGTCCAAGCAATTTACCCAAGAGATTAGCATTTGAAATGGATAATAAACAGGGGACAGACCTCGATCTCTTGATCTCTCTTCCTCTGTTACCGTCAGTCTCTGTGTGTGTGTGTGTGTGTGTGTTGGCTATCGGTTGATGTTGATGATTACACAAGTGCCAACGTACAATTTGAAGAAAATGCAAACACGGCTCTAGGTGTGTAAACAGAAATTGATAAAAATAAAAGAAATAAACGCCCGTCCCCCCACCCGCCCGCAAGTTTTGGATCAAGTGGTGCGTGGAGCTCAATAAAGCAGAAACAAATATCAAAAAACCAAACTAAATTGTAGTTAAATACAAGAAATATTGAAGAGCTAGAGTTAGATTAGATTGAGGGAGACTTGCTAGTTCTTCTGCTAACAATATGCTCTGGGCACTTAGAGGCCCGTTGCGCCCAGGCAGTTCAGCCCCTTTTGTTGCTTAATGCTGCTTCATCAAGTCAAGTTTATCACTTTCAAAATTTGGCAACATTTGAAACTAATTTAATATTAAGACTTATATGAAACTCTCTATTGTAAATAAAACTGTTTCTCCAGCAACTGTAAAGTCACTGTTTAGTCACTGTTAAGTCGCTTTAAGGAACTGTAAAGTCCCTGTTAAGTAACTGTTAGTTCACTGTTAAGTCGCTGTTAAGTCGCTGTTAAGTCGCTGTTAAGTCGCTGTTAAGTCACTGTTAAGTTACTCTTAAGTAACTGTAATTTAACTGTTAAGCGACTGTTAAGTCACTCTTAAGTAACTGTTAAGCGACTGTTAAGTCACTGTTAAGTCGTTGTTAAGTCACTGTAAAGTCAATGTTAAGTCACTGTAAAGTCACTGTTAAGTCACTGTTAAGTCACAGTTAAGTCCACCAGATCTCCACCATATCCCACCAGATCCCTACCTGATCCACACCAGATCCAAACCAGAGCTCACTAGGTCCCTACCAGATAAACACCAGTTCCCCACCACATCACCACCAGAACTCCACCAAATCCCCGCCAGATCCCCGCCAGATCCTCACCAAATCTTCACCTGGTCCCCACCAGGTCCCTGCCAAATACCCATCACCTCGGAGGTGACACCTTTCCCTACTTGCACCTCACACTATGCCACTCCACACACAACCCACCTGCTACTACGCGGTAATGGTAAAAGCAGCTGATTTTACAAATACAAAACACAAAATCAAAGACATACCCCAAAAGAATCTGTCGCAAAGACAAAATTTATCAAGATTCACTCCCCCAGTCTGACGTCCGTAAAAGAGCTTCGCTCTAATAATCCTTCAAGCCACAGCTTACTTGAGTGCAAAGTGATAATGGCTCTACGCATATCACTGCTCTTTTTCTTAGCTATGCAGAAGCGCATTAAGCAAGGAATAAGAGAGATAGGGAAAGAGTGGAGAGCGGGGGAAGAGTGTGAAGAGAAAGCCAATTTGAATTGAAGTATAATTGAAGAGTGGCTGCCAGAAGGTCAATTTACTTTAATCTTTAGTTTGTATACATTTTGTCAACGAAACGGGACTTATGTCAAAGTTTTATCTATAGTAGTATATATAGTATATATATTTTTTGAACATCATTTAAGTAACTGGCTTTACAAAGTTTATTACAAAATATATAAAAAGAAAAAAAGAAATAACACAGCCGCAGAATGAAAAAAATATCGTAGTTTTCAACTTGGTTTCTGAAAAAAACCGTCTGTTGAACTGTACCGAATAATTTAGTTAATAGTAGGTAATTAAGTTTAATTTATTAAAAATCTCCATTTATGATTCTCCAACGATATTTTGTAGCTCTCCCACCCAGCTCTCTGCTGATAAAATGCTTCGATTGAAGTGTAGCAACCGAATCTCAGTTAATATGGGGCAAATTGCCACAAAGTGTTGGATGTCCTTTCGTTTTCTAAGATTACAAAGGCTGCATTCCAGAGATCCATCTTGCCTGTATGGAGGCTAAGCGTTTCGCACCTGGCTCTACAAATCGCACTAATTCGGGAAATGCCCAAATCATCGTTATAGCAATTACGCTCTCCCAAATTATGCAAAAGTGATTTGTACATCAACCGCTCGTTACTGGCTCTGGCCTGGTCTATAAACCTTTGCCTTTCCACTTCGCAGATTTTGCTGATGATTTCCGCGTGCGATTGCTGCCACTGCAAGGGGTTCTCCAATTGTATGACGCAGTTTCTTCTAAAAACATCTGCTTCGCTATGAGCTTCGGCATCCTTGTATCGGGCATTTTCATAACTTTTGACATATAGTCAAAATGTCTTTGTCAGCGTATAAGTGTACAGCGAGAACAGCCCCGTTTCTATGTAGATAACATAGTTGGGTGTGTTGAGTGGAAGTCTGAAGACTTTCTTAATAAAGAAGGTTAGAAGACGCTCTACATCCGGGTACCGCAAGTAACCCCAAATCTCTGCGGCATAGCTCTGAGTGCATACTTAATACTTGGCTTAACGTTCTCTCTACCCAAAGACGCTTTCCATGATCAGTTGATAGCTATTTTTGACTCTTCCGTAAAAGACATATTTGCTGACAAGAGAACTCCCAAGTACTTGTATCTTCGGACTATTTCTAGTGGAACACCTTCCATGTTCCAGGCCTCCACCTGCCCTGACGACCATTATCTTCGATTTCTCCGTAACAGTACTCCGTGACTTTGTTGACTATTATCTGCATAAAGATTTTGTAACGCACACAAGATTTTAGTGGATAGGCTTAAGTTGCCAAGTTTGTAGAAAAGACTTCTCCGGTTACTGTATCGAAGGCAGCCTTAAAGTCGATGAAAAAAATATACAATTTTTTACCTTGCTGCAGGAAGGAATTCGATATGGCAGTCGAATAGCCTTTTCGAAAGACAAACTGGTATTTGCTGAGCGCATTAGAATCCTGTAACCAAGTTCTTAAGCGGCTAAGAAGAATTCCTGCAAATATTTTCATTACTACATTTAAACAGAGGTTGTTGGCTAGGGTAGGATCTCCTTTTTTGTGAATAGGGATAATAATACTTCGCTTAAAGGAAGGGGGAAATGAGCCTTTTGTGAAAAGATCGTTGTAGGCCATCGTGAGCAGATCAATCAAGTTTTATCTATATCAAGGCTGCAAACCTCTAAAATTTTGAAGAAGGTTCGGTCCAGGGGTTTGAACCCGTTGTAAAGTCTTAGGTTCGGTTCGCGGACCGGTTTACGGAACCCCTGAACCCCAGGTTTTGGTTCGAACCTCGGTTCGTTTTAATATAGAAGAATAGTTTCGATTTATAATAGCTTATTATTAAATTAATATTCTTCATGTCAATAATGCAATTTTTAATTATTAAATTCATAAGCTGACATTTAGGACACCGCTTAGTTTGAGTTAATAAGCGTTCTATCTGCTACGAGCTGTTCATCTATACTAGATCTTAGATTGGAATGTGTTGAAAAGGCCCTTTAAACTGATACCAGAGTTTCTAAAACAGCACGTATAGTTATCGCAATATTTTGTAAGTCCTCGTTTTTTTAACCTTTCCAAATCTTTAAAACATTTGTCGATGTGTTGGACAATAGTCGGAATCTGTGGTCTATTTAAACCACGTTAACTACATATTTAGTATAATACACAGATTAGGCTTTAGTTCGGTTTATTGACGTTGGGCGTGCTGCCGGTAAGAATGATTGTGACATATTGGCAATGAGACTAGTGTGTGTGTGAATTAGAGATGTACATAAAAATGTGCGAGTACGGAACATTGAACTAGATAGAGGAACTGGATCCGTGATTGGAGCAGGGTGAACTGGGACCACCACAAATCTATAACATCATTTACAGAATTGATATTTAATATTTGATTATTGCTTTTGAAAACTTAATTTCTTCGCATGAATTTTAAAAACTCTCATAAAGAATTTCATTTTGGAGCTTCAGCATGTTTGTAATGTGCTGTTTTGTCATTCAAAAGTTGTCCTGCTCGGTCCATATTCGTCCCTTATCAAATCAGATTTTTCCCCTAGAGAAATGGAGGATTGAAGAACTTTCGAATGATACAAGTCAGATTACAAGGAATTTCTATATTTCTATATTGTTGAAAAAATTACTTAATTTGTTGAACCGAACCTAATTTTCAAGTTCGAAAAGTGAAAAATATTAGAGGTTCGGTTCATGGTCCGGTTCGTCGGACCCCAAAAACCCGACCCGAACCGGTTCTAAGATGTTCGGTTCAGGACCGGTTTGCAGCCTTGATCTATATATATAAATTTGTACGCCCGACTGACAGAAGCCAGAGCCTAAACGTCTTATCGTACAGGTCTGATTTTTGGCATAGACCTTCGTTTAGTTATGCAGGCGCGCACTAAGAAAGAAAATTTGGAAAATGTTTTACCAATCTTCTGAAAAGGCCAATTAAAGGTTTGTATGGGCTCATAACGGTTGTTCCGCTCAGGCAATGTTGTGGAATAAGTTGAGTGAGAGCGTTTTTCAGTTTTTATATAACTTTTTTGTTTAATATGCCCTCACAGTTTGGTGTAAGCATTTCAGTCGCATCGTTAACCACCTCCGTATTCAGCTGGTCCCTATTGGGTTTATTTTTGAGGAGGAGTCGGCGGCATTGGAAACGGCTTAAGGGTACGTTCCTCCAGTGCGTATTTCGGCAGACTGCTCTCTGACTTTACTTTACAAAAAGGGAAATACTTACCGAAGGCATTCTTTCCCTGCTTTGGTTAATTGATGCATCTTCCCATCTCGCTATGGAAAGGGTGCTTGCGGGGTTCTATTGAGGACACTTGGTTAATAGAATTGCACGTAAAAGAATCGATTCTGCACACTCCCAAGTGCGAAAGAAACATATCTAGTTACATAACCAAATATCGGGTGAACTCTACATCTTAAGAAATCCTCTTGAATCGGCTTAAAGCACACAGGCATTAGGTTTCTTTGGATTCAGAGTCCTTTACAGGGTGACTTTCTGGCGCACATACATTTCTCATAAACATTTATACTTCCTAAAGCGATTTTGTGCTTTTTCAAATCCGCCTCGAAGGACCAAAACGCTTCTAAACGCAAACAAGTTATGCGTAAAAACAGACCCCCTTCGTTTGCATTGGTTTTTTTTGGTAATCCTCCATCAGATATTTCCACCTTTAAACCCTCGACTTTGGGGTAATCAGTTAGGCAGGTGCGTAGGCCTCTTTTTCTTTGATAAGTTTTGCCCCGTTTGCCCGTTACCAGGCCGGTTGTTAACTCTCCTCCTATCGCCTAAGCGAGTACTGAGAGCAGCCATGGTTCTCATAGTTTTTTTTGTTCTTTTTTTTATGATTGATTTGTGTGTGCGTGTGTAATTAAGATATCATTGGCGACATAGTCTTAAAGTCAAAGCCACCGCCATAAAAGCGAAATGAGGTGCGTGCATGTTGCCAGGCCTACCACGTCGCAATTCGAATTTCTATTTTGGTAATGATAAATTTGCTTTTAAGCTCCTCCTCCGGCCCCCTCCCAGTGCTGGGGGTGGAAAGTTGTAGTGAAATTTATAGTAAATAGTTTTTAGTCTCTAATCTAATCGTCGCAAATCATTGTTCTATTCGCAGCCACGAATCAGCTTTCCTTTGAAATTTAAGCAAGTTGTGTGACCAGCTGTTATCCAGTTTAGCACGCGCTTCCATCGAACTAAAACAGTATTTACCTAAGCCTATACATATGTATGTATAGTGTCTCTCTCTCTTTAGGAATTCCAAATTGCTAAACGACACTAATCTAAGATTTATTCAAATGAAGAGTGTAGCAAGTGTACCTGTTACCAAGAGAATGCCCAAACCAGTCCTAACTCAACATTCTATGCTCTCTCCCTCTGTGTATCGTTAGCTGGCATTGTCTTTGCATCTACTTATGGTTTATAGTCTAGAGTGTTTCATTAGGCGACCTTTTCGGCCTCTTTTCGATACCTGGTACCTGTTCGCCTCAGTCCGTCCAATGGTCCAACGGACCGTCTCTCTTGCGCTTGTCTAAGGTGTTCAAACAGAATTTAGCCGACAATTAATGCGGCGCTGGGGAAACGGCTTAGAGATGACAGCGTGAGAGAAGCTGGAGATATCTAGAAAGACAGTAGTGGCGCCATCTATGGGTATGAAAAACATTTAAAACCTCGCTATGATAAAGATTGGCTTAACGATACTCAAGTTGTAACCAAAAAAGCAGTGCAGGTACCTAGTAAAAGGTGATTCATTGATAGGCTTTTATATAGTCGTCCAGATAATTGTAATGCAAAGAAGAAAGCATTTCCGAACACATAAAGTTTGTTACGAGCTAAAAGTCTGATGAATTATCTAACTCTGGCTTATCTTACCGCCAGAGTTACACTCATTCTTACCGTCAACACGCCGTCTACTATAAACCTAACTAAAACCTGGCGCCATCTACTGATGAGTTTAGGAAAAATCTCAGCTAAAAATGATAATTTGAAATCCTAATTTATATAATTTGTACAAGCTATAAGTGTATAAAGACTTCGGTCAAGCCGAAGATAGCTTTCCTCTATTTTTGTTTTGTTTTAATATTCTTTTTCAGATATCACGTGCCATCTTATTTTTGTTATGGATTGAAAAAACTTACAACGCAACAACTTCTTCAATTGGCTGGCCGCTGTTTTCTCGACAAACGAAATTGTCGCATTTGAGCAGATCAGCGACTCGAAGAGACTCTTAAACTAACGTTACATCCACAAAAATGCACTGTTTGGTGTGGCTTATGGGCTGCTTAAATCATCAGTTCGTTTTTCTTAAACAAATAAGGTCGGACAGAACATAATCTTCGAGCGTTACTGCAAATTTTTTGCATTTTTTAGGAAGATCATTCACGTATACAGAAAACAACGAGAGTGTAAATTAAAGTCAGCTCTAACCGACTTCGATATACCCGTTACTCATAAAAAAACATGTTTAACAGTATTCCTGCGTTCCTTAGGGTGAACATCCGAAAAGTATGCAACACTTTTTTAGCCGGGGGGCTTGGTTCACTTTTTTGCTCATAACTTGAGAACCGTTCATCCGATCCTTATTATTTCTTTGGCAAATCGATTCATTTTGCTAATTACTAATTATCTCTAGAAGGTTAAAATCGTCTATCTTCAAAACTGTAGGAGATATAAAGTTTTTTCCAAATTGCAGGGGCGGGAATGGGCGTGGCCAAAATTTGAAACAAACTTGATCTGCGTGCAGATAAAAGAAGCATTTGTCCCATACATGTCAAACCTCTATCTCTTACCATCTCTGAGATCTAGGTGTTCATACAGACAGACGGACGGACAGAGAAGTCTATATCGACTCGGCTGTTGATGCTAATCAAGAATATATATACTTTATATGGTCGGAAATGATTCCTTCTGCCTGTTAGATACATTTGCACGACTTTAGTATACCCTTTTTACTCTACGAGTAACGGGTATAACAACGGTCCCAAGACCGTGACTGAGCAAAAGATAGAAATGCAGGAACCTGATGCCACCGCCTGGATTCTGTTATTCAGGTATGATTTAAGCAGAGAAATTGCAGTTCTTCAGTTTTGTGCTGAGAATTTTGTGATTGATCAAGTTACACAGCTATCGTCCAGCTGTTTCCGAATATCCTCAACTATACTAGTTATTGCTGTGATACATCCTCAATTCTTTCTAAAACCCGACTGTTTTTGGTTCAGTAGCTTGTGATCTGCATTTGTGCCTCAAAAATGTTGGACATAAACCCGGCCTAAAGTCATTATTTGTTATTGGGATGGGAATAACTTTGGCCTTTTTTTCATGCATGTGCGAACGTGGACGTTGTAAAAGCAGTATTAATTATATGAGTAACTAGCTAAGCCCGGCGCGACTTTAACCACGTCCAAGAGTTTAGAAAACACAGCTAGTTAAAAATATCTAAATTTTGCGTGGTAAATGTAGTCACATCCCTTTATATCAAAACAAATTAAATTCAAGGCAGCCACTCTTCAATTTTTGCCCATAGCTCAGGACGTTTTCGCCTCGCCCCTCTCCCTGTTCCAACCCTGCTCTCCATTCTTTCCCTTCCTGTCTCATTCCTCTCCACCCTCCTTCTTCCTGCGCTCTTCACTCATTCCCGTCCTCCATTCTCTCAGGAACTACACTCAGAAAAAAACGACCGGGATAATTCTAGACCAATCGGGATAGAATTTATGCCGTTTTGTACTTGAAATTTTAAGAATGTTTTGTTCTTGAATGTACCTAAATTAAGTACGAAACATACTAGAATAGAAAAAAGACTATTAAAATTATTCAAATGAGAACAAACGTTCTTGAATCAAGAACACTTCGTACTTACATTTAGACTAAACATTTAAGAAAAGATCGTACTTAGTTCAAGTACAAAATTTCTTGGATTAAGTACAGAATAGACTTACTACGACTACGAAAGCTGCGAATTATTTTACGTTGATTCTGTTCTTGAAATACCCTCCTGGTTCTAGCACTTTGGTAATGGAGTGTGGGTAGATTTGCGACTTACAGCATAAACATCTTGGTCTTTGGTTAATTCATTTCCTTTGGATTTTGATATTATATAGAGACCTTTATAGACTTAGACCCAGAACATTTTGTACTTATTTTTTGAAGTATTTTTTTGCTTCAAACATGGATTGGGGTAGACTTTTGAGTTATTAGACTTCGATGAAGAACCTTCTTGCACTTATTTTGAGAGTAAATCGGGCTGTATTTAAGACCTTAACAAAGTAATAATATGAGCAAAAAGATATAATAGTTCGAAATGTACTTAAAATATCCCGAAACAGTCTTTAAACTTGTATTTTGGGATTGAAAAAATCGTACTTGATATAAGGATTTTGTACTTGAATCAAGTATTTTCGTACTTACCGTACTATTGACACCGTTCGTACTTGATTCAAGTACAAAGCTCTTGGTTTTTTTTCTGAGTGTAACGATTTCAAAATTTAAGCAAAGCTTTCACTTTGGCAAACATACAATAAAAAGAGCTTTTGCGGACCCTATACCTAATTTGTGTGTATCGTTCCCTCTCCCACTTTCTCTCTTCTGCTTTTAGCTAAACAGCTTAGCAGAATGTTGCTTATTTTTATTTGCCCTAAAAAAACTTTTCTGTGGTGTTTTCACCCACTTCGCGGACAAATTTTCCAAATTTTCTTTCTTAGTGCGCGCCTGCATAACCAAGTTTTAGCTGTGGCAGCTTTCTAAGTATAAAAGATATGGTTTAGTATCATAGACAATAGTATTTCGTGTCCATGTTGGTCCATCTCTAGCCTTTGGTTTGGGCCTATGTATGTCTGCGGGATTCGTTATGAGCGTGCGCATATTTTTAGAGCTACCAAAGATACAATATTTTCTGTGACTTTTAGTGGTTTTGCAGGGTCCCCTTCATATGTATTTAAATTATAAACTTAATGAATGAGTTAATTCTACATTTCGTAGAAATGCCAATAATAATATTTAGTGGCTTCTCACACACACACACGCATGGATCATTGAACTGGCTCCTCCTCCTCCAAAGATCCCCGCTGACAGCTTGGACAGATTGGAACTGCGGTCACTTAATTAGCTGTAGGAGACAATTTCTAATCAAATAAATGTCAAATCGAATTGTTTACAAGACATTTGGCACACAAGGTAAATGCCTTGGAATGGTGTAAATATTTATGCAAATCTTTTGACGTGGACTTGCATGGCCAAAGCGTTTGCAGTGGATGGGTCAATGAAATTATGTTGAGATTTAAATAAACTTTCCGATTTGCGTTCTCAGGAGGCTTTTTTACATTTAACGACCTTTCAGATGTTTCTTGATGTCTGGAAATAAGCTAAATAAAAATTTTAACGGTTTGTTGGAAAAAAAGAAAATTGAGTGAATGGCATTTTTTAACGTCTATTGAAAAATTGAAAGTAAATTTGTCGAACTATTGTGTTAAGAAATGGAAAAACGCGAATGATGCTTTTTTTATGAGGCATTTTCTTGGATAATGGATACAAAGTAAGGCTTTTCGACTCCTCCTGTTTTTTTTACAATTTTTTTATGCATGTGTGTAATCAAAATAAACCTAGATAAATGTTTTACCGGCTCGAGGTCAGGATGATAGAAATAACAATTTGAATTTAATAAAAAAGCAGATTTCTAGTTTGCTCTTGACTCTTTCAAATTTGTTTCTTCTTTTTTTTTGTACGTTATGTCATTGCTCCCATACAACTCCGATCCAAGCATCGTCGATCAACAATCTTTACTCAATGTTGTACAAAGTTATTTGGCCAGTCATTGTTTAGAGCCTAAACCATTTAACAGCAACTAATTATGAAGCAATTCCAACGCATTTCAATTCAAGCATTGTTGATTTTCAAGTTTTTTTTTTATTGAGCAAATATTGTGGCAATGTTTGCCCTCAAACACGAAATGTTTAAAAAAAAAAACGCTGAAGGTTTCCTTTGTTTGAACAGATTTTTATGGTTTTCGGCATAAATCGTTCTTATCTGGTACTTTCCCATTACGTAAGTTTGACTAAATGGATTCACCAGCATCGCACGATATCAAAAATTTTTGTTGTGGTCTCGAGCCTTATCAAATGGAAACTTATTGGTTTTCAAATGCGCAAAATAATCAAGACGCTTGATTCTGGTTCTGGTTCTGGTTCTGCGGTTACGACTTGAACCCCCTCGGTCTGCCCTTATGCGTAACCCCGATTTCCTACTCCCGGCATGATACTGGGGGACTGGGCCGCAGGCCTCTCGGTCTTGGCTATCCATTCAAAGCGCGCGTTTCCGCTCATATTTGCAATTACAATTAAAAACGAAAAACAACAAAGCTCAAAAAAGAACAACAATAAGAGAAATAAAGTTAAGAGCGCAAATTGGATGCTCTTCCATGGATTGAATTACTGAGAATTAAGTAACTGAAACCAAGCTAAAATCGTTCTTTTAAAGAGGATCAAGATCTCCTCGAAAAAACAAAATCAAAATATCAAAATCAAAAGCTAGAGTTTGTGTGTGCCTAATTCGATACTCAGTGGTCTATACTCAGTACTCGATACTCAGTATACGCTACCTGATACTAAGTAATTTAGAAATAGAAATATAGTCTCTTCTTATGTTAGTGTGGCTATTTGGGCCGTCGAACGAATGCGCCTACATACCTATTTGTACTTAATAAACAGTACTCGATTCTCCTTACTGGATTCTCCTACTTACTTACAGTTCTCGATACTCGACCCTCAATACTATGTTTTCAATATAAAGCACTCTATATTTAGTACTCGATACTTCATATTCAGTATACGATACTCAATACTCTGTACTTAGAACTCGCGTCTGAACACTCAGAACTCAATACTCCACTAACCTAACCTTCCACTGCTGACAAGCGTTCCAAGGAGGAGTCCTTGCCCCCAAAAAGTACCCACAAAAATTCTGACCTTTGTACAAGAAAAAGGTCTGTTAGGAGAGTTGCAAACTTAGTAGGATTGGATGTGGTGCGCTATTAAAAAAAAAATGGTGTGTGTGTCGTGAACACTCACGATTCTTTGATGTAAAACATAGTGCTCAATTTAAGAGCTGTGTAGTCACTGTTAGGAAACATTTTAGTCACTGTTAAGTCATTGTCAAGTCACTGTTTAGCCACTGTCGAATCACTATTTAGTCACTGTCAAATACTGTGAAGTCCCCGTTAAGTCGCTGTCAAGTCACTGTTTAGTGACTGTTGAGTCAATGTTTAGTGACGGTTGAGTCACTGTTTAGTCACTGTTAAGTCGCTATCAAGTCACAGTTTAGTCACTAAAAAGTCACGACTTAGACATTGTCAAGTCACTGTTTAGTTACTATTTAATCACTGTTAAGTCACTATCAAATCACCGTTTAGCCACTGTCAAGTCACTGTTAAGTAACTATTGAGTCACGGTCAAGTCACTGTTCAATCATTGTCAAGTCACTCCAAGTCCCCTCCACTTTCCGCCCATTGTCACTAATCACCCTCTGGGACAACCATTAAAAATATTCTAACGTCAGCGTCACGTGACGCTGGAATCAAATTTTCCTCCTACTAAAATCTTCCGTACCGAAATTAAAGATGTTTCACATCAATAAAAATAATAATACTCAGTACTCAGTTCACGATACTTAGTACTCGATACTCGGTTTCCGTTATGCTGGAATCGATTCTCAGTACTCGATACTCAGCACTGTTTACTCGATACTAAGTAGTCAAAACTTGGACTTGATACTCAGTACTCGATAATTGGTACTCAGTACTACATTTAGTACTTGGTACTTATTACACCATACTTAGTACTCGGGAATCGGTACTAAATACTCAGAACTTGGTTAATCGGAGCTTGATACTCAAACAATAATGATAATACTCAGTACTTGATACTCAGTACTCGATACTCGGTTCTCGTAATGCTGGAATCGATTCTCAGTACTCGATAATTGGTACTCAGTACTACATTTAGTACTCGGTACTTTTTACACCATACTTAGTACTCGGGAATCGGTACTAAATACTCAGAACTCGGTTAATCGGAGCTTGATACTCAAACAATAATGATAATACTCAGTACTTGATACTCGGTACTCCCTTTGCTGAACTCGATTCTCAGTACTCGATACTTAGTACTACTCAAAACTCAGTACTCGTTAATTGGTAACTAAGTACTCTATATTTAGTACTCGGTACTCAGTACTTGAGAATCGGTACTAAACCCTCAGAACTCAGTAATCGGAGCTTGATACTCAGAATCAGCACACAATAATCGGGACTCTTTACTTGGTATTCAGTACTCGGTAGACAAAACTTAGAACTCGATACTCAGTACTCGACTCTCAGTACAGGGCCATCAACTAAGTGATGCAACTTCTCTACCGGGTGGTAAACGATTGATCCCTTTAAAGAAGTCTCCTGACCATTGACTCTCTATCAGGCAGCGAGATAACTAAGATAAAAACATTGGGAAAAAGAAAAAGTAAAAGAAGATATAACGTTACAAAGCGTCTGTATAGACCCTCGAAAATAAATCCATTGCCCAAAACAAAGCAGGTCTGATCGTAATCCTCAGTCCTCAAATGTCGTTAAACATGACACTTAAGACCCAGAGATTTTCAAAAATATTAAAGAAATAAATAAAGAACCAGAGATGTTGTCGCTCTGGGCGGCAGAAACAAACTGAGCTAAAGTTAACAAGCAATGGGAAGCATCGAAAAATATTTGTGACAACCAAAGTCAAAGCCTACTTAGATTTAAGGAGGAAGGACTTTGCTCAAGCTGCCGGAGCACATACTTATATTGGATAGATGGTAATAGAAGGCGCATATATAAGAGGTGTAGACCAAAAACAGCAAAAATAGACAAATTGTTATTTGAGAATATTAAAAATTATATCAGTATGAACTTCGGTCGAGCCAAAGCTAGCTTCCGTAAATCTGTAGGCCCGACCGACTGTCTGACATATTATCAACCCACAGCCAAAACTGTTTATTCCAAAGATTTAAGATTTGGCATAGGACCTTCGTTTAATTTTGCAGGCGCGCACTGAAAACGCTAACGAAAAGTTAGTATGGGGGACCTAAGTGAGCCGTGGCGCTCGTTCAATACTGTGGACTAAGTTGATTTGTTAAGAGCGCAAGAGAGAGTGTGGAACGAGTGGAGGGCTGTGGAAAAGGGAGGGAAGAGTGAAGAGCGGAAAGCAAATTTGAATTAGTGGGAACGGTTTTGCAATCTATACGTTCCCAATTTTCTTTTTTAATATAACTACTTTTTAGACCGATCGTTCCTATGTCAGCTATGTGTTATAGTCGTCCGACTTGAATCAAACTTAGCAGAATTGTGTGGTAGCATATAATATTGACCAGTAACAAGTTTGGCAGCGATAGCATTGAAAACAAAAAAGTTTTTCTTACTGAGACGTTCTTTCTATACTGTACTATATACTATATAGGATATAGTTTTCCGATTTTCATAAAACTTGGTGAAATTACGACAAATCCTGGGGAAGACCTATGAGAGAGGCATCAAAACTTACCATCTTTTTGTTGATTATAATTCAGCCTTCGACTTTTGTTACATTCGACTTTGCATGATGACGTTGAGAAGTGCGCAAAGCTCCGTCCAAATAGGAAAGAACCTCTCCGAACCATTTGATACCGAAAAAGAGGTTTTAGGCAGGGCGATACCTTATCGTGTGACTTCTTTAATCTGCTGATGAAGTATATACTAAGACAGAGATTGAGAGGCAGTCTGAACTGATGGGATTTGCGGTAAACGAGGACAAGACGAAGTACCTTGTATCCTTGTATGATGTCATATGATTACCCATACCGACCATCTCCATCAGGAAATCGCGATACTGCCGGTTTAGGAACATAACAAAATCCTTACCCAACAATATCTTATAAATGGGATGCCACCATGCTTCGTTCCTCCCCTATGAAAATTTTCAAAGTACTCTACGCTATTCTAAAGAGTATAATTACAAGCGTAGCTTTCAGCTAGTTACACACATACAGACCACAAGACAGAGAGACAGACAGACACATTCATTCTTGTGCTTGGGCTCTTGAGTTGTTGTCATTGTTGCTGCTGCTGCTGTTGGGGCTGTCAATGCCAAAAGTCAAAGTCTGGATTAATCATCAATCAAAAATATATATAAAAAAAAAAAACGAGCATAAATTAATCGCAAAAAGAAAGAGAAAAAAAATGGTCTTTAGGTCTGGGAAAGTTGTCTAACTGTGACGTAAGTTCAAGGCGTTGGCTGGGAGTGCAAATGTGGGGAGACTTTGCACGATTTGGGATTTGCTTAATTTTTTGGATCCCACGACACTCACGATGATGGCACCAACGCGGTCTCCGCTTCTTCCTGCGCTCCCTAACACAGTGGGGCAAACGAAGGCTCTCGAGAAGCACCAAGAACGTCCCAGCAAACCACAGTTTTCGATTGGTTCCACTGTCCCACTGTGCCACGATCGTGTAATTAAAACACACAACAAAAAGGAGACAATATTTTTGCCTTTGCACATAATTGAAAGGAGTGAAGTGGTTTGTACGTAAGCCACATGCTTGCCATATGCCCAACCAACCACTACCAGCACTTCCACCACTTCCATCAAGGAGACAGAGAGTCGCAGAGACCAATTTATTTTCCAACACAACACACAAAAATGCAGGTCACGAAATGTTTAACCCGAAACAGAACCGCAAAAGCAGCATGAAAAAGAAAGTCGTCAACGGCGTCACAAATGGCAATAACTGACTCCAATCTAAGGGAAGGGCTTTGAAGATTCGCACATAGGGGCATATCCAGGGATTTAAGTGAAAAACTTACCCCCCGTTGAATTGCATGGATTGATGCATCGTTATTTACTCTCCCGCATTTTGTTGGACTTAAGGGTCCATATTAATCAGAGGGTAATCGATTTTTGAAAAGAAATGATGAACTATGATCGTACCTTTTAGCAAGAGCTAGAGCATTATGTTTAAGATGATAAAATCTTAAAAATTGGAATCCAAGCTTGAAAACTTTGTGAGAATGAACGCAAAAGCCGGAAAAAATGAATTGTAATAAATATCATCAGCTGAAAGACTTGCGGTCACACTAAAATACTGAGCTTCCGGGTCAACCATGAGGGAGCAGTCATTTAAGTTTAAGATGTCACCATCAATCATATCCTGGATAGTACCTGACGGTAATAGTCTAGTAAATTGGTCTTCCTAACTAAGGGGTATTCAAATTTCAATTGAATGTCATCAATGTGGATAAGGTACCGGCCAAGGTACCAGCAAGTGAAAGTTCTTTAGTGAGATTGAAGAGGATCACAAATAAGGGTAATGGGATTAAAAAAAAATCTAAGCCAAATAAGTGCCTTGGATAATTTTTGGAGACACACTCAGAACGGTTTTAAAACACGCTCTAGAATTTTGTAAGAACGATTCGCTCTTGGAAATTCTTACTTTGAGTATGAATCATTCTTAAATTCCAAATCGACCGTTAAAAATTGAATAATTGGAACAAAATTCTTGATTCAAGAAAAAAAACTTTTATTATACCCTTGGAGAGGGTATATTAAAATTGTCCGGATGTTTGTAACGCATAGAAGGAAGCATCTCCGACCACATAAAGTATATATATTCTTGATCAGCATGACGAGCTGAGTTGATATAGCCATATCCGTCCGTCTGTCCGTCCGTCTGTCCGTCTGTTTCTATGCTATCTCCTCCGTCAGTTTTAAAGCTATCTTAACCAAACTTTGCACCAAGTCTTTTGGTACAAATACTCTGCACATTTGTCGGAACCGGCCGGATCGGATGACTATAGCATATAGCTGCCATAGGAACGATCGGTCGAAAAACTAGTTTTAGTGAGAAAAACTTTTTTGTTTTTAGTGCTATCGCTCCCAACGCTCGTATTTATAAGTTTTTAATGATTTCACATAATTTCACTAAGGCTTGTCGAAATCGGACAACTATATAGTATAGCTGTCATACAAAAGTTAGGTCTGAAAAAAAGACTTAGTGAGAAAAACTTTTTTGTTTTCAATACTATCGCTCTCAACGCTCGTATTTATAAGTTTTCAATGATCTCACATAATTTCACTAAGGCTTATCAAAATCGGACAACTATATAGTATAGCTGTCATACAAATGTTAGGTCTGAAAAAAAGACTTAGTGAGAAAAACTTTTTTGTTTTCAATACTATCGCTCTCAACGCTCGTATTTATAAGTTTTCAATGATTTCACATAATTTCACTTAGGCTTATCGAAATCGGACAACTTTATAGTATAGCTGGCATACAAAAGTTAGGTCTGAAAAACAGTCTTAGTAAGAAAAACTTTTTTGTTTTCAATGTTATTGCTCCCAACGCTCGTATTTATAAGTTTTCAATGAGTTTACATAATTTCAACAAGATTTGTCGAAATCGGACTACTATTATAGTATAGCTGGCATACAAACTGTCAGGCATATATCAAGCTCCAAGGGTATATAAACTTCGGTCGAGCCGAAGTTAGCTGGCCTCTATTTTTTTAAGATCATATCGTTCTTCAATTCGAAATTGACCATTAAAAATTAAAAAAAAAATTTCAAGAATTTTGCTCTTGAAATTGAGATAAATTCGTTCTCAAGGGATTGGAAGCAATCTAAGAATAGCGTTGGAGGCGCTCTTACTATGAGAGAGAGAGATGCGTACAAATACAAACAACATTTATTTTATCTATAATCTATGTTTCAATAACTCTTCTTTGATACATTAAAGTATCAATATTAAGGATACCACAATTTTCTTATCGATTTGGTGCCACCTTTAATACATATGGCTCTGTCATACCTCAAACAAGTAAGCCCAACTGTAACATACGCTTTACCTACGAAAAAGAATAGTTGATCAGTGTTTTAGTCCCAATGTTTATGTATGTAAGTATGAAATCGGTAATCAAAATCAGTGTCCTTTTAAAGCATTAAGTTTTATCCAAAAATGTTCAGGCCTGTTCCCGTTTTCGATTCCGATCAAATCATGCGGAATCGGAATTGTTAAATGTACTCGCTTTCAAAAACCGACTGTGTTGTTCGGCTTTTTAACTTAAAACCCCATTTACCTTCACTCGACCCTTTTGATGACAAAAAGATTCGACCGAGTATTTTAATGGTCTCTTAGAAATCACAGCTCTTATCAACTCCGATCAATCGAATTCGGAAACGGGAACAGACCTGGTTGTCTCTTTAATTTTTGGGAAAGACTTTGGAATGGAATAGAACCGAAATTTATATAATTTATATAATTCCGAAATTTTCAAGCAAGTAAAATTTTTGATAAATTTTAACCAGCTGTGTGATCTTGAAACAACACAATTTCTACTATTTCTTAAAATCTTGGATGCGGACAAGCTAGTATCTAATATTTTGATAATCTATATAAATCTAAATCTATCGATTATCAACCCAAAGCCAAGACCGCTTATCCCAGAGATCTAAGATTGATTTTGTTTGTATAGAACTGTTTCAAGAGCCTCCCGGTTCTCTAATCAGCAGACTCTTAACCCACGGGGAATTAATATTTGAAAACTATTAGGAACCCCCAACGAGCTACATAAATAATTATAAAACTATTTTCCTTCTCATTAACCCATATACCCTCACAGACTACCCATTGCGTTTTCCCGCCTTGCACAATTGCCCTAATGGTTCCTACTTTCCTTGGTTTTGTTTTTTTTTGGGGTGTGTCATACGTTTGGCTGTTTTTATGAGTGATAAAATGCTTGTTATGCTGCAATTTGCGTTTGTTAGCTATTTTACGAGTTTTTAATTTGTACACAGAATATGATGAGCTGATGATCGTTGATTGTCACTTAATTGGCAAAATTGTAACGCCCAAAACAATTTTTTTTTTTTGCCTAATTATGTATACTCGAAATTTCCCTTTACTCGTGTGATGTACTTAGGGAGATGTTAATTGCTGTTGTTAATTTTAGTTGAGGTTAAAGACCTTTTAGTGAAATTTTCCATTTTTCGGAAAAACAATTGACAGACAGAACTCTGACACATTATTTTTGGCAAACTATGCGACGGCGGCACCAAGTCATTTATCACTCAATGAGTAAGCCGCAGCGAAAGTGCTAAGCGATATTAAGTGAAATTTGGGGGGGGGATGGGGGGGGGGGACAATGACAGGATAAAACACTTCTACAGAGACTTAATAGCTTTGATTTGTTTATTTATGGGTAAATGGACGAACTAAACAAAAGTATAATCCAGGCGAACGAAGAGAATTGCCTTCATAGAAAATCGAGAAAAGAAAATGATGCCCCTTGGTGGAATTCTCAGAAAGAAGATCCGAATGGGGACTGACATGAAAGCAAGCTAGCCCTGACACTATACAATAGAAAGAAGTATGGAAAATTCTGCGAGTCTATAGAAGACACCGGGAAACATACCCGTGAAAGCATGTGTCGACTAAGAGTTCTGCTACCACACTCGTAACTCCGACTGGGCAGAAGCCAAGAACGTTGTGTCCGCAGGCAGCTTTGAGTGAGCAATTGGAACATTCCAGCCCTTTAAGTCCCCCGGACTGGATAGCATTTAATCAGTATTCCTGCAGGAAGGAAAAAACATACTTCTCCCTCCCATCCTCAGTCTGGAAACTGTATATATCCCACGTGCCTGGCGCAGACTACAAGGGTAGTCTTCATCCCCAAGGCAGGGAAGAAGGATATAACTAACCTTAAGTCCTTCAGACCCATTAGAAGAGGAATAAACCCCACCGTAGGCAGTTTGGTAGATTCACTTCTACAATGCAGAGAAGCCTCTGCAGTGGCAGATGAAGAAACCATCATACTAGTGTATGCCCTCAGGGAAGAGTTCTCTACCCACTGTTGTGGAGCCTACTAACCCTATGTGATATAGTTCAGAGGGGACTGAAAATGACTTCTGTTGGGTACAACAAAACCCGTTCACTAGAAAATACAAGCTATGCAAAATGAGGCCAAGTAAGTCTCAGGGACTTTGAAAAACTAAAGAAGAAGTCCCTTTAAACCTTCAACCCGAGTACCACTTTGACAGGAATTTCACTGTACACCAAAGCTATAAAAGAGAATGGATCTCACTAGAAGAAACACATCAAATGCAACCACACACAATTATGTGATTATTTGTAACTTAGAACCCACAAAAATCCTAACCTTTGTGTACAGAAAATAGGACTGCTTGTGTCAAAATGACACAATTTAGACATCAATCTGAAACTATTGAGTATCGAATTCTCTCTAATACTCCAAGTATCAGATAAATATCTTCGAAAGTATTAACATGATCTTTTGAGGATTTCCATTTGATACTAATGTATATCCGGTTGACACTTTTTAGTATCAATTTGACATTAGGTCTTATTAATTTGACATTTCAATTATCAACCTTTTAGTATCATTTTGAAACTAGCTTTTATCAGTTTAATATTATTTCATATCAGGTTTGTAATTTAATTTCAGTTCTGACAATTGAAAAACATTATCTTTTTATGTCTTTCAAAATTTATTTTATTGTACACTAGGGGGGGGGTCGACTTGTATGGGCCGAAAAAAACGTATAAGCGTAGTATGTATGTCCATAAACCTGTAAAAGTACAGATCTCTGACATGGTAAGATATAGAGGTTTGACTTGTATGGGACAAATACATCTTGTAGTTGCCGGCAGACAAATTTTTATGTCACAGGTTGCCACTCCCCCTTCCGCCTTCGCAATTTTGAAAAAACCTCATATCTCCCACAGTTTTACAGATAGATGGTTTGTACCTTCTAGAGATATTTTGTAATCATGATTATTTATCGATTCGCCAAAGGAACTATGAAGATCGGATGAACGATAGCGAAGTTATACGGAAAACAAAAAATTTTGTTGGGTAGCACCGCTTCAACGTTGATGGGCAGCACTGGGCTCACTTTTTGACACCTTTATCACTTTGTGTGGCTTCTATATAAAATTTATCAGATAAATGCAAGCTATACAGAACTTGTTATAGTCGGACTTCACCGACTTTCTAACTCGATTTTTGGGAAAATGTAACATAAATATTTGAAGTCGAATTGCGCGGACTAGGAATTCATTTTAGACCCATGGTTTCTTGGTGAAATTTTCTTAGAATTGACCGTAGATTTCGTTTTTGCTATACGCTTTGGTCGGCCCTATTGTACACTAATAAATTGAACTCGTGGAGAACTCACTATGAAGAAACATTGGGGTCCACGGGAATGTTATATACATATTAACAAGTCACTGTAGTGGTGTGCCTTCTCCTGGAACCCATACATGTAGCGCGTTACATTTTCAGAGACGCAAAAAACGCCTCTTCTGCAGCTGTCTTCGTTTGATACCTCTCGCGTTGTGCGCTACAATGGAAAGCGCTGAAACAGGCTCCGCAGCATTATGGCTTGTTATGTGTCATGTCTGAATAGTTACATTAATACTTAGCTGCTTAAACTATCCATTTGAAATTCACGTCGCCTGGGAGTGCATCTAACATCCAACATACTGAGTCATTAATATTTACCATGGCGGAATTTGTCATATTTGTAGAATTTTTCTATCATCAACCCACTTAATATATTTACAAGACAAAATCTAAAAAATGTTGGCAAAACAAATGGTTTTTAGGCATTTAATCCAGAGCTCGGCACGCGTGTAAGTTCTGTGTATAAAGAGAGTAGCAGCGTCATCGATACACTTACACTGCACTCTCTTGCAACAACAAACAAGAGCTAAAGCGTGGCTCACACACACACGCAATGCCAAAATGAGCTTGTGTATTTTGACGGCCACTGATTTAAGGTCAGTGTGATTAGCCTATTAACTACATATTGAAATGTTTGCAATGGAAACTCCAAACAAATCTTAATAAAATTCCCAACTGGTTCTAACACTTTGTTTATGACTTACAATTACACGTTCTTGATGCTTGGTTTATTCAAGAGCCTTGAGTTCTGTCAGCCTGATTTTGTTTGGAATTAGCTTTTAAAGAAATTTGAGTTTAGGAATATTTAGTTACCTGTGTGTACTTAAGACTAATTTAACCGAAGAGTATGATTATAAAATAGTTTAAAATACTCTAAGGCTTAAATCAAGTATTTTGGGATTAAAGAAAAAATACTTAGAATGCTACTGAGTTCATTCGTTTTGCCACTCCTCGCTTTTTGCAGGAACTAAAGAAATCTTTCAATTATATATTTGACCTCGGCACAGTACCAGAGGTTAAGGTAAGTAAGGAGGCTATTTTGTTTCCAATTTTTAAAAAGGGTGACCCACAGTCAAACTACAGGGGAATCTTCTTCCAAAATGCAATAGCAAAGGTTTTCGCGGCGATCCTGCTGGAAAGACTAAACTCTTGGATAAGCGAAGGTGATCTTCTATCAGAGTTTCAGGCCGGGGTTTCGGAAGGGCTATTGTTTATCGAGCATCGCAGAGAGATACATTTCAAGTGGCATAAAGCTGTATGCGTTCTTTGTAGACTCCATAGACAGAAGATCCCTCTTATTGAAGTCAGAAATCATCAAACTCTTGGAGAGCCTCTATAAAAACAGCCAACAAGCAGTATGGGATGGCACTAGTTTGTCACATTGGTTTACCACCGAAACGGGAGTAAAACAGGGCTGTTTGCTTAGTCCGCTTCTCTTCGCCTTATACCTAAACGATCTCACAGATTGTCTTCCAGAAGGAACTTCGTTAGAAGGGTATGCTATGAAGGCCTTATTGTATAGTTTAGTTTTGTTATCAGATTCACCCAGAAGTATGCAAAAAACAGTTGATGTATGCTCTGGAACCTCACAATAAATATGGAGAAGTCGCAGATTCTCGTTTTTAAGAAACACTGGAGAGGGCTTGCAAGAGATGAAAAGTGGAAATTAAATGGCGTCGAGCTAAAAGTTGTTAAAAGCTACAAATATCTAGGAGTTTACTTCAACCACAACGCGAGATTCAACCTGCATCTAACAAACAAACTAGCAGATTCAAAAGTAGGCATCAATTGTACCTGGAAAACGTTGCTTGGCAAGAAGGACGTGCCTACTAGCACAAAATACAAACTCTTTACAGCAGCGGGGAGGTCCATTATGACCTATGGCGCTCAACTAAAAACAACTTATGCATTATTGTACACCAAAAATGAGCTGGTTGCCTATACGGTACCGTTTCATCATTCTCCCGAATGAATCTTCAGTAGGCTTATCGCTGTCGAAACCATCGCTTCACCTGCCTTTCCATACAATCAATGTTTTAATCAGTTGGGAACCTCAAAAAACAATAAGAGTAAAAATAGGTCAGGCTAACAACTTTCAACCTTTTGGTGTACATAAGCTTAAGCTTAGGCTCAAAGTTCCAAACCAAAAGCTAAAGCAGCTTTTTGAGAAAGTTTAGAACTGGCCGTTAAATTTTGAATGCAAGCATTCAAAAAAGCGTTTGCGTTGTTTCTTGAAACTTTCTATCACCCGATCACCGACTTCCAAAGATTGTATCTTCGTATTTACTGCGAGAACAATTACAACAGTTTTAAGAGTGGAAAAACCTGGCGGAAAAACTATCCGTACCTTTACGTTTGGACGACACTATGGAATGGGCACGGTGGTCAGACCGAATTGTACGTAGGATGGGTAAGAGCTACAGGGACGAATTTATAAGGGAGGCGCAGTGCAGCTCCGCTCGCCTGCTAGGAAGGGAACTAAATTACGAGCTACTTCTCGGATGAATACACAATCGATCAAATCAGAATAATTTTTATGGCGCGTAGTGAGATCCTGGCACTAAATTCCATACCTCATATAAGGACTGGAAATTGCTCGCTTTGTAATATGAGGGTGCGTGAGGATATTATACACTTCCTAGTCGACTGCCCCATTTTAGCAGAGACGAGGCAACTGTACTTTGGGGGAACAGCTTTTGGAAGAGATATGATCTTGAATCTCCTAAATGGAGCATATTAGACGTTGCTCTCCTCTTACGTTGCTGCAGCATTACGAGTTTAGAAGAATTTTATAATTCAGTTTTTAAAATTTTGAAAGACTTAACAATTAGGGGAAATAGACTCCTTGGGATCGAGCTTGTCTTTTCCTTATCCTTAGCCTACTTTTGGGATGACCACCTGTTGCTTTCAATCCAGTTTTCAACTGTTAATAAAGTCAGTTTCTTACCAAATGACGACAGCAATCAGTTCACTTGTGTCAAGAGAAAAAAACACAAAAAAAAAAAACACAAAAATGGGCGCCTGGTGATAAAAGACATGTACGAGTGTGCTTGCTCTGCTTTGGCTTGTTGGCTTTCAATATTTCAATAAAAACGCGGCAAGTTTTTCTTTTTGTGAGTTCAATGACATGTGTCGGCGACACTATTTTTTTTTTCTCGTACGGTAAATTTAATCATCATTATCGCCCAGATGAAGACATGTCAGCTGTTTGTCGCACATCACAACATCATCATCATCATCATCACAATTCTAAAAATGTTTTACCAACGCGACGCCAGGAAAGAAAGTTTGAACTGTGGCTTTTTGGGCGGGCAAAAAGAGAGTCGAAGAAGGGGAGGTCAAGTTGGGTTTAGTGTGCTAAAGACCGAGAGAGAGAGCAGCTGGCCCTCCGCAAAGATTTTACAGATTATGTAAACACACACACAGACACACACACAGATCACAATGTGTCCTTTTCTTTTAAGCCCCCTTGCGGTGACAAAACTGGACTTGGACTGGGCTAATTACTTGGGCACAGCTCAATTGTTTTGTTGGTAACACCTTGAGACAATTCGTTGTTGTTGACAACTTAAGTACATGTAAGAGGACCATTCCCAGGTAAAGTAGGGGATGAGATTCGCTACCTCCTCCCAAGACACAGAGCGGGAGACAAACGAAGCATAGTGCGAATGCGGTTGGATCATTGATCGCCTTGCATACCTTAAGTTCATATATGGAAAATATTGATCAAACATGATTGATCAGTTCCCCTTATGCTCTGTTCGTATTTTGTGGCTTGTGATTGATGACCGCTGTCTTTGTGCCTTTGAAGTGGATTTTCTTTTTTTTGGAAGGACTTATGGGGATTTCAGTTGCAGCACCTCTTGACTTGTGTCTCGAGTGGCCAATCAGTTATCTATACAATATGTGTAGGCTGGTTGTTGGTTTAGGCAAATTCTCATCAGCAGCTGGCATTGAGAAAAGATAAGAAGCTAAATCTAAGCAAATGGGGTGCTAAGATTATAAAGTGAGAATGTGAGGAAATAGGCTTAAATGCAGATTGATATGTATTTCAGGTAAAATCATAGATGGAGGGTGGAGGATTAGGCTTAGACATGGACAAGATGAACACCAACATTTCTTTGAATGAAACACCAAATGACGCAAATACTACACAGAGAAAACAAAACAATCCTAAACGAAGAAAGCCACACGCGGCGTGCAGAAAAGCTACACGCGACGTGTAGAAATTTAAAATCTATTTAGTTAAATGCTGCGTGGGCAAAGCTAAAGACTACACGACATTTGAAAATCAGCTTAGTTCCCTAAATAATTCTACACTTTTCATGCAGCAATCTGATTACCACACGGACGTGTAGATTGGTTCTTGAAATGCTACACGCGCGTGTGGAAGTTCTAAACGAAAAAGGTAGCTCTACATCAGTGCTGAATTCTTATATTTTTCGTTTAGCTCACTGAATATCACAAGTGGCGTGTGCGAAAGCTGTTGGAAATCTACACGAATCGTGCGCAAATTTCTTTTGCCGGTATATAATTAGCGATTGCATTGAACTAGAACTTGAGAATTACAAGCAAGCAAAAATTGGATGGTGCCTTTAGCAGATTCCATACAAGTAATGTCTTAGAGGCCTTGCCTTACACGCGTGAAGTGGCGGAGACATCTAAACCATCATTCCAATCGTGTTTCAGTCCAAGGGGCCGGGAGAAAGTAAAACAAAATGCTGAACGCGGAGTGTAGAAAAGCTGCACGTGGCGTTTAGAATTCATAAAGCCACACGCGGCTTGCAGAAAAGCTACACAAAAGTTATGGGTTGAAAATCCGGGTGGAAACGTGTAGAAATTCTACAATTCCGTGTAGCTTAAAATGGGATCATGAAGTTGTGCAAATGTATGTAACAGGGGGAAGGAAGCATTTCCGATTTATATTTCCGCATTTATAGATCACGCATGCGAAACAAAATACTATTGTTATTGGGATCTGGCATTGGATCCCAATTTTTGCTTCTCGCTGCCGTACCTGCACCCACTGGATTCTGTAGAGGGCGTTCCTAGCTAACGAACGAGCGGCAGGTCAGTTGTCTCCGAGCACCTGGAGAGTCAGGACAGGCATTTTTGCGCGACGTGTTTCTGGAAGTGGTGCAAGCCGAAAATGCAGCGCAATTAAATTCTGTGTGAAACTCGGTAAATCTGCGACAGAGACGTTTGATATGATCAAGCAGGCTTACCCAGATGTTGCTTTAGCAAGAGGTGGTGTGTTTCGGTGGCACCAGGCCTATTTGGAGGGCCGGTAAGAGGTCGTCAACGCCAAGTTTTACATGGAAGTGCTCAAGAGACTCAAACGAAGGGACATCGCAGCCAACTGGAAGATGCACCACGACAACGCCCCGGCTCACACCGCCTTTCTTGTGAACAGGTACCTGACCAAGGCCGGCATCCAAACGCTTCCGCAGCCGCCCTACAGCCCCGATGTGGTCCCTCGCCTGAAAAGAGCCGATGAAAGGCAAGCATTTTGAGACAACAGAGGTCCCCTCTGGTCATAGCCGATTTCTATCATTCCAAGGTTTATATACCTTTGCAGCTCGTAAAATTTGAATATTTCTGATTCCGAAAGAAATGTAGATGAAATTACAATTTTGGTTTTGGAATTGCTTTTTCTTGCCTTCAGACCTGCAACCCAAAACCCAGAGGATCAAATCATCCATGACTTCTTTTCGTTGACTTGCTCAAGTGTGGTGTACCCTCTCGCCTGTAAGTGGATACTTTGAACAGCACTTTGAGCTGTCATTTGCTTGTAATAAATATCTGAGGACAAATACTGAACAGAAAAAAGGATCCCTACATTTGGAAATGAAGCAATTAAATGTATTTTGTAGCTGCGCAGTGGGTGTGGCCATTCCAATTATTGTTAACACATGGACAGTCCGTCGAAATTGAAGAGGAACAGGCGCAACTTCCTTCCGCCACAATCATCATCAGCATAATAAGAATAAAACAAGGGCAAACAAAAGGGAAAAGCTTTTATACGCAGATGAGAACGAGGATTGAGGCTGGAATGGGTTTGTGAGACGACAAGAGTCGGTCGGATCTGTGGCACATAAAACATGTTAATGTTGCAAGCTGCAATTTTTACTACGTCGCAGCCGTCGTCGTCGTCTTTCGTTCAGTCTGCTTGTTATACACTGCCAAGGCAGATAAATGCCAGCCCCACGGGACTATGGCAAGCAGTTGGTTAAGCTTTTCCTTCGGGCAGAGGGGAGGATATTTGGCAAGTTCAGTCACCCCAATAAATTGAAGATGCATCTTTCTGGTTTTTCAATGACTTTCTCTCGGTTTTAACACAACCCTTACGTTTTATATAAATACGGGAGATTCCAACGGACAAAAAAAAGGGATCCTTTTATTCCTCGAAATTTTTACAAAAGATTAAATGATTTTATTAATAAGATATTAAATAATTTCACAATTATTTAATTTTTGTTTTGAACAATATTAGCCAAAAATAATTTTCCGAACTGAGCAATAGATGGCGCCACTATTTTGACAGATAATATTCATAGCTGGAAAACATACAAAGTTGGTATTCCTTTTTCGACCGACCGCCCGTTTCAAGATCAAAATTTTGAAAATCGACTTATATTTCTCACTCCGGCTCTTGCTTCTGGATCAAAAATATCCTAGTTCACACCAAAATGGTGAATATTACGAAAATTGGAAAATCGATCAACAGTTACTCTTTAAATTTTGGCAACCACTTTGGAAAAGTGGTTCCGAGATAATCGCATTTAAAGTTTCGATGATTAAAAAATTATTTTAAATAGATTTCAAACATGGATCCTACTCAGATCCATCTCAAAACCCATCTAGATCACACAAAGGTCTTACCCAGATCCAACCAAGATCCCATCCAGATACCGCCTAGAACCCAACCAGATCCCATCCACATTCCATCCAGACTCTACCCAAATAACAACCAAATCTCACCCAGATCCCAACCTGATCTCACTCAGAACCCTCCCAGATCCCGTTGAGATCCCACCTAGATCCCATCGAGAACCCAACCATATCCCTCCCAGATCCCACCCAGATCCAACCAAGATCCTATCCAGATCCCACCCAGATGCCGCCGGGTTCCCACCCAGATCCCAGCTAGATCCCAGTCAAATCCTACCAAGATCCCATTAAGATCTCACCCAGAACCCACCCAGTTGCCCCTTTTCAGCATCTTTCCTACCTCTTCGCTTTCCCCTCCGACCATTCTCTTGTGTTTGTGTGTGTGTTTGTCGGGGAACTCCGCAAAACAACAACACAAAATATGAATGACGTCAGCGTCACGTGACGCTGAAATCAAATTTTGCCCCTACTAAAATCGTCCGTACCGAAATTAAAGATGTTTAATATCAAATATTTTTTTTTTTTAATTTTTTAATAAGCACCTGGGGCGATAACCGATAAGTTTGTGGATAGAATGTCGCAGAACAAGTTGAGAATAAAACAAAATTCGCACGAATTTTTGAAATTCGAAGTTCGACTGCACGACTATCTTAAGTTCCAGTTCTTAATACCATGAATATGAAAATTTCTTGATTAAAGAAAAAGTTAAAATTTCGTCTGACGACTGTTTACTGTGGAAGGTATTAAAATTTCTGTATAATAATTTCTACGACTGCATTTGGGTTCATCTGTAAGTAAAGGTGGCACCCATTTGGCTACAGTTTTATCATAACAGGACTTCTTTTTATGTGGAATATTTTGAAGTTTCGGCAGAGTTATTTATCCAACTGCATTTGTAAGTAAAGACGGCTCCCATCTAACTGCAAACTTCCCTAGTTCCATTTATAATTTTTCTACCATGACCCTGACAACTTCATTTACTGTGGAAATAATGAAAATTTCAGGGGAGAAGCTCCATCGACTGCATTTGTGATTAACTGTAAGTAAATGGGGCACCCATTTAAAGGCAAGCTTCGCTCACTTCCACCTCCAGTTTCTTCATTAAAAAGAGTATTTGCGCACCGACTATTGCCTGATGTTTTGTTTATTTTTTCTCTTTCTTTGCCATGAACCGGACCCGAAGAAGCTTCAGCTTGAGCTTTGGGTCGTCTCATTCTTTGTGCGTGTGCGTGTGTGTGTGTGTGCGTTTACAACATAATTTTAATTTATAGCGTCTCAGTGTGGCAAGTACAGTTGAGGTTGAGCTTGCAAAAGACAAAAAGCAACAGGCGTCTGCGGCGTCTGCTACGTCTGCTTGTTGATGACTCAAGAGGAGCGTAGCGTAGCGTATAGAAACGAGAACCAAAACAAAAGCACAAAAATATAGAATACAATACCTTCTCTCCCCCTCCCATCCCTCTGCCTGCTGCCTTGGCCTATTCCTGTTCCTGTTGCTTGAGAAGTGGTTTTTGATAGACGGACTAGAGACATTGAGTCGTGTGTTACAGTTTCAGCAAGAGGGAACAGCTGTCGCCAAAAACAAGTTTCCTGTGCGGGTTAATCATGGCCCGATTGCCCGTTTATTAGTCGCTTGTTTCGTGTACTCAAATTATGAAGATTGCACATGCACATGCGTGTGCTCTGTGGCCCGGGGGCCATCCATATGGCCTACTCCCTTTGATCATTGTCATTCATTATAGAGGAAACTTCAAAGAGAGAAATAATCATAAAATAAAAGTTGCTCAAATTAGTTTTGGAAAAACACAGATCGAGGGAACACGCAATATGGTTGGAAATGTAATAATCGAGTTGGCGAAAGTAACGAGGATCTGGCGTTTCAAATAAGGTAAATGAATATAATGAAGATTAATTTAAAAAAGGGGTTGTAAGTAGATTTTTGTGGCTTATGCGAATTTATTGTAGAAGGAAATCGAACTGAATCGTATTTCAGTATTCGGTTCCGTATCTTCTGATTACCATTTAAGTACTTCTTCTTTTATTTGTTTTGGAAAGTGCTAATGATTGATGCCATCGGGGATTGACTGATTTTGAAAAAGATTATAGCCGGATTTCTCACCTTTAGAGGATTCAGAGATATAGGAAACGGGAAATACCTCTTTAAACTGCGACCAACTAAATCTTACTCCACCCGCCTTGATTCATTCAAGTCTTCAGAAAAACACAGAAAAATGTTTTCGGTCTTGACTGGGAATCGAGCTTGGTACCTTCTGGACTCAGCGAACAACGTTTTGATTGGCGTGTTAGCGTATTGAGCTCTCTCACACTTTTGTAGTTTCACGTCGGTGGGATCTGGGATCTTGGTTGAATCTGGGTATGACCTTTGTGGTAACTAGATAGGTTCTGGGTGGGATCTGTGTGGTATCTAAGTGGTATCTGGGATGGGATATGGGATCTCACCTTGGTGGTGTATAAGTGAATGAAGGTTATCGATCATTCTCTTTACACTAGGGTTGTCGATATTTCTCAAAATATCAATATCGTTCAAAATTTTCAATATCGATATTTGATATATCGTTATTTTCTAAAGCTTAAGAAAACTGAAAAGCTTTTAAGGAACGTCTTCACCATAAAACTGCTAGTGAAAATTGATTGATCTCCTCAACAGTTTCTAATACAATAAATTTTTTCAAAATACATTACTAGTGAGAGTTTCTGTTCTTTAAACCTTTAAAGCGTCTCGTCGGAAAATTTAGTTAGGCACATTACTTTGTATAAGTAAGGATTCTGTTCAAAATTGTTCTGATTTCTAAGCAATTCAATCGAGTTTTTTCATGTAAAGTTTTGTGTTGAACTAAATTTGTATCTTATCTAAGTGTAGGTTTTAAAGTAGGGTTGTCGAATATTTCAAAAATATCTATATCGATATATTCGGCGATAGTGAAAAAGTATCATTTCGATATAAGTATTTTTTTTGATTATTTGTTTATTTGAAGACAATAGTTATAACGTGTGTATGAAATAGTAAATAAATCTAATTATCTACCGCACCGACCAAATAAGGAGAACTTTTTTACGATATGCCCCTGCTCACATCGATTGGCCGGCAAAGTAGATTTACAAATTTGGTGCAGACAAAAAAGCTAAAAGATTGCATGAATTGATGTAGTGGGAGCATTGAAACAACAATATATGGTAATGGTCGTTATAGTTATCGCACAGAACTCGGAAAGGATCATGACGAGCGTAATTTGATCTGCATACTTCCAAAGACAACGGACGATAACGGCGAGTTGCTCTGTAGGGTACGTTCACTTCATAAGATTTAAGAGGAGAGACGAATATACATCACCAACAATTAGCTTATGCAGAAAAATTACACCTTGACTAGTCCTGCGGTCTTTTAGAGTGGGCAAGTTTAGAAGTCGTAGCCTATCTATATAGGGAGGCAAACGGCGACCAGTATCCCAGTTTAAGCCCCTGAGTGCAAAGAGAAGAAACTGTTTTTGAACCGATTCTAGTATATCTTGATAGAAGCTATATTGAGGGGGACCAGATGCACAAGCAATACTCCAGCGATGATCGAACGAGAGACACGTAGAGAAGCCTGGTTATATATGGATCTTCAAACTCCTTAGACCAACGCTTAATGAAACCCAGCAAACTCTTACCTTTGTTGGATATGACACAGATGTGGTCATTAAAGCAAAGCTTGTGATCAAATAATACCCCCAGATCCTGAGCTCTTTGATCAATAGTGTATGTATGCAAAGCAGGTTTAGTGCGGTAAAACGACATGAACTTGCATTTATCATGATTAAGATAGAGCATATTAACGTTGCACCAAGATTGAAGATAGTTTAGGTCAAGTTGTAGACATTTATACGAATCGAGAGAAGAAAGCGTCAAAGACAGCTTAACATCATCCGCGAACATAAGGACTTGAGATGACTTAACAACCTGAGGTAGATCATTAATAAACAAACCAAAAAGTAATGGTCCTAAGTGACTACCTTGCGGTACACCAGAAGTAATACATACTATCTCAGAAGTTAAATCATTAAAGATGACTCGTTGTTTTCTGTTTGAAGGATAGGAAGATAACCACATCAATAAATGCGGGGGAAACCCCAACCTAGACAACTTATGATTAAGAAGTCCATGATTGACCGAGTCAAAAGCTTTGCTAAAGTCGGTGAAGATGACATCGGTCTGAAATTTAAGAAAGCCGCGACTAAATGCATTAGTGAACTCCAGAAGATTTGTTGTAGTAGATCGGCTTTTAATAAATCCGTGTTGACAAGGCGAGATGAGTGAACGGCATTAATGCTGCGCTTTTATATTTGTTGAGTTTTCACACACAGTTTGCACTGTGATTTCTTTGCATCAACTTTGATAAAATGCATTTTTTAACATTTTGCTTCACATGTCCAGAGCACAAGAAACAGTGATTCGCAATAGTGTGACCGAAAGCTAAAACAAAACTATCACCAAAAAATATTCGATTTCCGTTATATCGCCTTGGAAAAATATGCGATAATGACATTCGTATTTCTAAAGACTTACAGATTATACTTAGAAAATGAATTTCAAGCGAAGAATTTAAGAGAACCCGCTGCCAAATGTATTCTCCAGTCACTCTGCTGCGGCTGAATGATCTTTGGTGGCAGCTGGAGGCACAGTGGATGAATTCACAAAGTCAAAGGATCGATTCGAAATTTGTTTGATCTTTTAACCCTCACCCTATCTATTCAATCCCAAGATCCAAGTCCCTATTCCACCAAAATGGTATAAAGATTCGGGTTCAACGTAAGCAAAACTTATCTAATAACAATCATTCGTTTAGCATTTAAGGTCCTAAGGATGAAATAAAATTAATTTTGAAATCTTGTCAAAATACCCTTGTATGATTTATATTTTCTAGCCTTAGCAGCTGATTGTGTATTACTTACGTTTCATTGAATTATTTTTTATGAAATGCCAAAATGTTGTTTAAAAACAAATTAAACATTTTTCATAGTTAAATTTTTTATATGGGCATTTTTACAGTATCGAACGTGACTTTGAAAATATTGAAAACAAAATTATTTATTATTTTAGTTTTTATTTATTGATGGCATTCATAATAAAACGATAAGGCCAAGGTAGCTTTGTCTGTGTCGAAGTTTTTATACCCTTGCAAATGTTTTTAAATATCAGAGTTTAAGAACGCTGGCATTTAAATTAAAAATGGTTCTAACTACAGTGGGTGAAGTGATAATGAAACTCTAAGCATTCGTTTCACAATTGTCAGTGGCAGAACAAAGACCTAGTATGGAGCTAAATGACCCATGGCCCATTAGAAGCCCACACAATCCGAATGAAATTGAAATTCAATTCATTACACAAAAAACGATCCTCCTGCTGCTGCTGTTGCTGTTTCCCATGTATTACACATGTAGAGTCAAGGTTTATGAGAGCCAACTTCAACGAAAAAGAAAACTAAACCAGATCCAAACGATTGAAAACTGATCAACATACAGACACACACACATGTGCCATGTGAACGTGTGGGGCAGAAACCCAAAACTCAAAGGGAAACACAGGGCAGGGGAAAGGGGAATGGAAAATTGTCAACACATAAAATGCAACACACAAAACTCATGAGATTAGAAAAAAAGACGAAAGAACGAAGCGAGAGATAAGGTGAGGAGACACTCGGGTCTATTTCTACGGACATATTAACATAATCAATGAAGGGCTGAACTAACACACACACACACACACACACACACGCACACACTTGACTGCACTTACGGAAAATCTCCAATCAGCAGCCACACTCGTTGGCCCCCTACTGATGAGAGAGTTCGGATTTTCACACAGGGAGCAGGATCACCCCAGTGACATTTGAGTCCAACAACGTGAAAAGGATAACCAAACGAATCGAACAGCATACAAATTTTTGGAAGGAAACACTTAACGCTAAACACTTGAAATGTCTACCTAATCCTCGGATCTTATCTGCTCGCACATAAAGTGCCAAAAATTATGGCAAAAGGAAATTGGAAGCGTTGTACGTGCGTTGCCTCTGTACACTCTGTTGCATACTTATGTATTTCAATGTGTCCACATATGTACTTTATGTACATACAAACATTTTTAAATTTAGTGCAATCATTAGTTGATTTTCTGTTCATAATTCATGTGAATGACGAGTTTAGTGATGAGGTCATGGGACAAAAGTTAAATTCATTTAACTGAACATAAAGTTCATAAAGTAAGTTGTGTCAAATTGACACAATTTAGATCTATCAATTTCAAACTGTTGAGTATCAAATTCTCTTTTATACTCCAAGTATTTAAGGTTAGGTTTGGTTGCGTTAGCTGAGAGCAACAAGTCCACTTTGGGCCCATGGCCCTATCTACCGGTACGACCGGTGAAAGAATCCGATGCTAAATGTGAAGAATACTTCAGGCAGACAACGCAAAGAGATGATTCGGGTCGATATGTGGTTTCTCTTCCTTTCCGAAATCCAGCACATATTGACTTAGGGCACTCTAAATCGAAGGTCGTTTTAATAGGGACGCGCAGTTGAAGGCCCAGTATGACTTAGTGCTCATACATAACAAAAATGTATCGCCAAATTCTGGTTACTCCGCAGCATAGACCTTTTTAACGTATTCTATTTCGCGAAAAAGTGGTAAGCTTGGGGACATTTAGCATCAATTGTGCACCGTTTCTGGCTTTTCGGGTTCTCCAACAGCTTGCGGACGACGTGGAAAATCAATATTCGCTAGCAAGTGAGATCATTAGGTCAGCTATGTATGTAGATGACGTACTGGCAGGTGCTCACACAGAGCAGAATGCAATCGCAATGATCCGCGAGCTGCAAGAAGCCCTTAACTCAGCGGGCTTTCCCGTGCGAAAATGGACTTCCATCCTGATCATCTCCTACATGCAGACTTCCTCGAGCTTGAGGATGCTAGTACAGCGAAAACCTTAGGGATTCGGTGGCGTGCCACCACTGACGAATTCTACTTTACTGTATCCGAACTTGAGTCCAGATCCTCTTATACAAAACGCGAAGTCCTATCCCAAATCGCGAAGTTGTTCGACCCAGCAGGTTGGCTGGCTCCGTTTGTCGTGCAGGCCAAGATATTCATGCAAGAAATCTGGCTAAAGCAAGTAGGGTGGGATGACGAACTTCTCCAAACTTGGCAAAACTTTCTGCGGAGCTTCAATCAGATTAATTTGATCCAAATCCCACGATGGGTACGCATTCGTCCAAAAGCAAGAATTCAACTCCATGGCTTTTGTGACGTCTCCCAGCGCGCATATGGCGCCGCTCTCTATGTTCGCGTAGAACTAGAACAGGACATTTCGTGCATACTTCTCACCGCTAAAACACGAGTAGCGCCAGTCAAAACGATCTCCTTGCCTCGACTGGAGTTATGTGGAGCAGTCCTATTGGCTGAACTGTCAGAGGCAATTGTTCCGCTGCTGCCACTCGGATTGTGCGAAATGTTCTTTTGGAGGCAAGCCTCCATGTGACTGGACCACTTTCGTGGCCAACCGTGTTGCCAAAATAGCTCGTTGTAGTAACCTAGAAAGATGGAACCATGTCCGTTCCGAGGACAATCCCGCTGACCTAGCAAGTAGAGGGCTAAGTGCAGGGGAATTAATAGACAACGACATGTGGTGGCATGGACCCGCTTGGTTGAGATCTCCACAAGAACGTTGAGTGTCTCCGACTGTTACACCTCCAGAAACCAGTCTTGATGAAACGAAAAGCATCACACGCTCGTCCGAGGTCTGGGAACCGGACGAGAATGTCGGAAGGAGACGATATTGCTACGTGAGCCTTAACTGTTAAGCCTTTTTAATACTGAGAAAGGGGGTCCTCATTAGGACAGTAGAGTAGAGCTGGGATCTTTAGCCCGAAGGTTAACCAAGTGTCCTGAGTCTCCTTCTACTGTGAGGGTCCCCACCAAGAAGTGATATGTGGTCCCTTCTGTAACGTAAAAGTGTGTTAGTACGTTTTTGGTCGAATGTTGGCCACGTTAACCTCGGTTTTTCCACCGATTCGTAGCGAGACCGAAGTGTTTTTTAGCTTTAGTGTACGCATCCCTATCGTGCTCTTCCCTTGAAGGAGCTCGATGGTGATACCTATTCTGGCCAGTTTGTACGCAGACTCATTTCCCTCTATGTTCCGTTGTCCAGGCACTCATATAAGGTGTATACTGTAATGCCGTGCGATCTCATTCAGAGATGAGCGACATTCCGGATCGGATTCTCGTAGTCTTACGGCTCCTGAGCTTAGCTACGAGGTCAAGTGGTAAAAGGTAAAGAATAGTATTTAGCGCTTCCGTTGGTGTCGTTCGGAGAGCGCCGCTAATACAAATTTCCGCACTTCTCTGTACGTGTTAGGGGCTGATTGTTTCCCGAATGCTAGCCACCATACTAGAGCTCCGTAGAGTAGTAAGGGACTTGTTACGGCTGTGTAAAGCCAATGGGTGTGTGCTAGGTGAGTAAGTTTCTAGGTCTGTAAGTTTCTCGAAAGTTTTTAGAAGAAACGAGGTTAGGCTGATTGAAGGATAGGATGATCTTTCGGTATGAATATTACTTTAGTGGGGATGTAGTTGACCTTGAGACAGCTTACATAGATTGTTTGGATTGGATGTATGCTATCGAGACCTGGCGACTTAAATTGTTCGAACGAATCGATACCCCATTTAATTCTGGTCTCCGTGACAATGGTTTTGTCATATTGCATAGAAAGGACGACTGGCCTAGCCTGAGGTGTTAAGTCAAGGGAGTATTCAGGGAAGTGACTGCTTAGCAGAAGATTTAGAGATTATTTTTTTTATTTTAAACTTTTCAAAATGTATTTTAATTCCTTCCTATGGGGAAACATTGGTCTCTCACTGCATGCCTCGGGATCACTCAAATGGTGTTTAATCAGAAGTCCCTGTATTAGTGTGCCTCTTCTGCAGCTGTACTGCATTCAAACCTCTCGCATTGTGCGTCATCTTGCAAAGCGCTGAACCACCCACAGCAGCATTATGGCTTGTTATGTGTCCTTTACTGAAACGACCATAATAATATGCTTAAACTTACCTGGTAAATATGTTTCTTTTGAAATACATTTATTTATTTTCATCACGTCGTCTGGGAATAATGGGAATTTAATGCTTATTCAATGAATTTGTCACTGTAGCAGATTTGGTCCTTCGAGCCGGATACAAATTCAAGTGATATTTAAAAAATGACAAGTACTTTGGGACCATACTTTTATAAAACAATAAAACGATATAGACCAAGAGGCTTCGAATAAAAAAACTAATTCAAGCTCCTACCAAAACTTAAGGCGTACAAGTATGATGAAGCAAAGATATTTTATCTAACCTTGAACCTTGAAACTATTGTCTAAGTTACCTTTCTATACTAAAACACAAAAGTCTTTCTCACTAGAACCACTATTTAGACATCCGATTTGGATCAAACTAAGCAGCATCTTGTGAAAGCATTAAAGCATTCAAAAACATGGCTGCAAACTTTTAAAATTTGACAGAAGGTTCGGTCCGGTGATTCGAAACCGTTGTAAAGTCTTAGGATCTGAAACCCCTGAACCCAATAATTTGGCTAATGATTTTAGGTAAAATTTTCTTCTATACTTATAAATCTGTAGGCCCGACTGACTGACTTACATATTATCAACCCACAGCCAAAACTGTTTATCTTGCAGATCTAAGATTTGGCATAGATCTTCGTTTAGTTATGCAAGCGCGTACTAAGAAGGACAATTTGCAAATTTATTCGCAAAGTGGGCCAAAAAGCCAAAGAAAAGTTTAAATGAAGCACATAACATGATAAGCTGTTCAATAAGAGCGCGAGATAAAGTGAACGACTCTTTGGGTGACAGTATGGGATGTTTGCTGTCCTATGGCACATACTAAACACATCGACAACTTTAAAAATATAAATGAAGTACGAATTTCACAAAGTTAGCAGCCAAAAACTGTACATACATATGTAGCTAAAGAAAAGTAACGGCGCTTAAATAATATTTTCAACATACTCGCCAATTCACACCGAAGGCTTGCCAAATTCATGCTTCACTGTGTTTAAAAGAGAGAGAGACACAGTCAGATTTACGCGCTCTCTTTCTGGGGAACGCTGTTTTGGACTAAGATGTTTCGTTAGCGCAAGAGAGGGTTCACACTCACACAAATTATGTACAAATAGGCCATGGCAACTGATGCATGTGCCAGAATAAGGGGGGAGGGGAATGAGTGGAGAGCGATGGAAGAGGGAAAGAAGGGTGGGGAAAAACGGGAAAGCCAAATTGAATTGAATTATAATTGTAGAGTGGTGATGCTGCTGAAATAAATTCAGTATGTGGTCGTTGGGCAGAAGTATGTGTTCAGCACGCACTTGACTGGCTGGGTCTAACATAAACTGCTCGCCACTTGAATAGGGCACCCTGTATGCTCTCTTTACAATTGCTTATTACGCGAAAACGAAATGGTAAAAGTACGGTACTCTTTGGCCAAGATAAGGGAAAAATGCAACGTTAAAGCTAGTTTGATAACCATGCTCCAAACATAAAGAGACTTAAAATCAAGAAGAAGCCACCATGTGACCTGGACTTCGGAGTGGCATCGTGTTGTCTTTTCGGACGAAAAAAAGTTTAGTTTGGAGGGCCCCGATGGCTACAGCTACTATTTTCATAATCTTCGAAAAGAACCACACCATCTTGATAAGTTGCAAAGCTGTGCTGGAGGTATTATTGTGGGGGGGGCTATACATACGGCCCGGATTGTTAAATCGTATATAGCGAGCAAAAACGTGGACTTATTAAACTGGCCATCCTATTCACCGGTCTTGAATATTATTGAGAATGTGTGGGGTTGGCTAACACGTCATGTATATGGATCTGGTCAGCAATATTCGAGCGTTTCCGAACTAATTGCAGCTATCAAATTAGCATGAAACCCGATTTCGTTCAATTATTTGGGAAAATTGTATGCATCCCTTCCAGACTGAATGTGCAAAAAGTTTTGGAGCTAAGAAAACAAATATAAAACATTTTGAAGACAAGTTTTGGTTTCAGTCGCTTGCCTTTGGTGGCCCTCAAAAGTGTGCTTTAAAAATTTCTAAAAGATCAAACCAGAAAGCATGCAACACTTTAAATGTATGCACTTACATATGTAGAGAAAGGTAGAATGTCATGTAGATAGCTCACAAAATGTGTAGATAGCTATATTTGAATTCCCAAAAGTTTGATTGGTAGAATTGCGATTTATAATTCGAAAAAATAATAATTTTAACAAAATTAGTTTGCAAATTATTTTTAAAAGAAAATGGTTATATTTATTGTTTTCCAAAATATTTTAAATTACATTTTCAAAGCCCATTTTCTACTCCAAAACATGGCAGCTTTTAACGTTCTTTGAAGATGGATGAGATGATGATGACGGTGTGTGGATTTGGTGGAGCCACAACAACAACCATATGTGGTACTTCAACAGGCAGTTCACCGGATGAAGCCTTGTCCGGCGGCATTTCCTTTTGGTCTTTGCGTGCCTTCACTTTGGCATTAAGTTCGAATTTGAAATCCAAGACCTCACCTTCCATACGACAACGCTGGCTCTGGGTCAGACTCTCCACTAATGGCAATAGCTGCATCAGGCATCTCTCCAGCTTTAAGTTATGTTTCACCTCCTTTGGCTTCTCGGTATTCAGCATTTGATTGATCCTATGAATGGGCAACCACAAGCAGTCCGGTATCTGGCCACGAGACTGAGACAAGGAGGCCATAAGGGGCTGCAGAATGGTCCAACGAGACAGCAAGTCCTTAACAGAGAAGGGAGCAGACAATTCGACATCATTGTAGCTGATATTAAATGCCTTAACTATTTGCTCCCAGCCCCATTCGTTGTAATCCGGGTCATCCTCGTCGGTATATAAAAAGGGGTACAAGGACAGCAGCTCCTTGGCATCGGCGTCGGTGTTGGATATGTTGAGTTCCAAGTGGGAAGTTAAGGCATCGTCCATCGTTTACCGTATATTTTCAAGAATGCTTTAAGTTATTATCGATTAACTTGCTATCGACTAGAGATGGACTGCGACTCACGCGCTTATATCGAACTAGTTCATAATGGATCAGTCCTCCCAGCCCACACGAGGTGACATCTTGTCACAATTACAAAAGGTAATCCAGGAAAATAATTCATTAAAAATTGATTATACCCATTCCCCTCTTCCAGCGTGAACTGCATATACCCCATGCCCAGCACTTGGACTTGGAGCAACTGCAGCTTATTTATAAGGGATTCATTGTGCCGCAACCGCGTCGAGAGCGTCGTGAAAGGGAAATGTGGCAGCTGGGAAAGCGCATTCAAATGGTCACCATGGCGGGCGAGAAGCGGCCTTTGGCTGAAGATGATAATCTTGATCACGGCAAACGCACCAAAATGGACCTCAGCTGCTGGCCTCGCTGATAAGCCTGCAAATAGTATCAATCGAAACGTTGAACAACATGAAGCTCATACCGCTCCTACTCATTCTAATCACATTCCAATGGGGCGGCTCGGTGTGGGCCTCAGATCTGGAACTGGAGGGCTATCAACTGATCCTGAAACGCACCGCCAGTCGCGGTGACAAATTGCAAATCTTTCAAAGCATTTGGGGTGCCATACGCTCCGACTTTGCTGACGACACGGACAAGATCAAGGGTTTGTACGCGCAACTGGGCAATTTCATACGCAACGAGATGCAGTGCAGCAGTGGACCAGACGGACGCACGGCCTGTGAGCTGCAGCATGAGGTGAGGCGTTTGTTGCGTCGCCTACTTGCCCAGCGTCTGGCCAATTTAATCAATGCCGAGGAGAGTATCGAGGCCTATGGCATGTACATAGCCTCCAGTGTGGAACCGCCGCTCATCAGGGACATACTCAGTCGCCTGATTGAGGACATCTATTTCCATCGTCCGTTGGACAAACTGGTGCTACAGCTGGAGCAGCTGCAGGTGGACAAGGATGAGGTTAGCTTCAAAATGATGATAGAGGCCCAGTTGGCCCTCTATTGGCGCTACATGGCCTTGCACGACCAGCACGAGGCCTACTTGTTCAGCCTGGCCCACATTCTGAGCAAGGTACAGTCGCATCATATGTACGCCTTGGTGGACTCATCCCTGCAGCAGCGTGTCCAGGCAGTGCAGCAAAGTTTGCCCCCCGTTTTGAGTAATCTGTTCGATAGCCAGGGCTTCTGTCTGCTGAATCGCGCTTACTTCGAGTACTTGTATACCACCATAACGGATGAGTGGAACTACGGCCTCAATGCACGCCAGGTGTTCACCTGGCACGAGAAGAACTATACCGATTCGGCGGGTCTGATGCGCGCCTTTGTCCAGGAGCAGCATGCCATGCCCATGTTTACTTTGCGCAGCGAACTCTTCAAATGGTATTTCTTTGTGGATCCCAGTCAGGGTAATCGTTTGGCTGCCTTACGTTCGGGTAGTCCCAGCTCTTCCACCAGTTTCTGGTCCATAAACTATGTCAAAGATGCGCTGATCTTTCGTCAACGTGATTTGACTTTGTGTGCGGACGAAATGTTGGATACGGAACGACGTTTGGTCAAAATGTTACCCGGTCAGTTGCATATGCCACCATCAGAGGCCTGCCAATGGTTGCCCATTCAGTGCAGACCCAGCTGATGGAGAACGAAAGAGAGAGAGAGAGACACAGATAAATGAAAAAGAGCAGGATGACGTTGAATTTCTTTAAATTACTACAACTAAAATTGTGTGTGAATAAATAAATCAAAACTTTAAGTTGTCTTTTATAATTATAAAAGGTTAGTACCAGATTCTATATAAAATCGTTATACTCAAAATCAGAAAAATGCAAAATATTAAGTTTTCGCCTTTTCATAAACGTTTTTAAGATAGATCTAGATATTTGAGTGGGAAAGCATTTAAGTTTTAGAATTGCATTTAATATAAAGCAGGGAATCATTAGATCATTGTGTTATCATATAAATTATTAATTAATATTGTATTTCCTATTTATTTCCCTATCTTTTCCTTTACTTTCCCTAAACATTTTCCTAACTTTTCGTTACAATTGTGAATCAATTAAAGAGCGTGATTTTGAAGGTGTGTTTTTTTGTAAAATTGCGTTGCGCCGCTTGTACCTTTTAGAGCGTTGGGTAGTTCATTCCAGATGCGAACAGCATGAATGCCAAATTGTCTTTCAGAGATTAGCAGCTTATGTTTTAAGGATATTAGGTTATTTGTTCGTCTAGATGTTGAAAACTGAAGCTTGTCAAAAAGATAGTATGGTTCTTTATTGTATATAATTTTGTGTAGTAATAACAAAACCTTAAAGTATGTCCAAGATTTCAGAGGGAGGTTGAATAATTTAATTGAAAAACTTGATATATGGTCTCTGCGTCTTAATCCATAAACATATCTAGCAATATTATTATGGGCAACATTTAGTTTGCCAAAATGTTTGCAAACACCTCTATACCATAGAAAAGTGCTGGCAACAGATATGCATTAGCTATAAGTGAGCGGATATTTGTAGGGAGATATTGTTGAGAAATGTTGAGATTTCTTAATAGCCCATATGTTCTTCCTACAGCTTTTATAATATGGGTATTCCAGTTTAGGTTCCTATTAAAATAGAAGCCCAAGTTTTTAGCTTATTATTAAAAGGGGACGGACATGGCTTATACTAAAGTGTTTTTTATATATAACTAGACATTTAGATTTAGTTGGATTTAGACAGAGACCATTATGTTTTGCCCAGCTTGTGATTTTTTGTAGCTCATTATTACATATATCTACACACTCATCTAGTTGGCACAGTGGACGGCTTACATATAATTGGACATCATCAGCGTACATATGACAATCACTTTTACACAAAATATTGGGTAAGTCAATAACATAGATGGTAAACACCACGATGGGACACCACGTTTAACATGTAGTAAAGAGGACTGGGATGACGATACAACAACGGATTGACACCTATTTAACAGATAGGACTTCATTAAGTTTAATGCCGAGTTTGAAAAATTGTACATTTTATTAAGTTTTGTGCATAGTATGTCATGGTTCACTGTGAGAAAAGTCACTTTATCGTCATCCATCTCTTTTCGGATATCCTCAACGACTTTTAGAATAGCTGTGGTGCAGCTTCTATTCTTCCTGAAGCCAGATTGCTTATCGTTATATAGTAAGTTCTTGGTCATAAAATGCTCAAGGATCTTTGACAGATACGGTAGAATTGCAATCGGTCGAAATTTGTTGTCAGGTTTTAGAATAGGGACTATTTTAGCGGATTTCCACATTACGGGGAAGACTAAAGTTGTAATGGCGGTATTAAAAATGTGAGTTAAGTGGGTCAAAATGTGTGGAAGAAGAATTTTTATGAATTTAGTGTTAAGTTCATCTAATCCAACAGCATTTGATTTAATTTTAAGAATACATTCAAGAACATCACATTGACTAACACATATAAAATTAAAGCTACTATCACAGGCGTTGTATGGTATACTGTTCAGGTACATATTATGGGTAACATCTGGAATTTCGTTGTTAAGATCATTGGCATCAACCTCAGAGATTATTTCTTTATGTTGTTTCCCGACACCCAGTTTTTGAATTTCATTCCATGTTTGTTTATTAGCTATTGCACTGCTGAGCTTTACCGAATAATATTTTTTCTTGGAAGCATTTATCATTTTTACTACATTTTTTCTCAAAGCCTTAAATAAATTATAATGTGACTCCGTTTTATATCTTTTCCATTTACAGTAGGCTTTGTCACGTTCTGATATGGCTGCTTTGATATTATGGTTAAGCCAAGGCTTTAGAGAGGCCTTGATGATTTTCTGTCTTAACGGTACGAATTTATTGAACAGTTGGCTTATATTATAATGCAGAAGGTCCAATTGGGGATCAACAGTCGGTATTTTATATATAGTGTCCCAGTCATAGTTGTAAAAATCACTATATAATAATGAGTAGTCAATATTCCTAAAGTCTCTATTTTTAGAAACGTTTCTCAGGATAAGTTATGAGTACAATACATTTAGGGCGATATTTAGTCACGTGATACCGAATAGGCGCATAGGAAGGTCGCCCATATATCGTTTGTAAGTCGATTCATGGTTAAATTATAGACCAAACTGTACATGTTTGACATGAATAAAGCTGAACAGCCAAGAACAGTGTTGCCAAATGAAACCATTTGAAACAGAATGTACACCAGCCCAGACCCAGGTCATGAGATTAACTAATTATATATATAATATTATATTTTCAATGTTTATAAGCACTTTGTAATCTCTTGAAAAAGAAAATGAAATATATAATTTTTAAATAGATTTCTTGATAACCAAGTTGACGTGAAAGGGGTTCAAATTTAGAAAACAATTTACTCTTTATTGGGGTCTACCCCGATAAGGGAAAGTGCGTTCTAAAGTCTGGGATTTTAAAACTTCAAAACAAACTGCTCTGGCCCAAAGTTGGGTCATTTTGATGCCATGTCCTTAGCTTTTATACTCCGTACCAAAGGTACAAAGGAAGAAGGAAGCATTTCCGACCCTCCGACGTCATATCTCCCACAGTTTTGGACATAGATGATTCGTACTTCTAGATATAGTTAGTCATGCGAAGTATGCATTGATTTGTCAAAGAAATACAAAAGTTTGGATGAGCAAGACCAAACCCTCGTCCGCATTTCATTCAGCAAGGAGAGATAAAGGGAGCGAAACTTAGAGATGAGCGCAGCAGCAGCGCTGCATTTTGCTTCTGTTCCAGGTACAGAGTATGATAAAGTCGAGCTAGACCGACTTTCTCATTTGTTTAAATTGCAATATCTCGGGAACCAGAGTAGCTAGAGACTAGAGAGCTGCACGAGTGATTCCGGCATCGTATGATTACATGTAAAAACAAGAGCGTACGTTAAAGTCGGCTCTAACCGACTTCGATATACCCGTTACTCATGAAAAAACATATTTAACAGTGTTCCTGTGTTCCTTAGGGTGACCATCCGAAAAGTATGCAACATTTTTTTAGGGTGGGTTCACTTTTTTGCTCATAACTTGAGAACCGTTCATCCGATCTTAATCATTTCTTCAGCAAATCGATTCACTTTGCTAATTACTAACTGTCTCTAGAAAGAACAAATCATCTATCTTCAAAACCGCGGGAGATATGACGTTTCTTCCAGATTCCGGGGGCGGAAGGGGGCGTGGCAAAAATTGAAAATAAACTTGATCTGCCTGCAAGTATAAGAAGCATTTATCCCATACATGTCAAACCTCTATCTCTTACCATCTCTGAGATCTAAGTGTTCATACAGACTGACGAACGGTCGGACAGTCGGACAAGTCTATATCGACTCGGCTGTTGATGTTGATCAAGAATATTTATACTTTATATGGTCTGCCTGTTACATACATTTGCACGACTTTAGTATACCCTTTTTACTCTACGAGTAACGGGTATAAATAGCTAGATTACTTTCGGTTTATGTACTTCAAAACTTCATACTCAAATAATTAATAGCATCATGTCCGATTCCCCTGCCCTTTATATCAAATTTTAACATTCCTTTTTGAGAGATATTACTGGAATAGTTTCTAGTCTCAAAAAACAAAAGCAAACAGTTAAAGAACTATATCTAAAAACAGAAATAATTTACTGAAATTTCTAAAACTATAAAAAAAACGAGCAACATGAACTTACCACGCTCAGAGACGACTTTAAGCCGCTCCGCTGATGATATCTTTCGTGAGGAAGAAGAGGAACTAGAGTGCCAAGTGTCGGAGCACTGGGAGGGGCAAATTCAGACCCTCGGAAGCATCGAGCAGAACGAAACAGTACTAAAGTGCCTAACGATCATCAATGAGAATGAGCTTAACAAGGACAATGCCTGGAACTTCCCTTTGATAGACTCCCTTTCCACACTATTGAGTCGCCCTCATATAAAGTTTCAAAACTTTAGGATGGCTGGCTTTTCGCTGGAGGCTTCTTCGAAAGTGTATAGCCTGCGTGTGGATTTGATTTATAAGGATGTTATGCGCTTGGCGGTTGCTCTAACTCCGACCAATCCGAAGGCTGTGGCTTCTAAGTCCAAGAAAAAAGCACGCCAAGTGGTGTCGTCTATCGCACAGAACAAGGCTTCTTTAAACTTAACGGAGGGTTCTGGAGGGGTTGGAGAAATAATGCACAATACTTTAACCACGCGGGACTCAGAACTAATGTGGCAAAATACGCCCTCGGAGCAGCCAGTCAATGCGGAATGGCCACCCATACTCAACGGTAACCAAGACGAGCCGGGCGAGACGCAGCCAGAGGTTCCAGAACTAGAGGACGAACTAGACTTGTCCCTGGCTTTTGATTTGAATGTAGAAGGTGAACCCATTCCAAATGTTCAGGTGGAATTCTCTCAGGAAGATCAAATCTCACCAGATTGTGCAGGTCCTTCAGGCTCACGTACTAAAGCCAAGCCACGCTACCGTGCCCCACGTACGGCCAAGTATCGGAAGCCCAAATCATTGCCACCTAGGGAAGAACCAGACGACGACTCTTTTCAGTCCCTGAATGAGGTTAACCATCAAATGGAAGAAGACTTCTTTACCCCTGATCTGGCTCCAAATCCATTTGTAGAGCCCGAAGAATTGGTTGAACGCCTAGAGGAAGTGGAAAATTTTTCCTACAATACTCCCGGTTCATCAAATGAGGACGATGAAGCTGCATTGCCATTTCCCGAACGGGCCAAGTTTATTGATATGAAAAATCTCCAAAAGAAGTGCAATACCCTTATACAGAAGCAATTGAAGCAGAAGAAGCGTAACAGGGCGACTGAAGATGAAGCCAGAGCCTCTTCCTCTTCTGCTGGCGTTGCCAGCTTTCAGGATATGTATAAAAATCTACCCAGTTTGTGTTCCCCCAATATGACCGAATCTCTATCCTATCCGTTGGCCATGTATGCAGTCCTCCATTTGGCCAATGATAAACGCTTAAAACTAATGCCTCAGGAGGACTTAAAGGATTTTAAAATATGCCGAATGGAGGAATCTGAGGAAGAAGAAGACCAAAATTAACTTTAACTTTAACTCTCCACTCAAACTCAAAAAGAGTCCGACCAATGTTAAAATCAAGGCAAAAATTGTTTGAAATTCTTTAGAATTTTCGATCTCAAGTTGAAGAATCGTTTTGTTCTATTTATTAAATTGATATTATATTTATGATAGAAGGGAATTGAATCCTTTTTGTAGACTTACAACAAAATTTGCGGTATGCTGGAAAACTCTCGAGAAGAACCTTCATTGTGACAACTCAAAATTTTACTACTATACTTAAGCAGTACATGGCAATTAAATCGGGGGAATGAAATCGAAATAGGCACTTTCACATGTGCAAGTTATACCATAAGTATGTCTCGAGTAAACCTTGATTTTCTGTTATTATATTTGTTATCAATAGTTTTGTCTCGTTTTATTCAAGGTTTCAGTAAGAAATGAGATCCACATCCAGAGAACCAACAGTTAGAGTATTAATTCACTTATAAAACGTCTTAAGAAGTTCTCTTTCGACACTTCTCCATTTCTTCAGACAAACAGTTCGGGGTGTTTCGACCTTAAGATGAGATTGTTTATGTTTCCGATCATGGGTTTTACAGAATTTTTTTCAAACTTTCTGATAATTGGCTTTAAGGTTAGATGGCAACACCATCGTTTTATATTTGTTATACCCGTTACTCATAGAGGAAAAAGGGTATACTAAAGTCGTGCAAATGTATGTAACAGGCAGAAGGAATCATTTCCGACATGTCCGTCTGTATGTATGAACACCTAGATCTCAGAGATGGTAAGAGATAGAGGTTTGACATGTATGGGACAAATGCTTCTTATACTTGCAGGCAGATCAAGTTTATTTTCAATTTTTGCCACGCCCCCTCCCGCCCCCGGAATTTGGAAAAAACGTTATATCTCCTACAGTTTTGACGATAGACGATTCGTGCCTTCTAGAGATAGTTAGTAATTAGCAAAATGAATCGATTCGCAAAAGAAATGATAAAGATCGGATGAACGGTTCTCAAGTTATGAGCAAAAAAGTGAACCTACCCTAAAAAATGTTGCATACTTTTCGGATGGTCACTCCTAAGGAACATAAAAACACTGTTAAACATGTTTTTTCATGAGTAACGGGTATATCGAAGTCGTTTAGAGACGACTTTAACTTACACTCTCGTTTTTTTATAATTCTAGTACCAACCCTAAATTTTTAACAGCGAATTTTTATCATTTCAATCACAAGCTGTTTTTGATTTATTTATCCATTAAAAAGTTCAGTTTTTACCCGGTCAAAGCTGGCATGTATCAGAGAACGGCTTCATTCAATCAACACCCAAATAAAGTGGCTTTGCGCTCAATGCATCGAACTTGCATACACAACATGTTCGACGTTGAGTTTAATTCAATTCTATTGTCAGCACTCTGAGTATAATCGTGTTCGCTTCATTCCACACAGCTCGGGTGATTTCTACAAGCAAAATAGTCGCGATTTTAAAGAAATCACGCCGGATGTGTAAAAGCTTTTTTTCTAAAGAAAGTAAAAACCTTTTATTAGCCCCCATAGCCGCCCCCCAGAATCCGCTACTGAGGTCAAACGGTCCAAAAAGTAGAGAAATTTTACAAATTTTCGTATAAGTTAATTAGTCTACTGCCAACTTTCTCCAAAATATTTGAAAGAATATTTCTTGGAAGAATGTTGGCAGTTAGTGCGGTCGAAGAGGCTATACAAGACCATCAGTTTGGCTTCCGCAAAGGACACTGTGCGCCGCAACAGGTCCATCGACTCACCAACCACATTTTAAAAGCTTTTGAAAACCTTCAATACTGTTCCGCCGTCTTTCTGGATATAAAGCAGGCGTTCGATCGAGTTTGGCATGAGGGCTTAAGTCCCTCCTCCCGCCAGAACAATATTTATTGATCCGCTCGTTTCTCCTAGGGCGCCGTTTTACGGTTGAGCTGAGAGGCGAGCGGTCCAGCATCCGTCCCATTCTTGCGGGGGTACCTCAGGCAAGTGTTCTCGGACCGGTACTTTACTCCCTTTTCACCTCGGATTTGCCATACCCATTAGCCCATCGCATCTTCATAGCCACGTATGCTGACGATACCGCTTGCCTTGCCTCTAGCAACAGCCGCATAAGGGCATCTGCTAAGGTCCAACAGTTCCTGGATGGCTTTGGTCGTTGGGCAAACCGCTGGAACATTGCCATTAATCGATCAAAAAGTCAACACTGCAACTTCGCCAAGAGACGAGGGAAAGTTGCTCGGGTGCGTCTACAAGGGTCGAGAGTACCGTATTCGGAATCATCAGTCAAATATCTTGGTGTGACTCTGGACCGCCGACTGACCTGGAAAGCCCATGTTGTACGAGCAGCAGCTACAGTTGCAGCTAAGGCCAAGGAGCTTGATTGGCTTCTAAAACCTCGTAGCGGACTCTTGTCTACAAGGCTATTATCATGCCTTCCTGGACCTGGGGGATCCCTCTGTGGGGTACAGCATGCTCCACTACACTGAAGAAACTCGAATCTTCAATAAGCCGAGTACTTCAGCGCATCGCGGACGCTCAATGGTATGTCAGACATAAGATCTGACAATTGAAGACGGTTAAGCAGGAGGTGTTGATCTATAAAGATTTGATAGTGAGCTCCACTTCTTTTTGGGCTTAAGATACTAAAGGGAGCGTGGTCGCTTACTTTAGATACAGAATCCTGCTAGTGGATAAACATAAATTCAGTTTTATACATAAGTAAATTTATTGTACAAAAATAAGTTTTTCGAATGAACAAAAAAGTGAACAAAAAAACTTAAGAAAAGAAAATATTTTCGAACTTCAATCATTTTTGGCATAGAATTTTGGGGTCTAAAACACAGATTTGTTTTCAATTCCACAAAGGATAACTTAGGCTGTTTTTAGACTTGACATTTGAGTAAATTGGTTTGAGGGAGAAGTGTGACTTTTTGAAGACAGCGTTGGTAATGTTTTACTTGTGGTTCCCAACGCTGTTTTCCTAAAACTAGAGTCAAATAAAGGACGAAAAAAAAAGAGAAGAATAATTTACATTTAAAAATAATTGTCTAAATAATCATTCATTCACACACACACACAACATTCATTCCCTAAGCCTAATGAGTCTTTTTATTCCTGCTCCATAAACTCCTCGTCATCCTCTTCGCTATCGCTGCTCTCCTGCGGCTGCTGTGGCTCACGTCTCAGGCTATTGTTGCTCGCATAGGAGGCCGGTTGTTGGCGTTGGCCCACGGCCTGCTGCTGCTGCTGCGAATGCCTACGATGTGGTGGCTCCCAGCGCCGATTGGCCGCTGGACGATAATACATATTACAGGCCAAATAATCCTCCGCCTCATCATCATCCTGTATGGACTCCTCAATGGTACGCGAATAGTCCTCTATTTCTTCATCATACAAATGCGGTTCCCCATTGGCAAACGAGGCGAATCGCAGTGGATCCCTCAAGGCGCTGATCATGTTCCACTGACGGCATTGCGGGCTATTCACATACTCTCGCAATTCGGACAAAGATTTGGCCGTCTCATTCACCGTCTGCTGATAGTACTCCTCCTGGGTCAAAAGGCGTCGCTGCTGGGGAAAGCGTCGGCGATAGAGCGAGCACAGATACTGCCACAGCGAGGTGGGGAAATAGTAGACCACAAAGGTGAACACCATAATGGCTATGGTTGCACTATTGTGCCAGCTACTGAAGTAAACCAAAGCTCCACCCATGGCCTGCAGCACCCACATGATGATGTTCTGCGAACGTGGATTACGGGGTGGGCCAAAGCGGTAGCAGATGAGAAACGAAATGAGGCCCGTGATGAACAAATACCACAACACATATTCACGATAAGTCACCAAAATAACACGCATGTTATCCATGAGCTGCTTCAACACATAGAATCCTATGGTCCAGCCGCCAACGAGAAAGCCCACCATCATGGGACGACGTGGAAACAGTTTGCTCACCAAACCAACCACCAGCAACAAGGAGGCGCTTATGCCCAAAACCATTCCAGCCAAATAATAGAAGACAGAGTTCTGGGCCAGACGCCGGCTACTCCAGAAGATCAGTATACCCAAAGCCATTTGCAAAAGCCGCCACATATCCACCGGCAGCTGGTTCAGGCTAACATTGTACGGCTGACGCGAGGATACGCCCAGGCACTGCGGCTCATACGGCGACATTTGCACCCGCTTACGCTTCTGTGAGAACAGGGTGAAGCTGAACAGAGAACGTTGCTCCTGATAATGCTGCATCACCTCGGCCGGCGAACGTCCTCCATATTCGGTGTAATCATCATTGGCAATGGACAGCTGGAATTCTACCGATTCGAAGAGAGTGAACAGGGAATGCGGTTTGCCGGGATAGCAATAGGTTCTCAACGTATTTGAGCCATACACATTTTCGGTTATGTCAATGGAAGTGCCCGGGGCCAGGTGCACTACATCCGCCGTTTTGCTAACGCTTATGGCCTGTGCCGCCTGGCCGGAGGTAGTCATTAGCAGGAACACACAGGCCAGCAACAGATCCATGGTAATGTTTTCCCACTCAGACAGGGACAGGACGCCGAAAATTCAACAAATGTGACCGTAGACAGGTTAAGCCGGCAAGCGATAAGTTTATCGATTACTAACGATGACCGATAAGGCAACGGTAGTGTGACCGCAGGCTGAAACTAGACAAACGAAATAAAATAACGGACGAACGTTTAAAATTTGAAATTGAAAACCAATTCTTGATTTCATTTTTGTGGCTGATCCATTAGAGAGGGAATGATGTGGAAATATGGAAAATATTCCTACAGGTAAGGCAGATAAATGTTTTGTAATTCAAGTTGCTAATATGAGGTTTTTTGTTATGTCTAGCCAAAAATCTAGTAAATTTAATCATGTAAAACCAACAAATTGTTTTAAAAAGGATTAAGATTAATTAAGAACTGTTGCCCGATATTGCCCCTTTTCGACATAAGAAAGAAAGATTAGAATTTATGTGCCGATTTTGATGGTGTGATTGGTTCTTTCTTAGGTTCATTCATTTATTCTGACCTTCATTCATTTAAGACCTTTTCCATACTATTTAAAGATATATTAAAACGCTTAAGCAAGTATAAGTTTTATATATGGGCTAGTATAAGAGGAAATTGTAGGCGTGGCCCAATGCCTAAAAATTTTATCCGTTATAAGAATTTAGTTTATTCATTAACTGTGCCAAATTTGAATCCGGCTTTTTGACCACCTGAAAAAAGTTTTTAAATGACACAAAAGTTTGAAATAAACAATTTTTTTACAAAAATGTTTTCGCTCAACTAAATTACACTTAGCTTAAATTTGGCGCCCAACAGCGTTGCCACCTCGTCAAGTGCTTATCGATAACGATAAAAGGCAGATACCTGGCATAAATTATAGAATACAATTTTTCATTAAACATTAAAATACCATTTAATATATACATTTTCATATATTTTTATTTATAATTTCACCATGATTTTGTGTTACCAATATTTCCAAATTCAAAACTCGCGCCACTTTACATCCGCACAGAACAGCTGTTGACGCTGGCAACCTCAGCTTCAGTTGTTGGCTGTTTTGTCAGTCAGCTTCAGTCATCATTGCCATTCCAAGTGGAAGCAACGACCATCTAATACGATATTTCCTAGTCGTTGGAAGAGGTGGACCGTACGGGTTATTAGCGCGTTTGCAACAATTTCAAAAATTGTTTATAAATTAATTTTGCGCGTGTCCTTTCGTTTTTCAAAACAAACGTACAAACGTCGAGTATCAATAAAGAATATAAAAGTGTGGACTTGTGTGTGTGTTTTTTTTAAGTTGCCAGGCTGTGAAGTACCGTTAGGTTAGCCTTGTAGGCGGCTGCCTGCATTTCCCACAAATATTTGTTGTGTGTGTGTGTGTTTTTTGTTTTATATTGTTGTTGTTGGTGCCCCCTCAAAACGGGTGTGTTCTGTTCAGGAAGCAGCAGACGGACCGGGCCAAAGGAAAGTGGTAAGTTTATATATCCATCCTGATACTGGATACTCAAAACGGGGCGGGGGTTGCAACAATTAATTTATTTTGATCTGTTGAAAAATCAATAAAATGCTGCAAGACCACGCACTTTTTCAGTTAACATCTTTTTGCAAATTTTTGCGTGCACCAAACAAATTAAGTATAGAGAGAGATTAGGCGAGAGAGAAAGAGAGAGTGAGCTCGTGTGAAAGGGCGGGGGAGGGTGGTTGATGAGATTATAACCGCTTTGCGTGTTTAATTAGTTTAAAGCCTGTTAATTAAAGTAAATATTAAAAATTATCTCTAGGTGAAACACTCCTCACAACCAAAACAAGTAACGGTACTCGCGCTCTCTTTATTCTCTCTCTCTGACTCTCTCTATCTCTACTGAAGAGATGCTTTTACATAAAAAATAAAACAAAGTGATAAGAAAAATGCTGAAATTTGAAATTATTTAAACAAGGACAATTGAGGCATTAAACTTTGCGTTGAGAGTACCCGAAAGTACCCCTCTCAATTCACTTGCAACATGGCTTATTAGTTTCTTTATATATTTTCTTTGGTTATCAGAAAATCGAGTCTTAAATGTTGTACCTAAAAGTATGCAATTTTATTTTAATGAATTTCCACATTTCCCAGGATAAACTTTCTTTCAAACATTCTCTTGGGACTTGTGTGTAAGTCCCCTAAAAGTTTTCAATTCACCCTCGGAATTTGCCTACAGCAAATGCTGTTTACATATTTTGCTCTTAAAATTGCCAAACAAATCTGGGTCCCATGGAACCCCAAATGCAGCTGGAGAATCTTGTGATGAATTTGCAGCAGTTTCGTTATCTAAAACAAAAAGGTTTGAGTCATTTCTAAGTGGTAAAAACATTTCTCATTCGACAAAAACTTGGCTTAAAGTCAAACTTGGACTTGAGTTAAGTAAAATCTTAAATTCATTCCGCTCGAGTAGCCGCTAAACCCCCGAAATTCTTTTTGGGAATGACTCACGCGTCATAAGTGTGACTCACCACATGTCCTTGACAGCATGAAAGAGAGAAAGAGAGAGCGAGATACGTATCTTTTTAATGCCACTTAACTTTTGGTCACAAATTTGAAATTGTTTGTGCCTTGTGACACAATTCGCCAGAAGCAACTCCTTTCAAAAGTGGCGCCAATGTGGTCACTGATGATGAGCTCACGACAACAACAACAACAACAACTTCTCCTGGAAGATGCCAAGCGAACGAGCTCATGAACTTGACATTGAACTCATTGGGATGGAGCCGGCTACTGGACTTGAAGTTGGTTTTATTTTATTATTATTATTTTTACTGTTGTTGTTGCTGTTTGTGGTTAGCACTTAAAACGGGTTGCAATTGCCCTACCCAAGAAACTACAAGGGATTGCAGTTGGGACACTCTTTAAAAAAATCCAATGACAAAAAAGTTTTCTGTTTAAATGGTACCAAGATCTGTTAGGTACCAAGTCAAGAATGTTGTTGATATTATTAACTTTGTGTACTAAATCCCAATTGTCTTAGATTTCAGAACATTCTTCCCTTTGAACTATTTATATGATGGTACCAGCTACGATGGTACCAAGATCTGTTAGGTACAATGTCAAGAATGTTGTTGATATTCATAACTTTGTTGACTAAATCCCAATTGTCTTAGATTTCTGTACATTCTTCCCTTTGAACTATTTACATGATGGTACCAGCTACGATGGGACTGAGATCAGTTAGGTACAATGTCAAGAATGTTGTTGATATTCATAACTTTGTTTAGGTGGACACAAATTGTTGACTAAATCCCAATTGTCTTAGATTTCAGAACATTCTTTCCTTTAAACTATTTATATGACGGTACCAACTACGATGGTACCAAGATCAGTTAGGTACAATGTCGAGAATGTTGTTGATATTCATAACTTTGTTGACTAAATCCCAATTGTCTTAGATTTCTAAACATTCTTCCCTTTGAACTATTTACATGATGGTACCAGCTACGATGGGACTGAGATCAGTTAGGTACAATGTCAAGAATGTTGTTGATATTCATAACTTAGTTGACTTAATCCCAATTGTCTTAGATTTCAGAACATTCTTTCCTTTAAACTATTTATATGACGGTACCAACTACGATGGTACCAAGATCAGTTAGGTACAATGTCAAGAATGTTGTTGATATTCATAACTTTGTTGACTAAATCCCAATTGTCTTAGATTTCTAAACATTCTTCCCTTTGAACTATTTACATGATGGTACCAGCTACGATGGGACCAAGATCAGTTAGGTACAATGTCAAGAATGTTGTTGATATTAATAACTTTGTTTAGGTGGACACAAATTGTTGACTAAATCCCAATTGTCTTAGATTTCAGAACATTCTTTCCTTTAAACTATTTATATGATGGTACCAGCTACGATGTGACTGAGATCAGTTAGGTACCATGTCAAGAATGTTGTTGATATTCATAACTTTGTTTAGGTGGTTACAAATTGTTGACTAAATCTCAATTGTCTTAGATTTCAGAACATTCTTCCCTTTAAACTATTTATACGATGGTACCAGCTACAATGGGACTGAGATCAGTTAGGTACCATGTCAAGAATGTTGTTGATATTCATAACTTTGTTTAGGTGGTTACAAATTGTTGACTAAATCTCAATTGTCTTAGATTTCAGAACATTCTTCCCTTTAAACTATTTATACGATGGTACCAGCTACAATGGGACTGAGATCAGTTAGGTACAATGTCAAGAATGTTATTGATATTCATAACTTTGTTTAGGTGGTTACAAATTGTTGACTAAATCCCAATTGTCTTAGATTTCAGAACATTCTTTTCTTTAAACTATTTATATGATGGTACCAGCTACGATGGGACTGAGATCAGTTAGGTACAATGTCAAGAATGTTGTTGATATTATTAACTTTGTTTAGGTGGACACAAATTGTTGACTAAATCCCAATTGTCTTAGATTTCTAAACATTCTTCCCTTTGAACTATTTACATGATGGTACCAGCTACGATGGGACTGAGATCAGTTAGGTACCATGTCAAGAATGTTGTTGATATTCATAACTTTGTTTAGGTGGACACAAATTGTTGACTAAATCCCAATTGTCTTAGATTTCAGAACATTCTTTTCTTTAAACTATTTATATGATGGTACCAGCTACGATGGGACTGAGATCAGTTAGGTACAATGTCAAGAATGTTGTTGATATTATTAACTTTGTTTAGGTGGACACAAATTGTTGACTAAATCCCAATTGTCTTAGATTTCAGAACATTCTTTCCTTTAAACTATTTATATGATGGTACCAACTACGATGGTACCAAGATCAGTTAGGTACAATGTCGAGAATGTTGTTGATATTAATAACTTTGTTGACTTAATCCCAATTGTCTTAGATTTCAGTACATTCTTCCCTTTGAACTATTTATATGATGGTACCAGCTACGATGGTACCAAGATCAGTTAGGTACAATGTCGAGAATGTTGTTGATATTCATAACTTTGTTGACTAAATCCCAATTGTCTTAGATTTCTAAACATTCTTCCCTTTGAACTATTTACATGATGGTACCAGCTACGATGTGACTGAGATCAGTTAGGTACCATGTCAAGAATGTTGTTGATATTCATAACTTTGTTTAGGTGGTTACAAATTGTTGACTAAATCCCAATTGTCTTAGATTTCAGAACATTCTTCCCTTTAAACTATTTATATGACGGTACCAACTACAATGGTACCAAGATCAGTTAGGTACCATGTCAAGAATGTTGTTGATATTGATAACTTTGTTTAGGTGGTTACAAATTGTTGACTAAATCCCAATTGTCTTAGATTTCAGAACATTCTTCCCTTTAAACTATTTATACGATGGTACCAGCTACAATGGGACTGAGATCAGTTAGGTACAATGTCAAGAATGTTATTGATATTCATAACTTTGTTTAGGTGGACACAAATTGTTGACTAAATCCCAATTGTCTTAGATTTCTAAACATTCTTCCCTTTGAACTATTTACATGATGGTACCAGCTACGATGGGACTGAGATCAGTTAGGTACCATGTCAAGAATGTTGTTGATATTCATAACTTTGTTTAGGTGGTTACAAATTGTTGACTAAATCTCAATTGTCTTAGATTTCAGAACATTCTTCCCTTTAAACTATTTATACGATGGTACCAGCTACAATGGGACTGAGATCAGTTAGGTACAATGTCAAGAATGTTATTGATATTCATAACTTTGTTTAGGTGGTTACAAATTGTTGACTAAATCCCAATTGTCTTAGATTTCAGAACATTCTTTTCTTTAAACTATTTATATGATGGTACCAGCTACGATGGGACTGAGATCAGTTAGGTACAATGTCAAGAATGTTGTTGATATTAATAACTTTGTTTAGATGGACACAAATTGTTGACTTAAATTTTAATTCTCTTAGCTTAGGAGTTGTTGGAGTTGTCTGCAGAGCCTTCATAAGCTCATCTGGCCGGCTCCCTTCCGCCTCTTTAAAATCAATTCTGTCCTCTGCTGCTTATAAGCTGGCTTGCATTTTGCACGTTCGTTTCGGTGGTACGTGCGCGCTCTGATCTGGTGGGAACCAAAGCAGTTTTTGCCAAAACCCGTTGCGTCCGCCTACCCGAAATTGTTCAAGTCGCTGCCCTTTTTTGGGCTGCTGCAGCGCCTGCGCGCCTCCTCCGTCCTCCTCCGTCTGGGCATGGCGCGTGCGTTGCGTTCCGCTGGAATGGGCGAGTGCAGGGAAGCAGCTAAAAGGCCTCTCGTGTTGCGGTTGAACACAAATTTATCGCTTGGCGGCGTGAAGTTTTTGCTTGATTTCGTGAAGTGATTCTTTTTTCGCTTTTTGCTTGTTTATGGGTTTGTTGACAAGCAAAACCGAAACTGAAACTCAAACTCTCATCTTCATGTTTGCAGCTGGTATTTATGCTTGTGCTGCAAAATTGGTTTAAACCGTTCTGCTGCTGCTGCTGCCTTTGTTCACAAACCCACAATTAGCATACACGGATGGGCCAGTCAATTAAGCAAAACTCCGCTTCTAACTGTTAACGACCGAACGACCTCAGCCATGTATCCCATGTGTGCTCCATTCATAAAGTTTATTGCTCCACATCTTTGATATAATCTGCAAAATCTATCAGCAATGCGGCCCAAAGTCTGGGCAGAATGGGAACACTCTAGATATATGTATATATCGATTGCCCATCGTCGCCCACTTGACGCTCAAGTGGAAATTTAATTAACTTAATGTAAAACAAGCGAGCAATAAAAATGCCAAACACAAGGAGACAATGTGCCATATTCGAGTGTTTGGATTGATCATCTTTGGGGGAGGGGTGGGGATGGGGATGATCTTAATTGAAATTTATGTAAATTAAGTTAGGATGTGGGATTTTGGTTAAGAATTTTTTAAACTTTTGCTGAGCTAATACGAGGGTTGTCATTTTGATTTTAGAATTGGAGGAAGGGAATCAAAAAAATCAAAATTTAATGAAAACCCTAATCAGAGGTGCCCAGAATCAGCTTACGGCCGCGTGATCACCGATAGAAACAAGGCTGAAAGTCAATCCGTTTGATCTTAATGGAAAAAGAGTGTGTGTCATGAGACGCACGGTACGAGCGAAGCTCTTTACGATGAATCCGATTTAAGTAATGGAAAAAGACACATTTGGATTCTGTATTAATAAATGTTAAATTATCAAATATTAGGTCACTCTCAAAACACTGTAAAGTCACTGTTTAGTCACTGTTAAGTCGCTTTAGGGAACTGTAAAGTCACTGTTAAGTAACTGTTAGTTCTCTATTAAGTCACTGTAAAGTCGCTGTTAAGTCACTGTTAAGTCACTGTTAAGTCACTGTTAAGTCACTGTTAAGTCACTGTTAAGTCACTGTTAAGTCACTGTTAAGTCACTGTTAAGTCACTGTTAAGTCACTGTTAAGTCTCTGTTAAGTCGCTGTTAAGTCACTGTTAAGTCACTGTTAAGTCACTGTTAAGTCACTGTTAAGTCACTGTTAAGTCACTGTTAAGTCACTGTTAAGTCACTGTTAAGTCTCTGTTAAGTCGCTGTTAAGTCACTGTTAAGTCACTGTTAAGTCACTGTTAAGTCACTATTAAGTCACTGTAAAGTCGCTGTTAAGTCACTGTTAAGTCACTGTTAAGTCACTGTCAAGCCACTGTTAAGTCATTGTCAAGCCACTGTTAAGTCACATTTAAGTCTCTGTAATGTCTTTGTTAAGTCACTGTTAAGTCCCTGTTAAGTCACTGTTTAGTCTTTGTGCCTGTCAAGACACTGTTAAGTTACTGTTATGTTAATGTCCCCACACGATCCCCTCTAGATCCGCTCCGGATCCCAACTAGAGCCCACCACCCTACAAGTTGATCTCCCCCATATCCCCACCTGATCCCCACTAGATCCCCACCAGATCCCCACCAGATCCCTACCCAATCCCCACCAGATCCCTACCAAATCCACACCAGATCCCCACCAGATCTCCACCAGATCCCCACCAGATCTTCACTAAATCCCCACCAGATCTCCGCCAGATCCCCGTTAGATCCCCGTTAGATCCCCACTAGATCCTCACCAGATCCCCACCAGATCTCCACCAGATCCCCACCAGATCCCTACCAAATCCACACCAGATCTCCACCAGATCCCCACCAGATCCCCACCAGATCTCCACCAGGTCCCCAGTAGATCCCCACCAGATTCCTACCCAATCCCCACCAGATCCCTACAAAATCCACACCAGATCTTCACCAGATCCTTACCAAATTCACACCAGATCCCCACTCGATCTCCACCAGTACCAAACCAGAGCTCGCCAGGTCCCTACCAGATAACCGCCAGATCATCACCAGAACCCCACCAGATCAGCACCCAATCCCCGCCAGATCCTCACCAAATCTTCACCAGATCGCCACCAGGTCTCTACCAAATACCCATCACCTTCCCCCACTTCCACCTCACACTATCCCACTCCACACACAACCCACGCGGTAATGGTAAAAGCAGCTGATTTTGCAAATACAAAATACAAAACACAAAATCAAAGACATACCCCAAAAGAATCTGTCGCAAAGACATACCCCAAAAGAATCTGTCGCAAAGACAAAATTTTTCAAGATTTACCCCCCAGTCTGACGTCCGTAAAAGAGCTTCGCTCTAAAAATTTAACCCTCTATCTCTTAAGAGTGCCTCAAGACACTTAACATATTAATCTTTTAGTCTTAGATCATTTTACATGTCTACAGTTTTAAAGGAATTTCTTACTTGTCTAAAACAAGACACGCACAACACCACAAAGGAGGCTGGTTGACAGTATAGCGCTATTTCTTGAATACCAATTCAATCTTCAGCTGTCTCTGCCTGTCCTTAGTGTGTTGGCAGAAGTTACCTCATGACAGTAACAAACGACATATCTCCGCGCGGAGACGACACCAGTTACACATTGATCTATACTAAAGTCGTGTAAGTATTAGTAACAGGCAAAGAAAGCATCTCAGCATCTGTCCACATGAACACCTAGATTTCATGGAATATACGAGCTAGATGTGCCCACAGCCTGCTTACGGCAGTGGACATGATACAATTATGACAGTACTGCTGCACATGTCGTGATTTTATACACACGCGAGCCTAACACTTGATTGTGTAAATCAGTTTGCACTGTAGTCTGGAGAGATCACTCTTGTTCACCAGCACAAGCGCACTTTTCTGTCCACTCCATTTGGCTGGCACTAATTCAGCAGCTAATTCCAATCAAATTTATTCATTCTATACTATATTTTGTTTTATTCTGTCTCTCTCTCGGTGTCGGTACTCGATAGACGCTGAATGCCCTACCTATTATAGTTGTATCATGGCCGTGGACAACAATTAAAATGTTAACAATCTCTGAATATATTTATGGTCGTCTTGTCTAACCTTACTTATTGCTCCATGACATTGACATCCCCTTCCTTTACTTCAATAACTTTATCAAGCTGGTCCGACACCATTGACCCCCGTATTTTGAAAAATTCCATCTTAAATATTTGAATCCAAAAATTTTAAGCAAAATAAATCTTTTATTTCGGTACGAACGATTTTAGTAGGAGTAAAATTCGATTTGGGCGTCACGTGACGCTGTCCCGGAACACTCGCACACATAAGATGGTTTGCATAGGTTGGGCAGGGGGAAAAAAGGAAGAAAGGTGAGGGAAGAGATGTTAAAGGGGGCATTAAAGGAGGAGCTATAAGTGACTTGACAGTGTCTAAACAGTGACTTGACACTAAACAGAGAATTAGTAGTGGCCAAACAGTGACTTGATAGTGACTTAACAGTGACTTGACAGTGTCTAAACAGTGACTTGACACTAAACAGAGAATTAGTAGTGGCCAAACAGTGACTTAACAGTGACTTGATAGTGATTTGATAGTGACTTTACAGTGTTTTGATAGTGACTAAGCTGTGTCTTAATAGTGACTAAGCAGGGACTTGACAGTGATTAAAGAGTGACTGAACAGTGACTAAATAGTGACCAAGAATTGACTTGATGGTGACTTCAGTAACTACACAGAGTCTAAACAGTGACTTGACACTAAACAGAGACTTAGTAGTGACCAAACAGTGACTTAACAGTGACTTAACAGTGACTTGATAGTGATTTGATAGTGACTTTACAGTGTTTTGATAGTGACTAAGCTGTGACTTAATAGAGACTAAACAGGGACTTGACAGTGATTAAATAGTGACCAAGAAGTGACTTGATGGTGACTTGACAGTGACTTGAGAATGCCTAAACAGAGATTAAATAGTGACTTGACAGTAACTAAACAGTGACCAAGAAGTGACTTGACATGGCAGTGATTGAATAGTGAATAAGCAGTGACTTGATAGTGACTTGGCAGTGACTTAACAGAAAAGAAAAAAGCACTCAGCAGCTAGTGATATTGTTGTTGGTATGTGTATTTCTACTTCCTGTTTCCCCTTTATAAAGATGATAGACCTTGTAATTTTGGCCATAAATGTAGCATCATGTTTCACATTAAAGCCTCGTTTGAGATATTTTTTTAGCATGTCTTGACACACTTTGACCCCAAAATTCTCGGGAATTGTTCAACCAAATTTTTTCAGTGAAAGCCAACTCCCAAATGCATCAAATGTATGTTTCAGATGTATTACAAGCAGAGATAAAAACCGTAAAGTTTGTTTATAACCGCAACCTTATAATCTTTATTTACATCATCCTCTTTAAGTAAAATTTTCGTTCACATGTATCAGGCAAAGAATTGATTAAGGTAGGTACTCAGACGCGGACTATTTTGTCGGGTTATTGGGTTATCTCAGCACAGGACCTCAAATGTTAAAAAGAATGATTGACAGATAACATGGTACATAACGTCTTATTTTCCCATTTTCCAAGAGCCCTACCAAACCAAAGACGGCTAATGATATTACCGGAAGGTTTCTGAAACAGCTGTACACTCGACCAGACTTTAAACCAGGGCTGTAAACCGGTTCGGAGTTGAACCGCTCCGGAATCGGAGACTCCGGGACTTTTCTGAAGTCCGAACCGAACCTGAACCGGAGCAGAACAACTTTTATCTTCCCGAACCCGAACCTGAACCGGAGCAATAAATGGTAGAAAAGGGTTCGGTTCAAAATACGTGTTCAATTCAATTTTTTCTTGCCATTGCCATGCCAATAAAAACGGCTTACAAAGATACAATTTGGTTCATTGTATAATATTCAGAAGAAACTAATAATCAAAAGCTTTAAGAATGATTAATAAAATAGTAATTAATATTTCTTAACCATGTTTATATTTGATAAAGATGAAAAACAATCTCTTTGCTTTAAAGTTTTGAAAAAACTATCATGGTTAAGAACTTAAAGACATCACATTTGTTATATTAGCTGTTCCTGTATCACAAGTATCAGTCTAGCGTACTTTCCTACTCTATATTTGATTTAGCGATAGAGTCACTTGTGTTAAAGACTATTTTTTGTCAATTTGGTGTGGTCTCTTGTTGTCACTTCTTGCACTTGAGTAACCTTTGCAATTCCAAAACAGTTATTGCAATGGGCTCTGCCGACTTGCTGAAGATAGGAAATCCTGCTAATAATAAAACCGGGAGATTCTTGAATCAGTGGTACAGTAGACCATCCTTCTTGGTGGTGTGTGTGTATCTTGTTTTAATAGTTATAATTAAACATAAATATACAGGCCTGATCCCGTTATCGATTTTGATCAAATCATGCAGCATCGGAATTCTTAAATGTTCTCACTTCCGATCAATCGGACTCAGAAACGGGAACAGGCCTGATATAGACTGAACGCTGTTGCGCTGTCGACACCAGATCCAACCTCGAATATGATATTATCAAGCCTCTAAACTTCCACCTATGAATAAAATGTTTAAGGGCCGATTTCTCATTTTATGTTTCTCATAGAGCTATGTATATGTCATATAACCCTGCAAAGAGCAAAGTGTAGAACCTATCTGAAAAAAAAGAAATCGGCACTAAGTTTATTTCAAATTACTTAAATATTTTCTCAATTAAGGAAGAACAAAGATATCCCTGAACCCCGGTGCGAACCCGAACCTAGGTTCAGCGACCTTTTGAACCTGCTCCTTGAACCCGAACCCAAAAAATTTCGCGGGTTCGAACCCCGGAGTGAACCCCTCCCGATTTTTAGGAGGTTTGCAGCCCTGCTTTAAACTACTTTTTCGGAAATCGTTATAAAGTGGAATTTGAGATTTTTGGATATTTGGCAAAATGAAACATTTCTGCCGTCCCTCGATCGACTTGAGCAGGCAATTTAATGCGCACATTTGCCACAATTGTCGCCGCTGTTGTCTCTGGCACCAGATGAAGCCCTATGACAACAATTGCACCAGATACCTACACTCAGCTGCAGTTTTTGTTATTTGTTTCCATTAATTTAAGCATTCAAATTGGAAAGTAGGCAAATTATTTAATTAATTTCCCAGACACTGGTCATTGTTCTTTCATTGAAACGTCGAAACAGTTTAATGTTAAGGAATCCAAGGGACAGAAATTATATTGAAAATGAGAATTTTTAACACATCAAAGACAGAAAAAAATGAAACAAAGCGCAACGAAGCTTACTTTGTGGTCTTTTGGAGACGTAGACAACTGCCACAGAAAGTTATTTATACTCTGTCTCCCCTCCAAAACAATTAAATTTAACTTATTAATGAAGAGATCCCGCACGTGCCCACAGGGCCCCCCAAACAAAATTTGACTAATTTTAGTTTCCCGAAAAAAGAAAAAGAAAACACAAAATTATGATGTGCAGCTTCTTCTTTTTACTGAAAATTAAAGTGCAATCGATACAATTTCAAGTCTCTTGTCGCCCCTCTCATGCCCAGGAAGCGAACTAAATATAAATTGAAGCCATGGCCATGGTCGTCGCACCAGATGTGGGGGGAGCCCGCACTCAGTCAGTCAGTCAGTCCGAAGGCTGCACACGAAATCGTCGTCAAAGAGTTGGGGCGTCCATTAAATTATGGCTACGATCTATTAGCAGGCGAGGACGAGGGAGGATCGAAGTGGACAGCTAAAAATAGCTCTCCACCTTTGTACCATATGTGTTTGATCAGTCTTGATCTTGATCTCGCTCGCCCGAGGATGCCTTTGAATTGATTCCCTTGACAGGGAGGTGAAGGCATTTGGTTCATGTTATGCAACTTCTTTACAATTTTATCGGATGCATAAATATTTGCGGATCACGTCACCAGGCAGAGCCAGCCAGCGCAATCTTATCTCGCGCCGTGCAAATGTTTGAGCTTTAAAAACAGAAATTTTGCATTTGCATGCCACATGCCGCCACTCGCAAAAGCTGCGCTAATGAAGGCAATCTTGTGCTGTCATTGACACTGCCTGAATGCGTCTGGCTGCGGGGCGTGCCAAAGGATGTGTCTAAGCAAGCAATGACCTTTCCCACCCCTTTTCGCCAAGGGTTCAGGGACCAAAGTCAAGGGGCTGACAAGAGTTCCTTCCTTTTGGAACTATAAAAAAAAACAAATCAAGATCAAGCTCATGTGTCTGCAGTTTGGAAATCAATTGAATTGCGATTGATTGAGCTATTGTCATAGACAAAACACTTAAAGATCTTCGAGTAGCAGCTGCTGCTTTACTCTCCTCGACCCAGAACCATTCCCATTGCGTGACATGGCACACAAATTTTCGACAAACATTTTTGATTAATTTACCCGCAAACCTTTTTCCCAGTTTTCTTGGGTGCGGAGTTTGGGCATGTTTCACGAATTTATGTTATCAAATGTGTGAGGAAAATGCAACCAAATTGTGTTAAAACTAATGAATTTTCACTCGGGCGATTGGTCATTCTATATATGTATATATTTTGTTGGTTAGAGGAAGTTGACGCATTCTCTTAACGATTAGTGTGTTTTTTGGAATTCTATATACACACGAGGGCAGTTTGATGGGGAGTTTGAATGTGTGATGAAAGCGAAACAGATGTATAGCAATAATTCTTACAACTATTTCGAAGAAAATTTTAAGGTCATGGTCTCACCGACGCATCTGATGATTTTTATTCCAACCAAACGTTACGTCCCATCCTATCCTAGAATATCCCAACCTATCAGAATCTATCCTAACTTATCCCAACCTATCTAAACCTATAAAAAGAATCGATTAAGGGGGTATTCTCCATGTCTAAACCTTTTTTAAAAAACTTAACTTTGAAAACTTAAAGAATTTTTCTTATTCTGTTTATTATATTATGTTACAATTTGTAACATTGGGTCTGTCTGGTGTCGGACCAAATCCGTCCATTGCCTTCCTAGCAATATTGTTTCCCTCTTGCCCTATCCAGCTTCATTTCATACTGAATAGACTTGAATAGCCTCATTTTAAGCCAGTGTGGTGGAAACGTTAAACATTGCCAAACAAACGACAGCATCCCTGCTCGGGCGCCATGTGACTTTTTCACAATAATTCATTCAATAGACTTGAATAACCTAATTTTGAGTCAGTGTAATGGATACGATAAGCATTGCCAAACAAACGACAGCATCCCTGCTCGGGCGCCATGTGACTTTTTCACAATAATTCATTGGTGGGTGTGTTTATAAGCTCGCCCATCTTCTCCCACAACTATTATAACTTTGAGCTACATATTCTCCATGTCAAGGCTGTTTTATGGACCTTTTTTAAAAAAATCTTATTTGAAAACACAAAGAGTTTTTCTTATTCTGTTTATTATGTTACAAACAGATGCCATTTTGCCTTCTTTAGATGTGGCCGCAACCTCTAGTTTCTAGGCGGTTTAGGATCGATTTAAAGTCGATTAATAATCGATATCGATCTAAGGCGGCAACATATAACCATTAAAATTAAAGAACCCGCCGTTATTTCACAGCTTTATGTACTTGAAATTTATTTACTCAAAAATTTCTTGTTATAGCGAAGACAAAAGGCTATATCTTCCAAAGTATTTCGATTTACAAAAAACCCATTTGAGGCACGACATGTGTGCCATCACTTTTCCGATCTCATCTCTAACAAAAGACGTAGCGCACAGGGTGCCCGCTGTGTCTGTTGTGCATATGACAGAAAAAACACACACACACACAATTTTTGGCTTCTAGCTTTGTGAAATTTTAACTACTTTATTGTGGTCAACATATTGTTAAAGCTATCGATGTGTTTTGTATGTGCCATAAGATTCAATGCAATTGGATGAGGCTAAAAAAACACACACATACATATATACGCGACTCTTTCGACATTGCCTGAGCGCAACAACCGTTATGTCCCCATACAAACTTTTCATTGGCCTTTTCAGAAGATTTGGAGAAAATTTTTCAAAATTTTCTTGCTTAGTGCGCGCCATCATAACTAAATGAAGGTCTATGGCAAATCTTAACCCTCTAGTATAAACCGCTTATGCTGTCTGTCAGTCGGGCGAACACAGAAGAGCAGACATGGGAGGACTGGCAGCCGGACATGAATATTTAATATTTTGATATATTTAATTGTCTGATTTGTTGTTGAAATCGTCTGTGGCATTTAATATTTCACAACTTCCTTTTCTTCCTTTTGTTGTTTCTTTTACAGCTAAGCCGCCAAAAATTGTTCCATAAGTTTTCTCAATTTTTCGTTTCCTTTGTATTTGGAGCTTGCCAAAAACTGCCATTAACTTTAACGGTAAGTTTATATACATACATACACTAAAGTGGGAAACACAATCAGCCAGACAAGAAGAACAAGAGGAAAACCAGAAGAAGGCGGCATCGTATGACATTGACAATGGCAAAGTCCTTTAGCCTTTAAGGGTTGACTCTTACTCGAAAGGGTTGCTTGCAGTTGGGACAATGCCTGGTGGGTGGTGGGCGGTGGGTTGTTGGTGTGGCACATATGGGTGCATATTAACACCGCTTGCGGTTATTTTGATTTTAAGCTTGCCAGCGTCAAGTGTTGCTGTAATTTTTATGACTTCCCCCCTTTTCTTTCTCTGAAGGGGCTTTCATTCAATATTGCTTGGCAAGCATAAAATATAAGTAAAAAGCAGATAAAGCTTGGGTGTCCTGTTTCTTTGTTGTTTACACATTTCTTACTCAAGTTACTCAATTCTATGCGCTGTGGGGAACCAAATAGTTGGCTTAATATAAGAAAGCTTTAAGCATTTGAAGGACCAACAAATTGATTTAAGTTTCCTTTAAACTGGAATTCACATATTATTCCATATAAAGCCCCACGGACGAAAAATTCGTTTTTTTACAGTATTTCATATAATTAGAAACACCTTAGCTTTGCTTTGATGTTCATGTGCTGTTAGAAAGTGTTTCTATTTATGTGAAATACTGTAAAAAAACGAATTTTTCGTCGTACTCCGTATGGGGCTTAAAGCAAAACAGTTGTGGAGAAAATTGTTTTATTTTTGTTTTAATAACATTCTGTCAAAAAGTAGGCTATAGTTTTTGAAGCTCTTTGATGCAAAGACGCAGACTGCCGAAAAGCAGGCCACATTGTTTTTGTTTCATTAGTGAACAAAACTTTTTATAACTACCGCTAGAGGGTGCCACTGTGCTAGGTCAATGGCTATACATATAAATACATATTTCTCCACCTTTATTATTGAGCATAAATCCTTTGGACCGGGGAAGCACGCGAGCATCTCCAAAAACCAAACATTTTTGTTTTGTGTTGCGTGCATTAAAGTTTGATCCTGGTGGAAAATGAACTTCTACCGCTAAAAAAAAGGCAATAAATTTTTGGGCTTCATATGAGTGCTTAGAAATGCCAGCTCCACCATGATCCTCCTCCAAAATTGTCTCTTAGTAAAGTACAGAGGTTCCTTCCTCAAATCCCTCCAATACACTCCTGCCAAAAATTGTACGACACCTCGAAAGTTTTTGTTTCGACCCTCGTAGGAGAATGGCAAAGCATAATACAACGAAAGCTTACAGAATTCCGCTTAAACTCTGATGTTCTTATCTCTGACTGCATCTCGCGTTTTCAAGTAGCTGTAAAAAAAGCTTAAAAGTCCGAGTTTTGTCATAACTGACAGCACTGGCCCACGTGGCATATTTACAAATTAATTACAATTAGTTACTCAATCAAACTTTCTTTACAAAAATCCACGTCTTCTTTTCAATACCATTTAATGTCTTTAGGAAGTCCTTGTCCTATTTCATCAATCTTATTTGATTTTCGCATTGCTGAGTCTGGAAAAGAAATGCTTTAAATACTCAATTGCCCATTCATCCTTAGGAAGTGCTTTGACAAAGCTCTATATACAGAGGTAATAGGCAGATTTTTTTCTGCCTTGGCTAAGGGCAAGCGCAGAACATTTTGCTTTTCTGAAGCTAAATCAGCACGCAAAGTCCAACTCTGTGGTATATAATGGTCCTCGCGTCCTAATCCTAATCATCTAAATTTTCTCACGCATTATTCCGTGGCCGTATGTGGCCCAGTGGTTAGTGTGCTGGACTGAACCCGCCTCTGAACATCTAATAATAAAAGTTTTTTTCTTTCTTTAGAAAATAGCTTTTACACATACGGTCACCTTCACCAGCTATTGGCGCCAGCTGTGAAGTAACTAGCCATGAAAAAGCAAATTCTCAAACTTTGCCGTTCGGATCCGGCGTTAAACTGTAGGTCCCTTTCTCTTGTGCGAAAAATTTAAGGCACACACGCCAAGAGATCGTGAGAAGCTTGGCTTGGCCCCGTTGTAGGAGCTGTATAGCCAACATCTTACATTTACATTATTCCGTTAAAGATGGCTTTTAATCAGGGAATCAAACCGAATCATATTTCGGTTCCGGATCTGGTACGTGCCAAAACTATGGTTTCTGTAAAAGGTTCTTTATTTTTCTATTTTATTTCGGTATTCGGTTCCGTACCGGTACTTACACGGAGAACAAATTGAGAGCCAATAATCGAGTGAACTAAGCGTATGCCAATTAGATGCCAAAAACTTCATTAAAACGAATGGGTTGTGGTTCGAGTCCCAGGAGGGGCGGGTAGTTTTTTCTTCTTTTTTTTTTCTTTTAACAAAATAAATTTATTTACGGTAATTTTTGTATGCAAATACTGCAAATTCATAAATTATGCATTATACATCATAAAGTTTTTTAACTGAAGTTTTACAGAAAACTGTAGGATGGGTGATAAGTTGCGAGATGAATCTTGTTTTTAAGAGTTAAATTCCCATAGCTTTGTTAGAGATGACAGAAATATGATTATTGAAGCTTAGTTTAGGGACAAAGCGTATGCCCAAATCGTCAACCACGTAAATGCGTTCGAGGGGTTTGTCATCAATCGTATAGTCGAAAAAATACGGCAGTGTGCTATGAAAAGTCATACATTTACACTTTTCAGCGTTTAGTGGGAGGCAATTAACCGAACACCATGTATGCAGAGAGTTTAAGTCCAACTGAAGAAGGAGAGGAGACATCGATTCGTTATAAGACATCGGCATACATCAAGGAATGTGAGTGAAGCAAGACATTAGGGATGTCGTTAATGAAAAGATTAAACAGTAAAGGTCCAAGATGACTTCCCTGAGGAACTCCAGAGAGTACACTGATGGACTTAGAAAGCGTCGAATTGAAACGGACACGTTGGGAACGGTCTGTCAAATAAGCCTTTATCCAGTTAAGAAGACTTGGAGGAAATCCAAGTAGATCATGATTGACAGAGTCGAAAGCCTTGCTGAAATCTGTATAAATTACATCCGTTTGCAGTTTATTAATGAAACCCGAATTCACAATGGAAGTAAACTCTAGCAAGTTTGTAGAAACCGAACGTTTTTTCATAAAGCCGTGCTGAGACTGTGAAATAATTGAGCCACAGGAGTGCTGTATTTGAGAAGTAATAAGCATTTCAAATAGTTTAGGAATGTCGGAAAGTTTAGAGATACACCTGTAATTTGAGGCGCTGCGAAATAAGGCCCCAATGAAATAAGGCCCAAAAAAAAAAATGAAATAAGGCCCCAAAAATTTTTATGGAAAACAAAAACAACGATTTTTTCTCAAATTTGGGGTGTTATTTCATTTTTTTGGGGCTTTATTTCCTAAATAAAATTTCAAAATGAAATAAGTCCCCAAAAGAAGAAATGAAATAAGGCCCCAAAAATTAGTTTTGCGGTCTTATTTCATTTCGCGGAAATAAGACCCCAATTTTTAATATGATTTTTTTGGGGTCTTATTTCATTTCTCTTATTTTGGCTGATATATGGAAAAAAATTCCAATAACGGTTAATTTTCTTATCTGCCTGCGTTTTCTGACTTAGTATTTGATGCATTTTTGTACAGATGTGCAAAAGTACCGTTTTACAATTAGTTCAGTGATAAGCTTTTGAGTTTGTTGGTCAGTTTAGTGATTTGCATTGTGTAAAGCAGACGTTCAAGTGCGAGATAAAATTATGAAGTGCGAAAAAATTGTTGCATTACGGCGAACTGGAAATTTGTTCTACGTCAAAGAACAGAAAATGCTGTATTTTGACGAGGTAATTATATTGTCTATTTTAAAAAATCTTAGCGCCGCAGACGAAATTTTTTTTATATGAAAACTTTTTATATTATATCAAAAAAATTGTGTCAATCTAAGCGCCGCAGGCGAAAATTTTTTACACAAAAATCGCGCGATTTTTTTGTAAAAAATTTTCATTATTATTTAATGTTATAGGTTTCACTAAAAATCCAAATAAGAAAATATTTTAAAATTTTATATTAGGTATTTCCAATAGTTTTTATTTTATTGAATAAAGCAATAAAATGAACAAAAAAAATAGAATTGAAAAATTGGGGTGTTATTTCATTTTTCAAAATGGGGTATTATTTCATTATGAAATAACACCCCAAATTTGGGGCCTTATTTCATTTTATTTTGGGGCCTTATTTCATTTCAGTGGGGCCTTATTTCATAATTTAAATTGGGGTATTATTTCATTATGAAATAACTCCCCAAATTTGGGGCCTTATTTCATTTTATCGTTTGGGGACTTATTTCATTGGGGACTTATTGCCTGCAGCCGTAATTTGATACTGACGAATTAGATCCCTTGACAAAAGATTCCTTCCATTCGTTGGGAAACTCTCCTAATTTAAGGAATAAGTTAAACAGCTTTAAAAGCGGAAAGCATAAAGAAGTAGCAGAATTTTCAAGCACACAGCTTGGTACATTGTCAGGCCCGGGCCTCCTTCGAACGGTAGAAGGACCCAATATTTGTTGAACTGTGTAATTAGTCCAAGATTTCAAAGTACTCTGCCATGGAAGCCCTCTTCTAAGGAGTTGCCGTCTATTTTTAGGGTCACGTTGTCACATTCCCAAATTACATTTGACTTACAAAGAACTGGCCGATGCTGCGCAATCTCTTCCTACCGCTTTTGGCTTTTTGGCACGCATTGCGAGTGCGCAAAGTTCATGCGAGTCGCTGTTGCACATATTTCTTTTTTTTATATTTTTTTGCGTAACCCGTTTCCCGGCTTGTCGTTTCATTTTGGCCCCCTAAAAACAAGTTCTTGCTCCCGTGTCGTCTTGTTGTTTGCCAAATTAAAGAAAAAAAGAGCCAAAGATGCAATTGCAGCCGGCTTGCAAATGTCCAAGAAACAAAAACTGCCGTTTAATAGTTGGACAGGCTGAGAGCAGAAATGTGTCAACATAATATCAATGTAATCCTCTGGCAAATGCCAGTTGTGTCTTAGAAGACATCACACCAACGCACACATTTTGTATTTTGTTTATAAATATTTAAGTTAAATATTGTGGCTCATTGATTTCGTGGGGGCGTCTCTGAGTGGGTGTGGCTGCTCAGCCAAATGAGGAAGCCAAGTGCAGACATTTAGAAAGCTTCAGTCTTGGGTTAAGTCAACAAATTGACGGGCCCAACTCCAAACCAGTGCTGTAGGTCAAGGCTGGGCGCGGCGGGCGTTCCACGTTCCACGTTCCACGACGTGATGTCTATTCGCCGTTGACAGTTTGTTATGATGAGGAGATTGGTGAAAGCCAAACTAGACGGTAGCCGCTGCACTGCCAAAAAAACTATTAAAAATGCTTTCGTCTGACAAATGCGGAGGGAATGCTGTGCTGCTACCCAAAAGATCTGCACACTTTGATTTGTTGTCCATGACAAACAAAGAGTAAATCTTCTGCTTTGTAGTCCAGTTGGGCACTTAGAAAGCTGCCGCTGGGCTGGTCTGGGCTGGGAAACTTGGGAAAATGCTAACTCAGCACGTAGAGGATGGGTTCTGTGGCCATGATGCGCGTGTTTTCTGGGAACATAATTTTGTTGGTTTTTGGGTAACTAGATTACTTTCCCTCCCCACCCTCTCTCTCTCCATCTCTTTCTAAAGCTCGTTTTGTTTAACCACAAAAATTCGCCTACAATTTTTTTGGTCGTTAAACAAATTAATTGTTACGCTCTTTTAAATGTTAATCGAAACAAAAGAAAACCATAAAAATTATGAACCATTCAAAAATAACTTGGGAATTTTTGTTGTTGTCGTTTTATGTATACCCTGTAGTGAGGGAAAGTAAGGATGGGTATAAGATTTTTAAACCTTACAGAATAAATAGAGAATTCTTAATACTCGGATCAAAAAGGTTTAATATCAGAATACAAATTCTTCATCCAAAAACAAACATTTTTTAAACCGGATTTTAAGATATTAAAAAGAAGTTGCAGCTACTTATCTTTACACTCCTCGCGTCTTAAAATTACATTAAGAACGAATAGAATATTTTTGTCAAAATTCAAGAATAAAAAAATTTTTAACAGAGCGTTTGAATAAAACCCAAGACACTACATATATAGATACCGCATCTCATAAGAATTTAGAAAACGAATAGCTAAATTTCAATATATGTATCCTTGTAAAGGAAGCGAGAAGAAAATACTGACATCCAATGTCAGCTCCCAAAAACAATCGTCATCTATAATATCAATAAATCTTTGATAAAACGCATATATAGAACTCCTCTCTTCAGAAGATGAACGAACCTTTTTTGATATTTTGATTTGATATTTTATACATGGCACCATGCAAAGTATCACACAAACTTACTTGGCCTTTGTCAAAATAAAAGCTCAAAAATAAGACGCTCTCATTGTAGGGGTCGTTATCTCAAAATATTCTTGGGTGCCACACATGTTTTTAACTGGATTCATGTCCGGAGAAGTTGCTAGCCATTCAAAAAGCTATATTTTCTGTTCACTGAACCACTTACGACCCTTGACACGTTCATGGCGGCATTATATTGCTAAAAGATTGTATCCGGGTTTGACTGTTGGTCCAAAAAGTCTACTAAGATTTCATCCAATAAGTTAAGGTAACCTTCTGAATTCATGCGACCTGTAATCTTGAAGAAACTGAAGCCTAAGCCTACATTGACGACATCTAATAAATAAGCCTGAAGGGATATTACGAAACGTCTAATGTTTTGGAGCGAGGAGTGGAAAAATTTGGTACTCTAAGATGAGAAAAAGGTTAACTTGAACACGACATTAAAGCGTCTGAACGCATTTCGACCTCCCAAAACTGTAGTGGCGGCTATCACAATCGAACCCTGAATTGCCAGATGAGAGGTCGCAAGCTAATTGGATGAAACGTTAATTAACATTTTGGAGCAAAAGCCAAACCCGGACTCGAACTTTCAGCAAGATAAAGCGCCGATTCACATTTTAAGGGCCAGTCGTGGTTGGTAAATTGAGAAGAATATTCAGCGCGTTCTCCGGACATGAATCCAATTGAAAACATGTGGGGTAACCTGGCACATTGTGTTTATGCTGGCGGCTTTTGATAGGTTATATGGTTGCCAATAGGGAGGGCTGCTAGTGCGTTGCCAAATGTATTTCCAACATTTCCCCTCAGATGACACTTTGGACATTCATGCCTATAAGCCGGATGTGTTTAATCGCTATGTAAATGAGACCCGGGATATTTACGCTAGCTGAAAGCTAATTGGATGAGGGGCATGAGCCGGTACTGCCCGAACGACCACGGTAACGGCAACGAGGAGTACCCAAATATGTTACTTGTGCTCAAACGCCAGCAGATAGTTGCACTGTTCCTACCGAACACTGATCAAACCATCAAATATTTTTCATATACGGGGGTGTCACAGAAATCTCTAGAGATTTTGGCCTTGGTTGGTTTGCAAATCGCTCGAAAAATCCGTCGGTGTCCCAGAACTTCAAGAGATTTCATTTTCTTATTTGAAAGTCGAGTTGGAAGGTTTGTGTGGTATTTTTCTCTCAAATCTATAAACAGGGTTGTCATTTCTTGCAAAAAAAATTTCCCTTCTTCTAGTTTTGAGTTAATTTGATGTTTATATGGAATTTTTGATTGTGTTACATGTTTTACGATGCATTTTTAAATAACAATTCAAATTTAAGTCATATTCCTCAAAAATAAAATGCAAAATTTAAAAATATTTTTGCGCCAATCATTAAATGTAACTAGGCAACCCTTAGCGCTTGTTGGTACTCAGAGAGAGCCACCATGTGTAGAGAGCGCCCGCTGACGTTGAGAGCGAGTTGATTTGTCACCGTTCGGTTGGTTTTGCGAACAATTATTGAAACACAAATTTTAATGTTAAAACAATTGAAATATTTAATTCATTTGATGCAACCTATGTAGAAAAATAACGCTGTTTACATTTCCAATACCAATTTTACATATCAAAATTGTTTTAGTGGTGATTTTCGCCAAATCTCCCAACAAAACGCGAGAGATTTAAAACCAACCGAAAGAGATTCCTGTGACACCGAGAATTGGTTTTGGGTTGGAATTTGGTTGGAAGAGATTTCTGTGACACCACTGATAAAAAAAAGCTTTGGGTCGACGTGCCTAAAGGCAACCCCTGTGAAATTTAAAGAATTTTTGTGCATGGAATATGTATCGGAACGACAGTTGTCGACAAAAAATTGCTAAGGCTACTACATTTTTGGAGTAAAAATCGTAGTCTGGCAGCACTGATCAATTTTACGGTCGTAGAGTCAACGGCCGTCCCAAATTCAAAGTCTTCTTCTTTATTGACCATCACAACAGTTTGAAGGTCTTGGCCTCTACAATTAAAGCGCTCCAGTCACTTCTGCTCCGTGCGAGCAGTGTTTTTCCGCACCTGGTCGTCCTGGTCATCTAATTAGTGGTCGACCCCTCTTGCCGCCTTAAATGTATACGACTTTTTTACTGGAGCTTCTTCGTCCATCCGGGAGACATGTCCTAACGATTTATTTACTTTTGGTATACCAGCAAAGTTTGTTCGACTTTGCATGATGACGTTGAGAACTACGCAAAACTTCGTCAATGTAGGAATGAACCTCTCCGAACTATTTGATAACAAAAGAGGTTTTAACTGGAGGAGAGGGTGGAACTAATGGGCTTAGTGGTGAATAAAAACAAGACGAAGTACCTTGTATTCGAGAGAAGAAAGGACAAATTCTCAGGCAAAAAATACCAGAAAATAATACTATAAAAAGGCCTTACGACCGCGCAGTGTAAACAGTTAATAACGCATAGTCAAAGCTCCTATGCAGGACTAGTTTTTCGCTGTTGATAGAACACATCTGCCGGCATCTCGGTCTCTCATAAAATGGTGACGTATGTATGAGAATTCATTCTTTCCTTGACCTTCAATACTTTAATGTTCTGCCGGCTCGAGGTCTTTTTATGCTTGTACATAACTTCAAAAACAGGAACACAACAGACCACAAAAGAAGTACAGCTGTTTTATTGGTATCTCTACCAAAATCATCAGCAAACTTTGCCCGTTTTTACTGAAGCCAACAGCCATCTCTCCATGCCTAGATCTGTTATAATTGCTTGGGAATTCCTAAACGATTTGACAACAAAACTGTACCAGTACCCTTTGTATGTGTGTGTGTCCCCAATTTGGCTTCCTGTGTTAGTGAGAGAGATTTCCTCCAATAGTTTGAGTGCAGATTTGCTCTCAAATATATTTCTTTGTTGCCTGTACTACGTCTTTGTCCCTTGTTAATTAGATTTTTAAACACAAGTATTGATCCCCTTAGACCCCCTGTCTAAAGCTAAGGTCCCACAGGCAAATAATTTGCCCCCATTATTATGAAAATTCGACTAAATAGCTATGTTTGCAGATTTTGTAGGGCCTAAAACTAAAACTACGGCTTCATGTGCAAATACTAAGATAAAATATGACCGAATAGTTGCCTAATTTCGCCGATATATGCAGATTTTAATGAAAATTTGGGCAAATTATTTGCTTGTGGGACCTTAGCTTAAGCCACTGGTCTGTTTCTTTGTTCTTCCGTGCTTAAGCCCAATATTGAAACATATAGGGTATTTCCTAGTCGTTGCACTCATTGGCTTTGCCGTTGCCTGCCGCAAAATACCTCAACGCCTTTGAACATAATTTATGATCAATTTAATTTTATTTTAATTCAAATTTTATTTTCGTTTTGTGCAAAAAAGAAATACAAAATGTTTTTTTTTTTTTTTTAAACAAAAATCCCAAACTTCGATGTGGCCCAAAGTTGGACTATTAATTGATGGGAATTTCATTTTTCTCTTTTTGTTTTTAAAGGGGGTGGGGGGCTGCCGGTCTTTGTTCGTTTTACATATTCAAATAGAAAACGAAAGCGTTTTCCTTCTCCCTCTCTCTCACACACAGTCCCGGCTTCATCTTTTGATTTGCTTCTAATTTGTTTGGCAGAAGAAACAATAGCCGCGCGTGCGATTACATAAAAACCAAAACAAAGAAAGAAAGATAGAAAGAAAAGAAAGAAACTTTTGTCGATTTTCCATTTTAGCGAAATTAAGTAATAGATATTAGTTTATACCAAAACTCCGCCCCAATCGAACTGAGACCAACGGTGCGGTTGAGTGATTTATGAATGAAGGAAGCAGCGTGAGAAGCTACAACCACTATATGAAAGTGTTGAAGAAAAATCTGCAACAACTTTTGAGCATCTTTAAACAAATCCAAAGGGTGATTTATTAAGAAAACATACAAAAAATGAAATGGCGGAATTTTTATTATGGGCTGAAACAAACTATAATATTTGTAAGGGAAAAAACAGAAGGAAGCTAACATTGGCTACACAGAAGTTTTTTTTTTTTTTAATATAAGGACAAGGATGCACAAAACTCAATCCGCCCACACATTTTTATAAGGTCACAGGTACAGAAACAAATACAGGTTGCCAGTTGGCTAGAAAAGTAACATTACTAATAGAATGAGAGCCTGTTAGGGTGAACCAAGGAGACGGCCTGTTGGTCGCCTTCCGTGAATCCAGAGGTCTCAGGGATGTCGTCTTTTGAGTCGCCTTCGTATCCTCTTTGTCGCCAGATCATTGGCGAGACGGTTAGTGTGGGCACATCAGTGATGTCAATATTTTTCCGAAAAAAAAGGACAGATTGGAAAAAAAAAACAGGAAAAAGGGATGAAAAACTAAAAAAAAAGGCTGAAAAAAGGAGAAAAAAATTATTAATATATATTTATTTATTCAACAGTTTTTAATGCATCTTCAATGACTTCGACAAGGACAAAAAGTTTTATTTATAATTATTTATTCATTTAATAATTTTAAAGCATCTTCAATGACTTCTACATCGATAATTTCTCTGTCCTCATATGTTGCCATTGATCCAATATATAGGCAATAGTCAAGACCTAAAAACACACCGAACTGCATTTCCAGATCCACCAATGTAGCCTTGGTTGAGGGGTTGTGGGCATTTTTGTTTTAGCAATTGTCTTTGAAAAACATTGAACTTTTGGGTATCACTAGCCCCTCCAAAATTATCCAAAAAGTCTTAATACTAAATTCTTAATTGCCAGCAAGAAAAAGTAAAGTCTTATTTTAAAAATGTCTTTGGTAGTCAAACCGCAAGACGCTAAGATGCCTGGAACTGAAGTAATTAGATGATTTGAGCTGTTTTCCTGCTGGTGATTAAGAATATCACTAATAAGATCAATTGCATAATATTGGAGAAGCTGGTGATGTCCAATTGGTCAATATTTTTCAAAGGTAATTGAGAGAACAAAAATTACCATAATCCGTGAACCAAAGCCTCATTGGAGAATCTATAAAAGCAGTTCGGTCTATTTATAGGTATGGTTTAAGGCCTGTATGAAGTTGATCGTTGGTGAATCCAAAAATGGTACTTCATTTGGCGGTTTTTTGCATTTCTCGAAAATTTATGGCCGTCCCATCATAAAGCCTTTTTTCAGAGTACTAAGAATGTCATGAGGATTAGTTCTAATTTTTTTTAAAAATCTCAAAATGGCCGTTTTTGCACAAACCGCGATTTAAATTTTTTTCTTAAGTTTCGGCGGATTCTTCCTCCAGATCAACCATCGCAAATATTTTTACCACAAAGTAAGGGAAAAACAATATATTTTGAAAATTTTTATTTATTTTTAGACCTATCAAATATTTGGTTATGACCAACTTTAACAAAATAAAACAGTCGCTATATCTTTGCATCCCACAATGGAAAAACTCTGAAAAATCTATCAAAAATCGTTGAAAACTGCGGTATCATCGTGCCAAAAATATTTAAATTTTTAGAGACTATGAAAAAAATAGTTGCCCACTTCAAAAATAATTACCCATATATAACTTCCCGACTGTCAAAATAGCATTTAAAAAATAGCTCTCCACTTGTAGCCGATTTCTAGTTTTGGTTTTAACCAAATTTGCTTGGCTAAAAACCCTCTCTACTTCCGCATTCGACCATGGCAACGAAAGAAGATTCAGGGGCGAAAGCTACCAGGTTCGAAAAGGTGTTGTTACCTACGCTGTCCCGATATTTTTTTACTTCGGACCAAAATTTTAAAGTGTTTTCATCATTTTCTCATTTTAATTGGTGGATGTTTGCGTATTGAACAACTATTTTGCTTCTTTTGTCGCTGCTTTTTTTCAAATAGTTCGAGAATCGGTAGAATTTTAACATTAAAAAAACCTAGTCTAAAAAAGGCTAGATTTCCGGATAAGGAAACTAAAAAAAGGATAGAATTCCGATTAGGAGATGTTTGACACTTTTTCCGGCTGAAGCAGTTAAAAACAGGATAGATCTGTCCGGAAAAAGGCCAAATTGGCAACACTGGGGCACATACCGGGTTGGGCCGAGCATTCTGCTTAAGATCTTGCTCTGCATCGTCTCGACCTTTTTAATGGAGGTGTCACAGGCAGTACCCCAGAGGCAGATACCCCAGATCCAGGTCGGTATGATTATTGACTTGAGTATTAAAATCTTTGCGCGTAATGAAAGCCCAGATCTCGGTCTAAGGAGCCAGTCCAATTGGTTCGCCTTAGCATTAATGACAGCCACAGCTTGCTTAATGTGGTCAGACCAGGTAAGTCTTCTATCCAGTGATATGCCCAGGTATGGCTGAGTCGTTCAGCTTAAACCTCTCTTTTTCGTAAAGGTGCAGTGTAGACTTTTAGCGGGAGGCCCAAGCACTGAAGCCGTCCAAAAAGGATTGTACTGTGGCTGACGCTCTACTGGCGATGGGGCTGGAAGCAAGGAAGGCGGTGTCATTAGCATAGGTCAGCGGTGAACAGGGTGTACAGTACTGGGCCAAGTACACTTTCTTGAGGTACACCCGCTGCGGCGGATGCTCGAGAGCTCGTCCTTCGAGAATGGAGCGTAGCAAAGCAAATTGCTCAGTTGGGAGGAGGGACTTGAGCTTAAAAAAACAGGTCATCATGCCACAAGCGATCAAATCGATTGTCGAGGAAGATAGCAGAGCAGTAAGAGTCCTCCTCCATAGTCTCCAGGATGTGATTACAAACCCTGTGTACCTGTTTTGGGGTTCCGTGGGCGCTGCGGAATCCAAATTGGGACATACGTCTCAAGAATATTCTCTCGAATATATTGGACGGTAAGCATGAGGGGTGGAGTCACAGTCTCTTCCATTGGGAAGGGGAAGTGACAGAATCGGTTAATCGAATTAAACAGCATAACCAAAAACAGGACACCCTTCTCAGGAAAGGCTCTAACTACCCTGCCGTCAACCCCATCATAGCCAGGGGCCTTGCAGACTGATTTCATCGGGGGAGATGGGTCTCATGGGAGATAAAGGCCTTATGTCAGCCTCTACAAAAGCTCGCGTAGCAGCAACATCTTCCAGGGAGGCGAGGTAAAAGAGCATGAATCTGCGCTCAAGTCCATTGGCGAATTCGTCCACAATCTCAGCGTCAGATCGGCTGGGTTTTCTCCCAACCTTCCAACCACTTTACACCAACTTCACATTATTATTATTTTGTATTCTATTATTTCGTATTCTATCCTTACAAACCGAGTCTTAAGTCAATCGGTTGATAATTAGTTTTTGTTTTGCGGAGTGTTTTAGGGATTTTCCGACCGTGGGGTCAAAAATTTCCATCATCGGAAAATCACATTTCTAATTATTTCGTATTCTGTTCTTACAAACCCAGTTTGAAGCCCATTGGATAAATAATAGTTGTTTTCCATATAGAATTTTCCTCCTGCAAAATCGGGAAAACATGGGTTTCCCCATTAAAACTTTGGAACCCATTAACAGAAACTCCTGTCCAAATTTCAGCTTTGCTGTGCGAGGATTGGCAATCAGTCAGTGAATCAGTCAATCAGGACAATCTCTTTTATAGATTTAGAGATAAATTCTACGACAAAAAATGATTAAAAATATTGAAATTCCCCAGGACAAAGACTGCTGAAGATTGAACCGGGAGGTTCTTGAAATAGCTGTACAGTCCTCTTTTTAGGTATATTTAAATTGCTTGAACAACTCAGTGTTTATTGACAAACCACTCTCGAATTTTCACTCTGACCATCTCCGATCATTCATCCCTCTGGCTTGTACATCCGTCATTACCTTTCCGGCTTTGACTTCTTTCGCCAAAAAAAAAAACAATAACAAAAACAAATCAACGACAAATTTATATGCACATACAACCGATATTAGCATACGCAGCCGTCATATGCCTTAATTAACTATTCCGCTCAGCTAATATCGGTTTCACCCACCGAACGAAAGCTCCTTTTACCTTGGCCCCGCGCTCGAGCGTGGGGGCGGCGGTTGGCGGGCGAGTGTCGAGTGTATTTCAAATTTTTTGAAGAAAGTAACGCGCGCTCGCTCGCTCCCTCGCTTGCTCGGACTCTACTCAAAATATATGAAAGTTTTGCTCTTGGGTTGAATGACTCAGAAATCAAAATCAAATTTAAGTTGGGGGGCGTTCCAAGCCGAAACGCATGTTAAAGGCCATTTCGCCCTCCGCCAAAGTTCAAAGTAAAAGTTTTGCATTTGACATTGGATATGGCTGAGTTTTTTATAATTTGCAATTAAATTTAAGAGCATCAATTAATGGGCGAAACTGCATTAGAAGCCCATATAAACCCTTTTTAGTGTTTGGCATTAAAGAACTAGAAAATAAATGTGCAAGAGTTGCGATGACGAAGCTGCGCAAAATTTTTTATTCAAGTTCAAATAAAACCAAAAACCAAAAAATGTGCCAAAGTCAAGCAGCAGCCTCTTTTTGTGATTGTTGTTAAGAGCAAAAATAATTTTGTTGAAGTTTTTAATTGTTTATGCTGAAAAGCAGCGACCAACAATAACAAAACCTAAAACGCTGCTGCGGTCATAAAAATTTATGTGTCTTGTGCACTGCGGGATAAGGAATGACCGACCAAGATGGGGCTGTGGCTGTGGCTTATGTACTTACTTACTTATTGCATTAAAAAACGTGAGTGCGTGAAATGTCTACAAGTTAATAAAGCTATTGTTGTTGCTGGTTTGTGGGTAATCAACTTGATTGTTAATGTTGCAGCTAGGGCCATCGAAATGTGTCAAACTGGGATGATGAGAGATCAGAAAAGGGCACAGCGAACTCGGGTTACTTTAGTTTGAAATAAACCTAAGCTAAGTGCAGACAAGAGGAGTTTACATTTCAAATTTGGTTGCTCGAGCTATTCTAGTCTGTGAGATCTAGGTGTATATACAGATAGACTCTCTCTCTCAGCTGTAAAAAGGGTAAACAGGAAAGGGACTTGTCGCCTTCACCCATCGTAACCTAACCTGAATCAATTCCCGTAAATTGCTTCTTTTTGATCGAAACATCGCGCCGTAGAGTCCACAATCAAACTTATCAAGATTTAAAACGTAAATAAAAATTGTTCATTCCTCACTTCCATCCACTGTCAAGATCACAGCGCAACTTCTCAAGTTTACAAGTTGTCAAGATGACGGCGTGCCAGAACACATAAGCATCACATTCAGAGGAAAAGAAAAAGTTAAGAAAGAGCGTAATAACAAATATATTAAAAAATATAAGAAAGGTAAAGATTTTGGTTAGCTGCTCGTGCGCTCTTTTACCTTTGCAAAATAAAAAGGCAGCCAATTTTATTTTATTAATCAATTCACCAAAATTGGCTGCCTTTGTAAGAGAGCGAACAAGAAATAGTCAATGCAGCTAACCAAAATCTTTACATTAAACAAATTTTATAAAATTCAACAATATCCCAACGGATTGTGAAAGTTTGACACAAAAAAATATTAATAATAAAAAATTTCAGAACTTTCCTTATATACATACTTGGGACATACTTGGAGCATACTTGGGACATACTTCGGACATATTTGAGACATACTTGGGACAAACTTGGGACATACTTGGGAGATACTTGGGACATACTTGGGACATACTTGGAGCATACTTGGGAGATATTTGGGGCTTACTTGGGACATATTTGTGACATACTTGGCACATTCTATGGGACATACTTGGGACATACTTCGGACATATTTGAAACATACTTGGGACAAACTTGGGACATACTTGGGCCACACTTGGGACATACTTGGCACATATTTGGGACGTACTTAGGAAGTATTTGTTACATACTTGGGATAAACTTGGGACATACTTGGGCCACACTTGGGACATACTTGGAACATACTTGGGACATACTTGGGAGATACTTGGGACATACTTGGGACATACTTGGGAAATATTTGGAACATACTTCGGACATATTTGGGACATACTTGGGACATATTTGAGACATACTTGTGACAAACTTGGGACATACTTGGGCCACACTTGGGACATACTTGGGACATACTTGGATCTACAACGAAAATTCCGAAAAACAATATGGAACAAATTTTAGAATCAGTCGGTATATTTTTCAAACTCCAGAATTTTTTAAGTCTAGTAAAGATTTTGGTTAGCTGCTTTGTCTTTATCTGGATTGCTCTCTTGTAAAAATAAAAAAGCAGCCAACTTTAGTGAATCAATCAAATTAGTAAAGGAAAAACGAAAATTAACCCAAATATTTGTATCTGTATCACACTCAGAAAAAACTAGAACGAATAATTTGAGTACGAAAGTTCGTTCTTGAATTTTCAAGAATTTTGCTCTTGAAATCGAGCTAAATTCGTTCTCAATTTGGTTCTTATAGGCAAGGGAAGTAAGGGGAAGCAAACATACCGCATTTTTGAGAACGGATGCTTTTGATTCAAAAGTGAAATTCTCTATTCATTTACTTCATTTCATTTACTTCTCTTTGCATTAAACAGAGCAGTTTAGTCTAGTGATTCATTTTCGGTTTTAAATCAAATTTTGTTCGGGGACTTTTTCTAAATGGCAAATAGAATGCCAAGTGTTTCTTGGAACTGATCAGTGATGACGTATGTAAGAACTATAAATTCCGTTTAATGACCTTTAGATGTTGGTGTGTTAACAACCAGTCAATTGCTGTTCCAAATGCATTTCCAACCCAACTAAACCAATCTAAAATTGAGCGATAAGACCGTCAAGCCCATTAACTTCTCAAATACCTTCGGCAATATTGCTTTGCCCAACTATAAATAAGTTTCACCAGAATAGAAAATGTCATGAAATTGCAAAATGTTTACCAGTTATTTCCTTCTATTCGTACTAGAAGCAGCCGCTTTGGTAGCCGCTGGACGCGTTCCTCTACGAAATAATCGCATTGTGGGCGGTAGTGACGTATCCATTGATCATGTCCCTTGGCAAGTGTCGCTACAGTATGGTGGACAACATATATGCGGTGGTTCCATTTACAGTCCACGAATCATCATAACCGCTGCCCATTGTCTGCGCCAAGGAATAATCCAATGGTATTCCGTACGCGTGGCAACTAGCAATCATTTGACTGGCGGCATGGTGAGACCCATAGCTGCCTGGGCCATACACGAGAGGTATATGTCCCTGGATAACGATGTGGCAGTGCTGTTGCTACAAACACCGCTCTCTTCGAGTCGCAGTTGGCGGACCATCGATCTAGCCGTGACAAGTCCTAAACATGGATCTGTGGCAACCGTAACAGGTTGGGGCATGGTGGACCCAGAAGGTTACCGGGCCCCCGAAATGTTGCAAAGCGTCAATTTACGTATAGTGGAGCGTGAGGCCTGCCGCTCTGCTTATGGTCCGTACAGCATTACGGAGAACATGATTTGTGCGGGTTTACCCGGGAAGGATGCCTGCCAGGGTGACTCTGGTGGTCCATTGATATCGCAAGGCAAACTGGTGGGCATAGTTTCTTGGGGTTTTGGCTGTGCCATTCCCGATTATCCGGGTGTGTATGCTGATGTGGCTGTGCTCCGTGAATGGATTGTACAGGCGGCCAATAAGTTGACGGCTCAATCCCAGTTCGTTGCTTAAGTCTTTCGTTTTATGCTCATCATCGTTGGTAACGCCACACTTAGTCACTTGTCGCACTTGGCATGCATGGTACGTGCCACAGAGCTGGAGAGAAGGGGCAGGGGCAGGGGCAGAACCCACAACAACAACTGTTGGTCGTGTTGAGAGAATATCAAAAGGCTGTTTGTGCTTTCTACTGAAATTGAAAACGCATTTTATAATAAAAACACCAAAAAACTATTTGACAAATTTCACTTTCACGCATGAAATGCCCGAGATGATGAACTGCGTCTCTGATTAAACGATAACAAAGTGCGGCCGGCAAGTGGGTGTGGAGAAAATATGAAACAAATTTGATTAGCCTCGCCCGCCGCTCGCGGGATATGAAAGAAAATTGTGAGCGGAAATTAAATGGGTTCTTCACGTTTTCTTGCGGCTGTTAATGGATAATAACCAATCGATTGAGATCTTGGGCAAAGCTAACTTTCGTTTTGCTAGGGGGATGAGTTGGCATAAAACTGTTGAGATTACACTAGTTTACAGCCAAAAAGACCCATTTCTACTGAGAATTTTTTTTAGTGTAGTTTGGAATGGTGATCTCAAAAATCAATTTCAAAAATTTTTTCATGGCTCCGTTTTTGAAATATAATTTTTTTTTATTTTTTGGAATGGGCACTTACATTTTAAGCCATATCTTACTTTATAATTGTCAGATAGAGTCAAGCAAGATAAGAATCGAAAGGTTATTTCGCTGCCGGTAATCGAGTAGAACATTGTTTTTAAATCGGTTCATTAGTTTGACTACAATATCCAAAAATATTTCGAAAAAATCGATTTTTTGCTAAAAAATTCATTTTTGGTCGCCTGGAAAAAATATAAAAAAATCCAAAAAAATTATTTTTATTTTTTCTACATAAGAACCGCACTTCTACGAAGAAAAACAGATATCGATGACCAAAATCTGTGAACAAACACAGGAGCTGTAAGCAATTTAGTGCAAAAAAATGTGATATTTTCCTTAATATTTTAAAATAAATTTTCGTCTGCTTCGACTTTTGTTCCGTATTTAATTTTTATTTTTGTTCTGGCTTTTCGTTCACTTCATAATTTGACCAAAAAACGAAGAAAAGTACAATGTTAATTTTTGGAAACACACAATATACTCAAATTTCACTGTTAGTTCCTCTACTCAATTTGATCCATCTATGGTACGTGTTACACGATTTTCCTCACAAATACCTTATTTTCTTCGTAAAAGTGCGATTCTTAAGTAGAAAAAATAAAAATAATTTTGTTGTATTTTTTTATATTTTTTCTAGTCGTTTAAAAATGAAATTTCTTGGATTTTCGAGCAAAATATCGATTTTTTTGAAATATTCTTGGTTGTTGAATTCAAACTACTGAACCGATTTGAAAACAATGCTCCAAGCAATTATTGGCAGCTCCATTACCTTTCGATTTATTTCTTACTTGACTCTATCTGACAATTATGAACTGAGATATGGCTTAAAATGTAAGAGTACCTACCAAAAAAATTTAAAAAATTAATATTTCAAAAACGGAGCCATGAAAAAATTTTTGAAATCGATTTTTTAGATCACCATTCCAAACTATACTAAGAAAAATTTTCAGCTGAAATGGGTCATTTTTTTTTTTTATTTTTGTAAACTAGTGTTATCGTTTAATAAGTGTGCAAATGGAATGCATTAATCAAATGCTACAAGTGAGAGTTGGGGAGGAAAAGTTTTCATCTCCAAAGAAAAGATGAACGAAACAATGAAATAGTTAGAGGCGATAAGTTTAAGATTCCCAATAGATCCCCACCAGATCTCCACTAGATTTCCGCCCGATCCAGACCAAGTCGCCACCAGAACTCCACCAAATCCTCATCATATCCCTTCCAGATCAGCAAAAGATACCCACCACTTCCCACTCATTTCCACCTCACTCTATCCCACTCCACATACAACCCACCAGCTACTACGGTAATGGTAAAAGCGGTTGATTTTGCGAATACAAAATTCTTTGGCAATGCGCGTCCTCTAAAAGAACCTGTCGCAAAGACAACAATTTTCAAGTTTTAGTCCCCCAGCCGCACGTCCGTAAAAGAACTTCGCTCAAAACACCAATAGTGTCGCCATCTATGATTAACTGTACTCAAGTTATGACCAAAAGAGAGTTCGCTGCATTCAGCTGCTACTCGATACAGAGTATATGACTGTCTTGCTTGTTCTTTTTGTTAAGCTGTCTTTAAAGAGACCCCCTGAGGACAGTGTAATGGATGCCGAACTGGTAATGGATGCCGAACTGGAGACTGTAACTAGGTTTAAATACCTGGGTATCACTCTAACAGGAAACTTGGATTTTTACGCCTCACCTCCAAGAGAAATTACTGGACTCGAAGAAAACTTTTTCGAGAAACCTTATCCTGGCAAGCACAACATTTCGACTGTTTAAAGTTGCAGTTAGGTCTGTGATGTGCTATGCGTCGCAACTATGGGGATGTACCCAGTACGAAGAAGTTGAGCGATTTCAAACTGCCAAACACAACTCCAAATTACGCCATCCACTTGGAAACCGGTCTGCCAACTCTGCAATTGTACTTTCTTCAAACGCACTTCAAATACATTCGTAAGATCTTTGCTATGCCCAGCGAAAGACTGCCCAGAATTGTGTTCGAGAAATGACAAGTCACAGCTTCTACTTGCAATGTCGATATTAACCTTGATTGTCCTGATCCTGAAGCTGATACTGGAGAGCATCGAGTTACAGGAAAAAGAAAACTTTAAATATCTGGCGTCCCTAAGTGAGTCAAGAACAATTTACAATAGCTTGAACCACAACCTTGGAACTCTGAACTACTTTCAAGACCACTTTGACATCCAAACGATCTCGTGGTGAGATGCTAAATCTGAATTACAGGCCGCACGTAAGCTCCATCAATACTGACTGGACACTCTGCAACCTCCGTGTAACTGATAATGTTGCGCATTTTATCGGGGTTTGCCCAATCTTGGGAGAGCTACGAAGTTTGTACCTCAACAGATCTGCACTATCGGAAACCGAGATTGTAAGCTGGTTGAATGGAGAAAACTGGGAGATGCTGTCTTCGTTTTTGCCACATGCGCTGAAATATCGCCTTACTATCTTAACCGAATACTTCGCAGAGCCTGCTGTCAAACGTGGTACCCACTATCGCTTACTACACTACACTTTTTATTGGTCAACATCTCAATATATTTAAAATCTTACAAAATTCTATCGAGTGGTTTTTCCTTAATTCAAAATCCAAATGGTTGGTTATTCTGGCTCAAGGTCATCCGTCCCATCCAAGGAATGAAAAACGGTGGATTCTTTTTTATTTCCCAATATATTTCGAGCCCACATCGGGGTCCGTCTTCAGGGGGCTATTAAACAACATTGAACATATATAATTAACAAGATTTTAGCTAACAAAAAGTAAACAGCATTCGAACCTATACATACATTGATACGGGACAAGAAACAAGTGCTCGCCACGGAGTTTGATGTGAAACTAATTAATCCTAATGTGTGTTTTGGTCAAGTAAGTGCCTATATATGTGTGCGCAGTTCTCTGTGTCAGATTTAAAATTCAGCCTAATATTTGTTGGTGTATTGATGATGTGCAACATTTCCAGGGTAAATCTCTTATTATAGTTACGCTCTTGTTGTAGAATACTTGTGGCATCAAAATCAGGAGAATGTCCGCTCTCTGCACAGTGGGCCGCAAGTGCTGTTTTTTGTGTGTTGATCTCGTTTCGTCTTTTTATATCTGACCTGTGTCCAGATAGTCTCGTCTTAAGCTTTGATTTTGTCGTGCCAACATATATTTTGTTACATATGTTAGTCCCTTCTCCAGCGCATGGTATTTGATATATTAAATTATTTTTGTCCAACTTTGCAACATTGCTCTTCATATTGTTAAACAGAGCAGCCAAGGTGAAGGTTGGCTTGTGGGCTATTGCTATTTGATCCCTGTCATATAGGTCAGCTTTGGCGAGTCTTTCTGAGTACTGGGGAATATATGTTACTGATTTATATGTTCTTGTCTGTTCAGCTCGTGTTGTTGTGGATTCTTTTCCAATACCTTTAATTATCGACTTAATGATCTTGTGGGGAAAGTCATTTTTGGTCAGTATATTTTTAATTTTGACTAAATTCTCTGTGTGAAAAATTGTATCGCTGGTATCTAGTATCCGCTTAGCAAGATTTTTTGCCGTGTTTATTACCATGTTTTTTGGATGTTTTGAATGGTAATTTATTATCCGTCCTGATGCTGTAGGTTTTTGATACCAGTTAACCTTAAGAGTGTTGTCAATCCTGTGCACTGCAGCGTCTAAAAATGGTAGTTTGTTGTCAGCTTCTAATTCTATGGTGAATTGTATGTCCTTGTGATATGAATTTAGCACCTGTAGAGTTGTTTGGATGTCCTCTTCTCTGACTAACGCAAAGAGATCGTCAACATATTTGGTTAAGAGTCGGGTAGTTTTTACCCTCTTAAGGACTTCTTCCATGACGATATCTGCTATAATTGGTGACGCTGGAGATCCCATGGGGAGACCTTTCAACTGAACATAGAGTTCGTCTTCAAACTTGAAATATCGGTTCTCATTTATACAAAAAGTTAACGCTTCCAGAAATAGTTTTTTTTGGCATATTCGTGTGGTTTTTTATTAATTCCCATTTGTCACGAATTACTTCAATTGCCAGGTCTGTGGGGATACTAGGGAATAGTGATATCACGTCATCGTCAAAAATGTGGGAGTCATTTATCCTTGTCTTAAATTCTGTTGCGTTTTTTACGTTGAATGTGGAGTCTATCGTTAGGTTTTTTAAAATTTCTAACATATATTTACATAGATAGTACGAAGGATAATTAATCATAGAACATATTGGTCGGAGAGGAGTGTCTTTTTTATGGATTTTTGGTAATCCATAGATCCTAGGTGGAAGTAACGTGCTTGTCATGAGTCTGTTTCTTTCGCTCCTTGAAATCAGATCCAGTTTAAATAATTTGTCTACTATTTCGTTGTTTTTCGTTTGTAATTTTGAGGTTGGGTCTTTCCTTATAATTCTATATGTCGATAGATCGTCTAATATGCTTTTCATTTTGTCCGTATAATCTTTCCTTTCCATGGCGACTGTTACATTTCCCTTATCCGCATTTAAAATAATTATGTCTTTATTTTCTTTTAGAAATTTCCTGGTCTGACCCACTGTATCTAGTATTGCTTGGTCCATTGCGCTCTTCGTGTTTTTTGTTGTGCAGTCTTTGATGAGCAATGACAACTTTGTTCTCGCGGACTCTTGTTTCTCCTTGCACCTAACTGTCTGCACCAATTTTTTGTTTTCAAAGTTAGACCTCTATGTGCGAGGTACTAACCGTTTATCCGTTGGAAGTGGGAATCGGGTATGACAATAGTGGTGATAAGTATAAGTGTGCCCATTAAAACTGGGTATGAGGTGTTGCTACCTGATGCCTCTAGTTTCACAATATAACGGTCCCAGTCCCAAGCTATAAAGAAGTTGAATTTTGTTCCACTGTGTAATAGGTGCAAATTATAAGGCTAGCCTGATAAATCATCTGGAACTAAACATACACGTATGGATGTAGCAATACGCTGCAATATTAGGTGTCAGGTTGGAGAGCTAGGGCGGATGAATTGTTCTTTACTCACTTGGCCTCATCATCGGCAAGCGACTTGTTTATGAGTAAATGCGTCAATCCTGACCTACAGACACCCACAGCAGAATGACTGGAGAATACATAAGGCAGGGGGTTGTCTTAAATTCTTCACTTGATATTTGTTTTCTCTCACTCAGATAAGATACAAATTTACACATGAAATACTGCTTCAATAGCATTGAACTGCTTTGAAATTACAACAATTTTGAACAGAAGCCTTATCAAAATTTGTATCTTTTTTGAGTACACGCTTTGAAACTTTCGCTATTAATGTACGTTGAAAAAATTTACAGTAGAGTTTTGGAAAACTATTAGAAAGTGTTGAAAAGATTAGAAACCGTCACTAGCAATTTTGGTGAAGACGTTCCTTAAAAGGTTTTCAGTTTTCTTAAGCTTAAGAAAATAAAGATAATATCGATATATGGTTTTTTTGTTTTGGAGGGGATATACATATCAAATATCGATATCATAAATTTGGATTTTTGATATTATCGATATTGACCCAGATTAAGTGTTATATCTATCTATTCTGTTTACCATAATAAGATACGAGCAATAACACCAAAGATATGCAAATGCGCTGCCCCATTATTTCAAATAAATTTTAAAATAAAAGGCAGGCCCATCAAAATAGGGAAATTCCGGCCGAAGATTAGTAACTCAGACCGTAGGAACTTGGTACCGGGTATTTTGCAGTCGGGGCAGTCGACTGCAACACTCTTACTTGTTTATAATTTGTATGTTCCAACTATTACCTTCAAGCTTCAAGAACATGTAAATTTTCTCGGGTTAACTCTTTACGGATTCGTCATCGTCCAGTTCAATTTCGTAACATACCTTAACTACAAAGTCTTTTTCTTATTTGACCAAACTTAACTAACTAACTTATTAAATTAATTTTCTTTGTTTTCGTTTCAGCCAAAGATTAAACTAAGTTTACACACAAAAAAAGGTAAGCCGCTATTTTGCTCTCTTTGTGTCTCTTTTTTGTCTTTTTGTTCGACTCTAGACGCACTTGTAACGGCCCGATGATTTGCCACAAACTGAAGAACCAGCCAAACAAATCATTAGCGACCGTTAATTATATCTATCGAATGACAAAGAATTGGGCCCACAGATTGGCCAGCCTAAACTTTAACAAGGACCGTTACATAACAACAACCACAACAACGAAAACAGCTACCATGATTTTCAGTTTTTTTTTTATGACACTGGAGGAAACAAAATCACTGGCGAAATATTTTGTCCAGCGGCGACCTTAAATGGTTTTTTGACTTTGACTTCATGGGGTTGGATATTTTGTATATTTATTTGCAAAAGCTAATTAAGTTATTTGTTTAGTCATGGAGTAAAAAAGGCTTTAATTCGCTTTGTGGTTGGTCATCGAAGCAATTGCGAATTGTGAGCGAGGTGGGTACACTTTAAGTGTCATAGCAGACAGCAATTGCTTTATAGAATGCATATTTTCTCACCTTCTTTCCGCCCACAAATCGCCCCCAATCCGCAATCAAAATCATCCACAACACGACAGTGCCCCACAGTGGCGTCGCTAGCATTAGGCACACCTCGAAGACAGCCCAGAGCCGGTTTCGTGCTCTCTCTCTCTCTCTCTCTCTGCTCGCCCACGACTTGGCACCTGTCGCTGCAACTATGTTTTGGCCAACTTCTTCGTTTCACGACCATGTTCGGTCTTCGTGAAACACTTCGGCTTGGGCCAAACTTCAAGTCGCCGCTGCCGTTGGGCATGTCTTGAGCGTTCAATGCGTTGCAAGCCGTCGATAAGAACGCACGCGAAACGTCGGACAATTTGGCCAAAACAATCACGCGCGCGTGCTTTTCTAAGAAGTTAATGTACGTTTGTTACACACATTTATTTTTTTTTGCATGTGCAGTGCTGTGAATTGATATTTCAAAAACTGTGTGCAAGAAATTAAATAAATTTCTTCCATGTGGCAGTAAAACACAATAATTTGGCAAAACAAAATGTCGGCCAAAAATCAAATGAGCGTCTTCATGGAGAAGATCAATACGGTGAGTGCAGGCCGGTTAAAATACTTACTTGGGCATCTTAAACTGGTTGAGAATTCTAAGCTTCTTTTTAAAAAAAATCACCTAGAGAAAGATATCGCTGATGATCCTTAACTTGACAAAATGTTACACTGAGGGAAAACTATAAATTATACCTATATATTCTTGATCAGGGCGAGGAGTTCAGTGAGCTCCGTCTGATTGTTTGATTCTCTCAGTTTCAAAGGTATCAAGCTTCCAACCGAATCGGATGACTATGTCTTATAGCTGTCATAGGAATTATCGGTCGAAAAATGGGTCCTAATCAATACTTGGCCTTCTCGTTAGAAATACACTCAAATACACTCAGATATAAGATTACAAAGGGCCAATTGGACTCGTTCATTAGGTCAACCATTTCCCTTCTCTCTAGAGTCCATTTCATCTGCTTTATAGGGTGCATTGGCTTTCCTTCGTTCTCTGTGTGATATAATAGTATTAGCAGTAAGTTTTATTATTATAGGCATGGTTTTTAAAAACCGTCAGCCCATCTATTGACGTTGAATCTTCTGGTAATACAACGGGCTGCCAAGCCAGTCGCGAGATTCCCGATCGTTCCAATTAAATTCCGTGAGTGCTTACAAGTAAATGGAAATTCTGTACTTCATATGGCATATTCTGGGTAGTTTACTAGCCCAACCCAACTTCTATTTATTCTACTATATTCCAGCAAGCTCTTGATTTTTCAGTGTAATTCGTTATTTGTTCTTGTGTTAGCTTTTCTAGAAGATTTCCGCATACACTTCTCCAATCCTCTCGCGATGCATTGTTTCGATATGTCTCTGTATGTCTTTTTTTCCCAGCAATGTTTCTTTCATAAATTTTATTAGACAGAATATGAGGGAAGGAGTCTATTACCTCTGGATCAGGTATAACGAGAGCGTAAGTTAAAGTCGGCTCTGACCGACTTCGATATACCCGTTACTCATGAAAAAACATGTTTAGGATGATCATCCAAAAAGTATGCAACATTTTTTTGTGGTGAGAGTAGGGGTAGCGGGGGGCTTGGTTCACTTTTTTGCTCATAACTTGAGAACCGTTCATCCGATCTTTGTTATTTCTTCGGCAAATTGATTCATTTTGCTAATTACTAACTATCTCTAGAAGGTACGAACCATCTATCTTCAAAACTGTAGGAGATATAACGTTTTTTCCAAATTGCGGGGGCGGGAGGGGGCGTGGCCAAAATTTGAAATAAACTTGATCTGCGTGCAGATAAAAGAAGCATTTGTCCCATACATGTCAAACCTCTATCTCTTACCATCTCTGAGATCTAGGTGGTCATACAGACGGACGGACAGACGGACAGACGGACATGTCTATATCGACTCGGCTGTTGATGCTGATCGAGAATATATATATATATATATATATGGTCGGAAATGATTCCTTCTGCCTGTTACATACATTTGCACGACGTTAGTATACCCTTTTTACTCTACGAGTAACGGGTATAAAAATGGACATCTTCTATGCCCGTTTTCAATGCATTCCCCATTTAACACAGTACAACTCTAGTCTCATGATCATTGCTTGCAGCACTTCTACTTTATCAGCTAGTATTACAATGTCATTACTGTTTCTGGCAATACGCCCCCCGTCTTGTTTCTATTCATCCGCTCTGGCTCTTCGTCTTCTTGCATCCTTTACTATGTATTATCATTTTTAACTTCTCGATATTTATGCGAAGACTCCACGTCTGACAGTACCTATTGAGAACATTAATCATTTGTAGTATCAACTGTGGGCTCTCTGCCATAAGAAAAACAAATAGCGAATAGCCTCATCCAATTGAATTGAATCTTCGATATCTTGACTGATTTTAAAATAAAGAAGTTGGAATTTCACACAGCTAGCATCCAAAAAATTGTACAATTGTAGCCAAGGAAATGTAACGGAACTGAGGAGCTAAACTGTTTTTCTAAGAGCGCAAGAGAGACAAAAAATAATTCTCGGAGAGCCATTCATCTCTTGGCTCACTAAGACAGATGACAACTGCTACATGTGTTAGAATGAGGAAGGAGGGGAAAGAATGAAGAGCGGTGGAAGATGGAAATGAGGGTGAGGAAAGAGTGGTGAGCGGGGGAAGAGGTGGTGAAAGAAAAACGGGAAAGCCAATTTGAATTCAATTATAATAGTGCTGATGCTGCTCTAAAATGCAGTCCTTATGTAGACCCGAAATTCACTATGTGGTCGGGCGGCAGAAATATGTTTTCAGTATATAATATAATTTCGGGAATTTCGTGCGCCTAGAAAATTTGGTTTGGTCCTTTAGATAGATAGATAGATAAAACCACAAAATTTCTTAAAATCTCGCGGCGGTTTCAGCTAGTAAAGTGTATATATTCTTGATCAGCATGACAAGTCTGTCTGTCTCGAGCCGGCTAAAGCTGGCTCTCGTCAAAACTTGAGTATTTTCAATTGGTTTCAGTTAAGAACTATAATTTTTGTAACCAATTTGATTTGCACAAATTGGAATCCCGAATCCTCTGTCTATCAGTCGAATGCTCAGTTAAGAATCCGGGCTTGTTTAATTGCGGAATTTCAGACCAACATTACTCAACTCACCATTTCCTGTTCACTTGTTCACATTTAATTTTTTTGTGGCATTTCTTGGACTATTTTCGCTCTCACCATATTTTCAATCATTTGCATTCAAAACTGTCACCTGGTCATAAATAAATTGAAATTGAAATTTTTGCGCTCAGTTTTTCCAATCACCGCATTTCGTTGCTGTTGCTGTTGTTGTTGCCAAACGAAATGAAAGTGAAATGTGCGCTTCAAATGAAGTGTCTATTGGTCTATTGGCCTATCGCTGTTGCCCACCTCCCCTGGACTTCAATGAGCTTCAATTTGGAATGACTGACGAAATGCTGTGCAGTGCATAATAAACGATGTTCCAGCCGCAGTTGTAGTTAAGTGTCTGTTTGTTTGTATGCAACAATAATTAATTAATAATTTTGTGTTGTTGTTGTTGTTGTTATGTCTGTCCGCCAAGGAGTAAAAGTAGGGTGAGAGTTGGGCAATAAGTGAGTTGTGGTGTTGCGGCGAGTGCGGTAAATAAATTTCAAATAAAGTATTTTCAAACATATTTCACCAGCTAGGCCAATGTCAGTTATGGTCTAGAACCTGCCTGGCGGCGGCGGTTTACGTCATAAATAACTAAGTCACCGACCAGAGCCACCAGACGAGACGAACCAGTTTGCGGCACAGCCTCAATTCGCAGATGCTTATGCAACCTGTCGCATGCAAAGTGCGCGCCGGGAGAATGCGGCTGTTGCTGGGGCAAGCTCAGTCAAATTCTAGCACAGATTACGGTAGTTGACGTCACAAACGAATGACTTAGGCCACAAACGGCATTTCCACCAAATGCCGTTAAGACGTTGATTGAAATTTATGAATCTTACGCAAGGCCCGAAAGTTATAGAATTGACCAGTTACACTAGGTCATCCTCCCAAACTCTAGTGTCTGGGCCCACACTCTGATCTCTGTCTGTCTGACTGTGACTGAAGGTGAAGCGGTTTGCCATAGATACTTGTTTTTGTGTGTGTGTGTGGAAAAGTAGCGCACGGATTTCAAGTGCCTCGATAATGTCGTAGGCCAAGCCTCAATACAGAATGTCACTTGAAATATCAGCAAACACGAAAACAAGGAAATGATTGAAAAGTGCTTACAGCAAGGGTAGACAACTGCCCTGCCCACATACCTAGTTATGAGTATGTAGGAATTAGGTAAGCCAAGTAAAGGAGGGAATTGCAAGTTTGTAGAATTAGTTGAAGTGAAGGGGAACAAGCCACAACCCACCCAAAAAAGTCCAAGAAAAAAAGTTAAATAATTGCAGTCAAATCCAATTAGAAATGAAAAGAAAACTCCTTTTACAACCATCCCTATCAAAAAATGTTCTGGTCTTTTTATACCCTTGGAGAGGGTATATTGAAATTGTCCGGATGTTTGTAACGCTCCGACCACATAAACTATATATATTCTTGATCAGCATGGCGAGCTGAGTTGATATAGCCATGTCCGTCGGTCCGTCTGTTTCTATGCTATCTCCTCCATCAGTTTTAAAGCTATCTTAACCAAACTTTGCACGAAGTCTTTTGGTACAAATACGCTGCACATTTGTCGGAACCGGCCGGATCGGATGACTATAGCATATAGCTGCCATAGGAAGGATCGGTTGAAAAACTAGTTTTAGTAAGAAAAACTTTTTTGTTTTCAATACTATTGCTCTCAACGCTCGTATTTATAAGTTTTCAATGATTTCACATAATTTCACAAAGGCTTGTCGAAATCGGACAACTATATAGGATAGCTGCCATACAAAAGTTAGGTCTGAAAAAAAGTCTTAGTAAGAAAAACTGTTTTGTTTTCAATGTTATCGCTCCCAACGCTCGTATTTATAAGTTTTCAATGATTTTACATAATTTCAACAAGATGTGTCGAAATCGAACCACTATATAGTATAGCTGCCATACAAACTGTCAGCCACATATCAAGCTCCAAGGGTATATAAACTTCGGTCGAGCCGAAGTTAGCTTGCCTCTTTTTTTTCAATGTATACTAGGACGGACATTTTATATATGAAAAAATGTAACGTCATACTGATACCCGCTTAAACGATGCATATTTGTGTATAAAACGCATAGCAAAAAAAAATTTTGAGAAAAAATTAAGTTTAGGGTCTGATACTTGGACTTAAAGTTTATCACTCATACGTACTGTTGCCCATGCCTAAATTTTTAATTTTTTAGTAGTTGGCGTAGACTTGGTTTGAAGTCATAACACTTGACAAAAAGGTACCATGACCAAAAAAAAATTTTTTTATATAACAGACTTAATATGTAGGTAAATATATTTGGTACTTAATATATTTAGGAAAAATTTTATATTACGACAAAATTTCTACTATTTTACGCTGTTTACTTCTAGATGAAAGCAAGTTTTAGCCGTTCATTAAGAGGCTATCAAGATATCTTTGAAGTCAGGTCCCACACTGAACTGAAGTGCTGCGCATCACAGTTGCAGCCGTTCCTGCAAATAGTCTACTTTTACTGGGCTGCTTATAAATAAGCTTCTTCAGGATCGAAAAATAATGCGGATTACTATACTACTATGGGCAAAAAATACAGGGAAATTATTCATAAATATTTAATATTGTCAATTCATTTCATTCCCTTGAAAGTAACCTCCCCCTACTGCATTACACTTGTGCCAACGTTTTTTACAATTTTGTTTGTGTTTGTAGGACAATTTTAAGAACATGCTGCCAAGTCTTCTTCTGGTACAAATCGGTGTCCACGGAGCGATCTCTTGAGTTTAGCGAATTGCCCATAGTAGGCAAAATGGACACTCAAAATGGTTTGCACTGTTATGTCTGTAGTATCTCACTAGAAGGACAGTGCGTTCATGCGTACATGGCCCTTTGTTGAAACCCCGCTCGTGGACCATGCTGACTTCAACTTGCAAGCCACACTAGTCGCACTTTCTGAAATGGGCAGTCTTAAGAATTTAGTCCCATATAAAAGCGTGGAAAAAACCCATCTCTTCGTTGGAAATGTGCTCGCTTCGTCAAAATTTGGTCCTAGTCTACCAACCAAAAATATATTCGATTCTTGCTCCATTTTTAGTTGTTGTTCGATTAAATTCAAATTTGACAACTTTTAAAATGATACGAAGAATTCGTCGACAGAATTTCGATTCGGTGAACGGGTCGTATACGTAATATTTGTGGAAACTTTGAAGGCTTTTCGCAGAGGTTAAAACATGATATAAAATTTTTTGATTTTTTAATTCATTATCATCAGTTATATTTTTTATCGGCGTCCACCCTAGTGTACACATAGAAAGAGTAGAGGTGGGAAAACTTTGCGATTACCGTTTGAAAGAGCGTTATGTTTCATTTTCGTTTTGTGAGAGGTGCACTATTATAGCCGCACCATTTATTTTTCTTAGTCTGTGTTTGCTGGATGGTGTTGCTATTGTTTGCACTTAGTTGAGTTACTTTTTGTAATAAATTTGTAAATATGCCAAGTGGGCCAGTGCTGTCATATGTTGGAAAGGGCCAAATTCTCCGACAATAGCTCCGACAAAGTGAAAGCGAAATTTTTGTAAAAACCGAAATGAATATAGAAAATAAAACACGGAGGACTTAAGCCGCAGATAAATCAGCGTGACCAGCGCCGATTAGTCAGCGCTGAATGTGGCCTAAAAGTGTATCGCTGGACCATTGCACGGACTTTAAAGGAATCTGAAAACATAGTGCGACAAAAATTAAAGGTGACAGAAAGGTTGCCAGACCGCCAAAAAGAACCCAGAATGAAACTCGCCAGAATCAACATCGGAACTGACTGTACAGAAATAATAAAACTTTATAGTGCAATGCAAATATTAATTTATCTTTCTCTCATCATCGATAGTAAACTATCCTGGAGACTCAATGTGGAGGAAAGGGTGAAAAAGGCAACCAATGCGCTATATGCATCCCAGAAGATGCTAAGCAGCACTTGGGGCCTATCACCAAGACTAACACACTGGCTCTTCATATCAGTTATACGACCGATACTACTACACGGTATATTGGTATGGTGGCAAGCCACAGAGAAGTCCACATATCTAAAGCTGATGGAAAAGGCCCAGCGGCAGGCACTGGTCTGCATAACGGGGGCGCTACGGTCTACTCCAACAAAAGCACTGGAACACATCCTAGGTGTCAACCCCCTGGACATCCAAGTACGCCTCACTGCACACAGGACGGCCCAACGTCTCTGCGCGGCAGGCACCATGGCTCTACAAAGCTATGGACACAGCACAGTGGGCAGAGAGATCAACAGTAGCACGGACTACATGATCCCAAAATCCAACTTTACAGGCGCATCAGCATTACTGGGACCAGAAGACTGGCGTACAGAGCTGGCTCAGGAAGTAATGCACCTTTTCACGGACGGCTCAAAGATGGCCTCAGGAGTCGGAGCCGCAGTGTACTGCAAGGAACCGGAATTGAAACTCTCCTACAAACTGCCAAACCACTGCACTATATTCCAGGCGGAAGTCTTCGCTATAAGGAAAGCAGCCGAATTGGCAGAATTAAACGCACCAAACGATCAAATCAACATATACGTAGACAGCCAAGCGGCAATCAAAGCAATGCAGAGTCACGCCATCAACTCCAAAAATGTTCTAGCAAGCAGAGAAGCATTAGATTCCCTCAGCACCTCCAGCAAGGTGCAAATCTACTGGATTCCCAGCCACCAGGGCATCGATGGAAACGAAATGGCGGACGCTCTTGCAAAAGCCGGGGTCACACTAAGCCGAGAAGCAACACTAAATCCAAATACCTATCTCCCTACAGACGCTATACAGCAAGATGGAAGAGATGACGGAGAAAGAAGCAGAGGAAAAGTGGAAGAACACGACCGGCTGCAGAATCTCTAAAATTATGTGCAATAAGAGAGACAAAAAACTCACGCACTATACGCTGCAGCTCCAAAGAAGAGACTGCAGAATGCTTATAGGCATATTAACTGGTCACTGCCTAGCAGCCGCTCTCGCGATAAAGCTAGGCATCACGACAGCAGACACCTGCAGGAAATGCAAGGAACCTGGAGTAGCAGAAACTCTAGAACACCTCATCTGCAGCTGCCCAGCAATCGCCACGACAAGATTAAAACATCTGCACTCCCCAAGCTTCACCACTCTGGAAGAGGCAGCCAAGAGCTCCCCCAAACAACTATTGGCATTTGCCAAAACGTCAAGAATCCTACAGGATTTCTAAAGGAAATGGTACCATAAAGCACCCGGCCTCACTAAGGACCGTAAGGTCTATGTGTGGCCCCCCCTACATGGGGGATGAAAGAAAGTTTAATTTCGACAGTCCTCATGGGGTTTCGCACTATTGGAGGGATTTGAGGCAGGATCCCCGGTACTTTTGGAGGAGGATCGTTATTGACTTGGACTGCGTTCTGCGAGTGTGGATAGCATTTCCAAGCACTTGTATGAGCTCCAGAGAGTACATGGACATTCTACCATTGAATTTATTTGCTTCCCGGACATGAATCCGATAGAAAACCTATGGGCGTTGCTAGTCCGAAGTCCATAGTAATAAGGGGCTTAAATTGTCAATTATTAAGGCATGGAAAGAACTGTCCCTTAGTGATTTAAGAACCTCGTAGACAGTATACCGAGTAGGATCTATGAGTTAATTAGTGCTAAAGGAGGTTACACTCATTATTAAAGTAAATAAAAATATGTCAGTTTGTTAACATTTTTCTATAGTTTATTTAATTTAGTGAAGTGCGGCTATAGTAGTGCACCTCTCACAAAATGAAAATGAAACATTACGGTTAATTTTTGCACTGAGAGTGTTGATATTTGTCATTCATTTTCTCTCAAGCAGAGCTTTTCTAGCTCTACTGTTTCTATGCGAACACTGAAAAAATAGGGCGCGCTATAGTGTTGCTCCAGAGTTTATGTTAGTTTTTGGCATTCTCGGTTATGTAAGTTTATGAATGTATGAAAAATTGTAAGGTCAACGTAATACCCCCTTATACGATTCATATTGTGAGGCGTCACTCGAACTCAGCTGAAGCGCTGTGCATCACGGTTGCGGCCGTTGCAGCTCAAAGTATGAACAGACAAACATTCGTTTGTAACGAATTCTCAATAGTGCTCACCGAGTCCAGGGTTAGCGAAAATTTAGTTATTAAATTAAATTTAGGTTTGTCTAGAATCATCGATTTTAAGCTTATTTATTCAGTTATTTTAAGATTTTAAGATTTAACTTTCGTGACTAGCGCGATGATTTTTTGTAGCCTTAGGATGTTAAATAAATAACCACGGATTTACTCTTCTCGCCCCTTGAGGTGTTTCAAGAATCTACCAAATTTTTGACCAGACGAACTGAAAAAGTCTTTGGTATAAGTTACTGACTTTCACTTCCCTTGGGTCATCCTATAGTCGTTGTATGCTTAATGCTTGACTCAAATGCATCAATTGTTAATAGTAGAGCCTTCTTTTTCATTATTTTATAGGGTGGGAACAGTTCAAATTTGGCAGAGCCAAGACCAATTGAAAATCAGCACACAAAAATCACAAAACACAAAATCAAAAATTATATAAATACTATAATAATAATAATTCTAGCTTTCTTTTAAATTCCCCTTTTCATCAACTGCTGCACTTAAGTCGTCATCATAAAAATGCGCATTTTGAACCGCATTACGCATACGCTCTGTGTAACCAAAGACAAACCGCCAATGCCGCCAACACCAAGCTGCTGCTTCTGCTGCTGTCGCTGGTTAAAACTGGCGCACGCGATCTATTAAAATTAATACAATCCAAACCACATCTAAGCCAGCGCTTATCCGCTTCCTTAACTTAAATATATGACAACAAAATTTGCAAAATTATGAATGAAGAAAAATTCCATCTCTTACCCAATGGATTGATAACAGCCAGCCAACTATTTTCCCAGGGCAACAACTCGCTGTACCGTTTGCCATAGACGGCCCAGCTGACCCATATACCATACATACGCGTACCTTGATATGTGAATTTTGGACAGCGGCTCCAAATACGGAAGCCATGTAATGCTAATGAATTGAAAAGCTAACGAAACCAGCTACAGCACATGACCAAAAAGACGACGAAAAAAAAAGTTGTAATAATTTCCTGTCTTTTGATTTGCATGTGAAGTTTTATTTATTGGTTTACTAAAACACACCAAAATATTTCCAGCACGTCAAAAGTTTTTAGTGTTATCTTTTAAGAGATAAGACATCTCTCCATTATCCATTCTCCATACTTTTTAATCTCAGCGTTGTCAGTGTCAACCAACAAAGTCATTTGTCTCAAATTCATTTAGTTGCTCTTTTTGATAAGATACGAGAAAGTTCGAAGAAAACAAAAAGTGCGCATTAAATGAAGAAATTTAAAATATTTGAATGGAAGTCATACAAAAACCACCCCGTAAAGGCAAGGTAGGAGAAGAGTTATTTAAACAACTTTTTAAAAAAATAATGAAAAATATAAAAAAAAAAATGTAAGGAAAGGAATAAGAGAAATTTAAACAAGAGACAACGCTCCACGAACACCCTTAAGCAGGCCAAGAAGACTCGTCCCTAAAAGAAACAAGCAGCTTCCTTCCTTCTTCATCTCGAAACATCTAAAGATTGCAGAGCGTTCGATGATCAAAAAAAATACTCTACATTGATCTCTTAAAAACCGCAAGAATAAGGACCAAAGAATTAATACAGCGCTGTGAAGAAAGCCTTCAAAAAAAGAAGAAGCTTGTTCTTAAAACGCTGTCAAGAAGAGAAACCAGCACTAACCTTTTCATTGACCGTTGAATGGCGACTGAAAAGCTGCTTGCTCTCTTGGCTCAAGCCTCAGCATGCGTTCAGGCTTGTCAATCGCTATTCTACAAATCAGTTGCCGTTGACTTAAGACAAGAATCAAATATAAATATATCTGAAGCAAAAACAAACACAAGAAATAGAAAGAGAAAACAGATTATTACCTGGTGAAATGTTGTGTGTGTGTGCTAGTGGCTATTTCTTTCTCTATATTACAAATTTTCTTTATAACGTAGTTATTTTTTTTGTCCCCTTGTGATTCGCTATATAGAAGTTCGACTGTATAAAAGAGAAAGAAAAGAGAGAAAACATACAAAGTTGTTGTTAAGCGTGGCAATGGCTATGCGCAGTAAAGAACAAATGAGCGCTGTGCGCATAGGCCTAAATGTTCTTAAAGTGAAAAAAGGTCAGATCGATCGTAGAAAATTATTCTTAAAGTGTCTACAAATGAAAAAACTATCTCTTAAACTGTTTTTTTTTTTTCATCTTTTGGAGACAACAGAATCCTAAAGATCCAATCCAAGGGCATTTACCAGGGCCTATCTGTCACTGGACCACATCCATTTGCAAACTAGTTTTAAAATATTTTTCTTTAACTTTTCTTTTTCATTTTTATTCAGCTTTAAGCCGGCATTTGGTCTTTTGCATTGTTTTGAATTAATAATTCATATCGATTTTTATAAGCGCCCGCGGCGCACATCAATTGATTTACCGGATTAGCATACACAAACACAGCCAACCAGATTTATTTGTGTGTGTGTGTGTGTGGTTTATGATTCGCATTTTTTCTTTTCTTACTCTTTGGAGGTATCCAGTTGATTTGGGTTGAAAAATTATTTGCAATTTATGAAACGCGTTCGACGTGCACAGAGCAACAACACAACGAAAGTAAAAGTTCAATTAAATAAAGATAAATTGCACAACAATTGTTGTTGCCGGCTGGTCAAGTTAAGGTCTTTTACGTAATCCCAACCCAACAAGTGTGTCCTGCCATCTACCCCAAGCCAATTGATAAACATTCGACAGAAAATGGTGTGTGTGTTAATAATGGTGTGTGATGATCATGTTAATGATTATGATGTTAAACGCTTTCATCGTAAAGAAAAAACAACAAACAAAGAGTGTGGAGAAAATACAAGATAAAAGATGTCTTTTGACTGAATAAGCTTGGTTGAGATTTATGGTTTGGACATTAAATGAGAACTTTAACACACACAGAAATGGGGAGAAAGAAAAACATGGCAGCGTGAGATAAACAACGTTATGTTTGTTTATGTTTTAAGATCTTTTACTTATACAACATTTGTTTGAGATTATTTTGATTGGAAAACAAAAACATGTTTTTCTTTTTGGTTTCCATTTACCCAAATACTTGACTGTCCTCGATAAAATATGTAAGATTCAGAAGAAACACATAACTATTTGACATCAGCAACCAGTTGGATGAAAATTTCATAGTATGCATGCTCCGTGTTGAGGAGGATGTTAATTAGCTGTCTTCGTTTCGAACGCCTCCAATTGTGCGTCATCTTGCAAAGCGCTGAAATGATCACAGCAGCCTAAATAGTTACATTTGGTATTGACATATGTTAGCCAAAAACTACCACTACCATATGTATGCTTAGATGCTTAAACCTTAGTTGTAAATATTAAAATTCGTGCTCCATATTGAAATCCACTTATTTATATCTCCAACACATCTTCTGTGGAAGTGCCTTCTATATCATTTACCTACCGATGTGTTTGCATCAAAATTTTAACACTAAGGGCCGGTTTCTCTTCTCCCAATTGGTTGCTATGTGTCAGATAGTCATCGACAGCTATGTGACAAATAGCTCTATGTAGAAGATGTGAAATCGGCCCTAAATGTTACACGACATTGAGCATGCTTCGTTTTACATATAGGCCAGGCATTTCAAATGTTCGAACGAATATTCATATTTTTAGTATCAAATTAATACCCAAAATATTAATTTTATACTCTCTAGGTTTATATTGATACAAAAAAAACGTATTATTTAATTGAAAAAAATTTTGGGTGTAGAGATATTAAAGAAAGAAAAGGGTTATTAAAGACAGAATTGTAATAGATAATTCGTTAAAACTGGTACTCCGCCTGTGTCATTTTAACTACCATTTCAATTACCATTTCAACTACCCATTCAATTACCATTAAAATTTCCATTTTAATTACCATTACAAATTTCGATAAAATTATTTTGTAATTAACAGTTGTTTAACACATTTTTGCCCGTCGTCGCTGAACTCATCGGTATAACCAACCGCATTCCCTAACAGAAACCGTAATGCCAGTTTATAACCAGATTAAACAAGTCCATAGAATATTGATGCCGATGTCCCAATTAACCCGACTAATACAAGCTAAGCACGTTATTTGAGTGGAATTTGCTTTGTATATTTCTGTTCAAAGATGTACTGCCAAACCCCGTCCATATTATTGTTTGGTTATGATCAACCTTGTTTACAAATGATTGGCTAAAGCAGGGGTGCCCAAGCCCATTCCGCAAGCCATGCATTTGTTGTGATTTTACACAAAGCTATAGCAGGTGAAAATGGAGTTTACACATACCTTATGGGGGAAGCAACAACAAATTTATACTCAGAAAAAGAAAAAAAACAACGGCAGATATCTAGATCGATCAGGATAGAATTTATACCGTTTTGTACTTAAACCATAAAAATCTAAGATATTATAATAGTTCGAAATGTACTTAAAATATTCCGAAACAGTCTTAATGAATTTAAAGATTGAAACAAATCGTATTGAATATAAGAGTTTTAAACTTGAATCGAGAATGTTCGTTCTTACTGTACTATTTACACTACAAAGTTTTAGGATTTTTTTTTTCTAAGTGTATGCGTTTTCTTCTTTCTTTCATTCTGAGCCAAGGTTTTGTTGTTGGCGGGAAAGTATACGAAACACGTAAATCTGGTTGATTGTTGTGATTGAAATAAGTTTATCTCGTTATTAAGTCTCACCTCCTGGACCCACCATGCCCATGCTCCCCAGAGTTCCCCCCCCCATTATTATTATTGATGGCGCTGGGGTCAATCGTCTCCTGGAGGCACGTGTGCGCCCGCTGCCTCATGCTGCTGACCTGTTGCCCTAGTCATGAAATAAGGTGGTGGTGTGATGGCAGGCCGAAAAACTTTCCCAATGCAGCCAGGAGTTTTCAGAGTGCTTTTCAGATTTCACCCGACAGACAACAAAACAAGAAATCGCCAACTTAATTTACAGCATTGAACGGAGGCCGCGGCCCCACGATCTACGCGATCTTCTGCTTTGTTTTTCTTTTTTTAGTTTTTTTTTTTTTTCTGTCGCCGTTAAACATTTTCACTTTCGTTTTCAATTTGTGTGTTTTGGGGTTTCGCCGCCGCAAAGTCTCTCTGTCTCTCTCGCTCAATCTCCTCGGCCAATAATCACAATAATCATGGTAAGCGGGCCAAGCGAGAGATCGGCAAACAGGTTGGCAAGGTGGCCGGATGCTTTTGGTTGGAACTTTCGGATGCCAAACGAAAGTGAAAACATTGGTAAGAAGCGCCAAGAAATAAAATCAAAATTGAATTTAAATAAATTACTTATGTTAATTGCGAGTGCAGCGCAGACTCTGTGAATTGTGCATTTCCAGTTTTGCTCTTTTAATGAGGGTCAAGATACTTGAATGGCTTTGGCTTTCTACCTTGAAATTGCATCTCGAATGTATTGAACTTGAAAATGTGTGTGTGCATGGGGCGAAGGGCGTGTCCCGTATGAATATGAAGATGGATGAGGCACGCGTCAAAAGACACAACAAGTAAACTTAATGAAAATGCCGCATTTATCAAAGAAATCACAATAATGGCAAAAGAAATTAAACAGAGAGACAAAAAAAAAAAAATGGAATTAACAAAACTTTGAGTATGACTTTTGGCAAAGTCATTTTCCCCTCAGAAGACTCAAGGTCAAGCTGGAATATTAACTCAATTTTGGCAAATTTTGTATAAAACACCAAATTAACTGAGTTAAAAGCCAATTCTGCTGATAACACAGTGCGACAAATGTGTTTAAAGTTTGAAGCAGAGATTAAAACCGTAACCGAAACCGTAACCACTCGATAATTTGTAACCGAAAAAAAATTTTTTCTTTAACCATAACCGGTTATCAGTACCGAAACAGAAACAAATATAACGGTTTATTTCGGTTTTCCTTAACTATTAAAAATTTCGATAGACGTAAATCAATGCAGGGTTAATGTAGAGTACAGACAAATGTGCTTGTGTTAGTGAGCAAGAGAACTCTCTCCAGACTACAGCCCTTTTACATGCAATTCAGTTTTCACCGATTCACATAAGTTTATAAGATCGGCTCGCGTTTGCATAAACACATGAGTGACCTCGTCCCCTGGTAGCTATGGCTGGCCAATGGAGAGGACAAAACAAATGTGCACTTCTCTCTCTGACACTCAGTTATGCATGGCCGGCTCTGTAATAAATTTATTTGATATTTGCACGATGAGCATTTTACTTTACTTACAAAGAAAAGAGAGCGAACTAGAAAGAGCAAGTGCAGCTAACCAAATTCTTTACCCTCCTCATCTTTCTTTATACATATGTGATATTACACTGGATGCTGGCTAGTTTTGCCGATCGAAAAATATACGACTTTGGCTCAAATTTGGTTTATTTTTTATGAGATTTCAGTAACCTAAGGTGTGGGACAATATTAGCGAAATTGTTGCATCAACAAGAATGCAGAGCGAACTGTTAGTCTTTGGTATGTCTTACGAGTTAGAACTTAGAGAACCAAGTCTGTTCGAGAATGATGCAATATCTTATGATCCGAGGTAAAATGTGACTTTATCTGCCGAACAGAATATTAACTGTATCTAATTGTTATGAAATCTGCAAAATCTAGTATTGGACAGTTAAAATTTAATTGAATTATGAGGGGAAAACAGTTCAAAACCAAGTTGCTCGGAAATTTCCAACAGCTCTAATTAACAACAATCTGACATCATTAAAAATATGTTTCTCAAACAAAAACGAGAGCGTATGTTAAAGTCGGCTCTAAACATGTTTAACAGGGTTCCTGCGCTAATTAAGGTGTCCATCCAAAAAGTATGCAACATTTTTTTTTTTTTTGGTGGAAGGGGGGGTAGCGGTGGAGCTTGGTTCACTTTTTTGCTCATAACTTGAGAACCGTTCATCTGATCTTTATCATTTTTTCGGCAAATCAATTCATTTTGCTAATTACTTACAATTTTTAAATTGAATCGAATCGTTTATCTTCAAAACTGTAGGAGATATAACGTTTTTTCTAAATTGCGGGGGCGGGAGGAGGCGTGGCCAAAATTCGAAACAAACTTGATCTGCCTGCAGATAAAAGAAGCACTTGTCCCATACATGTTAAACCTCTATCTCTTACCATCTCTGAGATCTAGGTGTTCATACAGACAGACGGACAGACGGACATGTCTATATCGACTCGGCTGTTGATGCTGATCAAGAATATATATACTTTATATGGTCGGAAATGATTCCTTCTGCCTGTTACATACATTTGCACGACTTTAGTATACCCTTTTAACTCTACGAGTAACGGATATAAAAAAATACACCCTTAAACGTTGCTTCAAGGAGTTCAATGATCCCTATACGACCAAGCTCTTGTTGATATCCCTTGTGTGGTTCGGGTATTTAGAGCCTTCATTAACCTTGTGTAATCGCATCGAATCTGTCCAGAAACAGTTCCTTTTGTTTGCTCTTCGCAACCTGGGTTGGGACCCACAGTTGAGACTTCCTTCTTATATTCACAGACTATGTTAGGTATAATGTTTCTAAACAAACTTATGCTGAGTATTTACTCGTGCGTGAACTTTAATGTCCCTTCAAGACAAACACGAAACTATATTACTTCTTTTGTATATGCTTCTAACTAGGGTTGTCGAAAATATTATCGATATATCGAAATATCGATATTTTTGCGCAAAATGACGAATATCAATATCGCATCAGAAATCGAATATATTTTGGTAATATTTTTGTTTTATCGTTCGGTCGCACTGTTGCGAATGACTGTTTCTTGTGCTCTGGACATTTAAGCTTGGTATGGAGATACCCGCGAAATACCATATAAAAAAGATGATTTCGCACGGATTTCGCAAGTTGCTGTTTCGTGAGTTGGTATGGAGTTCACGCGCGAAATTGGCATATCGATATCACAGCGTTGCCACCCGACGTCAACGTGTCACGCGATAGTCACCCGATAGGCAAGTGATGAGAGTTGATTTCGAAGGTGTGAAACATTTTTTTCGTACTCTACATGGTGGTAGACACTCATATAGATACAAGTGTTGTGGCGCGGAGTTTTTAAATGAGTAGGACAACTATACAAAAACATTAAAAAGGCTGAACATCTTTTCATTGAAGGAAAAGATGATAGCGGCTTGTCAAAAATGATCTGTAAAAGTATAGAAATTTATTGAGTTTAATTATGCTCTTCACAATTGATTGTTTTAGCTAGGAGATCATTGCAACGCGGCTTGGGCTTCGTTAAAGGACAGCGCCACCGTTCGCACGCCAAGAGTGAAAGCGGTGGTGGAGTATCTATCGCAACCAAATTGTCGGCACAAGGTTTGTGTGCCATGCATGTGAACAAATAAGTGCTCATTCTCTTTTCAAGAATCTTAGCTCCTCGAACGAAAGGGGTTATGATGAGGAACTTGGTCCAGCACAAAGTGATTCAATTGTGAACGACGACGTTTCCGTATGTCGACCGGATGAACCGCAGAACTTTTCAATGGTCAGACTTGGGCCTCCTTGGCGCCGCAAGTCGTGGACAACATCTTCTAATCCATGATATTGCATTATAAGTACATAACGTCGAGATGAAATTGCCACAACAGTCGATTCTGCCATTTCCCTAGTCGTGTCCAAAGAGCACCAATTGCCAATTGGAGCAAATGATTAAAAAGTTACAAATAAAGGTAACGATGAACCTACAAACGATTTATTTGTTTGCGATTCATTTAAGTTATACAACTGCCTCCACATGGATCTTCACAGGAAGTAAGGATTAAACAAACACTGCCGAACCCTAGGTGCCTTCACTAAAGCTTCTTACAAATCACATAAAGCTATTGTAGCAACTATTGCATCATTAAAGACCACCATAACTATTCGCTCTTAATTAGTTTAAATTTTCCCGCCAAGTTAAATTTGATAACAAGACAACTAGAGATGAGCGACCTTTTTCGCAATTGCTATCGACGAAATAATGTGCAGAGATTTCGCACACTTTTCGCCAGTATCTCCATACCAAGCTTTAAGAAAAAATGTTTAAAAGTTATTTAAATAAAGTTTATGCACAGAAATCGCAGTGCCAACTGTGCCATAAAGTTAAAAGCGCACTTAAAAGCAAAGCATGGAGATGCTTGGCTGAAATGCAGCTCATCAATGGTTAATCTAAGTATAAATGATTTTGAATTATGGGAGTCAAATTTGCTGCTATTTATGCATTTTTTTCATATTGTGGATATTTATATCGTGATGCACATTACACATATGTTTGTAAGTCTAAAAAGGTCATAAACAGGCACATGCCACGCGAAACCATAGACCAATTGAGAGGCAAGTTTTGTGAGTCTAGAAATATAAATAGTACTCCACGTAAATGAAGAATTTTCACACTGGACTAAATCAATTCCATCTCGCTAGCAATACACATAAAGCAGCCCTCGTCAGCCAAAAGCCAGGAATTAAATATTTTTAAGTTTAGGTATTTGTCTGTTTTCCAAAAAGATAATCTCTGTCCGCGGCATGAAATAGCAGAACATGCCACAGAATTTTGCACGATTTTTATCGAAACGAATTTGGCGATTTGTTGAGACCTGCCTGCCGGCTGCTGCCAACCGAGAGTGGCTAAAGTCGAGACCACAACAACAACAACAACAATGAAGCCAACACCAAGCCTAAATCAAGTTGCAAGAATGCGGAATAAATGTCATGATGAAAATGAAACATTTTATTTACAACAATAAGTATGTGCATCGCTTAGATCAAACTGGTTTGGTTTTTTCTAGTGGAGCACTTGGGGGTGTACTTACTTGCACTTACTTGGCTGCCCTCCCCCCCTCTTTTGCATTATGCAAAACAAGTTCTTCCAGCTCATTAGGGAAACATTTAATACATTTTTAATGTGTACAAAATTATAATTAATTGCCCATTGCCAAGAGTAAAAGTCTTGGAGCAGTTCTTCCGTCTGCAGAAGGTCGTGTCCATCTCTGCTAATTGTTTAAGGCCCATTATTAGTTCAATAATTATACGCGATATCCATTTTGTTTGGTGTTTCTTTTTCCTAACATTTTGGCCCGTCCCGTCTTTTGTGGCCTCTTAAACTTTAAATGTCAGTCGGATTGCCCAAAAAAAAAAAAACACAGCACAAGAAAATACCAACTGGCTAAGTCAATGATTTGTGGTATCACAGGTAACTTTCCCACCAGATTTGCATATCGGCTCACTTTGATAGCCTTCAATTTACTTCTCACTTTCCCAGACGATCCATTTTTTTTGGCAGCTGTCAAATGGTTGTAAAAACCCTCATTGTAATCACAATTAAAAAGCACTTGGCCAATTCGCCAACAACTTGTTTCGTGATGATTATCACCCAAAAAAAAAAACAATGACCGATGATCATGCCGCCATGACAAATGCCTTTTTATAAAGGTGTTGAGAGAAGCGACAGGCGGCGGCAGAGCAGGGAAAGGGCAGACAATAGCACCCAGTCCCCCTCCCCCTCCCCCCCTTGGCCCGCACACACACACAGACACACACGACGACAACTTCATTGCTGCATTTAGTGAAAGTTGATGCCCGCAGCAGGAGATGATCGCCGCTCGACCAAGGCACAAAACTTCCACTTTTTTGCATTTACTTGTACTTTTTCGGCAAGTGTCTCACCTTGCCCCTCCCCAACCTGTTGGCATTTAAATTGGAAATTGCTGCACCCACATTTTGTAATCTTTTGGCCATAAATTCTCAGTTCACAGTTTTAGATAAAAAAAAAAAAACACAAATACCAAATATCGACCAACAATTTGCCGCTCACTTACCAACAAAAAACAAAAAAAGGCCAAATTATTTTAGATCAGAGTCCAAGACAACCCAAAAAACAGAACCAGAAAGTGACACCAACCAACCTGAAATAGAGCTAAAGTGCGTGTCGTGTTTTAGTTTGAAATGTAAAACGGATCATTTTTGTGTTGCAACTTTTGAGTTTGTGCGTTTATTTAAGAGGATGGAGTTTTATTTTCAAAGACAGAAAGAAATGAAGCAAAACATGGCAAAACCATTTTTGTTAAAGCAGTAAAATTAATCAAGAGGAAGCCGAATGACTTTTGGTTTATTGTTGTGGTGCAGCGTGAGAGAGAGAGTAAAAAAAGTATCCTGTGTCAGAAAACGACCGCTTTGGCGCGACCACATTGAAAAGAGGTACCAAATCAACCTCCTTTAACTACGCTCAGTGGGTTTAAAGCTCTTTGGGTATAAACTTTCGGCGAAGGCACGATAGAGTATGTTTTTCTGTTTGGCATTTGAACTGGAAGAGCGCTTCGAGGACGAACTTATTGGTGTGGGCGAGAGTTTTATTTATTTATTAGAGCGAAGCTCTTTTACGGACGTCACACTGGGGGAGTGAATCTTGAAAAATTTTGTCTTTGCGACAGATTCTTTTGGGGTATGTCTTTGATTTTGTGTTTTGTATTTTGATCTGGTAAGGATCTTGTGGGGATCAGGTGGTGATCTGGTAGGGATCTGGTGGGGATCTGGGGGAGATCAAGTGGGGATCTGGTAGGGAGTTGGTGGGAATCTGGTGAGCTCTACTTGGGATATGGAGGGGCTCTACTGGGGATCGTGTGGTGATCTGGAGTTGGTCGGGTGGGGATATGGTGGGTATACGGGGAGTGGGGGTGCAAAGAGTGGCTGCATTAGGGTCAAGTTTTGAATTCTGTTCTGAAAACTATAATGTTTTTTTGCTTGACAGTGCCTTAACAGTGACTTAAAATTGACTTAACAGTGACTTAACAGTGACTTAACAGTGACTTAAGAGTGACTTTACAGTGCCTTAACAGTGACTTAAAATTGACTTAACAGTGACTTAAAATTGACTTAACAGTGACTTAAGAGTGTCTTAACAGTGTCTTAACAGTGCCTTAACAGTGACTTAACATTGACTTAACAGTGACTTAACACTGACTTAACAGTGACTTAACAGTGACTTAACAGTGACTTTACAGTTCCTTAAAGCGACTCAAGAGTGACTAAACAGTGACTTTACAGTAATAGGAGAGTGACCTAATATTTGATAATTTAACATTTCTTTATACAGAATCCAAATGTGTCTTTTTCCATTACTTAAATCGGATTCATCGTAAAGAGAGACACACACTCTTTTTTTAATTGCAGCTTCGTCTTAAAGACAAAGCTACAATATAATAGAATAGAAAGATATACGAAATAAGGGGGATCGGAAGGAATTTCAAAAATACTAGAAGCTATGCAAGTGTAAGAGTGTGAAGAAAGAGACCTAAAGCCTTCCTTCGAAAGGTTTCCACTGAGAAGGCAACAGATATTTTTGTAATCCCTACATACAGGGTGGTCCATCTAGAACTATTCATAACACAGTACCACAAAATTCAACTTTTTTGATAGCCTGAGATTGGGACCAATAAATTGTTAAATAAGAGCCATCAGGTAGCAACACCTCATGGAGGCAAAGACTTTTGATGATTGAATAGGGAGATTCATGAAACAGCTGTACTGTCGACCCTTGTGGTGTGTGCTTGAAGAATTATGAATAAACTTAACCTGCTGAAAGTTTTATGATAGATTTTTTAAAGAGGCCACTAAAACCAACATATCATCCTGTATATCCTGTCTGATGACATTTTACAGTGGTTAATCCACTGTATGCCCATCTGCCCATTGAAGGTAAAAAGTAGCCCTACCATTTTTGGTACCTTTAACTTAATTTGCAGACTCTTATAGCTCAATGATTGCCAAGTGCAATTTATTTTAAACGCTTTTCGCACAAAAAGTTGGCAAAGCGTAAAGAGCCAAGCTCCCCCTTCGCCCACCCAAAACCCAAAAAAAAGGTAAAGAAACGGAAAATGCGGAACTTGCACACAGATGCAATCCATAACTAACTATATCTAATTGTTCAGGCACACATACACAAGTCAGACAATAAATTTGTATTGCTATTATTATAATTTTTGTATTGTGGGTAGCGACAAAACGAAAGCCAACAGCAGCAGCAGCAGCAGCAAAAAGTTGCGCTGGACCGTGGTGAAGGTGTTGTAAGGTGTTGTTTACATGCAACCACATGGCGAGGCAAACAGCAAACAATAACAAAAGTAAAGGTAATCGGGGTAATCAGGCATGCGGGTGTTAAAACTGTATTGCACAACAACAACAACAACAACAATACGAGTGTGCTCCCACTTTTTATTTTTTTTGGCATGTCAAACATCAACCAAAACCCAAACCCCAACACTTGTATTTACAAATTGCAATGTTTTTGTCCCTTTGGATGATGAACATGGACCAGCAGCAAAATTGCAAAAGGGGGAACAGTAAAAATAACCCACCATTAAGGGTGATGTTAATCTTAGACAAGTGGGTCAACCTTAAGTAATTTGATTAACCAAGATTTCCAAGCATAAAAGGTGTTTAATTCCAATGATTGATGTCGCTCTTTTGAAATGATTAGCGACTTTTAAAATCTAAACAATTGTAGCTTTGAGCTAAGTCAGAAATTTATTGGAGCTATTAAATGACTTACGACCCAACCAAACCTGAACCTGAACACAAATCAAACCTGCTCATTGAAGAAGCAGGGTTGGTAGTACATACCGCTCACTTTAGCCAGCAGCTTTACGGGTATATCTCTCTGCTTGCGACGCAGTAAGTCAGAATCTCACTGAGCCCACATCATACGCTTCTAATCAGGCCCCCGAATACTACACTTGAAGATAAAAGTGGGGGTCGTAGGACACCCAATACGAGCGAAGCTCTTTACGAAGAGGAAATCTGATTTAAGGAAGGAGCAAATAAATTGTGTATGTGTAATACTCAGTACTCGGTACTCGATACTTCGTTGTCAAAAGTTTGTACCTAGTAATATATACTTACTACTCGATTCTTAGTACTTGATTTTCAGTATACTGAGTACTCGATACTAAGTACTCGATACTCTGCCACCGATATATAGTACTCGACTCTGCGTACTTGGTTCTCACTACTAGATACTCTGTTCTCTATTCTTAGTATTCCTTACTTGATACTTATTAAATACTCGATACTTAGTAAGCGATCAGTACTAGATACTTTATTCTCGATTCTTAATATTCTTTTACTTGATCCTTATTTAGTACTCGATACTCAGTACCTGATATATAGTACTCGACTCTCAGTACATGGTACTCACTACTAGATACTCTGTTCTCTATTTTTAGTATTCCTTACTTAATACTTATTTAGTACTCGATACTCAGTAACCGATATATAGTACTCGACTCTCAGTACATGGTACTCAGTACTAGATACTCTGTTTTCGATTCTCAGTACTTCGTACTTGATATTCAGCTCTCCATACTGAGCACTAGACACTCAGTACTCGTTACTCGGTTTTCAGTACTTGGTACTAAAGATGGGAACAGGAAGAACCGCCCCGATCCCAACCACATTTATCCCGTCCCGTCCAGATCCCGACCAACAATTTTCTATTCAATGCCGTCCCGCACAATCTACCATATTTTTCGGGTCCCGCAGATTCCGCCCATCTCTGCTCGGTACACACAATCCATCTACTGCTACGGCAAATGGCAAGAGCGGCTGGCTTTGCAAAGATCTTTTTCCAGTCAAAAGTCCGTAAAAGTGTTTCTCTCTAAAAATATATAATTTTAAACTGGAATTAAGGATTTTTAATGTCCCGAAATCAAAGATTTGTTCCCAATTTGCTTTCTTTTACTCAAATTTCAGTGCCAAACTCAGAGCGATTTTCCTCCATTTCAAGTGCAAATAAATTTTATAATCAGATTATTCGTTCGTTAAGAAATGTCATTGGCTTACAAATGTCAGAAATGTCACCTTAATTGCCACTTGATTCAAATGGGGAAATTCACATAAACATCAGAACGAAACGCGGTTCCTGCTTCTGATTTTAAAAGTCAGACTCCCAGTTAATCTTTTTCAATTCTATCCGGTTATATTTCTCTCCATTTTTTGACTTGGACTTGGATTTAATGCACAGCTGGAACAGCCGGCGGCGCGGCGGTCGGTCGATCGGTCGTTTGGTCAACTGTTGGCTGTAATCAGCGCTGACAAAAGCCCCAGCAGGAAAATTCAATTAAAAGAGTGCCGCTCTGACAAATGCGCTAAAAATGTTGGCAATTAACTGCCAACTGCAAATGAAATGCCACAAATCTCAGACACCCAAGTGTGTAGTCCCTCTCCGCCCCCCCCGCCCCCCGCCCCTGTTTTCGTTAGTTGGTCATAATGACTATTTTTGGACCGTGCGACAAAGCAGGCAAAATGCCATTTTTCTTTTTGCCAAGGAAAGCGGCCTACGTTGCGTATGATTGATGCTTGTCTAACTTGGCCCGGGGGGGGCGTGGTCACGCCTCTTAAAGCGGCTCAATCAACAACAGCGACGCACCAATAATTTGATTTGACTTGCCTGTGGAGTGCAGAAATGCATAAAAAGTGGGTAAAGATGCGCTTAGGCGGCGATGACGAGGCAACTTGTCTCTGAGTTGGTTACAAAAAGGAAAAGTTTCTTGTGGTGGCTGCCTGCCTGCCTGCCAGTGGGCTTTCAGCATTTGTTTTTTGCCTGGCATGCGGAAAAACTAGTTTTCATTTTCATGCAGCTTGCGCCATTTGATTTTCGGTCCCTCTCTCTCTCTCTCTCTCGCTCTTTCTTTTGGTATGTAATAAGGGCAATCGCATTGTTACTGCTACCCTTTGTCAACCAAAAAAAAAAAAAAGGGTAGATACCCCTCATACCAATTTTCAGATCATATCTGCCTAAGCTTGAAGAAGCAACACCTTCAGGACAGAGGGACAAATCGGACAGACAAAAGTAAATGTTGTGGCAACACCGAAACCAGACTGCAACCCTACACCTAGCAGTTCTTCATCAGTGGTGCCTAAACACACACTATCAAGCTTTGCGATTGTGTGTGTAGCAGCGCAACACGAAGTAAACGACATTATGTCAAGCAAACAAACAAATGTGCGTGCGTGCTATTTATAGAGCATACGTATTCTCTCTCTCTCCATGCGTGTGTCCGCTGCGACGCCGGCAGAATTATGACAACCTATCACACGGGATAGGCAATTGACATTTTGGGCACCACTGCTTTACATCGATAGAAAAATTTAATGATTTTCGTGTTGAAGTCTTTGGACTTTTTTTTGAAAATAGCCACTAATTGCGAATATATTGAGTAAGTATTTTAGCGTCAAGGTATTTTAACAAAGGATTGAACGATGTATGTATAAAGAGCAGAAACAACTTGTATTGACAATGTAAATAATAACCCGTATGTATGTATGTAAACTCCTGTGGTGCAACGTCAAGCTCGTAGATGAATAATCCTAACCTAACTATTTTCTTCTGCGATTTTCGGTACAGCTCAGCGTTTTACAAAAATCTGGTTCGGTTTCGGTACACGGAATACCGGTTTGCATTCCTACCTCTGCTGAGTGTGTGACTTCACTCATCACGTGACGCTGAAATCATCAAAAAGAGGGGAGACCACCCCATGCTTTTGATTCTCTGTCACGATTTTGTTACGATTTAAATTTCCTTTTTTTCCTTTCCCATGTCTAAGACTTGAACTAAGGATCTCGGACCCTGAACGGCTTCTTAGCTCACACGACTATCAAGCACACGCGAAGGACAGCGACCAGCCACTCTCTTCTCTCACTCGATTCAGAACGCATCATACATTTATGCTCAACTTAATCTGTTTAAAGCAGGGTCCTCCAAAACACACAAGCTCATTTTGGCGTTGCGTGTATGTGGTTTCTGCCCCTCCCAGACACTGTCCATGTATCGACGTCGCTGCCGCAGAGCAGTATTGTATACACACAAGATACGGACGAACCGGACTCTGATTTAAAGTCCTCTCAAAACGCAAAAAAAAAACATGCTAGCAACGAGACTGCGACGAAATAGAGGTTGATGCCCGATTGAAAAATCTGCAGTGCCAGCGCTGCAGCCTAATTTGACCAATAGATGGCGCCACTACTTGATTTTCAAAACAGACTAATAGCCGGCGCCACTTCTGTAACTGGCTTTTGGTCATAACTTGAGTATAGTTCATCTGATCTTTATGATTTTTTCAGCAAACCAGAAATAAAATTGATTTCTTAATATCTCTAAAAGGTACAAAACTTTGGATTTTTCTCAATGAACTTTTTTAACGATTTTCCCCTTACGTTTTCACCTTAAAAGACAAACAATCATAAAAGTAGGACTTAAGATAAGTTAGCGTTTAACACGACACTTCTGATTCTCCATATTTAAATCACAAAATTCGTTAAACGGAAAAATCCAAATTAGCCTTGAGGCTGATTTTGATTTAGTGTGACAGTTTTTTTTTGTCAATTTCTTCAGGTTATCTGGTCACACCGAAATTAAAATCAGAATCAGAAACACCCCCAATATGTCCTAGTTTTATCTTATCTCTCTAAACTCGATATGAAGTATTTAAAGGGTATAGCCAACTTCGTAGCTTGACATTTTCTTCTTGACGCGCGATTGCTTAACACTTTTTATATCCACAAATGTGCCAAAAATCTAAGGCTGTCACTTCCTGGCCAGGCGCTTGGCCATTTTCATTTCCATTTCACTTTTGTTGCTGCTGCCACTTTATGAAGTTATTACGAGATAGACCCCCCACCAATCCCCCCCCCTACTGTATGTGGTGGGTGTAGACGGAAATGCCACGCTTATGGCTTATAGCGGGGACGAAGGCGTGGCTGACAAGTGTGAAAAATGTAACAACAGTCATGGAAAGTCAATGAGCTGTGGAGGAAACGATGACGCCTGATGCTGATGATGATCAAATCATAGTCGTCTGTCTATTTTCATTCAGTCAAAACTCACTTGGCAACTAAAAAATATTTTGAGAATTGAAAACAAAAAAAAAAACCCGCAAAATTTTAATCAAAAAAAGTTATCTTTCATACTCCACCATGTACCAAGAAAGCGAAGATTACTCCTTACTGGCTAACAACTCTTGTTCTAGTATTTTCTTCGCTTCATCAAGTGACTCCACATTTTTAACCCCTTTACCCCGAATTGAACGCATTAATACTTTGGCTTCACGCTACAATGCCTGTGTCCCTCAAAGGCGCGACAAAATTTACCCGCACAACTTCTGTTGTGATCCACCCACTCTGGGCCTCTATGAGCAACTTCATCTGGAACGAACGCGCATCTATGTGGACTCCTATCCAAAGACGATGAAGGGTACTAAGGAAATTGGCCCGGACTATAACCGCTTCTGGGTCACCATCACAGGATTCCCCTATGCGGCCACAGACCGCATCTTGATGTCCTGTTTCAATTCCATGAACTGCATTAGAAACACACGCTGGCACTGCGAAGGACTACAAATTCAATTGATCAACATATTGCACTACGAGAGGGCCCTGGCCCTCGATATGCAGATCGTTGAGGATTATCGTTTGACAGTGTGCAGCACACCTGAGGCCCATCTGTTGGGCTATGATGACTGGTCCATAAGAACGAGTTTTCAGTATGACAATTATCCAAAATTCCCTATAGATCCATTGGCGCCAAGTCGCAATCGAAGCAATCGTCCAAATTACTCACTTGGTCTTTTAGACACAATAATTTGCTGTGTATTTCGTTTCTTTGCGTATTTTATTTTTCCGAACGAAAAGCCCACATCTTCATCGAGGCCAGGAAACAAGGAATCAAAAACAGATTTGCAAAAGAAATTCAAAAAACCTAAACAAAAACGTTGAGCAATGAATATGTATCATTTTTTCGTTGAAATGTTCTATTAAATGTTGCAATTTGTGGACTATCTTAGAATCTTCCTTCTTCTACTTCCATGGTAACTATTCAAAAGTGGAATGAAAAAGAATTGCTCGATAGTCATGAAGGGAATTTTTATAAATTCTGTGATTATGAAAATTTGATTTGCATTTAAGACTTTAATTGATTTACAACGAATTTTTTGATGTAAAACATTTTTTATTTCGATAGGGAAAATTTTATTAGGAGTAAAATTTAAATTCAGCGTCACGTGACGCTGCAGCGCTGCGCTGACGTTGTTCTTTGCCCCAGGAAGAGGATAGAAAGAGGAGGAAGAGTTGTGGGTAAGTGGGGGTGACTAAACAGTGACTGAACAGTGACTTGACATGACTTGAAAGTGACTAAACAGTTACTTCACGTAAGTAAACAGTGACTTAACAATGACTTAACAGTGCCTTGACAGCGACTAAGCTGAGTCTTGACAGTGACTTAACGATGATTTTACAGTGACTAAAAAGTGACTTGATAGTAACTAAACAGTGACTTCAAAATGAGTAATCAGTGACTTGACAGTGACTAAACTGTGACTTTACAGTGACTAAACTGTGACTTAACAGTGACTAAACTGTGACTTACCAGTGACTAAACAGTGAATAGACTGTGACTTGATAGTGACTAAACAGTGACGTGATAGTGACTAAACACTGACTTGACGTGACTTAACAGTGACTTGAAATTGACTAAACAGTGACTTCAAAGTGAGTAATCAGTGACTAAACTGTTACTTAGCAGTGACTAAACAGTGAATGGACAGTGACTTGATAGTGACTAAGCACTGACTTGACGTGACTTAACAGTGACTTGAAATTGACTAAACAGTGACTTCAAAGTGAGTAATCAGTGACTTGACAGTGACTAAACAGTGAATAGACTGTGACTTGATAGTGACTAAACACTGACTTGACATGACTTAACAGTGACTTGAAGTTAACTAAACAGTGACTTCAAAGTGAGTAATCAGTGACTTGACTGTGACTTGAAGTGACTAAACAGAGAATAGACTGTGACTTGATAGTGACTAAACACTGACTTGACGTGACTTAGTAGTGACTTGACAGTGACTAAACAGTGACTTATCAGAATTACAGAGAAGTAGAAAGATCACGGCAGTCAGTGATCTTGTTACAAGCCAGCATTTTATGAATTCTCTGTTCACATTTGAGTCTTTATCGATTCGAGACATAAATGGGCTCGTTTTCTGATCATAAATAATAATTTCGCCGGGAGATAATGGTACCCTAGCCGCGACTCTTTATTAAGAGTCGTTTATACCCCGTTTTTTAGATCAGTTTCGAGTCATTTGGGAGTATTTTTCAATTCGTTTTTTATCAATCACTTTTTGAGCAAATGCCTGACCCATTTCCGAGTCTTCCTTAAATTACTTTTCTTTTTTCAATCATTTAAAGATTTAAGACTAAAATGATTCTGGTTAAAAAGATCTTCCAAATGGCAGATGGGTTGTTGGTATTTCTACTCCTTGTTTTCTTCTTTTAAAAGATTGTCATTGCTGATCTAATTACCCTTCTGTCAGCAAAAATGAAATCTAAAAATTAGTCTCTCGCATCTCCGACTGTTCCATTTTCGATCGTTTCGCTGGGACTTGTGGGTTTCAGGGAATCGCCCCCGTGAAATTTTCTTCATCGAACTTTTGCGCTTCAGAGACTCATTAACCTTGTCCCTCTTCCGCTCCCACAAAAGACCACCTGCTGTTTTCTGTTGATTATTGACCCTTATAATGATTAAATAAATATTATTACTAATTATGGCCAAATGTGTGGAGTTTACATTTCTAAATCTGGCTTTGTTTGGCCAACAGAGCGCAAGAGCGCGTCTAATTAGACCCACGCGCAGACCAAAAAAAATTAAAAAACCAAAATTCGAAAAATGTAAGCCAAACAAAACGGGGAATTAATTAGACGAATAAGAGACCCACACAGCGCAGGCGCAGACGTTGTCACACACACACACACACACACACACACACACACACAGAGACCCTGTCTGCCATGACAGCACGCTGACAATTCTAAGCATCGACCTGATTTGTGAGCAACAGTTGGCAACTAGAGCAACTGTTGCTGCACAATGGAAGTGTTGAACTCTAAGCTGGGACCTAAAACCTGGGTTAGTAGGTGCCGTCTGTTCACAAGTGAAACCCAAAAAACAAATCCACCAACTAGAAAGTCAATGAGCCACACATTGGCCAACTAATTTAGCCAATTCCAAATCCAACTGCAATTGAACCACTCACTTGGAACGAGACAGGCAGCGCCATAAAAGCAAATTAATAAGACATCATCAGCATAATAATAATCATATTAATGGTATAATGGTTTGTGTTTTTCATACCCCTTGTTTAAGCACTGACGTGAGGTATGTACGGCATAAACTATAAAAATCCCATTCTTGTTTAATGTTGTGTGTAGTTGAAGAAACAAATTGGAAGAAGTTTACTAAACACAAATATTTTATTCTAACAAGAAAACTTAAAACAGCTGATCGATAGAGTGGACTGTCTTTGGTCACACTATTGCTGTGATAGCAGTTTATCGATATTAAGTTACACCAGAGTCGGGCACGTTCCTATCTGCTGTGTATACAACAGCGCTCTGCGTTATAAGAGCTTATTAACAAAGAAGTGCTAAATGAGCGCGCCCTCGCGTGGCTAAACACACACACTTAACGCTAAAATGAGCAAGTGTGTTTTGCCGGCCTTTAAGTTTGACTGATATTAAGTATAACTTATGTCAGTTAACTTAATCATCAAATTTGTCTAGAGCTCAACTAAACTTTTGATTAAACAGTCTTTCAAAAACAGCGATCTCAATAATTCTCCAAAAAAACTTCCGAAGCACAGCCAAACCAGGGCGATTAGTCAAAACATTCAATTTCCCTTTTCCGTACCGTCCGTATGCCAACTTTATTTTCTTTTTGAACTAGAGCTGTGTTTTGGGTTGAGTTGTTCACTAAACTAAACAATTGAAATTTTTTTTCTTCAATCTTTACATATATACAAATAAAAGTGAATGTATGTTTGGTCCTTTTGGGCGCCTAAACCACCGAACCGATCTTTACAAAATTTTCACAGTATGTGCGAAATTTGCAAATTATTATAAAAGTATTTATGAAAGCGCACAAATAGCTGAAAGGATTCGGATATAGTTTGGCAAAAGAATAGTTGATTATCTGGACTTGAACATATGCGATATAGCTTATTATAAAACTATTTATTGAAGCACTTAATGCTTAGAGCCAATGGTCCGAAAAATCGCAATATTTGCTAAATTTTGCATAGGACCTAAAACTATTATGAATATTGGAAAAATGGGAATTGAAGACGCATATAACCCAATCTAAATTTCTTTATCAAGTTCGTCAACTTATTATAAGAAGCAATGTTGAACTTTTTCTCACTAATACAGTAAGACTATTTGGGGACACACACTACACACTGAGGCTACTGGCAGCTGAGCTATGAAATTCCCAAGCTAGCAATGCAGATAATGGAGCCTGGAAGGTTTCTGAAACAGCTGTTCAGTCTACCAGCCTCTTATGTGGTGTGTTACATGACCTCAAACCTGATAAAACTTGAAGCAGACACAATGTTTAAAAAAGTTCAAGTTAATCTTAATTTCGGAAAAACTATTCGTTATTGCCTCATGCAATATTTTGATCAAATAACAACAAAATCAGGAGAAAGAATAGTAAAGTAAATATTGGAAATAAGAACACTGAAAAACGAGAAGGCCAAGCCGAAGTTTTTCAAGAACTCTAGCAATAAAATCAACAATTATTCTAACGAAAACCATTTTCCGAACGAAGGTTCCTTTGACAGCTACAAGATATAGACGTCCGATTCTTACGAAATTTTTGCAAATCGGTGCAAAAGCATATATCTATATATATAAATCTGTACGCCCGACTGACAGACTGACATATTATCAAGCCACAGCGAAAACGGCTTATCGTACAGGTCTGATTTTTGGCATAGAACTTCGTTTAGTTATGCAGGCGCTCACTAAGAAAGGAAATTGGAAAATGTTTTACCAATCTTCTGAAAAGGCCAATTAAAGGTTGTATGGGTCATAACGGGTTTTCCGCTCAGTCAATGTTGTGGAAAAGATGTTTGGCTGAGAACGCGAGAGAGAGTGAGAGCGCGCTGAGAGCGTGTATATGTATGTGTGTGTTTTTTTCACATAAACAGGCAATAAATCAAATTGAGAATGGCCTCATCCAATTGCATTAAATCTAATGGCACATAAAAAGCACATCGATAGCTTTAACAATATCTTGACCGTATATATCACAATAAAGGTTAAAATTTCACAAAGGTAGAATCCAAAAATTGTGCTGTGTGTTTTTTTTTTGTCCTACGCATAACAGACACAGCGAGCACCGTGCTCTAAGTCTTTCGTTAGAGGTGAGATCGGAAAAGTGATGGCACATAAGTCGTGAGCAGTTTTCTTAAAATTAATCGTCTTCCTACCTCATTTGCGAGTCTTTTTAATAAACTAGGCTGTGAGTTGATAATCTAAGAGATTTATATCGATTGAAGCGCCTAAAAATTCATAACAACTTTTCGCAATGAAGGAGGATTAAAAAAAATGGAATTGTGACTTTTATTGAAAATGTATGTTTTTTCCGATTTTAAATAGGAAAGGTTAAATTTGCATCTAATTTTTTCTATTTAAAAAAATTAATTTTCCCTGTTTTGGTTGACAGGAAGACAGGAAGGGAATAATTTTTAATTTAGGAATTTCACGCGACTTAAAAATTTGGTTGTGTCCGGTACGACGGGACGGGATAGAGGTTAATATGTGTACAGTTCACTGCGCCTTACTTAATCCTCTATTCCCAGATTGATTTATTTTAATCAACCGTAAATTCGAAACACTGTCTAAACACTAAGCTAATGAAGCCAATGATATTTAAAAAGAATTTGCTTTTTAACAAATAGATAATATATAAATACAGTGTTCAGAGAGCTATACAAGTTTCTCTACTTACTATGATTTTTTCAAAACTTGGACGCGGACAAAGTCGCGGCGGGTTCAGCTAGTTATTTATAATCGCAGAATATATTAAATGATTCGGTCTTAAAAGAAACGCTCTTGATTTTATCCTGTTTCGGTCTAGAATTTGACAAAAACGATTTGCTCGTAAAATTCTTATTTTGGGAACGAATCGTTCTTAAATTCGCAATTGACCGTTAAAAATTCAAAAATTGGAATAAAATTCTTGATTCAAGACAAAAAAAATTTAATTTAAGATCATTTCGTTCTTGATGTAAGAACGAGCTCTTACTTTAAGTACAAATTGCTCTAAGCTTACATAAATAAGTCTAGTAAAAGTTCTTAAGAAAATTTAAAAAACGCTCTTGAATCAAGAAATTCCGTGCTTAAATCAAGAATTTTCTGGCTTATTGAAATTTTGACACGGAAAACTCTTGATTTAAGTGCGAAAATCCTCGATTTTTTTCCCAAAAAGAACGCATTTAAATCCAGATTTGTAAGTTCAAAGGGTAGGAAAATTGTTTATTTAAGTACGATATTCTTTATTTTAGATTGGTTTTGGATTTGTCACATAGACCTTAAGATCCTTAGAGAGGTAATTAAGTTAAGAACGTATTGAAAATTCCAGAAAAAAATGAGAGAATTTTTAACTTGAATTAAAAATGTTCGATGACAGAAGATCCGGTAGTTCTATATCTAAGGAAATTGTCTCAAAATTTTTGAAAATCGTTCTAAAATTTAGAAAAAAAATTCTGTATTTAAGAAAATGAATTTTGTAGAAAATATTATTCTAAAATTTAGTTTGAAACGACTTAGGACGGAGAATATCGATAGAATGAAATTTCTTTCCAAGTACTTAACCCCTTCTAAGTACTGGGTATGTAGCAGTCGAACCACCTTCTCATTTGATTACGTCTTAAGTGGCCAATGGAAATATGAAATGTTTATTTGCTGCTGCAATTCCCATTTGCATAACAATGCATAACGAAAAAAAAAAATCGAAAAACAAAAAAGAAATGTAAGCTGAGATTTTTCAAGAGTTCTGCAACCATATGCCAGTTGGCTGGCTGTCTGGCTGTCTGTCTGGCACTCTCCCACATAAGTTCAGTCATATTCTTTAAACCCTGACAGTTATGACAGATTTCGACAACCCGACAACAGTTGTAAATTTTGTAATTTTTATTTCGTTTGCCCACACGCACCTAAAAAACAAACAAACTACAAAAAAACTTACATAAATCAACATGGAAACTGCCAGCGGAGCGAATGCGACGACTGTAAGCCAGTGGGCGAGGACAACTTTCCAAATATATCCTTTTAACTTGCGCTCCTTTTTGTTTTTACCATATTTGCAGACGCTACAATCATGCCCCATAGTGTGCATCAATGAACCGGATACGCACAGTGCCCATACGGAAATTTTGTCCTCAACACCGGAGAGCACTCTAGAGAAGCCCAAGGCAGGAGCCACCAGCGTGACCACCCTAAACAGTGGCAGCAATAATAACAGTTGCATTACCATCAACGCCCCCGCAACAACAACAGCAACAACAACAGCATCGACCACAGCCACCAGCTCCACAGCGGGTGTAACCAAAATAACCATCACCAGTGACCACAGCAGCAGTTACAGCAACAACAACAGCATAGTGTCCATCAGCTGCAGCAATCTCAGCCAAGGCAGCACAGCCACCTTACCTCTCAGCAGCAACAATCCCCAAGGCAGCGACACCTCATCGGCCAATTTCCAGGAGCGTTTCGATTTTGAGCACTGGAAGGGATTGCTCAGTGATTACAACTGCTTTCAAGGCTTATATCGATATTGGAATCGCGGCGGCAGCAGCAGCAGCAGCAACAGGCCGCAGTCTACTTTAGCCGGCGATCATGCTGATGATGGCAACGGTCTGGGCAGCCTTGCTGGTTCCTTTTACGCCAATAACATCTTAGGCTACACATTTGGCTATCCCTTTGGTCTCAAAGAGGACGTTGACAGTCACAGCGCCAGCAGCAGCGGCGGCGGCGGCAGCGGCTTCAAGAAGTCACACGGTGGCAACAACAGCGGCAGCAACAGCAACAGCGAGACGCCCCTTCAGAAGCACTACCGACAACAACAGAAGAAAAGGATGCCTGTCTTTCGGGGACGACGTGCCTGGTGTGGCTGCTTCAAGGTAAGTACACCAACCCCCCCCCACCCCTCCGACTATCGACACTGCATCAAAGTGCATTTCAACAACAACAACAAAAGTCACGTGCGAATGTTTCGACGATTGCCCACTTTGTATTTTCTCGTTCGATACCTGACCCACTTGCAGATGCAATTGGAGTCGTCGTTCGAGTAAAGTCAGCGATTTGTCCAATTGTGCACGAAGTTGCATAAGAGAAGAAAGAAAAATATCAGCTCATAAGCCTAGAAAGGAAGAGAGGAAAAAAAATTAGGACCGGTAAAGCACATTCCAGGGTCGTCGACAGAATCAGAACGACTGTTCAGGCGTCCAAATTGATATAAAAACAAGTGAGAAAGTCGAAAAGTCGATCAAGCTCGACTATAGCATACTCTGTACCTGGAGTAGAAGCTGAATGCAGAAGCTGGTGCTGCGGCGCTCACGGCGCTCATCTCTAAGTCTCTTTCTCTCTCTCACTCTCTCTCTCTCTCTCTAGATGGGTGGGGGAGGGTGGTTAACTTATTTGCTCATAGCTTGAGAACCGCTCATCCGATCTATACCATTTCTTCAGCAAATCGATACATTTTGCTAATTACTAACTATCTCTAGAAGGCACGAATTGTCTATCTTTAAAACTGTAAGAGATATAACGTTTTTTCCGAATTGCGTGACGAGTTGCTCTAAGTGGCACTGACAAATTAATTAGACTTAGGAGAGCAGTTGAGTCAATCTCACCGGACAGTAGCTTTTGGGTGAAAACTACAGCATGGCAGATTCTTCTGGATTTAAGTGATGGGAGGTCTATTAGGCGCAATCTCTGTTCATAGGGAGGTAGGTGGATAGTGGTGTCCCAGTTTAGGCCACGAAGGGCGAAAATCAAAAACTGTTTCTGAACTGATTCGATTTGATTCTGGTGAATTTGGTAATGCGGAGACCAGAGGCAAGAACAATATTCGAGGTTTGGTTTCACCAGTGAGGTGTAAAGGAGTTTGGTGGTGTAGGGGTCATCGAATTCTTTGGACCATCTCTTAATAAATCCAAGGACGCTCTTAGCCTTGTTTCAAATCACAGAGATGTGACTGTTGAAGCTCAAATAGTATATCCAAATCATCGACCTTGTATATGCGAACTAGCGGTTCCCCATGAATGGTGTATTCGAAGAAATAAGGCTTGGTTCGGTGAAAAGTCATAATATTGCACTTAGCAATAGGAAAGAAAAAGGGGATGACGATTCAGGCGGCACCAAGCACTCAGAGCGTTTAAGTCACTTTGTAATAGAAGTGTAGAAACTGGGTCGTCAAATGACGCACATAGCTTGAGATCATCAGCGTACATGAGGGCTGTTGAAAGGGAAAGAACTTGCGGAATGTCGTTAATGAAAAGGTTGAATAACAATGGACCGAAATGACTGCCCTGTGGAACTCCAGAGGAAACGTGAACGATTTCAGATACAGCAGACTTAAAACGCACACGTTGGGACCGATTGGAAAGGTATGATTTGACCCAGCGGAGGAAGTTGGGTGGGAGACCAACTAAGCATAATTTATATAGGAGTAAATTATGATTAACCGAATCAAACGCTTTACTAAAGTCCGTGTAGACGACATCAATTTGTTTACGATGTAGGAATCCCTTATTTACTATTGAAGAAATTTCGAGTAGGTTAGTGGAAACCGAGCGTCGACGAATAAAACCATGCTGGGATGGACTAAGGATGGGTTGGTAAAAATGTTGTAATTGGCCAGTGATTATGAGTTCAAATAATTTTGGTATGGCAGACAGCTTACAGATTCCTCTATAATTGCCTATATCAGACCTAGAACCTTTTTTATGGATAGGAATAATAAACGATTCCTTTCATAATAGGGGGAAATCACTGAGCTCAATAGATAATTAAATAGTCACAGAGGAAATCAGCGCAATATTTAAGGACGCAGCTAGGGACATTGTCTGGTCCAGCTGAAAAAGATGGCTTAAGTTTTTTTAAATTTGATAGGAGACAATCGTGATCGATGAATGGCGGAAGAATGCAATTAGAGCGACTGATATGGTGAGGGTAAGTTGGAGAAACAACGTGGTTCGTATCCGGAAGAGCATAGCAGAGTTGGAAAAAAGAGGCAAATAGGCTGGCAATGTCACCTTCGTTCTCAGCACTAGCATTATTAAAATGAAGGGAGGGGGGGGAATTGTGAAGAGTTACGCTTAGAGCGGACAAAATCGTAGAATTTCTTGGGGTCATTATGGAAGTCTTGCTTACACTTGAGTAGGTAGTTCCTATAGCTCTCTTCGTTAAGCTTTTCAAATTCAGAACAAGCCACCTCATATTTTGCGAAGTCAGCATGTGATTCCGAGCGCTTAAATTTTTTGAACGCTCGGGACTTCTTATTTTTTAGGCTAGTCAATTGCCGAGTGAACCATAGAGGAGACCGAGAAGAAGTAGGAGGGTTAATGCGAGGAACGCAGACATCAAAAATGCCAAAAAGATCGTCGTAAAAAGCGCAAGAAGCGCCGTCGATGTCTCTAAAATGATCAAGGAAGGACCAGTCGTACTGGGAAAGTGAGAGATTTAGAGCAGAGAAGTCGGCTTTTTGAAAGCAGAAAGAGGGGAGAGGTGGGGACGACTCGAAAGCAAGTAGTAGAGTAGGATGATACAAGTCTTCGGGAACTGATAGTGGAACCGTTTTACGGACTGTTGAACTGCCTTTTGAAAGGCATTTTATGAAATTTGGCTAAATTGCAAATGGCAGACAGATATTATATTATATATTTTATAATATAAAAATATTGAAACGTGTATCATTTGGAACGCCATCTAAAACCAACCCCTAAATTCTACACCTTTTGTCGCCCACGGGCTTTATTTCGTCTTTCATCTTTCCCATTCCAATTCAACGCCCATGGGCGTTATTTCCTGCTCCCTTCGATTTTCGTGTAAACTTATGACTTGGTCTAAGCTTTATAAATTAATATAGAAGGTGGCAAGGAATTCTGTGGTTACTAGATCGAGTCCCTCTTTTTTCGGCATTTTCGGCTTGCACCACTTACAGAAACACGTCGCGCGAAAACACGTGCTGCTCATTCGTTAGCTAGGAATGCCCTCTACCGAACGTTCCGAAGTACAGAAAATCAGTAACATTACTTTCCGAACAAACCTTGTGTGTACTTTTCTATAACCGACATGGTCGTATCTTGGCCATCAGCAGTTCGTCTCATATTACACTGAACCACTACACCAGGCTGCCCGGGTCGTTCCCAGATACCTGATCGTTCCTCAGTGTAATGCTCAGACTCCTACCCAAGCCGTCCGATAAGTCAGTGATCTTTTCAAATAGTTAGGACTAGGTTCCTCCAAAAAAAGTTGTCGCTCCTGTCATTTAGTACGCTGATTACCTCTTCTCTATTGAGATCTATTGATCTGCCCTCAAATGCCATATGTCATCGTTTTCTTGGTTGTAACATAGGGGGCACGATGCAAGTTCCGTTCGTTTATAGAAGTTTGAACTCAAATTTATTAAATCAAAGCGAGCTTTTATGATTCCGAGAATTTTGTGCGATGATACAGACAGATATTTAATGGAGATGCTTATAAATCCTCTTATCCCTAACCTCCAAGCTTCTTTATCCCAGAAACCCAACAAAACTGTTGCAATCCGATTCCAGAAGTTCTTTTAAAAAGGAGAGACCAAGTAATGGCTAAAGCAAAGATGCCCAGATCATTCTACATACATTGATGCAAACTTGTTGTGTCTTCGAATTTGCCAGCAGCATGGGAGAAAGAGAGAGAGGCCTGTACTCACAGGTAGCTTACTTCCTTCGTTTTGTCCAATCTCTGTAAGATTTCTTCTTCTACCCCTTACCCTTACTACCCCCAGCTGACTGCGCAATAGTCAAGTGCAGTCAGCTTAACCGCACATAGAATCGCTTCCTATCCACTACCCACCCCAGTCCCTTCTCTTCCCCCACACTGCTGGTGGATCGATTTCAGTTTGAAAAACTTTTGATTTCAATGCAATCAACAAAAAAAAACCGCAAGGTTGGGCAATGAATCGTGGGTGTTGTTTGTAATTGGACATGCACTGTTAACACTGGCGTCCCGCTTCAGTGACTAATCATCTTCTACCCCCCCCTGCTTCTGCTCCACCTAGGACGATGAGCCGCCCGAGATTTGTGTGGTGGAGGGAGCCTTCACGCTACAAACCCTTACACCCACCCAGCCCATGCCCGCTGTGGATGAGCTGGATACCAAGTTTGCTGAGCTGGTGGAGGAGCTGGACTTGACAGCTCCCAATAAGGAGGCCATGTTGAGTCTGCCTGCCCAGAAGAAATGGCAAATCTATTGTTCGCGCAAATTGCCGCTGGACGCCAGCGATGGCCCGGATGCGGCAGCCATAACCCAACCGCCCACGGCGGAACACTACATTGAGCGACTCAAGGATTTGGTGGTGCATGTTTCACTTTCGCCCGAAGATTCGCCCAGCCATGAGCTGAGCACTCGTTTGGATAATCATGCAGCCTTTGTGGATGCTTTGAAGACGGCTCTGAGAACCTCCACGCACAGCTTTGTGCTGCGTTTCGTGGAGCTGGATGGACTGCCGGCCCTGTTGAATCTCCTGCTTCAGTTGGACATACGTGTGGCCAACAGTTCGTTGCACACCAGTCTAATTGGCTGCATCAAGGCTCTGATGAACAACTCGATGGGACGTGCCCATGTTTTGGCCCATCCAACGGCCATTGATACGATTGCCCGTTCCCTGGCCGCTGACAATATACGCACCAAAATTGCTGCCTTGGAGATATTGGGAGCCGTTTGCCTGGTGCCCGGTGGACATCGCAAGGTGCTGCAGGCCATGCTGCACTTCCAGGAGTTCGCCACGGAGCGTACGCGCTTTCAGAGCATAGTCAATGATTTGGATCGCTCGACGTATGCGTATCGGGATAATGTGAATCTCAAGACGGCGCTCATGTCCTTTGTGAATGCGGTGCTGAACTATGGACCGGGACAGGAGAATCTGGAGTTCCGCTTGCATTTGCGTTATGAGTTCCTCATGCTGGGCATACAGCCGGTCATTGACAAGCTGCGCACCCATGAGAATGAGACTCTGGACCGGCATTTGGTGAGTTTGGAGTGGTATTTTGTTGGTGGTGTTTTGGTCTAAAGGTTTCTGTCTTACCAGGACTTCTTTGAAATGGTACGCTCTGAGGATGAGAAGGAGTTCGCGCGTCGTTTCAATGAGGAGCATGTGGACACCAAGAGCGCTGGCTCCATGTTTGAGCTTCTACGCCGCAAGCTGAGCCATTCACCTGCCTATCCTCACATGTTGTCCCTGCTGCAACACATGCTGCTATTGCCCTGTAAGTAGGTCCAGGACGACATCCCTGGCCACATTTCTAACCCCTCCTCTTCCTTCTCCTGGCTTAGACACGGGCCACTGCACCGAGCATTGGCTTCTCATCGATCGCGTGGTGCAGCAGATTGTCTTACAAGTGGAGCAACGTCCCAGCAGTGACCTCATTTCCGAACCCGATGACCCGGGCAAACAGCTGAAGCTAGCTACCGAGTCGCCCATCCATGATCCCGATGTGGCCCCCCTGCAGATCGATGTGAATAAACTGGTGCGCCTGTTGGTCAAAGAAGAACAGCTCACCCAAGCCCGTAAGCGGGCGGATGAACTGGAACGCGAGAACTTTGACATACAGTCACGCCTGGCCAAAAAGGAACAGGAACTCGATCTGCGTATGCAGGAGAAGGAGGATCTCGAAACGGGCCTGGCCCGCATGCGTGAGCGTCTCGAAAAGGAGTCGGCTCAGCACTCGCAGGCCATGCAGCGTGCCCAGACGGCCGAGATGAAGGCCGAGGATCTGCAGCATCGTTTGCTTAGCGAGCAACAGGAGCGCGCACGCTTGGAGCGTCTCGTCACCGAGGGCAGTATACCCGATGACCAGAAAGTGGCCGGTCTAACCGGTTGCAATGGAGCTGTTTCACCACCACCGCCACCTCCACCCATGCTAAAGGCTGTACCACCACCGCCGCCACCCATGGCACCCGCTATGTTGCCACCACCGCCGCCTCCCTGCCCAGGAGCACCTCCTTTGCCGCCCAGCATGACGCCAGCGATGAGTAAGTTATGATAGTTTGTGCCTCTCCCCACCTAAACTAAAGTCCTTACATATTTTGCAGCTCCAGCCCCACCCAAAGTGGAGTTGCCAAAGAAGAATGTGCCACAGCCAGCGAATCCTCTAAAGAGCTTCAATTGGTCGAAATTGCCAGATGCCAAACTACAGGGCACCGTCTGGAGTGAGCTGGATGAGAGCAAGCTTTATAACAATATGGAGCTGGAGTCCATAGACAAGCTGTTCTCGGCCTATCAGAAGAATGGAGTGTCTGTAAGTTGAGGGAGAGGAAAAAAGAAAGTGGGGAAAGGGTAGAAAGAAATCTGAAAAGTGGTCTTGTCTCTGAGCTAAGCTAAAAGCCGGCAGAACTGCAAGTTACAGTCGAAGCTCGAGAGCCCAGTATTATTTATTGTGGGGGAAATAGTGCACCGCAACCAATCCCCCCCCCACTGAGTTTACAACTCTCCTGGCGGCCCCTTTTTCTGTACAAAGGTCAGGATTTTTGTGGGTTCTAGGTCTTCCTTGGAACATTTGTCCTCGGTGAGAGTTGGCCTTTGTCTGACAGAGAAGGTGGTCCCTCTTCGTTCAACCCCGTGCTGTGACTTTCTCATTTCTAACGAGACCTAGACGCTCCCGGTTCACCTGCCTTTCCTCAAACTGTCTCGCAATAGCGTTTGCAAGCATATCCTACTTAGGTGACATGACAAAACGCCCACGGACAAAAGGCCCATATGAAAAATTTCGATCACCACTTTGAAATATAACTCAGAATTTTTCTGGGCCTTTTGTCCGGACATAAGGCCCATGGGTGTAATGTCCGTATTCAAATTTATGTGACATTAAATGCACAGTGCTAAATATATAATTTAAAAAATTTATGCTTTCCACAGAGTGTTTTCAATTTTGCTCCTTAAAATGGGCATAAAAATTCTGTACCATTTTGCTCATATTTTGCCGTTTTTGCATGTTCAAATCGAAATCCGCCTTGATTTGGGAACCAGGTGGTTTATGAGCAATTGGTTGTCTCATGTAGGTTGTGCTGAATATATAATTAAAACAAAACAGACTTGTTCTACAAGTATATATAAATATTTTTAATAGTTATAATTCTATTATAAAATAATATTAAAAGTGTTTACAATTTTGCTTCTGCAAAATGGGCAAAGAAATTCTGTCCCATTTTGCTCATGTGTTTTTTTAAGTTGGTCAGTACAATTAACACAAGTTTTGGCGTGCATGCACGGTTGAAAAACTACTGACTTAATATTATGTGTACAAATTTCGCATGTCACGGTCTCCTGAATATGTAAAACTTCTTCATCATTTTCTTCGATCTCTGGATCCTCATCGTTGTTGGTATATTCATTCAGTGTGTCAATAATTATGTTATTGGCTGGGCAAGAAATCGCAATAAGGAAGCCTTCTAGGGAAATCGCTTTTCTATTAAGCTCGATCACCAATTTGCTTATGTAGAAGTCCTTGTTTTTTGACCTTTTTCTCGAATGTGAAACAGCGTTGATACCTCCATCTAAAGCCTTCGTCAGTTCGGTGAATTTTTGGAACTCGTCTTGTTTTATAATTTTAAAGAACTCCCAAAACGACCCATGCTTCGGAATTAGGGTAGATAAATAGCTATTAAATCCTTCAATAGCGCTAGTGGTTCTATTGGACCGACCATATACTGAAAACCCAGATGGAGTTTCCTAGTGATAAAATTCTTAAATTAAACTGATTTTCTATGTTGTCTTAAGTGAAATTTTACCTTCTCTATCCATTGCTTTTGAAAATATGAAAAAAAGGGCTCAAATACTTGCTTTCCATTTTCTGAAATACAAAGGGGCTCGGCAAATGCTTCTAGTTTACATACAGCAAAACCTTCCACTATATCCGAGGCTTTAAGTAACGGTAAAGCCATCATTTTTTTCAGAAGTCTATTCGCCTTCTCATTGTCCCTGATCATTAAAGCAAGATCGCGGAATTTCTTAACACGTCGCCTTATAGCCTGGCAGAAATAAAACCAGCAACCAGTCATCGTTGTATTTGGAAATTCTTTTAAAACTGCATTTCTCATTGCCTTTTCATAATCAGTTGTAAAGGTTTTCGGTTTAAGTTTAAATATGTTTGCATTTATATAGCCTAGAATATGGGTATATGCTTCTGTATTCTTATTGGACATTAATACATATCCAAAAGCAAAAACCTAAGGCGAAAGGTAAATAGAAGATGAAATGTATATTTTATTTAATATTTACATGATTTCCAAGTGCAATATATATTATTAGAAGCTGCTTGTATATGCACTCCGGAACAACGTCGAATGTAGCGTCCATCATGTAATGTCGATCTTCTGGATTAAGCTTTTTCTCTATAACGTCAGTCATTGCCTCTGATACAAAAAGCGTGTATGAGTATTTATCTTCAATAACGGTTGTTTGATAAAATTTTTTATCGCTTTGGCTTTGGCACATTCCGAATTTCTCTAGCTGTTCATCGATCTTAAATACAGATATGAAGTCTTGGGCCAACTTCGGCGCTTTTGGCAGGGCACCAGCTTTTAGACGACGCAAATTTCTCTCCATACTTGCAAATGATACAAGTTTTGCATCGGCACCAGATTTTAAACACTCCTCGTTAAATGCCAATCGAACTCTGTTATTTTGCAACGTCGGGACTGACAAAGCATCTTTATTTTGTTCTTTAAATTGAACTCTGCAATTCTTTTATCTTGATTCGGATGGTTATGCTGATAATTTGCTCCTTTACTGCATAGGCCGCCATCAACGTCACGGTACATTACAGATGCCTGGCAGCCATTTTAATATCACACATACCTTTTTACAGTGGCCCCATTCTTCATGTAAGAAGTTTTAAACTTATAAAGTTGCTCCTCTACCTTGATATGCAAGAGGCAGCTATTTCGCTTAGCGCCCTGCAGAAATTCGAATTCAAGCGACATCTTTTTGGTAATAAATTCGGAGTTTTTATTGAACTGGGCGAAAAGTCCGACAAAATATGGGCGATATGTCCGAATTCAATGTGGACATAAGGCCCATATCATTTTGAAATTGAATTTCGATGCTTACTACGATTAATTTGAATATGGGCCTTTTGTCCGTGGGCGTTTTGTCATGTCACCGGCTATTGCTTGAGGCAAGAAAAGCGGTATCGTCGGTGACAATAATGGTGCGATCGGCAGATTCGAGGTGAACAGATAACCCCGCAAGAAGGATGCTAGATCACTGATAGAAAGCAGGCCCTCGTGCCAAACGCGATATGATTTGTGAGTCGATGGATCTGTTGATCCGATGGTCTGGTGTAGCCTCTTCAACCGCGCTAACTGCCAACATTCTTCCAAGAAATATTCTCTCAAATATTTTGGAGAAAGTTGGCAGTAGACTAATTGACCGGTAGGAGTCGGGTTTCGGGGGAATCGTCACGATTACCGCAGACTTTGAAGAGGACGGGAAGTATTGAAATCGTAGCCTTGCGGGACCAAAACTTCCACTTCAGGAAGGGCCTTGACTGTTTTGCCGTCAACATAGTCAATGCCCGGAGCCTTAGTGGACTTAAGTAGTCGGATCTGTAGGCAGCGAGATGGGTCGGATGGGAGAGAGTGGGCTACTTTCGGTTGAGAGCGCTGAAGCTAGACTGGAGAGGGTGAATCGTTCCCTTAAATTGTTGGTCAACTCCTCGACTATCTCTAGATCAGACCTAGCCCATAACCCTGTAGGGGCTGTCTTTAGGGGACACTTTTTTTTTTTTTTTTTTTTTTTTTTTGGTTTAAGTTTTTGGTTATATTTGGTACATTTTTTTTAATGCCTTTTTAAATTTCAGACCACCGATGGCTCCTATGAGGATCTGCGCGTCACTGGGAAAAACAAACAGAAGGTCTTGTCTGTCATCGATGGACGTCGTGCTCAAAATTGCACCATTTTGCTCAGTAAACTGAAGATGAGCGACATGGAAATATCCAAGTAAGACACAAAACCTAAATCTCTTCATGTCAGCTTCCGCTCAACCTCCCTCCCTTTCCCTCTGCTTACAGAGCCATTCTCTCCATGGACTGCAATGAGCAGTTGGCTCTGGATATGGTCGAACAGCTATTGAAATTTACACCCTCCGCCGAGGAGCGTGCTCTATTGGATGAGCACAGCGAGGATATTGAGTCATTGGCTCGCGCGGATCGCTTCCTTTACGAGATATCCAAGTGAGTGATCCCAAAACATATCCATTTGATATGGAGATTATATACCCCTTTATTCCTGCCCCAGAATACCCCACTACGAGCAGCGTTTGAAGAGTCTGCACTACAAGAAACGTTTCATGCTCACCATCAATGATCTGATACCACGCATCAGCAGCGTCATGGAGGCCTCTCGCGAGGTGGCTCGCTCGCGTCGTCTGCGTAAATTACTGGAGCTGGTTTTGGCATTGGGTAAGTTGGTTGACTCAAGGCTTTTGATGATCTTGGTCCTAATCCTTGATTTCTTAAGGCAACTACATGAATCGCGGCGCACGCGGAAATGCCTCTGGCTTCCGTTTGGCCTCGCTCAATCGCCTGGCTGACACCAAGTCCAGCGCCTCCAAGGGCACCACTCTGCTGCACTATCTGGTCCAGGTCATTGAGAAGAAGTTCAGGGATCTGCTCAAGCTCGAGGACGATATACCGCATGTGCGCGAGGCCTCGAAAGTGTCGCTGGGCGAGATGGACAAGGACATACAAATGCTGCGCACTGGCCTGGCGGATGTGGCTCGCGAAATAGAGTTCCATCGCAGCTCTGGACCAGCCCAGCAGGGTGATCGCTTTTTGCCCGTGATGCGCGAGTTCCATGCCCAGGCCTCGGTGCGTTTTGCTGAGCTGGAGGACAAGTTTCAGGATATGAAAACGCGTTTCGATCGCGCCGTACGCTTGTTTGGTGAGGATGGCTCCGTGCTGCAGCCGGATGAGTTCTTTGGCATTTTCGATTCGTTCCTCGGAGCCTTTGCCGAGGCGCGTCACGACAACGAGAGCTTCCGTCGCCGCCAGGAGGAGGAGGAGAAGCGGGCCAAGCAGGAGGCCGAGCTCAAGAAGCGCACAATTGAGCGTAAGAACAAGACGGGCCTGATGAGCAGTGTGGCCCGCAATTTGGGCCTGAAGTCGTCGGACAACGCCCAGGCCAACGGGGGACCCGACTCGCCGGCCAAGGGCGACAACAAGGGCGAGTTTGATGACCTGATATCGGCTCTGCGCACCGGCGATGTCTTTGGCGAGGACATGGCCAAGTTTAAGCGTTCGCGCAAGGCGCGTGTTCTGAATGGTAGCGGTGCCCCCGGCCAGACCTCGCCGCCGCGTCACGGCAGTCTGCAGCGCGAGGAGAGTGGACGCGAGAGGGAGCGCACAGTGAGGCGTCAGTAAACATGTAACATTTGTTTTTTTTTTGCAAGCGCGCCCAAGTATTCTTTTGTTCTTCTCTTCTTTTTTTTCCTAAATTGTAATGCAAATTTTTTTGTAACTATTTATACATATATACCTACATATATATACCTAAACATATACAATTATAATCGTAACCTAAATCTATGCAAGAGTGCAAGAAGCGTGAAACCAAATTTTTTACAAAATGTAATTTAAAATCTAACGAATTGTTATCCGGCGGCAAACGAAATTGCAATCTATATAAATCGTTTGAGCTCTATGTCGTACATACATACATACATACATACTTACCCGAAAGTGGTCCATCCCATTGGGCCAGCCATAAAATTCATGTTCGTTCTTAAGATTCAAAATATTGTTTGTTTTTTCCCTTTCTTTTTTTTTTTTTTAGCACGAAATTCAATATTCCACAATTGTACACAAAAGCGAATGCGAAATAATTAACAACAAATTACACATATATCTGAAATAAACGAAAGAAAATTCCATTGTAAATGTCAACTTTTGGTTAACTTTTGGAGTGCTCAACTCTGATTTTGAGTCACTTTTTAAATGGATTTCATTATTATTATTATTGATATTTAAGTATCCAGGACAGAACCAGCTCATTCAAAGCTAGCAATAAAGCCACTTGGGGGGAAAACTTCTTCCAGAACAAAGATGTTGGATTAGGAGCTAAGTGGAAGCTGTACCAGGCCGTCAGCAGATCGGTTCAAAATGACAGTCTGTCAAATTTGTTCATCAAGAAAATATTCACTGTGAATTATTGCATTCAACTAAAAACCGGAATTACTCCTGCTCACTTTTTCAGGCTTGATCTTCGATATATGCAAAGAACTATATCAAAAATGCTGCTAAGGAAAGGATAGAATAGAATGGAATAGAATATCAATTTCAATTTGGACTGGAACTTACCGTTGACTAGAATGGAATGGCAGAACAAAACATAGATGGAAACTCACGAACACCAAACTATGTGGAGCAGAGCTATGAGTAGCGCTCATAGGTTCTACCATGGCCTAGAACCGAGCTACAATTCAAGATAATGTGGATTTTTTTAAGAAAGATGTGTTCTTATAATGTTAAACAAACATTTGCGAAACTCTGCTATGGAGGATCATCTCCTTGCGGAGCTTAAAGGCAAAAAGAAATTAATTACAACATTTGGAAAAGCAAAAGCAACACGTTCAGAAAAACAGCAGAATTCTAGGCTGAATCGTGGTCTCGTCCCATTGCAAATTGGAGTCCCCAACTCATTATTTGGCGATATCAAGGTTTATAAGGAAGTATGTGTGGTCGTTTAAATGTAAATACAAAAAGTCCGCTGATGATAAGAAGTGGTCATCTTTGAAACAGCGATCGTTGTACGGACATACCAATTGCTATGCCAAAATTTGTTGTAATTAATCTCTGTTGATTTGTGTTGATTACATTGAATTGTAACTCTCCACCGACCTCAAGCCAACCAAATGCAAAACTTTGACAAAAAACAGTTCGCTAAAACCCATATAAGAAACGTGCTTATGCATTATGAAAGAATTCTTCTCTTCTGGGAAGAGAAATCGCCAGTAACACCGCTCTCAGGCTACGAGAAAGTGGTACCTGGAAAGATAATAACTCTGGCCCCTCGTCTATACTACTGTCACCATTACCGAGTCGACTAGACTGGAACTCAATGCCTCACTCCAAATCGAATGCCATTAATTTCTACACTGATGGCTTCAAACTGGACGGACAGGTGAAGGAGGAGTATTCAGTCCAGAGCTTGGGACTACCTGATCATTGTAGTGTTTGTTGCCAGCGAGGAAGCTATCAACCATTTGCAAAACCTCGCAATACTATATTTAATAAGGCAACGAGATGGCCGATCACCTCGCTAGACTTGGCATAGGGGCTGAAGCCCCCCCCCTTAGAGCCCAAATATCTTAATTCACCCAATATATGCAAAGAGCAAAATAAGTAATTATGAATTTTAGAAAAAGATGCAAATACTTAGATTGTTTTAAAAAGGCATCAGCAGTAAAGATTTCAAAATATCGATATCTAATACTTGTAGAATATATTTTTGGTGAGTATTTTTGTTAATTTCGGCCACAAAAAGGGAGGTTTTCTGAAGGCATTCTCTTGGATAGTTAGGTGGCTGCAAAGCTATTTTCAAGGGAATCTTTTTATTTGTTTATAACTTCAAAAATTCATAACTTTTAAACTATAAAAGTCTCCATCTTTTTGAAAACACCAAAATTTAAGTTATGTTTAGAAGATTTGATTGTATATCCTCAGAAGCTATAACATGGTGGTTAACACTGAGAAAAAATTATATGTAATTTTTAGCAACATTTACTTAATATTATTAAATAATTTAAAAATCTATAAAATTATAATTTGAGTAGATACAGTAAAAATCTTTCCATCGATATCAACTTGAGACGTATCCGATAAACAAATCCTGAAATATCACGTTTTTAAAAATCCCTTTTTTCCATATTTTCGATTTGGACGATTTTTGAAATTGTTTATAAAATTAACAAAAAAATTTTGTGCAAAACCGCAAATTACGTTTTGGTGGGCATGTCGAGATCTAATTTCGGATTTTTTTTTATTGAAATGAAAAATAAACAATTTTTTAGCTGTTCGGTTTATAAAAGAATGACCCATATCCAAGGGAATCAATATTTCGACAACCCTAATCAGCAGTGAAAAGTATTTACATACAAACACCGTTGGAATATGGGTTTAAATATTACGAACGATAGTTGAAAATTCGGTGGAATATTTAATAATTTGATTAACCATTAACCACTGTTCCTTACGTGGCAACAGTTTGCAGGAAGATTCATTCGAATCGATTCCTATCAGCTCTTCACCTTGCGTCACTGAACTAAGTCGAAGTTGTCGCGTGTGCACATTCGCCGAGTTGCTTTTTTACCTTAGTGGAGAATTAGAAAAGTTTAAGAATGATAGAGACAGTGAGACATCATCAAAAGCGGCACATCTCATAAGTGCGATTGGAAAAACGGACTTTCTGATCTGTAAGCATGTTTTTACTGCCTGCAATTTTGACACTCAATAGGACTCTTCAGACTCCAGAACTTCAGATATCATCAGCCTGTGCTCACGTCGCCCATGTGATTAAATTGTAACTTGAAACAAGAAATAAATAATCATCTTTTGGATTTGAAAAAATCAAATTTCTTTTTAAAAAAACAAAATTGAGTCAATTGAAAAATCAACAGCTTACTCACGAGTATACTACGCTTTTTTACCCCCCATGTTAAATATTTTTATGCAACATACTACTTAGAATGAAGCATCTAAAAAAAAATTAGTAAATATTTACAAAATACTATTTAGTATACGACCGTTCTAAACAACAATTTTGTAAAAAATGTCATCGATGGGCCGGGAACTATAAAGAATTATTATAAAACAATGTCGACGGGGTCATCCACGGGTTCCTTTATAATGAAGTTTTTAAATTTGCAGTTTTGGCAGGATTCTATTCGTCAATTTTAAAAAAATAAGAAAAAATTACATCTTAACCACAAAGGTTAAGTGCAATAGCATTTCCAAATTTATAAAACTAACCAAAATAATTTACGTATATGGTCTTAGTGACGTGTGCAACGATTTTTTACTTAAAATATGTTTTACTTGAAGGAAAAGATGATGAAAAATTAGTTATCAAATGAAACAGAATTCGCTAAAATTTCGTTTTTATCTCTCTTTACCGACAGACGATTTAAAATTAAGGTCGTATTGTTCCAAATTCATGCTAAAATTTGAGTTTTGATTGAAATTTTTTATACGGGCTTTATGTCCGTGGGCAACATTTTCTGTAGGTAAAATAAATTTGAAAAATTGTTATGTTCACGATGTTCGAATTTGTCTCACTCACGAAACATGCACGGCCTTAACTCAAGATTTGCTAAGATTGTTCTTCGGTTAGATTAAAATGGGCAGACTTCCGATTTTGCACAAACTTTTCTTCTTTCCAACTGCTTTAAGGGTACTGTATACCTTCAGGTGTCATTTTTTAAAGGTTTACCAAAAATTAGATTACTCAAAAACTATAAGTGGTATTAAGAAGCGGATTTTTTAATTGGATAGGTAATCGGTTAAACTAAATTTAGTAATTTTTGTTGTTGTTGTTGTATTTCTGTTCAAAGTTAACCAAAAATTTAAAACATAGGCCCATGGTTGCAAAAATTTTTTGAGAACGGATGATCTGAATTTAAAACTGAAGACGGGGTTTTGTTAAGAATTGATGTAATTCTGGTGTGAACTAGGATATTTTAGATCGGTCAATAATCGGCGGAATTATGGGGTTTCAAAGTCAAAATTTCGAATATCGACTATTTTTTCCCACTGTATTGATCCTAGCTCCGTTATTTGTTGACCGATCAAAAATATCCTAGTTCACATCAGAATGGTGGTTATTAGGAGCAATTTAAGGGAAAGAATTTGAAAATCGGTCAACAGGTACTCTTTAAATCTTTGCAACCAATTTGGCAAAAGTGGTTCCGAGATAATCGCATTTAAAGATTCGCCATCTGTTTTCGATGAAATAAAAATCGTTTTTAATAAATGTATAAGTCGGATTTGGTGCATTTGGGTGTTAACTTTCACCGAAAAAAAGATTATCAAAATCGGTTAAGCAGTTCTCCAGAAATTTGAGTCAAAGTGCGTCAAGACATGGTAAAAATAAAATCTCAAAAAAATTTCCAAGTAAAATTTTTGTTTTCAAAAATTTTTTTTCCATAATATCGAACATTTTATAAATATTTATAAAGTTTTTGACCAAAATAGGGAAAAAAATACGAATTTCTAAAAATACGAGGATCGATAAAAACAATTTTCAAATAAAAGGGTCGGAAAAAATAATGGTTTTTGTTTATATCTTTAAAACTGAGTTTCGGATCAGCTTGAAAGTTTTGCAGGATGTTTCTAAGATCCTAATAGAACGTTTAAGCAAATAAAAAAAAATAAAAAAAAAATTTTTCTGAAGGTATACAGTACCCTTAAACCCTTACCATCATTATAGTTCATTTTTCTTGCAGCGAAATAAATAAAAACTGAATATCTATGTTTCATTTCTTCTCTTTGTTGCCAGCCATTTTGTAAATTGTTAAGATGCATATGATGAAGCAACACAATGAGGACTGGAATCTGCATTTTCAAAAATGATCTTTTGAAAATTTGGTTCAGTGAGGAAGCCATTTTAGTTTTGGTTTGGTGTTCGGCTCATATGCATATCCATGATTAGTACAAAACCTTTAAAGCACAGCGCTGAAATTTGCTCAACACTTCATTTCATTCTTGGACAATGGTCAAATTATGAAGAATTCTACGCCCACGGACCACTTTATCTAACGGTATGACGATCCTGCAGTTTTAATTCAGTCACAGCTTCGATTGTTTCTGGCACATCAACCGTTTTTAAGTTGAACCAAAACGTTTGGCATCCCAGGTTGCTTTAATGAAAACGTAAAATGAAAAAGGGGAAATCAAAATTTAATGTAGCAACTTTAAACCCACGGCGCCAGCACTAAACCTAAGAATTTCCAAGTTTTGTTTTTCATTATGTTAACTAGAAAATATTACGAATTTTTTGCGCATTGAGGAACAGAACATTTCCAAAAAAATTTTTTTTCATATAAAGGACGTTCAGTCTAATGTACATATATACCATGCGGTACCCTTGTTGAGCCCTCACATCGCCGACGAGACAGAGCCGGAATCTAGCGTCAAGAATGCCTACCCTTTCATTAGCTTGGTTAACTGCAGCTATTTGTTGTATGTTACAATAATTACACAGTGCTACAGTGCGAAATAACCTGGGTATTGGCACAGCGTACGCTGTAGAGCAGGTTGCGTATAGCACTTCCTCATACTTGGTTTTCCTCGGGGACCCCCAAAATCTGAAGTTATGGCCCAAAAACCGCTTTTTGCTATTTTACCACAAATAAATAGATATAACTCGCGAATGGACCGTCTGATTGTTCATATCCTTATCGAGTCCGATAGTGACGAGAGAAATCTAGTACATTATAATGGATGGTTTGACTAATTTAACGCGATGGCTGAGAAATGCGGCTTACAGATCTGGCATTTTCAACTTTTTTTGAGAAATTTGTACTTTGACCATCACTGGTTTAACTATTTTATTCCATGCGATTTTTCCTTAAAGTTTGTAATGCCCATTGTAAAAGCCCATTTAATTCTCTTTCGAACGGTTGTTGTCCCAATGAATTTGGATATCGTTTGACGAAGTTATGCGCGATTTTTTGAGTACACATCGACAATCTAGTATTTTTTTTTTAGTGTGCTAACATATTTATGTTTGCTTTCCCATAATTGCCCCTAAAAGTAAACTCAGTTTTGTTTGCCGCCAGATTCAAATAATATTTTAAAGTACTTAAAATGCTAATATATATAAACTTCCATGTTTAAAAAACTTTTTTGCAAATATTAACGGTCTCGGAATACTGTTATATAGCATAAAGATAAATTGAGCTACGTATAGTAAGTAGAGGTGGGTTGTAAGTGGTTGTTGATATTTGTCAATGAGCTGAAATTGGCATATAATATAAAAGAGCCGTGCACAGCAAGAATCGTATACAGGTAGGCACGGTTAAGGCTTGTGAAAAGCAGTTTGCTTTCATGGCGCAAGCCTTGGCCACGCCTGGACATTAGACTGGCCCTTATATTAACTTTTTTTTTTTGATTTCAAAATACCGGGCGGAAAAGGGTTCGTTTTGGTCCCAATAGATATGAAAAAAACGTTTGGCAGCGATCGGACTTCATTTAGTGGACGCGCGTTCGCCCTCAAAATCGAAAATTTGAAATGTATGGGAAATGAGGGGGATGAGATTCGAATTTAATTTCTAAAAACTCCAAAAAAATGTTTATGTGTAAATATCATAGCAACATTTTAAATATAAATGTGTCTTATTTTGAGAGTCAGCCTGGCCAGAATCATATCAAAATGGTCAATTTTTCAAATTTTTTTGTTTATTTTTTTCGAAGAATTTTTAATACATATGAGATTTTGATTTTTGCTTTTGCCCGGGCGGCAAAACTATCGTTTTGGTCCCAAAAGATATAATAAAAAGTTTGGCTGCGATCGGACTATATTTAGTGGACGCGCTCTCGCCTTAAAAACCAAAAATTTTAAATATGCTACCAATATATAGGATGAGATAGGGATTAAATGTGCAAAATTTGAAAAAAAAATTTTTTGTGATTTTGCTCTTTAAATCCTTTAAGGGGAATACCATAGCAACATTTTACATATTTTTGTTGGATATTTCGAGCGTAAACTTGGTCAGAATCATATCAAATCGGCCAATTTTTCAAAAAAAAAATTTTTTCTGAGATTAATTTTGGATTTAATCTGTAAAATTTAAAAAATTTTTTTTATGTGTTATTTCTTTTTATATACTTTAAGCGAAATATCATAGCAACATTTTGAATATTAAAGTTAGATATACATTAGGACATGTTCCATAATCGACGAACACATTCTAATTGTACTTTTTTTACAGGCACATCTATACTGGGTAGGACCCGTTGGCGAAAAATTCCTAAAAAAAAAAAACATAATTAAGTTATTATCTGTGTAAAAAGCTTCAGAACACGTTGCAAATAAAGTTAAAAAAAAAAACTGAAAAAAGCTACATAAACGGTTTAATAAAGATGAACATTGTTGACGCAGATGGCGTGATTAGTTTTAAGTAGTTGTAGTTATTTATTAGTAGTTGGCTATTCATTCCATACATTTTTGGAACTGTTAACATGCCTAAATATAAAATAAAATAATTGATTTGGGTACTTGCACTGGTTCAGTTGGTCCGAAACGATGGTTAAGGGCCCCTAAGTTTAAGTAAAATGAAAAGAAAAACTGATCCTAATCCATTTACCGCTCATTGCTAATAAATTAACTCAAATATTGAAATCAAAACAAAACTAAGGGCAGCATTGAATATTAAAGAAAAATTTTCAGAAAGAAATGGAAATGCAAAAGTAAGGTATGAAATCAATTCTTCAACGAAATCAATTCAAACATAGAAATTAAATCAAGGTCTGCAAAATAAATAATTTAAAGAAAGAAAATAAAGAGAGCTCCGAGATGTTGACGCTAAGGACAACAGAAATCAAATGATACAACGTCAGTCAACTCAAGGGGACATCAAACTATGTAGTTGGCGAAGCCTACTATGTTTGACCATATTCTCTCATAGTTAAAGGGTCTAGCCCGATAAGGGAAGGGCTGCGGCCTAAAGTCTGGGATTGTGAAATTTCGTTTATAATTGGATAAATAACTTCAAACCAAACTGATCTGGCCCAATGTTGGGTCATTTTGGTGCCATATCCTTGAGATAGCGCCAAAAATGCTTTTTTTTTATAAGCTTTTCTTTAAATAGAAATATCTCGGGAACCAGAGTACCTAGAGACATGAAATAAACTGCCAGTGAAAGAGAATTGATCAAAGTTTCGAAAATTGGAAAATTTTTGACATACACTGAAAACATTTTATGCTATAATTAAAAGAAAACTTGAATGTGATGGTTTTGGCAGTTCGCGTTGGACCGCCACCTTAAAACTTTTCCTGGTATTTCCCCCAACCTTAGAGCCAATTATCAAAAAGTTTGAAAAAAATCGAAGATACGCTCAGCGCTTAAATAATACATATATTATATGTATAAATCGGATTTGGTGCATTTGGGTGTTAACTTTCACCGAAAAAAAAGATTATCAAAATCGGTTAAGCGGTTCTCCAGAAATTTGAGTCAAAGTGCGTCAAGACATGGTAAAAAATAAAATCTGCAAAAATTTCCAAGTAAAATTTTTTTTTTCAAAAATTTTTTTTTCCATAATATTGAACATTTTATAAATATTTATAAAGTTTTTGACCAAAAAAGATGAAAAAATACGAGGGTCGATAAAAACAATTTTCATACAAAAGGGTCGGAAAAAATAATTGTTTTTGTTTATATCTTTAAAACGGAGTTTCGATTCAGCTTGAAAGTTTTGCAGGATGTTTCTAAGATCCTAATAGAACGTTTAAGCATATAAAAAAAAAATCGAAAAAAAAATTTTCTGAAGGTATACAGTACCCTTAAGAGTTTCTTTGAAAGCTGAAAGAAAAATATCAAAATAGATTCTCTAATTTCTTGAACAAATTTGTATATATTTTCAATTAAAATTATAAATTTTGTTAAAACTTTGTTTTTGGGTTTTGGTTTTTTTTTGATCAGAACAAACTTCCCCTGATCCAGTTCTGCGAATAAAATTTGTAAAAAGAAACGTATCAAAAAAAAAAAAAACACAAAAGAAAGTGCATAAAATAAACTAATGTCCCGATAGCTTAGTTATCTCTGCTCTCTCTCGCCACGCTGTCAGCATTCTGCTCGTCCTCGTCATTCTCCAGCCATTTGCCTATCGCTAGCCTGTGCTCCACATCGGCCGTGCTCAGTCGCTGCTCGAACTCGTTGTAGGTGATCCACTGCCGCGAGCCAAAGCCAAAGGCCTGCTCCTCCAGCAACTCCAGCTCGGTCTCCACCTCCGGTATGAGCACATGCGGTTTGGCCGGGCTGTTTAGAAAACAGCGCATGGCTTTGCGGAAGTCGGAGCGTTGTATGCAGCCACGTCCACGCGTGTCAAACATCTGGGACAGCAGGCGCAGCTTCTGGGCGCGTCCGTCGCGGCGCTGTGGTATCAACTGGGCGAATTGCGGCACCATGAAGTTGGCACACGTGCCCACAAACCGGCCAAAGTCCATACGTTCGCTGGTATTGCGGCTGGGGAAGAAGCCGTCCACTATTTGCCGATGCAAGGGGTTCAGGGCCAATTGGGGTATGCGCAACAGATCGGTGGGTGTTAGATAGCCACGCTGGTGCCGGTCCAGGGCACGAAAACGTTGATGCAGCTGCTCCAGCTGTTCGCTGGACATGCCGGTGGCCTCCTGGTGAATGGCCAGCTGGTCGGGGCTCAGCTGGCGACTGGCTCTCAGGCCCATGCTGTGGCTGATCCTGGTCAGGTAATCGATACCTGGTTCTGTTTTTGCGAGAGTGAGAGCCAGAGAAGTGAATAGATCCAGAAGAAAATTGCAGCAGCAATTCCAAGGCCTACTTCAGTGTTGCCTACTTTCGGGTGCCAGGCAGTTAGCCGTGACACGAACCCAACTGTATTTGACAGTATTTTATTATCGGTGCGTTCCATTTCTTTGGCAGCGGCCTTGAAATGTGAAAGCAACCATAAATAATTATGAAATAAAGCTTTGTGTCATTTTCATTTGTTGACTTTTTGCAAAATGGCGCATAAATCACAATCGCTGCCCAAGGAACGTAGAGAGACTTCCGCGCAGTGTCTGCTGACGTATGTTTTCCTTCGCACCGCTCACACACCAGACGCCACCGCCACCGCCATGCGTGCGCCTCCCAAAACCAACTGCGTGGGTCTTTGGCCAGCTGCCAGTGTTGTCTCCAACATTAATTGGCCCGCTCTTCTCGTTGCGTGCCACGATGTGTGTGTCCACCATTTGCAAGGTTGACAGGGCAAGGTGAAATCAAAAGCAACGACAACAACCGCAACGACAACAACACTAATACGCAAATAATAAATAATAATAATTATGGGACCAATTTGGCAAGCATCTAGCCTGGGATAACAGTCCATAGACAGCTTTGGAAAAACCATGAGGACAAACAACTGATCAAAATTAGTCAAACCTGAAACCAATTTGTATACTGTAAAATGTTTATATGGAAACCCCAAGAAACCAAAAGAAATCGGTTTTTATCGTTCAACAACGTCGTTTTCGTAAACCAAAACCTAAGAATCGTGGTGTAGATTGGGGTTGTTGTTCGGCCGTCTTCCCTGCCTGCAGTCAAAACATAATTTTGGCTCAGTTTTCCTCCTACGCGTTTCGGCAATCGTCATTTGAAGATGATATATCAACTTTTATCGTTTGGACGTGTCATAGTAGTGATGGGAAAACCATCGATAGCACTATCGATGTCCAAATTCACAACCCTTGATGTATCGGAGCAGAAAACTGCGAAGGTGGGTGGATGTTCCAATCAATTGGAGCCCTGAACATTATGTTGAATCCGATCGAATGGAAAACAACACGAATTGGTAACAAAAGCAAGAACTAAAAAAAATCAAAAAATGATATTTGGTGTTAACACCGGCTTGGCTTACTGCCGTCAGCCGAAACCTGGACGAAACGAAAGACTGTCCCTTTTCCAATAAATTTGACGCATAAAGTGCAGCGTATCTTCTCTTTCTCTCATTTTGCATAATGAACACTCTTCCGAGCGATCGGTTTTGTGGGGGAAGTATTCTAAACTCAAGAGCTATACTCTTGCCGAAATTCCGTTTATGCGTATATCATCGTTGAAGTATTTTTATACTCGTTACTCGTAGAGTAAAAAGGGTATACTAATGTCGTGCAAATGTATGTAACAGGCAGAAGGAATCATTTCCGACCATATAAAGTATATATATTCTTGATCAGCATCAACAGCCGAGTCGATATAGACAAGTCCGTCTGTATGAACACCTAGATCTCAGAGATGGTAAGAGATAGAGCTTTGACATGTATGGGACAAATGTTTCTTTTATCTGCACGCAGATCAAGTTTATTTCAAATTTTGGCCACGCCCCCTCCCGCCCCCGCAATTTGGAAAAAACGTTATATCTCCTACAGTTTTGAAGATAGACGGTTTGTACCTTCTAGAGATAGTTAGTAATTAGCAAAATGAATCAATTTGCCGAAGAAATGACAAAGATCTGATGAACGGTTCTCAAGTTATGAGCAAAAAAGTGAACCAAGCACCCAACCCTCTCCCACCCTAAAAAATGTTGCATACTTTTTGGATGGTCACCCTAGGGAACGCAGGAACACTGTTAAGCATGTTTTCTCATGAGTAACGGGTATATCGAAGTCGGTTAGAGCCGACTTTAACTTACGCTCTCGTTTCGCTCCAATGTTGTATTCTAATGCTTTATAGGTATCGCGTGTCTCGCTTTGCCTCGCCCTGCGCTACGCATTGTCTCGAGAAAATCTTTTCACTACAAAAGTGTGTTATAGCTCAATGCGCTAACACGCTACTTCTTACGTTGTTCGTTAAGAGCAGAGGGTATGGGGTTCAATTGCCAGTTAAGTCCGAATAAACTTTTCTGTGTTTTTCTCAAAGACTTGAAGAGACCAAGTCGGATGGAGTAGATCAAGTTGATACATGATCTTTAAAGTTGTTTGCTTATTGACAAACCCATTGTTTACAAGAGTAGTAAATTCAAGTAGATTCGTAGAGATGGAGCGATTCTTCATGAAACCATGTTGAGATATAGATATTACCGAACAACAATAATGTCGTAGTTGGGAAGTCAGGATCTTTTCAAGAAGCTTAGGAATGTCCGATAGTTTCAATACACACCTGTAGTTCGAAATGATTGACTTTGGCCCCTTTTTATGGATAGGAATAATATAGGATTCCTTCCAAAGACTAGGGAAATCTCCCTGTTGAAGAGATATGTTAAATAGTTTACAAAGCGGCACACAGCGACACAGCGCAACTTTGTCAGGACCGGGACTGAAAGAGGTCTTGATTGATATGGAGAGAAGTGGTGCTCGGTATTTCTGGATACCACCGAATTGGAAACAAAAACAAGATCAAGGAGTCTGTGCAAAACTAACTAATGGAGTTAAGCTGCACAGTATGGAGTGTGATAGCACATTATGGATCGCGATGTTGCTTCAAAGACTTTAATCTTTGCGCTGCTTTTTACATTCTTTTTTGCTATGAAGGAACTCCATGTGCTGTTGAAAGCTAGTCTGGCATCTTTGAGTGAAACTCATTGATGGAGTCAATAGCACACCCAGATATCTGTACTAAAATTTTGCTCAGGATACCGTTGCGATTAGCCCATGACGTTATCCTTTCTATGCTGTTTAAAAATAATATTCCTCTATAGTTGGCGGCGCTGCTTGGGCCACCTTTTTATACCCTTGGAGAGGGTATATTAAAATTGTCTGAATGTTATTTTATCTTTCAACAACCCGATGCATTCCATCAGATTGCAAGATGACTTAAACTCCTTGCAGTCCTGGTGTCTGATCAATCAATTATTGGCAATGAACCCTTGCAACAAATATCTACTGTCGTTGATCTTGGAATTCTTTTTGATCCTTTCTTATTGTTGATAGAGCAAATGGTGTACTCGGATTCATTAAACGTTGGTCGAAAGAGTTCAAAGCTTTTATACCTGTACCTGAATACTGCTCGTCCGTCTGGTGTCCGCAATAGAAAAAGCATCGTATTGAAACTGTTTAGAAGCAATTCTAGCAATTCTAGGGATCCTAACTTTCGTACTCCAACAGACTCTTGCTTATTGAATTTCCTTCGTTGGTCAACTGTAGAACAGTATTAGGTGTTTCTTTTCTTCAAAAACTAATTATCGGTTATGTAGATTCTTCTGAGCTTTTAAGACGCCTTTACTTCTCCAGAAACTATTTTCCTTTAATATTGCCTAGATGCATAACTGATTATGCCAAGCACAATCGATTTCTAGTCTTATGTCAAAATTATAATGATCTCTATCACCTGCTCTCAACAGATCTAAACACGTCTCTCTATAATTATCTTAGGGGAAATCTCTGAAATCTCTGAATACTCCTGGCTGTGCCGGACTGGCTAAAAAATCTTCCCCCACCTGGTCAGAGATTTCTGGTTATTTAGTTTTAAGTTTATTTCATAAATTTTTTATTTCTTAATTAGTTTTAGATTTTTCTTTAAGTGCTTTTTATTCAGATTCTATTATAGTGAATTCCTTGGAGGGGTTCCAATTACTCTCATTTCATGTAACTGTAATAGGATTTGAATTAAATAAAAGTAAAGTAATAATTGTTCGGTGTAGTGCCCGAGTCACCAGGCAAAATCTGACTGATTCTTTATTTTATTATTCAAAAGTCTTAGAGCTAAAACGTATAAAGTTGTGTTGTGCTTATGCACATATATACGTGTATATAAGTGGCTCCACGAGCTGCCATACGTATGTATGTGCATGACACATAAACAAAAGGGATTCGAATTACTCTTACAGTGGCAATGCTAAATGCATGATCAGCATAAGGCTGTGTGCTCTTATTTGGTATGTGTAATTGGTCAAGGTGTAATTGGAATATGTACAGTGGTCACTGCCTATGATATACATATACTACACCTCCCCTTTTAGAAGAATAAATTTATATATGGTAAATTTATTTCTGTTAAATTTTTTTTTTTTTTTTTTTTTTTGAAATATTCCATTTATATTTTTATTTTTTACTTTGGGTTTATTTTTAACCTATCTTTGTGTACAACTATTGTTTTTTTCTTGTCTGCTAATATATAATTATTTCTTTCGTCTATACCGATTACTTTATAAGGTCCTTTATAACTACTGTCTAACTTATGACCTGTTTCGTTTTTTACTAATACTAAGTCTCCAATGTGTATGGGAATTATATTTATATTCTTATCAAAGTTAATTTTTTGTTTTTCTTTAGCTCTATTTACTAACTCATTAGTTCTTTTAAGGGCTACTTGTAATCTATACTTAACTTCTCTATCGTATGCCTCATGATTGTACAGAGGACTTATTGTAGAATTCTCTAAAAAGTCATATTTGGGTGGTTTTTTGGCAAAAATAAGTTCGAAAGGGCAATAGCCATGAACTGTAGATGGTGTTGTATTGTAGCAATAAGTGAAAAATTTTAACCAATCGTCCCAGTCATCTTTTTCTAATGAAATATATGATCGTACATATTCATTGAATGTTCTATGAGTGCGTTCGACTGCACCAAGTGTTTGATGATGGTGGGGTGTTGAAGTTTGATGGTTTATTTTTAACAACTTGCATAGTTCAGTGAAAATGCTGTTCTTATATTCTGTACCCATGTCCGTTATGAGCGTCCTCATTGGTCCATAGGTCAAAATAAAGTTGTCGAATATTGCTTGAGCTACTACTTTTGCGTGTTTGCTTTTTATTGGTATTGAAATTAGATATTTTGTCAAATCGCAAAGGATTGTGACTGCGTATTCATTTCCGTTTTCTGATTTTGGTAGGGGTCCAATTGTGTCTATTTGGACTATGTCAAAGGCTTTGATAGGTGTTTCTGTAATAATCATTGGTTCTTTATTGTGTATTGTAGTTTTATTTTTATTACATTTTGCGCATTTCTTTATATGCTCTTTTATGTCATTAGCCATATTATTCCAACGATACTTCTGTTTTATTTTATTTGTTGTACGATTGATTCCATTAATAGGATCATCGTGATATTGTTTTATTATTTTTTCAATTATTTTTCGATCTGATACATATTCGGTTTTTGGCGTTAACGCGATTTTTATGTCATTAAGGCATTTATTTCCCATATCTTTAAAATCTTCCACCCGGGTGTTATAAAATATATTGTCTCCTAAGGACAATTGCAAATTAGTGATTCCTAGATTACCGGCTTCTCGTTCGAGCCTCGAAAATAATTGACCTAAGTCGATTTTCTCGGAAGTAATCAAGTCATTCACATTAATATAGCTACAAATTCTTTTTCCCTTTTTGAATAAAATATTCGGGGGATTGAAAATGAGCTCGACATGTCGTTTTACCTCATATTTATATAGCGCTTCATATACTTTGGGAACCTTAAGACTTTTTTGGTCATTGTTTGTTTCGTTAATGATTTTGGACTTATTCGCGCTTGAGCGAGTAGTCATTCTCATAATTTGACAAGCATTGCTTGTGAGATTTTTCAAATCAGTTATTTCAATGCGGGATAGAGCATCCGCAGCATAATTTTCTTTTCCGGCAATGTACTCCACCACGAAGTCATATTCTTCTAGATCAAGTCTCATACGTGTCAGTTTAGATGAAGGGTTCTTCATTGAGAACAAATATGTCAGGGGTCGGTGATCGGTTTTTACTAAAAACTTTTTGCCGTATAGGTATGGTCTGAAATACGTAACTGCCCATTACCCCGACCTCCTTGACCATTTTGATGGTTGGGGTGGTTTCGATGGCATCATCCATAGTGTTGAATGTGCCGTTCCTTTTAATTTTGTTTTTATGAATGATACTGCCGTAGCATCATGCGTATCTTTTATAGTGTTATCTAGTTGTAAAGCGTCTTGGAAGCTTTGTAAGTTTTCTGCCTTACCGTCAAACTCGGGAATAAGTTTGGTGGCAGTGTTTAAAATTTCAATGACTGTTTGAGGCATTGTGTCGTACTCTACTTGTTCCATTAAAGTTTTTTCTTCCTCTACCTCTGATACGGGCAGTGGCATAAATGTGGCTGGTTTGTTAAAGTGATTTGGTATAATTACACCTAGTAGGTGTTTTTCCGTGACTACTATTAATCTTTCTTTTAAACGTCTACAAATGTCAGTAGCTTGGCATGTTTCAATATTACCTAATCTTGGCTGACTTCTATAGACTATTTCTCTTACTCTGTTGAAACTATCTATTAATATAGACGTATGTTTATTTACTGTTGATGGAGAAATAGATACATTTTTATTTAGACATTTATATGATTTGTCAAAGTTGTCTTTTATTTCTAAGATATTTTTCAAAACTACGGTCCAGTCCATAGCAACTTATACTGACTGTACGTTACCGAGTGATATGGCTCTTGCCATATATTTCTTTTGAGCTGTTTCTTATGTGTGGAGTAAATCTTTAGTGATAGGTGAAGTACCAATATTAATGTTATAATTAATAACATTATTTGGTTTATTCCAAAATTGCTCTCAACTACTTCTACTTCATTCACTACGTTTGCTGACGCATTCTCTAACTTTGATTGTTTTTTGCCCATTTTAGTGGCGAAAATATAAAAAATAAAAATATATGGAATATTGTGTCGAAAAGTTAAATTCTCAAAGGATAGATTTTTGTCATTTATAAAAATGTTTGTGTCGGTTTTTACATAAGTCTACCTGTGTTTTTTGGCTTAGGCTATTATGCCACTGGCGCCGCTAATAACCGTTGCCGAGAAGGTCCGGCAATAGTTTTACAAATTGTTCATTACATTTCATTTTTTTAATTATAGTTATGCAATCAAATATTACAATTATTTAATTTATTTAATTCATAAAAGTTGGCGCACTCTGTTGCGCTGTTGGTCATCGGGTTGTTTTCGATCTTCTGTAACCGACATCAATGTGCGTTTCCTTCGCTGGTGCAGGGGGCGGCTTTTATGCCTCCCGCACAATTTAGATTTTCTCTCGTTCTTGTGGCCGGTGCTGGTCACAGGCTTTTTGTAGTTTCGATCTAGACAGGTCGGTCAACCGGTGCCTTGCTTGGCTACCGTTTCCTCCTTCGCCGCTGCCCACAGCCTGGTCACGGCTGTGGTGATTAATTGCAATTTTTGCTTACGTGTTGCTGCTGCTGCTCACTGCTGCTGCTAGTTGATTGTTCTTTTTGGTTTGGCCGATTGGTTTTTGCGTCTTGTTTAATCTTTCGTATTTCTTCTGTTAGTTTGTCCACTTCTTTTGTCATTGCAACAGCCTCGTCCCAGGCTGGTGGTGGTTTTGAAACATATAGAATGTGTTTCAAGTATGCGATGCGTTTTTTTTTTTTATACTGTCGGCCACCTCGGTATTCCTCTGTAGTATTCATCCATCGGAGGAAGTACCGAGGCTGGCAGGATCGCCATGTAATAGGATTTGAATTAAATAAAAGTAAAGTAATAATTGTTCGGTGTAGTGCCCGAGTCACCAGGCAAAATCTGACTGATTCTTTATTTTATTATTCAAAAGTCTTAGAGCTAAAACATATAAAGTTGTGTTGTGCTTATGCACATATATACGTGTATATAAGTGGCTCCACGAGCTGCCATACGTATGTATGTGCATGACACATAAACAAAAGGGATTCGAATTACTCTTACAGTGGCAATGCTAAATGCATGATCAGCATAAGGCTGTGTGCTCTTATTTGGTATGTGTAATTGGTCAAGGTGTAATTGGAATATGTACAGCCTATGGTATATCTACATAACATCTTTGACAACCTGCTAACAAGGTCTAAAATCGAGCCCATTTAAATGCATTAAAAGACTTTGTGCTTCTCCCAACTGCAATCTGCATAAAGCATTTTCATTCGCACTCCTGACTCATCTCGGTTAATGGGGGGAATTAGGGGGAGTGTGGGCAGTGCTTAGTCTATCCCATATGGTGGCAACGGGCCGCAAAATTGTTGAACAAACACAAAACATTAATTGCAATTTGTACACGTTAAGAAAAGGAATTCTTCCCAAAAAAACAAAAAATGTATATATCTCTGTTGTTGTGGCCAATTTATCGTTGCATTTGCCAACTGGTCGGTGAAATTTTGTGCTCGCTTTGATCTTGACGCATTTTTGACACTTTGCTAGCCATTTCGACGATGTTGCTTTAGCGGGATTTTCTTTTCTTTTAATGCCGGCGGCGACGTATTTTTCATTTTTCATGAGGAACACACATTTCGACGCATTACTCAGCCAGTCGAGCAGTCGGAGCAGTCGGAGCAGCCGAGAAGCCGAGCAGCAGTGCAACAGCACAAGATGTTATACTTTTTATTTTTAGTCAGAAACGAATCGCGCGATTCTATATGCAAGCCCATTTGTAATGCTTCTGGGCACTAAACGAAGCGCAAAGGATGGTCAAATGTGTCGGAGTGAGCCTGTCAATTAAGAAACCCAACGTGGGTATCCTGTGGATGGAGGGGATGAATGGAAATGACCTTTGTTGATTGTTTTTTAAATGGATTTGAATGGGTTTTGATTGAGAAATAAGATCCTCAAACTTTTACCACACAGAAAAAAAAAGATCCCCGTAGAATGGATATTCGAAATATCCACTTAAGATCAATTTTTTTAAATATCCTTTTCACATTTTTCAGCTCCTATGGATGAAGAAAAAAGATCAATGAAATATTTTTTCTCTGATATATCCTTTTTAAGCGAAAATAAATCGATTTCGAAAATATCCAATGGATCCCAAAAAAGGATAGTTAACTATCCAGTCCAAATGGATACCGAAAATATCCTGAGGATCATCAGAAACTGTCCCTTTTTTTCTTTGTGCATCTATGGGATCTGACAAAAAGACAGACAGACGGACAGATGGACCGGCAGTGATTTCCAATTGTCGTATAACTTACCTTGTTAGGTACATCGAAACGGTACAAACCTGCCAAAGCAAAAATTAAACAGGTGAGAAAGTCGGTCTAGCCCGACTATAACATACCCTGTACCTGGAGTAGAAGCTGATTGCAATGCTGGTGCTGCGCTCATCTCTAAGTCTCTTTCTCTCTCTCTCAGATTGTGCGGTGTTGGTTCTGTGGGTGGGAGGGTGATTTACATTTTTGCTCATAACTTAAGAACCGCTCATCCGATCTTTATCATTCGATTCATTTTGCTAATTACTAACTATCTCTAGAAAGTACGAATCGTCTATCTATAAAACTGTAGGAGATATAACGTTTTTTCCAAATTACGAGGGCGGGAGGGGGCGTGGCAAAAATTGAAAATAAACTTGATCTGCCTGCAAGTATAAGAAGCAATTGTCCCATACATGTCAAACCTCTATCTCTTACCATCTCTGAAACGGACGGAGGAAACAGACGGACGAACATTAGAGCGGTTCCCATGTATATGAAATTTTTAAGGTCATGCTCTCACCCCCCTATCTGATACTTTTTCATGTATAATTAGCGTAAATAAAATCAAAAGATAAAAAAGTCGAGTTTTAACCGGCGCGACTGGGGTCTAAAGTTTTTGTATATAACTCATACGCAGTGTTGCCTATTATCATATATATTTTTTTCATTTATAAATAGTCGGCGATGATTTTATTTATAAACTATTCAAATTTCAAAAATATTTTATTTCCACAAATGTAGATCCCTTTTTGAATTTCGAACAATGACAGCAATTGAAATGAACTAATCATTTTGTTTGTAAAAATTTTTTATTTGTTGAACGTGTCGTATGATTAATATTTTTTAAAACTTTGAGAACCTGTCGCGCCCATTTAAAACTACAATAAAAATGTTTGATTTTCACAACAAATATAAACTTTGGGAATGCTGAGACCTCCTTTTTTCCATTTTGCCGGTTTGGGGACCGTTCTAACGGACATGGCTATATCGACTCGGCTGTTGATGCTGATCAAGATTATATATACTTTATAGGGTCGGAAATGATTCTTTCTCTCTGTTACACACTTTGCACAAACTTAATATACTCTACGTAGTACGTACCTTTGGTACAGAGTATAATAACCAAAACCGTCTGTCCGTCCGTCCGTCCGTCCGTCTGTATGAACACCTAGATCTCAGAGATGGTAAGAGATAGAGGTTTGACAAGTATGGGACAAATGCTTCTTTTATCTGCACGTAGATCAAGTTTATTTCAAATTTTGGCCACGCCCCCTCCCGCCCCCGCAATTTGGAAAAAACGTCATGTCTCCTACAGTTTTGAAGATAGATGATTTGTACCTTCTAGAGATAGTTAGTAATTAGCAAAACGAATAAATTTGCCGAAGAAATGATAAAGACCGGATGAACGGTTCTCAAGTTATAAGCAACAAAGTGAACCAAGCCCCCACGCTATCCCCACTCCCACCAAAAAAAAAAATGTTGCATACTTTTTGGATGGTCAAGGAACGCAGGAACACTGTTAAACATGTTTTTCATGGGTAACGGGTATATCGAAGTCGGTTAGAGCCGACTTTAACTTACGCTCTCGTTTTTATATGGAGTTTTTCGTTTGCGAGCGCTTTATTGAGTACTCCGTACTGTGTTTTACTTAAAATGAATAAGTTTAAAATTTGTATAATTTTTGGTCCCTCACAATTTAAAGCGCGATGCTATGAAGAAAGTCCATATATCCCGCATTTTACGCCTCATAGGCTGTCTTGCAAAACGACTGTCCTTCGTGTACATTTATTTAACACAATAGTGTTCGTGTTCGTGTTCCATAGTAACAGCGGTTCACTGGTCTCATAACCTGGGAACAGTTGAAAGAACAAACATACACAACGTCTTCTGTCAGTTTGGAGCTGTCTGTTTAGCACTTGTGATGCCTTTGGAATTCTCAAACAGTCTTGGCAATGCTGAAGCGAGGTTCTTGAAACAGCTGTACAGTCGACATCTTCCCTTCTAGAATATGCGTGTTCGTTCCATCGTATAACACGCCAGGGGATTAAGAGAAACTAGGTTATTTTTCATACTAAAATCTAAGAATTGGATTCTTGTGAACAAAATAATTGGTTTTGGTTTGGTTAAGTGCATCCAAAATCCATAAGTTAAAAATTTCCCAATTCCAAATCTTTGTTTTATTTCTGTGGGGATTTTATTATTGCGATTCAATTTTAATGTCAACAAAAAAAAAAAAACGGCAAATAGAAGTTTAAGATTTATTGTTGATCTCCCTCCCCCCCCCGCCCTACCCTCTGCTCTCTCCCTCTCCCTCGCATTATATACTAACATTGTGTGGACAACAACAGAAACAATAATAATCAAAACATTTTAAGCGCCCCTCAAGGTTGTCCGCCGGCGAACGAGTCGAAACTAGCGGATGGTTAGTGCGGTGGGTGGAGGGAGGGGGGTGGCAGTCCACATGGACTTGCGAATACCCTACACTGAAGGGAGCCAGAGCAAATCCCCAGTCCAAGTGGCCTAACAAAAAAACAGACCAAAAGCAAATTAAACAATAATAAAAAGAACAGGGTCGTCGTGTGGAGAGGGGCGGGGGGGAAGGGGGCAAATGACAGGCAACAAATTGTAGAGCGACGTTTTTGTATTTTTTTTGTTGTTTGCTTTTTGTTTGTTTTGTTCTTTTTAGTGTTGTTGCTGCGATAGTTTTGATTAATTAATTTCCTGACTAATTCATCCACAATGCGCGACTCGCTGGAGCCGGACCAAATGTGCCAAAATAAAAAGAGACGGAGACGGACACGGAGAGATGGAGCCACACACACACAGATGCAGAGAGATAGAACGAATTGGCGTGTGCGTGTGCTTAGAATTGCGAATGTTTTTTGACTATTCCGTTTGCGGTATTTGCATTTTGCGTCGCGCGAAATTCGCCTCCGCATTTTGGATGCTAAGTTTCTTCATTAGCAGATTGTGAATTGAAGATGTCCAGCGACAAATACATCACGTGCCAAATCGTGTTGCTAGCCCAACCACAAATGATAATCCATTAGGAAGTTTGCTGGAAATGAAAAAGTTAATTTGACAAATTTCTGATCTCCAGATTCTTAAATTTCAAACATAATTTGTGGAATTCCAAACTTTTGAATAGCCCCCTTCCTTTGGCATAATTTCCACCCAGATCCCACCCAGTACTCTGCCAGATCTCGCCCAGCTCCCATTAGATCCTCATCTAGATCCCACACATATCCCACCCATATCGCTCCCAGATCCCTCCCAGATCCCGCCCAGATAAGATTCTACCCAAATCACTCCCACATACCACAAGATCGCACCAAGATCACACACAGATCTTTTCCAGAACCCACCCAGTTGCTCCTCTTCAGCATCTTTCCTACCTCTTCGCTTCCCATCTCTGCCCATCCTCTTGTGTGTGTGTTTGCCGGGAAACTGCACAAATCAAAACAACACAAAATATGAATGACGTCAGCGTCACGCGACGCAGAAACCAAATTTTACTCCTACTAAAATGGTTTGATGCTGCTCTCAGTGCCCTGTCTTTTCAGTACTTAGTAGCACTCACTCTCCCTCTCGCGTTTACGGCATAAGTTGTGGGAGTACGCTCTATATTGTTCTCTCGTTGTTGTTGTGGTAGTTTTCTGTTTTGATTTTTTGGCTGCTGAGCCACTGCACAAAGCAAACACAGCAACATTATATGGTTGGCGTCAGCGTCACGTGACACTGAAATCAAATTTTACTCCCACTAAAATCGCCCGTACCGAAATTAAAGATGTTTCACATCAAAAAACATAATTAAGGGTACTGTATACCTTCAGGTGTCATTTATTAAAGGTTTACAAAAAATTTGATTGCTTAAAAACTATAAGTGGTATTAAGAAACGGTTTTTCATTGGATAGTTAATCGGTTAAACTAAATTTAGTAATTTTTGTTGTTGTTGTTGTACCTACGGTTGTTGTTGTATTTCTGTTCAAAGTAAACCAAAAATTTAAAACATAGGCCCATGGTTGCAAAAATTTTTTGAGAATGGATGATCTGAATTTAAAACTGAAGACAGGGTTTTGTTAAGAAATAATGTAATTCTGTTCTGGTGTGAACTAGGATATTTTGGATCGGTCAATAAATGACGTAGTTATGGAGTTTCAAAGTCAAAATTTCGAAAATCGACTATTTTTTCCCACTGTATTGGTCCTAGCTCCGTTATTTGTTGACCGATCAAAAATATCCTAGTTCACACCAGAATGGTGGGTATTAAGAGCAATTTAAAGGAAAGAATTTGAAAATCGGTCAACAGGTACTCTTTAAATCTTTGCAACCATTTTGGAAAAAGTGGTTCCGAGATAATCGCATTTAAAGATTCGCCATCTGTTTTCGATGAAATAAAAATTATATTTAATAAATGTATAAGTCGGATTTGGTGCATTTGGGTGTTAACTTTCACCGAAAAAAAAGATTATCCAAATCGGTTAAGCAGTTCTTCAGAAATTTGAGTCAAAGTGCGTCAAGACATGGTAAAAAATAAAATCTCCAAAAATTTCCAAGTAAAATTTTTTTTTTCAAAATTTTTTTTTCCTTAATATTGAACTTTTTATAAATATTTATAAAGTTTTTGACCAACAAAGGGGAAAAAATACAAATTTCTAAAAATACGAGGGTTGATAAAAAAAAATTTCCATATAAAAGGGTCCGAAAAAATAATTGTTTTTGTTTATATCTATAAAACTGAGTTTCGGATCAGCTTGAAAGTTTTGCAGGACGTTTTTAAGATCCTAATAGAACGTTTAAGCAAATAAAAAAAAATCCAAAAAAAAAATTTTCTGAAGGTATACAGTACCCTTAAGCAATTAGCTCACACACAATACATTAGGACATGTTCCATAATCGACGAACACATTCTAATTGTACTTTTTTTACAGGCACATCTATACTGGGTAGGACCTGTTGGCGAAAAATTCCTAAAAAAAAACATAATTAAGTTATTATCTGTGTAAAAAGCTTCAGAACACGTTGCAAATAAAGTTAAAAAAAAACTGAAAAAAGCTACATAAACGGTTAAACAAATTTTAATGGTAAATATTATCCAATATTAATAAGAAATCAAAGCTAAGGGCAGCACTGGTTCAGTTGGTCCGAAACGATGGTTAAGGGCTTCTAAGTTTAAGTAAAATGAAAAGAAAAACTGATCCTAATCCATTTACCGCTCATTGCTAGTAAATTAACTCAAATATTGAAATCAAAACAAAACTAAGGGCAGCATCGAATATTAAAGAAAAATTTTCATAAAGAAATGGAAATGCAAAAATAAGGTATGAAATCAATTCTTCAACGAAATCAATTCAAACATAGAAATTAAATCAAGGTCTGCAAAATAAATAATTTAAAAAAAGAAAATAAAGAGAGCTCCGAGATGTTGACGCTAAGGACAACAGAAATCAAATGATACAAAGTCAGCCAACTCAAGGGGACATCAAACTATTTGGTTGGCGCAGCCTACTATGTTAGACCATATTCTCTCATAGTTAAATTTTTGAAATATTTGGTTTCAATTCACATAGCTGAATGAGCCGGGAAATGGTGCACCAGAAGATTTTTGTAAAACGAGGTTTGTTCGAAAAGTATGGTGAATTTTGTGTTTTAGATTCAGAACTGCGGTTTTATGTCTGCGGAATTATGTCGTTTCTCAAATTTGGACACTAGAAAAAGGGCTTCAAAGTTCCGCTGGAAAAATGTTTTGAGAAGAGCTAGCTATTTAAAATAGTGAAATAACGGCGGAATTATGTCGTTTCTCCATCAAAAACTTCCAAGTTGTAATTCTCTTTTGGCTAAGAATTGATCAAGCTAGTTGATATTTGATATTTGGGACTTTGTTGGGTTTCCTTTTACCCCTGTGATACGTCACACCGTTGGTCAGTTGCTGCCCTCCAGCCATACACAACTCATGCCAGACTGATTGGCTCGAGATTCAGCTGCTGGCTAAAAATAGCTGGAGTCCCCTCACAACAGAACTATGTATGATACACGATAGTTGTCACTGGCGGAGAGCCACTCGCCCCGCTAACTGAAAGATCAAACAAGTGTCCACACACACACACGTACATACAGATGGCGAGTAGTTCTATAAATATTTGCCCAACTAACCGGGTATCATGGAAATTATTGCCGACGCCGAGTCGTTGAGTCATGCGCAAATAACTTGCTTATTAGAAATTCAAAGCCAAGCCAAATCTTCGTCTTGTCTCCTCCAACTGCCCAGCGTAGGTAACATAAAACCGTCACCTAGCTGGCGGGACGGAGGACAGAGGACGGGGCGCATTATTGTCCGCCATTCAAATGCAAATGAGCTTAATCAAAAGCAGAGCTGCTGCTGCTGACAACAGCTTGAGCGGCTTTTTGGCCAAGACGCAGGCCAGAGCCCAAAATCGCCGCTGGGTTTGGTTGACAGCAGCACAACAGGGGGGCGTGGTGGTGTTTTGGTGTTAATGAAAAAAGCAAAACAGTTTAATCACAAAATATTCGATTTGCATATAAATTATTATGTTTTCAGCAATTTCTATGTGCACAGCGCCAAAGCATTGCCAAAGACAATAAGCAGCTTAAAAAAAAAAAAGAAAAAACTAAACAAATTTTTAACTCTGTGGACAGAGAGTGGAGTCAAAGGCTTTATTAGGCTTTACATTTTAGTTCAACATTATGAAAGCCATCAAAATGACAAAAGAAAGAAATTTTGCCCATCCAGCGAGTAAAAAGTAACGAGGAGAGTACACATTAACGAGAAACAATTCTAACGAGTTAATAGAAACCCAACAAAATTATCAAATAAATTGTAAATACATACTTCAAAGTATAAAATTTTTGATGTTGTCACAACCATATTTCATTCTAGCGAGTAACGAGTAGTAGTAGTAGTAGGTTTTATTATTTTCTTATTATTTCGTTACAAAATTGTACTATATCTTAAATATTAAGCGTTGTAAGGCATGGTTTTAAAGAACCGTCAGCCTATCTTTTGACTTTGCACCCCACGTTGAACCGTCTGGTACTACACCGGGCTGCCAAGCTCGTCGCGAGATACCCGATCGTTCCCATTGAGTTCCGAGAGTGCACAGCCGTTCCGTTACAATGGATATTTTTAAATATTACGCTACAAGATTTTAAAAGCTATCGTGTATATACCTAAGGAAATTCATTTATTAACCTCATTCTGTACTTCATTGCATATTCTAGTTAGTTTACTAACCCAACCCAACTTCCATCTATGTCACCATTCAAGATATTTAATGTTTCCTGGAAGGTTAACGTAGTTTTACTAAAACACCTAACTCGAAATTCGTTTAGTACTGCACATCGTCCTAGGAAATGGTGAATTGATTCGTCCTCCGTCATGTTGCACAAGTTGCAGAGCCTTGAAGTTGTTTGTTGATTGCCTTTTAGGTTCAGTAAATCGCCCCTAGCTTTAAGAATCCATGTTATGAATCCATGTTAAATTTTATTAGACAAAATATGAGGGAGTCTATTACTTCTGAATTCGTACAAAGTTTTTCCGACATAATTTAAGTGAAGGGAATAGGTATAAAAATGGCCATCTTCCATGCCCGTTTCCAATGCTACAACGTAGTTCGGTGTGCAGTCCGGTAGTTTTAGTATCCTTTTGCAAAAGTATCTATTAAGCTTATCCACCTCATCGAAGCACGTATTACCCCAAATTTGCGCACCATAGGTCTGCACTCCCCTGCAGGCTGCATTGAATAAATGCCACTTCGACTTAAGGCTAATTTCATTTTTGTTGATAAATTGGCACCATGTTGCATTAATAGTTGCTTTAGTTTCTTTATTTCTTGTTTGTATATGTTTTTGAAAAGACAGCCGCGGAGTGAAGTTTATTCCCAAATATTTATACTCCTGTACTACATTAACTTTATTATTATTGAAATACCAGGACTCATTAATTGCCAGGCGTCCTCCGTTGCGAAAGATCATGATTTCTAACTTCATCAGGTTTACTTCCATTCCCCATTTCAGACAGTATGACTTTAGTTTCCTGATCATTCCTTGCAACACTTCTACTTTATCAGCTAGTATTACAATGTCATCCGCGTATAGTAATATCCTGATATTAATGTCGTCAATGCAGAGTCCTCCTTCGAGATAATCATGTAGATCGTCCAAATAAAGTGCAAATAGTAGCGGAGACAGCAGACATCCTTGCTTAACACCACTCTTTGTTTCGAATGTATCGGATAGCTCTGTACCAGTCCAAACTGCGCTCTTTGTATGTTCGTATATTTTTTCTATAAACCGTGCTGTCCTTGTCGATACTCCCAACATGTGTTATTTATAAATTAGTAAACTTCTTGGAATTGGAGTAACGAGTATCGAAACGTAAATAGTTTAAGAGAAACGAAAAATTGTTTCCAGCCCTTGGGTTCTCAATTTGAGAAACGGTTAAAGAAGTTTAAGGAAAAACTGTTGGGGTATTCACTTTGTTGAGCACTTGAGCACTTGAGCAGTTTTGCCTGACTAGTATTGTGAGCAGCCCTCTGTGCACGATTCCGCCTGTTATGTTTTCGAGATTTGGTAAGAGAAAAAAATTATATAATTAAAAAATGCCAACCAAAAGCATTAAAAATATTCTCCTGGAATGGAAAGCAAGCGAATTTAATCGTGAAGTTGAAATGATTGAAGGTGCGTATTTTGCAATTAATAATCTGCACGTTTTATTGTTGTCGATTTTTGCAGACTTATGACCAGATTGATGTCGAAATGAATCAGTTGTTGGATGACTTTATGGACGATGTCACTTGAATAAATATTCTTGCCGTAGAGGAGATATCTCTAACGTGCCCAAAACCATTGGTTGGCGGAATAATCCTCACTTCATTTGACGAGCTTCGTTTTAAACAAATTTTGCGCGTGACTCGGAACCAATTCGGAATACTGCTGGAATTGATAAAGGAAGACGAAGTTTTTGCAACAAATGGTTTCAAAAAGCAAATGCCAATTGATTTACAGCTCGCCATAGTGTTGTTTCGTTTGGGCTCGTCTGGAGGCAGTGCATCTATTTGAAAAATCGCTGATGGTGTAACTTTAACCAAGATTACGAAAAGAATTTTTACAGCATTTTTACGGCTTATGTCCACAGTATATAACTTGTGAATCGAACTTTTCATGAGTTGCCCCACTGCATTGGGTACATCGACGGCAGCGAGATCAAGCTATTTGAAAAACCTGCTAAAAACCATGAAGTTTATTTTTCTCGCCAACGTATCTATTGTTGTATACGCATACGAGATGCCGTAATAGGAAGTCCGGGCAGCTACCACGACTCAAAAGTTTATAAGAACAGCTTACTTGGTAGACACACTCAGCGTTTTCTTACAGGAGAGGAGTGGATTGCGGCTGACTCTGCCTACCCTCAGTCGACATATTTAGTTACCCCATTTCGTACCAACTCTCGAATAATGGACTTAGACAAACGACGAAAATTTATTTGGGAATTGTTTTGGGATTCTGAAAGGGAAGTTTGCAAGTCTCAAAGAATTACGAATTCGTTTAAGAGATAATAAAAGTCAATCATTTTTATGTGATTGGGTTCTTGTCTTGGTCCACAAGAACTTTTCCGTCTCTAATTTGAGCATGTTCTTTCTATAATTTGGCCTCTTTCCTCAGTGGCGTACCGTGTAGTTATGCCGCCCGGGGCAGAAGTCGACTTTGCCGCCCCCCTTCCCCCTTGAATAGTCCTAAATTTTAACCTTTTTTCTATAATTACAATTAAGTTTTTCTAATTCTTTCCATCAAAAACTTCTCTGTAACATAAAGGGACGTACGCTGGATTTTGATTAGGAATGACGAAGGCCTTAATTGTGAGGGGAGTATTATTTTGCAAAAGTTGCTATCATTATTGGAAAAAATTCTTGGGAAAATTTTTTCGCAAAATCCGCGGAAACGTATTTTACATATCTTCTTAACCAAAATTTAAATACAAATTGACTTCGATGGGCCGAAAAAAAATTGTTTTGAGGTCGAACATGGTTTTCTAGTTTGATGGCAAATGCGTTTCGAAATTACTTTTTTACTCCAAAAAAACGTTCCTTGTAGGGTGCCTGCAGAGGTTTTTACTGGAGGCTGATATAATTGGACGAGTTGGGCAGTATAGAATTGTAAGCTCCAAAAATTCGGAAAATATCGCGAAATAGATGGACGCGAACTATGATGAATTAATGTAAAAATATTTATTCTTGTTCGATAATTATTCTTTTATAATTAACACTATACATTGTTTTTTTTAGTCCATGTAACAAACTATTAAAGAACTCATTCTGTATCGATTGAAATTGTGGTTATTATACTCTGTACCGAAGGTACATAGAGTATATTAAGTTTGTGCAAAAGTATGTAACAGGGAGAAGGAATCATTTTCGACTATATAAAGTATATATATTCTTGATCAGCATCAACAGCCGAGTCGATATAGCCATGTCCGTCTGTCTGTCCGTCTGTCCGTCTGTCCGTCTGTCTGTCCGTCTGTCCGTCTGTCTGTCCGTCTGTCCGTCCGTCCGTATGAACAAACAGATCTCAGAGATGGTAAGAGATAGAGGTTTGACATGTATGGGACAAATGTTTCTTATAACTGCAGGCAGATCAAGTTTATTTTCAATTTTTGCCACGCCCCCTCCCGCCCCCGCAATTCGGAAAAAACGGTATATCTCCTACAGTTTTGAAGATAGACGTTTCGTACCTTCTAGAGATAGTTAGTAATTAGCAAAATGTATCGATTTGCCGAAGAAATGATAAAGATCGGATCAGCGGTTCTCAAGTTATGAGCAAAAAAGTACTTCTCCCTCGCCCCACCCCTCCCACCCATTCACAACTAACACCACACAATCTTAGAGAGAGCGAGAGAGAGAATGGGAGAGAGAGAAAAAGAGAGAGAGACTTTGAGATAAGCGCAGCACCAGCATTGCATTCAGCTTCTACTCCAGGTACAGAGTATGTTATAGTCGGGCTTGACCGACTTTCTCACTTGTTTTTTTTGATAAAAACAATTTTTTTTTAATTATTGTTCAGTTGACACAACTTTTGTTTCATAAGAACTTTTCAAGGCATACTACAAATCTGCACCCTCCTGCATACTCCCTTGAGAACATAATCAATATAGCAGCATGTTTGACTCTGTCTATGGTAGACCTCTGCTCTTTAATCCCTTAATACTGATTCGTAAGCTTTCAAAAATGCATTCAATGAATATTTCTTTTATTACTAGATCTTGAAGTGCAGAATCTTGCAACGTTCTCCATATTGAAATGACAGCAAAGTCTAAATCACTTTCAGAAATACCACTATTTCTTAATTTAAGAGAATAATCAATATACATTTTGTAATTATTTACCGCCCCTGAAATTTGCTGCCCCTAAAATTTGCCGCCCCAAAAACTTCCCACCCCTGAAACTCACAGCCCTCAAAAATTTGCCGCCCGGGGCGTGTCTTGTTCTTCTATCCCAGCACCCGTAGATTTAAGAAACGCCTCCGCCTTTTGCAAACCGCTTTTCAAATGGCGTACCTTACATTTTAAGGTTATCCACGTTGCCTCTATCTGGGTTGCATTCAACAATTTTTATACCCGTTACTCGTAGAGTAAAAAGGGTATACTAAAGTCGTGCAAATGTATGTAACAGGCAGAAGGAATCATTTCCGACCATATAAAGTGTATATATTCTTGATCAGCATCAATAGCCGAGTCCGTCCGTCCGTCCGTCTGTATGAACACCTAGATCTCAGAGATGGTAAGAGATAGTGGTTTGACAAGTATGGGACAAATGCTTCTTTTATCTGCACGCAGATCAAGTTTGTTTTAAATTTTGGCCACGCCTCCTCCCGCCCCCACAATTTGGAAAAAACGTTATATCTCCTACAGTTTTTAGGATAGACGATTTGTTCCTTCTAAAGATAGTTAGTAATTAGCAAAATGAATCGATTTGCTGAAGAAATGATTAAGATTGGATGAACGGTTCTCCAGTTATGAGCAAAAAAGTGAACCAAGCCCCCCCGCTACCCCTCCACTCACCACAAAAAAAAAATGTTGCATACTTTTTGGATGGATTTTTTTCGTAGTCAGGGTCTGGGTCGAGCAAGCTGTGCACAATTTGTTCAGAGTAAATTGTTGTTGGATATGTTTACACTTTTCCCCAAGTGCTCAAGTGCTCAACAAAGTGAACACCCCATATATATGTTTTTCTAGCGAGTAACGAGTAACAATAACTATGAAACTAAACGGACACCAAGATTGATATTTTGGTATTTTGAAGTCGAGCTACTCGACTGCAACTAACTACTACAATAATGAAAGGCAAAATGTATGTTGTCACATAGATGGCGCCACAATAGACAGATGGAGCCAGCTGAGGATAAGTGCGTCCAAATAGTCCTGCTAGGAAATCAAGGAAAGAAAGAACTCAGAGAGTGAGAATTTCCTTGTTTCCCCATGTGTTATTTCTTTACAATTGAACATCAAAATGTTCCCTTTGTAGAATTTATTGCCTACAAATCAGGCCCTGCTTTTAGTGTCAAGCGTTTTCTCCCTTTTCGACTTTCTCTAGAAACAACGTTCCGGCAGTTTTATTGAGAGTTTCGAGCGAGCTGGTACGGAAAATAAACAGCATAATAAAACCTCATTCGAACCAAGGATCTTTAACGTTTCCATTCAAGAGCGGGATAGTAGTGAAATGTAAGTACTTGGTTGATGGGCGACATGACGCAGCGTGTAAAACTTTCCGCTGGTAAACTAAAAATTTGCAACTGGCCCCAATATAAAAGCATGAGTTAATGCTCAAACAATCTAATCACATACAACGTATGTATGTCCTCCGCTCCGCTTCACCCTCTTGATGGACTTCCGTTGGGAGAACAGCGAGCGGTTGTATCAGCGGCCATGTCATTGGCGAGCGATAGCCATGCAAAATCCACCAATCCCAGTGGGTAGCCAATGCTCTGGCCCTGATTCTAGATTCCAATGTTCAACCGTTATAATTAGCCATTACAACTCCGAGCGCCAGGCGCTTTTATCTGCGCGCCCGATTATAATTTATTGGCAATAGTTGTTGTCTTGAATTTATTAATTGAGTTAAGTAATTGTTGCTATTTTTGTTAAATGACTTCACATCGTTGCTGACTGCTGTAAACGGAACGACGGGCGGTCGTTAATCGTCGTTGTCGATCGATCAACCGTTCGCTGTTCAACTATTGGCCAATTGGCCAATTGGCTTAGAGGCTTAGTGGCTTAGTGGGTGGGGCTTAGCTTCTGACTGTTCTCCGAAATCCTTCTCCCCGCAGATGGTGGAAACCGCTTACGCCCTTCACGCATCGGACGCCCAAAAGGCCTACGATCAAAACAACTGGGAGCAGGCCTACTCCAGCTTGAGGCTGCTGATGCTTCTAGATGAGCCACTGTGCAAGCCGGAGCGCGACCTCTTGAAGAATGTTTGTGGCGCTTTAATGTACGAGCGCCGCAGCATGTTGCGCCTCCTGCTCCAACTGGAGGCCAATCGCAAGCAGGGAATCGAGGAACCCGAACCCGAAGTCGAGGACTCGAATAACTTTAAGCTAACGATTGAAGTGCAGCAGGATGAGCTTAAGAATCAGCTAGACTTCCATGCGCTCGAACTAATCTACTTGCTCAACTATCATGTGCTGCCCTATGCTGGCGAGCACTTTGAGGCCCAGATGTTTTACCATAAGCTAATTGCCGATGGCTACCAGTGCCTGGCCGAGTTCGCCACTGCAGAGGAAAAGGTGTTCTTTGCCGATCTGTCGATGGAGTCCTATATGCATGCCCAGGCCATAGGCTCAACCGAGCTGTCGCCTGCCGATCCTTTGTGCCTGGGCACAGCCCTAAACTTTGCCGTGCTGCAGTATGAAATCTATGATGATGCCTATATGGCCACCACCCTGGCCAGCGAGGCCACGGATAAGTGCACTGACCAGGAATTGGAGCAAGCGGAAGATTATGCCGAAACCAAGCGGCTGCTGAATCTATTGAAATGGAGCTACTCCAAGTGGAGTGCCCAAATGGACGCATTCCCAGCAGGGCAAGGCAAGTTGTGTATTGTGGGTTCGATAAATGGCTTAAGTTTTCCCTCCACCCACAGTTTAAAATAGGCAAGGATCAGACAGGAAGAAGAATTGCCACGCATAGACAACACCCACCATACTTTACATTATGCTAGACTGGATTGGTTGACTCTAAGCACCTAAATATTCCCGATTGTAGGCCATTTTACACGATTTTCCACACAATATTCTATACTATACTTTATACTTTTAACAAGATTCCAGGGAACATTAGCTGCTATTGTGGCTGAGACCAAACAAGATTCAATAGAGTATTGTACCCTCCATTCAATACATTGTTACTCTACTAGTTCTTTCATACACTTACATCACATTACCTAAATTCAATTGTATAATAAAATCTTGGAATTTGCTATAAAGTAGCGAAAGAATACATTTTCAAACTAAAACTGTGTGCGGGTGGCCTTAAGGAATATATTTGCATAATCTCTTATGCGGACTGTACTTTCTTGTAAAAGGGTCAAATCAAGTAACTGCTCAACAGAGATTAAAAACGAAGAGAATAAAGATTTGGGAGATTGCTTTTTCTAATTACGGGTTTTTGACGGTTGTGGGATATGGATAACGGTTATTAATCTTATTCCGTTTGGGGTCTGGATTAAGGTTACGGTTATTGGTATAAAATATCACTATGATAAATCGGGAAGGCAGTAAAATTAAAAATTTTGCACTGTGACACCGAAGGTGACTTTTTGGCAATACTGTTTTTGGCTAAACAGCTGTTTTCGTGTCACATGTAGCTGTCAAACATGTTCAGTTTGATCAATTATTTTACCATGAATCGACTTACAAACGAACAAAGCTTGCAGATTATTGTCTTTTATTATCCAAATTCACGCTCGTGCACTTCTTTCATCTAAGGGAGCTATTCGGAATCTTGTGTCTAAATTTCGCATCAAATTTATATTGTTAGACATTAAACCACCAACACTCATACGTATAGTGCAGACAGAGGAAAATATTGCAGCTCACAGTGGTTTTTTTTGGCCTTTTTCTGCCATAAACCCCAAAAAAATTTTTTTTTCAGATTTCAGATTAGTGTAAAATACAACAAAGTTGGAGCAAATCGGATGTATCAGTTATATGGCAGCTATATGAAATAGCATTCCGAATCAAACCATATTTCATAAGTCGCTTAAGAAGCTTAAAATACGTGCTCAAAGCGAATTTCAGATCAACATCTTTAAAACCAACGAAGTTGGTGCATATCGGCCAAATCGGTTATATGGCAGCTATATCAAATAGTTGTCCAAACCAAACAAGATTTGGTAAAACGTATAAGAAGCTTAAAATACGTGTACAAACCGAATTTCAGCTCAATAGCGTAAAAAATAACATAGTTGGAACATATCGGCCAGATCGGTTATATGGCAGCTATATCAGTGGCGTACGCAGGGGGGGTTTGGGGGTTAAACCCCCCCCCCTGGCCATCGTGGAATATATTTTTATATGCAAATTACTGTACTAAGAACGAAGCATCTAAGGAAAAATTTGTAAATTGGAGCCTACTTAACCACAATTTTAAAAAAATATCATCGATGGACCGCGAATTATATAGAATTATTATACATTTAAGTCGAGGCGGTCATCCAAGGTTTCTTTTTTAATTAATTTTTAAAATTTCCGGTTTTGTTCTACAAATATGTGAACTATTTTTGTAAAATGTCAAATAAATAAGACGACATTACAATTTTTGAGCGATTTAACCACAGAGCTTAAAAGCAATAGCAAAATACAAATGACGTGTACAACATTTTTTGATTTAAAGTTATGTTTTACTTGAAAGAAAAATTTTAAAATTTGCTCTACACATCTCGCAAAGTTTTTCAATGATTATTAATTGAGGGCTCTGCGAAATAAGTCCCTAAAAATAAAATGACATTACGCGACAACAATTTATATAGAAATAAACCACCACCTTTTTTTGATAAAATTTGTAGCGTTATTTCCTTTTTTGGGGCATTATTTCTTAAATAAAATTTCAAATTGAAATAAGACCGCAAACCCAGTATAATTTTTATAAGGATATAATACGGCAATTTTTAATATGGATTTTTGGGTACTTTTAATTTTCTTGTTTTTGCTATTTACAAAAATCGCACGATTTTTTGTATCAAATTTTCATTATGTAATTAAAAAATTGATTCAATTTTAGCGGCGCAAGCGAAAATTTGAAAAAAAAGTAGCGCGATTTTTGTATATAAAATTTTAGAAATTGGTGTATTATTTCCCAAACTTCGGCCTTCTTCTTTTTTCGGGCTTTATTTTATCGCAGTGGGGTCTTATTTTCATACTTCAAATTGAGGTATTGTTTTATAATGATATAACACCCCAAATTTGGGGCCTTATTTCATTTTATATTTTCGGGACTTACAGTGCCGCTCAACTGAATAGGTTTGAAACTTTGTATCTCCGTAACGAGTACTCCGATTTGAGCGAAATAAATTTTGTTTCATAAAGAACACAGTCATTTGTGAAATAGTAAAGTTTCTGTTCTGTTGGTTTTGTTTTTATATCATTTTTAATATTTTTTCAAAAACATAACAAAAATCTCCATTTTTTTGGCTCATCTGAATAGGTGAATAGGTGTATTTCCTGCTGCCTTAATTGAGCGGTTTGTTCATTAACTCATAAACTCGTTACCACGCGCATTTTAAAAAAAATTTGCCTGCGGCGCTGTATCTTTTTTCAATTTTACCTCCAAACCAGAGACTTAACCCGAAATTAAATTCAGTTTGAGTCAAGGCATTTAAATTGGCCTAAGGCTTTTTTTTTACTTGTACAGGAATCGGACAAGCGAACCATTCCCGTTTTCTATAAAATATATCTGAAATCGGACGAGTTAGACACCGCAACCGATTCGTTGACAAATTTTCTTGAAAAATTTTATGTATACTGTATACATATGTGTTTACGGAAACCGCTTGTAAAATGTGGATTTTAATAAATTTTCGAAATATTGGTCGTTTTTGGGGCCATAATGTGGCAATTCGCCCTTCTGAGAACCTTTGTATGTTTTGTGTGTAGAATTCAGTTTTTGAAAGAAAGTCGCAGTGGACTTTTGTTAGTTCTTGTTGGTGTACCTCAGGAACACTGAAACAATTTAAAGAATTAACCTGTTTGCGCAGCGGTTTAAAAAATTTTGAGACAGTAAAACGCATTTGTGCTGAACCTAAACTTTCAGAATTAATATTTAATATTTTTAAATTTATGTTGAAAAAAAATTGAACAATATGGAGGAAATGAAGTGCAGTTGAATTGTAGAGGTAACTGTAAAATCGTAGTAAAAAAAGTATATGAAAGTAGAGCCTTTGTTTTTGCCTTTGAAATCTACTCCACTTTTCAGCGACGAAGCACTTTACTGATTGAATGGATACGTAATCAAACAAAATTGCTAAAAAAGCAGACAGAAGCATTGCCAATGCATACCGAAAAATGCACTGTTTTCGTCACTGGACCGTATTTTTTTCAAAGATGACGAAAGTAAGACACTTACTGTTTTCGCATTTTAAAAAATTGACAAAGTTTACTAGGTTCAGTCATATTTCGGCTACCTTAAATTGTGTATTTAAACTGTCGATTTAGCTAAAAAAAAGTTTTTTTTTTTTGTTCAAGGCGGGGCGTGCCTGAACCACACAGTTCTCCGTCCGTGTGTTAAGTCTTCGAGTGCATTATGGTATCTCAAAATTTATCTTAGCTTAGAAAACAAAGGGTGGTGATAGTGGTGTGATCGGTCGTGTCCTCTTTTCCTTTACCCTCCATTCTAACATTATTGATAACACAGGCCAACAAAATGACCATCTTTGTGAGGTCCAGCCCTGTTGATTGAAAAATATGATAAGTTTATGTTTACTGATTCCAAAACTGGCTTCGGTTTCGTTCCATCAGCTCTTGTTTCCGTGTCGGGTTTGGTTTGAACCATTCCAGGATCAACTCATTTTAAGTTTCACCCCAATAGCTTGATATTTTTTCAGTGTATGTACTTTTGGCCCCTTGGAGGTCCAAGATTTTGCTTTCCATATATCCTTAAATACTTGAAATTATAGCTTTAGGTAATTCCAAAGTATTGTGACCGTTCTTTGCTGTTGAAGGGTGTTATTTTGGCTTTGAACAACGGAAGATTTAATTCATCTGAGCACAAAGCTTCATTTAACCTAAATGCTATCAGGCATGTTCCCCTGAAACGATTAAAGAATTCGGTCGAATATTTTTACCATCCATAGAATGGATTAAAGTTAAGTGTCGAATAACACAGTCGGTTTTTGAAAGCGATTATGCATGATTTAATCGAAATCCAAAACGGAAACAGGCCTTTTCTTGTGATTTTGCAAGGGTATTAAAAAAGGTTGGACAAATGTTGTTCATTTTTCATTTCTCTAGTTCTTTTTTATAACTGAGTTGCATTCAATCAAAGTGCTCAGTTGCTCTACACACTATGACTAAACAGTCTGAGTACAGACTAAACAGTCCCTGAATGGACAGTGACTGAATTGAGTAAAAGAACAACTGAATGAACAGTCACTTTACAAAAACAAGTGAGAAAGTTGGTCAAGCCCGATTATATCATGCTCTGTACGTGGAGTAGAAGCTGAATGTAGCGCTGCTGCTGCGCTCATCACTAAGTTGCTCTCTCTCGCTCTTTGTTGAATGAAGTGTGTTTTGGATGTGGGAATGGGGAGGGTGGGGCTTAGGTCTTTTTTACTCATAACTTGAGAGAACCGCTCATTCGATCATTATCATTTCTTCGGCAGATCTGTAAATAATGCTTATAACTAACTATGTCGAGAATTCAAACCCTCTATCTATAAAACTGTGAAAGACGTGACAATTTTTCAAATTGCCGGGACGGGAGGGGCGAGGCAAAAATTCTAAAGAGCATGTCAAACCTCTATCTCTTACCATCTCATACGGACGGACGGACAAACGGACATGGCTATATCAGCTCAGCTGTTAATGCTGATCAAGAAACTATATACTCTATAGGGTCGGAAATGATTCCTTCTCTCTTATCTGTGTACCTTTGATGCAGAGTATAAAAACGACTGGTAGAGTTCTAGGTCGATTCGGGATAAAATATAAACCGTTTAAAAAGTTTTGTTCTGAAATATTCTGAGATTGAGTACGAAATATTTTACAATAGAGAATCGAATACGCTGTTAATGTAATCAAACGTTCTTAAATCAATAACTTTTTGTACTTACAGTTAGCCGAATAACTTACGAATGGATTGTTTTTAGTTGAAGTACAAAATAGACTTACACTGACAGCTGAAAATGAAAATGGAAACAGTTTTAAGTCGAATCTGTTCTTAAAATTTCCTCCTATGTATTCCCTATGGAATTGTTTATAATACAGAGACCTAGTTTCAAAAACAAGTAGAGTCTTAATAAAGTATTATTTTGTTTCAGAAATGTTTTGGGATTGACCTTAGAATTTATAAGACTTTGATGAAAAATATTGTGCACCTATTTTAAGAGTAAATCGGGCTGTAAAGTATGATGAAAAAGATTATAGAATTGAATGAAATGTTATTAAAATACTACGAAACAAGCTTGGAACAATTATTTCGGGATTGAAAATAATGAAATTTTGTACTTGAATCAAGTACTTTCGTATTTACCGTACTATTGACATCGTTTGTACTTGATTAAAGTACAAACTTCTTGGTTCTTTTTCTGAATGATTTCGATGAAATATAACTCAGTTCATAGTGGAAAACTTGGATCAGAAAATCATAATAGTAGAACATTTTTGAATTTCTCATATGAAATATGAAATAAGATGATGAGTTGAAGTTTCGCTGGATTTATACTGAAAGTGAAAGAATCATCACCCCTACGTACCCCATTAATAAATTAGTTAGCCGTTTCATAGAATCTCTCTTATATCGTAAACCTCTTCTTTAGCCAAAACTTTTAGCTGCAATTTGGTTTTCAGTGGAAACGCTTCGAATACCCGAGTTTGTCACCGCCCGCCGTGCGGTCTAGTGTGTGCAGAATTAGAATGAATTTTGATGATAGAGTCATGTCAGTTAGTTGGCACTTATCTTCGAGTACAACAAATTCTCCAGAAACTTTAAATGGCTCATGGCAGAGGGCGCTTTTACGGCCGTCCGTGGTACATTGTATGCCAAATGGTACGCCAGCCCTGCCACAACTTTCTCCTGCCCGGCGGGGCTCTGGCTTTTATTGCTTTGCGTGGAGCCATAAAAGAATTAATGCGGCATGCATCTCTCTTTCAACAATGTGCCACATAGAAGTTTCCAGTTGGCATTCACACGAGAACCGCTGACAGCCCAACTAATTGATTTATGCCCAACGCGAAGAGGTGTTCGCTTAGTTAATCAATAACCCCTGCTTAGTATACAGGTTGACCATCGATCGTGTCATTTAACCCAAGACAGCAACAAAGCCACGACATGGCGATGTGTTAATCTGTGGAACATTGATTTTCAATTTCGTGTTGTTGATTCCTTTCTGGCTTCCGACTGGCATGCGGAACGGAACAACAAGCTTGAAAAGGCCAATCCAGTAGCCATTTATTATGGGGACTCAACTCTTGCGCGAGTCCAATGTAAACAACAAATGACAATAACGATCAACGGCGACAACAAATGTGGACACGGTGATCTGTCAAAAACAAATTTCGGCAGCTCCCCAGCTCACTCGTCGTGTGTGTTCCACACACAGGTTAGTGGGGTCGGCTCTGGTCTGGGCTGGGCTTGAGCTGTTGGCATTGACAATTACAATTTACATGATAAACAATCAACCGGTTGGCTTGATCGATGACTTAGAAGTGGCAAAATATGGTTAATCGAGTGGAAAATGTCTTTAGTTCGGAAATGAAAAGCGTTTTCGATTCCATGAAACTAGCACTTCAGCTTTTATTTTTGAAGACGAGAAAAAAAAAAATATCAGGATATTCTAATTAAATCCAAGAAGGAAAACACTTTGTATGATTAAAGCCAAGAAGACCTATGCTTGAGCCGACTTGATGTAAAACCAAGAATTTTAATCTCGAGAATTCATGCTTGATTTCAGTATTTTCGTCTTGGATTAGGGAATACCGTTCATTTGACATCCAAACTGCTTGATATCCAGCATGATCATTTTATTTTTTCTCTAAGTTTTCGTACGCTTCGAACCAAAATCTTTAAAAAAATTGAATGTAGGGTAGATTTGACAAGATTTCATTCGTTAATATCTTGTTTCGGGCTATTTGTAATCTCTTACATATCAGACCACACTGTGGCCTGAAATATTGAACTGAACAAGTATAACTTATTTTGAATGGATAACCGTGAGTTTCTATTGATTAAGGGATACAGAGTTCTGGTAAGAGAGTTTATTTTATTAATAGTATTAATGGTCTTACATGGTCTTACATGGTCCTTAAAGTTAACTTTTGGATCTTTGGTAGATATCAAGGCAATCTTTGTCTTGAGAAGTAAATGGCTTAAGTTTTATTGGTATTGACCAAAATTTTCCATATTGTGAAAAAGGGTTGGAGGGAGTCAAATGCTGTTCTGTGTTCTGTGTGATATCTGCTGTTAATAGACCTAAGGTAACACTAGTTTACAAAAATAAAAAAAAAAATGACCCATTTCAGCTGAAAATTTTTCTTAGTATAGTTTGGAATGGTGATCTAAAAAATCGATTTCAAAACTTTTTTCATGGCTCCGTTTTTGAAATATTAATTTTTTAAATTTTTTTGGTAGGTACTCTTACATTTTAAGCCATATCTCAGTTCATAATTGTCAGATATAGTCAAGTAAGAAATAAATCGAAAGGTAATGAAGCTGCCAATAATTGCATGGAGCATTGTTTTTAAATCGGTTCAGTAGTTTGAATTCAACAACCAAGAATATTTCAAAAAAATCGATTTTTTGCTCGAAAATCCAAGAAATTTCATTTTTAAAGGACTAGAAAAAATATAAAAAAATACAACAAAATTATTTTTATTTTTTCTACTTAAGAATCGCACTTTTACGAAGAAAATAAGGTATTTTTGAGGAAAATCGTGTAACACGTACCATAGATGGATCAAATTGAGTAGAGGAACTGACAGTCAAATTTGAGTATATTGTGTGTTTCCAAAAATTAACATTGTACTTTTCTTCGTTTTTTGGTCAAATTATGAAGTGAACGAAAAGCCAGAACAAAAATAAAAATTAAAAACGGAACAAAAGTCGAAGCAAACGAAAATTTATTTTAAAATATTCAGGAAAATATCACATTTTTTTGCACTAAATTGCTTACAGCTCCTGTGTTTGTTCACAGATTTTGATCATCGATATCTGTTTTTCTTCGTAGAAGTGCGGTTCTTATGTAGAAAAAATAAAAATAATTTTTTGGATTTTTTTATATTTTTTCCAGGCGAACAAAAATTAATTTTCGAGCAAAAAATCGATTTTTTCGAAATATTTTTGGATATTGTAGTCAAACTAATGAACCGATTTAAAAATAATGTTCTACTCGATTACCGGCAGCGAAATAACCTTTCGATTCTTATCTTGCTTGACTCAATCTGACAATTATAAAGTAAGATATGGCTTAAAATGTAAGTGCCCCTACCAAAAAATAAGAAAAAATTATATTTGAAAAACGGAGCCATGAAAAAATTTTTGAAATTGATTTTTGAGATCACCATTCCAAACTACACTAAAAAAAATTTTCAGTAGAAATGGGTCTTTTTGGCTGTAAACTAGTGTAATTATTGCAGTGTCATTAGTAGAGCTGTTTAGGTTCGGAAAGTCCGAAGTACACATATTATGAAGAGAGGGAATCCTGCAGGGATATCAATCACGGTAGAATGCGCCCGACCAATGTACACTATTTGGACCTTAAAAATAGATTTCAAAATCTTGGGCGGAAAAAGTTTCGTTTTAGTCCCAATGGATATAGTAACAAGTGAGAAAGTCGGTCAAGTCTGACTATAACATACTCTGTACCTGGAGTAGAAGCTGAATGCAATGCTGGCGCTGCGCTCATCTCTTAGTCTCTCTCTCTCTCTCTCTGTCTCCCTCTAAAATTGTGCGGTGTTAGTTGTAAAAGGGTGGAAGGGGGTGGGGGAGGGTGACTAACATTTTTGCTCATAACTTGAGAACGGCTCATCCGATCTTTATCATTTCTTCAGCAAATCGATTCATTTTGCTAATTACCAACTATCTCTAGAAAGTACAAATCGTCTATCTTCAAAACTGTAGGAGATATAACGTTTTGTCCAAATTGTGGGGGCGGGAGGGGGCGTGGCAAAAATTGAAAATAAACTTGATCTGCCTGCAAGTATAAGAAGCATTTGTCCCATACATGTCAAACCTCTATCTCTTACCATCTCTGAGATCTGTTTGTTCAAACGGACGTTAAACGTAATATCTCGTACCTTCTAGAGATAGTTAGTAATTAGCAAAATGAATAGATTTGCCGAAGAAATGATAAAGATCGGATGAGCAGTTCTCAAGTTATGAGCAAAAAAGTGAACCAAGCACCAAGCTAAAAAAAAATGTTGCATACTTTTCGGATGTTCACCCAAAGGAACGCAGGAACACTGTTAAGCAAGTTTTCTCATGAGTAACGGGTATATTGAAGTCGGTTAGAGCCTACTTTAACTTACGCTCTCATTACTATATCCATTGGAACTAAAACGAAACTTCTTCCGCCCGTTATTTTGATATCAGAAAAAAAAATTTATATAATGGTCAGTCTAATGTACACCGTAAACGAACGCTGGCTGAGAAAATGTTGTATTATTTGAATAAGTTTTGTCTGGAAGTTAAGAGCTGTCATCTTAAAGATGAGATCGTTGTGCCATACCGAGTCGAAAGCAGATTTCTTCTTCGATGGACATTTTCCTATTATACATAGTGTTTTTTGACAATCTTTTTGATTCGGACTAGCGAATGAATTGTGCTGTGTTCCCTACGGAATCCAAACTGTTTATTTAGGTCGCCAAAGGATGAAATCTCTTTTGATGACCTTTTCTAGTATTTTGCTGACTACAGACAAAAGGACGGTACAAGGCAGGAGGCTTGGATTTTTTCCAAATTTGCGAATAACAGCCAATAGTTTTCGTCGGGGATGATTTCTAGGGTATTTAAATGATCTACGAAATTTCGTACATCAGATTCAGTATCAGAAAAGCTTAACCAGTTCGTACTCGAATGATTCCCCAGTAAAGTTTTGGCAAGTGCCTCAAAAAGTAAAAAAGCCTTCGTCCAGAGAAGACTCTTTTGTAGATCTCAATCGTTATAGGTAAAGGATTCCAAGAATAAAACATTCTGTCCACAAAAATTCAAAGATAAACGGAAGTTTTAAGCTAAAAACCGAATAGAGTCGGTGTTCGGTCATCGTTTTGAATTAGTATAATAATTTTTAACTTCTGCAGCAAAAGAGAACGAAATTCGATTGACCTGGGCTACTGGAGGCTATGGGTTGACCCATCCTGAGCTAGACGAACCAAATTTTAAATAAAGATTTCTATTGTTAGCAGATAAATTTTGATTCATTCGCCATACTCTAAGAAATGCTCAATAATTCCCACAATTTTTAAGATATCAACCTAAAATTTTTGAAAACCACATTTGAATTCGCCATATCTGTTATCTCTGGAATTCACAACGATCGCATTTCCTGGTATTTTGGAGTTCTTTCTAGGGAATACAACTTTTGTTATATATTTGAGGGCTTAACTCTTTGAGTTCTGATTAGCCCTGTGGCTTACCTGATTGGTCAAATCACTTCTATAGGCCTTTCGCTATCTCCCAGAGTGCATATACTTTATACTCAGCGGCAGCGCAGTCGACATACCGACAGTCTAGGGTTGTCGCTGCGCTGCTTCGACAACAACACCGCAGTGCAAAATGAATAAACCAATATTTAAGCATACAATTTTAAGCTCGAATTATAAATTGATTAAGCTACCTTTGAGCTTCAACAGTAGACAACAGAATGATGAGCACAGAATGTTCAGAAAGTTGACCATTTGGCCAAGGGCCAGGAGACCCTCGAGCGCTTTGTGTGTCTCTTTCACTTTCCGGCATCGCTTACTATTGTGCGTTCGTTCTACAACCTTTTTGAATTGTTTAGGCCCGTAATTGAGTTCCCTACGTTATCAATTGACCACCCACTGGAGGTAACCAACTCGAGTGTTTACGTGTGTGAGAACCTGTACTTGCGCCATTTACTTGATAAAAACAAATCGCGAGGCATTTTCCCCATTCATAAACCACGCTGCCGCTTGTCGGTTGTCGTATCGCCGCCTTTGTGGTTATTTTTTTTTTTTTTATGATTACGCGGAATTTCCTTGAAATTTAGACCTAAACTGCAACTTGAACTCGCCTCAGCAAGGCAAACATTATTGTCTGTGGGCAACAACAGCCGCAGCCGCAGCGACAGCGACAGCGGCAGCACGCAAGCGACACTTCCGCCCTGACGCATGCTTCAGTTTTTCATGGGAAAATGTGGATCAATAACGGGCAAAGGGTCTGCTAGTCAGTCCGTCAGTCAGTCAGTCGCCAGCAGACTTCAATTACACTCTCCCAGCGAGCAGACACCGCGCCAACAGTTGGTGTACGTTCCACTGCAACTGGTGACCCATTTACTCCATTTTATTTTTTGAGCGACCCCAAGACGTGGTACCTCGCAAGGTGCTGCCTGCCCACTCCGCCATCGATTAATGGCCGAATTGGCGGCCCCCCGCCCAAGGAGCAAAAAAATAGCAGCCGTCGAGCAATCCTGCACGCAACATGAAAACTTTCGTTCACATTTCTCTGCGCCGCCCGTTTTTACGATACGAAATTACGATTGTATAATAAAGCGGCAGGAGACAGAGCGACCCCTCCGTCGCCCACGGCCAAGTGGGCCGCCATTTTGTGTGCAGACTCGTGGCGCCAGTTTTATGTACTCGAAAAAGCAACACGCGCTGTGGACTAGACTGCGGATGTGGATGTGTCGACAAAGCGCCAGCAGTGCCGGACTAGGACATAAACTCATTTATTGTGGAGGCGATGGGTCGGTCGCCAGCCGGGCGTGCTCGGCGCAATTAATTCAAACACTCGAAGGACGGCACATTCATTTCCACAGCCATGTTCTCTCTTCTGTCATTAAAGGTGAACGCAAATGTGCCCGGGGGAGGATTTGGGATTGGGGCACTGCATATTTGCGTATGTGATTTTAGTCGCCCCAGCATGTGGCTAATGGCGTCAACAAACGCAACCCAACTGGGTTCAAGTCCAGCACAGATCGAGCTTAGACTGCTGATAAGGCCTGTCTGCTCTCGCTCCATCCAAATGAATCATGTTCTCAACCTATAATTGAACTTAGAATTCAATAGAGATTATTTTTGCAGCAGAAACGAGAAACGGGAAGCCAAGTCAAAGTTGAAATGACTAAGGCCCAGTTCGGGGATAGAGTTGAGAATCTTAATAATCAATTTATTTATAGCAGGATTAGCACCCGGAACTGAATGGAATTGTGTCAAGAGGCGGGCCCCCGCAATTTGGAAGGAACACCATATTTGACATAGTTTTGCAGATAGATGGTTCGTACCTTCCCGATTTTCGATACTCGATTCTTAATACTTGATTCTCGATACTCGGTACACTATGATCGGTTCTTAGTAACTTGATACTTAGTATTAGATACTCACCACTTCAAATTCAGTACTTGGTTCATGGTGTTTAATACTCGATACTCAGCTCTCGATGATCAGTTTTCAATACTCAGTATTCGATACTTAATATACGATTTTCATTATCCGGTAATTAGAACTTGATACTCAGTTCCCGATACTCAGTATACGATACTCAAAGCTCGATACCAGATTTGGATACTAAATAGTCGATACTTAGAACTCGATACTCAGTACTTGGTACACAGTATTTGATATTTACTATTCGATACACAGTATTCGATACTCAATGCTAGATACATAGTACTCGATACTCAGTTTTCAATACTCAGTATTCGATACCTAATATAATATCCGGTAATTAATACTTCACACTCGCTTTCCGATACTCAGTACTCGATACTCTGTATTCGATACTCGATACCAGATTTGGATACTAAGTAGTCGATACTTTGAACTCGATACTCGGTTCTCGATACTCAGTACTCGCTAAAACGTATTTGATATTTAGTATTCGATATTTGGATTCGATACTCAATGATAGATACATAGTACTCGATACTCAGTTTTCAATACTCAGTATTCGATACCTAATATTTGATTTTCAGTATCCGATAATTAGTACTAGATACTAGGTTATCGATTCAGTTCCTGATACTCAGTACTCGATACTCTGTCTTCGATACCCAGTATGGGATACTTTATAGTAGATACTCAGTACTCGGTAACCAGTATTTTATATGTTTTTAGTGTTCGATACTCATTATTTGATACTTAATGCTAGATACTAAGTATTCGATACTCAGTTTCCGATACACAAAACTTGTTACTCAGTACTCGATTCTGTAAAGCTGCAAAAGAGCTTCCCTCTCATAACTGCCATCCAATCGCTGCCCGACAACAAAGCACGGAATGGTTCGATCTACGCGAATGCAACAACTGGCGCGGAATTTGTATGCTGCCCTCTATTTCAAAGCTCATAGCGAGAACTATTCTGGATCGCCTGAGAGACACCAATATGGACACCACAGGCGAAGAGATAACCGGTTTCAGAGAAGTCTCTTCATGCACGGATCATGTAAATACTGTCCGCATCCTGATCGAGCAATGCACGGAATACACATCGGACCCACACATGGCTTTCGTAGACTTCGCGAAAGCCTTCGACAGCGCATGCAGAGAGTGCACTTGACAAGGGTTGCGAAGGAGGGGGATACCGGAAAAGTTGATTTCCCTCATCAGAGCGATATACGACAGCGCAAGGTGAAAAGCTCTCGCAGCCTTTCCCAGTCCTGAGAGACGTTCGACAGGGCCATACTCTATCTCCCACCCTGTTTATAATGGTGGTGGCCAATGACAACCAGATTGCTGCATCTAGACTATGCAGACGATACATGTATGCCTCCTGGCAAATAGGCTAAGCGACCTGGCAAGTGCCTCAACTGAATCTCCAAAACTTAATCGCATAGCCTTCGTTCCGGACAATCCCAATTCATCTGCCTGGGCAGCGTAGTCGCTGTGGATGCAGGTACTAAACTCGATGTGGGGTCACGCCTTCAGAAAGCTAAGTTTACCTGTTAACGAACTTCTTAGTTAAGTCGGATAAGTGAGGAAATGAAATGAAATTGAATATAATTATATGAAGTCTTGTAATGTAGCCCTAAGTTATAATAGTGGTAGGAGAACATGGGCCATGGGCGCTCTCGTTAAGGAAGAAGGCTTCCTTTCAGTGAAATTAGTAACTGTTATCGAATAGTTAGAAGCGCACGTCCGTCTTGAGAAAATTAATGTTAATTGCTAAAGTCATAGTTAAAAAACGCAGCGAATTTTATAAAAACTATTTTGAGAAAGTTACATGGCGCCCGAGCAGGGATGCTGTCCTATCCGCCACACTGTCTCAGGCTTTTCAAGTCTAACGTAATGGAAAATAACAACTTTCATAGTATCGACATAGTGTCAAACATATGTGAACTGATGCCGGTGTTGCAGATTTTGTATTCTGTGGCCTGACAGAATTTGGAACTTCGATACCATAATGCGCAGAATAAAATGGAGCTGTATAGGACATACTAGCGCTAGGAAGACAATAGAGTGGAACCCGCTGGATGGATTCGGCGGCCGGACACCAGGCAGACCCAAAGAAACTTGGAGTAGGACTGTCGGTATTGTCCCAAACAATACTTTAATTTCCCAATTTGAGTAAACAGGAGTCCGAACTCAAAATTGTCATGGGTCAAATTGCATTTCATCTTGCCAATTCCTACAGCTAATACTAAAGAAACTCTTTGTACCTTATCGCTTAAAGCTGTATTACTCATTAACAATTTGCATTATCATATATCCGGCATTTCCGTTCCAAGTGCACACTCCCCCCCACTGGATTTATCCCCTTGATCCCATCAATCGATATGCTAACAATATGCAAATGCTCTTCTCTGCCTTAACATCTATTTGCGTTTTATGCGACACTATTTTCAATTTGTAACTAATTATTGCCCCAAAGTCATTTTGTATTTGGCTGACAGTTTATTGCAGTGCTGTGAGAGCGATCGGTTGGATGAGTAACAAACAAAAGCTATTAAAAAAATTATAGTCGGCACGGGCGGAAGGCAGGACGGGCAGGCAGCTGCCTACTGCCTACTGCTGCCAGGCATCAAAGGCAGCCCACAAATGTTAAATATTTATTTGTTACCCAACCCGCACTGAATCGATGTGCATCGCTTGGCACTTGAGCCAGGTGGGGAAAAGATTCGCCAATTTGTTACACGCTTACATATCAACAGGGTGTCAGTATGTCGATGATTTGATTGTGACATTTTGTTATATTTTTAGTAGCAATTTTATTTTTTTTTATAGGTTTTGTTAGTTCAAATTGCACATTTTTTTTTTTTATTTGCATATAAGTAGAAATTGTACAGCAATTGCTGTGGCAATTATTATTGATATCCACTGACTTGATGAACATATTAGCGATGGGATCAACATTGAGTTCTGCTGCTTCAATTAGATGTTGAAGGAAAAGTAAACCGGTTGCCCACAGCTTACTTATGGCAGGGAGGAAAATCATTTTTCAAACAGCAACTTAAAGGAAGAAGAGATTAGAGATGCTCCAATGTCCCAAAGGTTTATTCAAACTCTGACAGTAGGGAGGTGTGTGTGAAAACTCCACTTTCGATATTCGATTCTCTATACTCAACTCTTGGTACTCACTACTTGATACTCAGTATTCGACACTAGGTAGTCTACTTAGTGATACACATTTTTAGGTACACTTTAATCGGTACTCACTACTTAATACTTTGTAGTCGATACTCGATACAGTATAATCTGTACTCAGTACTCTATACTCATTTCTCGGAACACTTTATTCGATACTCACTACTTGATGCTCGGTGCTCTCTGATCGGGTACCCGGTACCTCTTTTTTCGGTTCACTACTTGATACTCAGTTCTCTATTATCTGTACTAAGTACTCGATACACAGTGATACTAAATATATGTTTCTCGGAACGCTTTATTCGGCACTTACTACGTGATACTCAGTATTCGATACTCGGCACTTACACCTAGGCTCGTCTCTATTGATATCTAGTGATTTCAATTAGAGGAACAATGTTTGCAAATATTGTATACTTAACTTCATATTACTTTAGATAGTCAGTCACATTGACTCACTGATCACATACCGATATTGCTCATCTTTATTTTGTTTCGTTGAATCATGTAATTATTTCCCTGAAAGAATTGAAAAGAAATTTTTCCGGCATGTAAACATTCTAAAATGGACGTAGTAATTTTACCATTGGCACAGCAGATGTTCCTTTTGCTGACACTTGAAAATTCGATAACATATCGATAGCGAATCTAGACTTTTAGGGGTTTAAAGGCTAAGTGTTGACGGAAGATCATCTGAATGGACATTTATCTCTTAAGAATAAATGCACATAAAGAATGACCTCTAGACAACTCACCCTTAAAAGTGCCCTTTTCGGCCCCACCCAAACAACCATCCACCATCACCCAGCCCCACAAACCAACTATTTTATAAGAGATAAATGATTTCAAGATAGCTCTGTACCAAAGGTACATAGAGTATAATAAGTTTGTGGAAAAGTATGTAACAGGGAGAAGGAATCATTTCCGACCATATAAAGTATATATATTCTTGATCAGCATCAACAGCCGAGTCGATATAGCCATGTCCGTCTGTCCGTCTGCCCGTATTAACAAACAGATCTCAGAGATGGTAAGAGATAGAGGTTTGACATGTATGGGACAAATGCTTCTTATACTTGCAGGCAGATCAAGTTTATTTTCAATTTTCGCCACGCCCCCTCCCGCCCCCGCAATTTGGAAAAAACGTTATATCTCCTTTAGTTTTGAAGATAGACGATTTGTACCTTCTAAAGATAGTTAGTAATTAGCAAAATGAAACGATTTGCCAAAGAAATGATAAAGATCGGATGAGCCGTTCTCAAGTTATGAGCAAATAAGTAAACAACCCTTCCCCCACCAGAGTGAGAGAGAGAGCACCAGCACTGCATTCAGCTTCTACTCCAGGTACAGAGTATGTTATAGTCGGTCTTGACCAATTTTTACATAACACATTCTCTAGCTGAGAAGAGGATTGTTTATTTTGGCTATCCCAGCTGATTGACCACCTGTGAAACGGGGCGAGCGGCTGCTCGGCTGGAAAAGCTCACAGCGACGAAGATCCCAGCGTATGTACTTTCTTCTTCTTTCCTTGTCCCGTTTTTTTGTTGTTTTTGGCACGCTGCGTTCGTACAATTTCCATACTTTTCTGGCTTGGGAACTTTTAATGCTCATTTTATTCCTTTATAAATTCGCTATTAGATGCCGACAGCGTCGACTTCATAGAACATTTTCGCAGTGTGTGTTGGATACTTGTCGCTGGCGCTGCCGTTCAGCTCTCCCATTCAGATTCTCCGGCCAATCAGCGGGCCGATGTCGTGATCGCCAGCGAATGGCCGCCGAATATGAGGTGAGCCGCTGTCTAAAAATAGAACTTCTATACATTCACTTGACGAACGCCCGGGCCGAGCGACAACGAAGCTGTTAGCTTTCGCTTTTCGTCGCTTCGTGTTTCGTTTCGACGGGCGCGTGGAAGCGTGAGTGGGACAAACAAACGTTTGGGGAAACGGAATGGAATCGGTATTGAAGGCATGTGAGCGGAACGGAACACAGCCGGTTGTGCGCCGACGTCCGCCCCCGCTCCCTTCCCTTCCGGCTACCCACCGCACTCAACGAGTCACGAGCATTTGTTATTGTTTTCGTGCGTTTGTTGCCGGTTTTTTTGTTTTATTTTATTTTTACTTTTGCCATTTTATTATTTTGCCGGTTATGGCAGTCGCTACCAACTTTTATTTGATGTGCGAAAAGCGAAAATGTTGCAATTCGCACTCTTTGAGCTTTGTCACGTCGTCGTCCCCGCGTCTGCCTCTGCCACTGATAACAGCGGCGACTGTGATTTCTTATCAGTCTGTGGTTGTTGGGGTTTGAGGTCTTTATGCAATAATACTTAACTGTGCTCAACGGACTTATCAGTACACCTAGAATGCCGTTTGTGCAATGTTTTGTGGCAACAGGCCCTCCGCCCTCCGCCCCCACTCCTCCCCCCATTCATCATCAGTGGAGGAGGCTCATAAAAAAAAACATTTTCAAGGTCATGTCGCTGTCGACGTCGCTGCATTTGAAATGCGTATGCAGCGCGCGCACTGCCGATTGGTTTCATTTCCCAAATCGTTCCAAGTAAACGAATTGAAACGGGACACAGGGTGAATTTCGGTGTGTGGGTTTGTGGAATACAGTAGCAAATCTGTGGGCAGCAATGGGACACATAAATTGAGGGGGCAGATGACCGATACCCAAAATCTCTGGCAAATAAATGTTGGCCACTTTTCATACTACAGTCCAACTTCTCTAACAGTGCTTTAAAGTTTAACAAAAATTACTCATACGTTCATAAAATACAAATTTTTACAACGAAATTATTAGTTCATATTTCAATTACTGTCATCTTTTCAAACAACACATAGTAGTAGTTCTATTTTTATTTTTCAAATTCCGAATATTTATAGGCAACACTGCGTATGAGTTATTTACAAATACTTTAGAACCTAAACGCACCAGTTAAAACTCGACCTTTTTATACCGTTGGAGAGGGTTCACTAATAAACGAGAAGGCCAAGCTAACTTCGTCTTTGCCGAAGTTTAAATACCCTTGCAAATGTTTTAATACAACAGAGTTTACGAACGTAAGCATTAAAACAAACCATTTTTCTGATAAAAGCCACTTTTCGACCGATAGTTCCTATGGCAGCTATAAGATATAGTCATACGACTTTGACCAAAACTTCCGAATCTGTGTAAAAGCGTATAAAACTAATAATTGCTGAAGCGGGAGGCGTTTACATTAAAAACAAAAAAGTTTTTCTCACAAAAACCCACTTTTCGACCGATAGTTCCTATGGCAGCTATAAGATATAGTCATCCGATTTTGACATAAACTTCCAAATCTGAGTAAAAGCGTATAAAACTAATAATTGCCGAAGCAGAAGGCGTTTACATTAAAAACAAAAAAGTTTTCTCACAAAAACCCACTTTTCGACCGATAGTTCCTATGGCAGCTATAAGATATAGTCATCCGATTTTGACCAAAACTTCCAAATCTATGTAAAAGCATATAAAACTAATAATTGCTGAAGCGGGAGGCGTTTACATTAAAAACAAAAAAGTTTTCTCACAAAAACCCACTTTTCGACCGATAGTTCCTATGGCAGCTATAAGATATAGTCATCCGATTTTGACCAAAACTTCCAAATCTATGTAAAAGCATATAAAACTAATAATTGCTGAAGCGGGAGGCGTTTACATTAAAAACAAAAAAGTTTTCTCACAAAAACCCACTTTTCGACCGATAGTTCCTATGGCAGCTATAAGATATAGTCATCCGATTTTGACCAAAACTTCCAAATCTATGTAAAAGCATATAAAACTAATAATTGCTGAAGCGGGAGGCGTTTACATTAAAAACAAAAAGTTTTCTCACAAAAACCCACTTTTCGACCGATAGTTCCTATGGCAGCTATAAGATATAGTCATCCGATTTTGACATAAACTTCCAAATCTGAGTAAAAGCGTATAAAACTAATAATTGCCGAAGCAGAAGGCGTTTACATTAAAAACAAAAAAGTTTTCTCACAAAAACCCACTTTTCGACCGATAGTTCCTATGGCAGCTATAAGATATAGTCATCCGATTTTGACCAAAACTTCCAAATCTATGTAAAAGCATATAAAACTAATAATTGCTGAAGCGGGAGGCGTTTACATTAAAAACAAACAAGTTTTCTCACAAAAACCCACTTTTCGACCGATAGTTCCTATGGCAGCTATAAGATTTAGTCATCCGATCCGGTCAGTTCCGACATATTATCAGTGTGCAGTAAAAAGAAGACTCTGTGCAAAGTTTCAGCTCGATAGCTTTAAAACAGAGAGACTAGTTTGCGTAGAAACAGACAGACGGACAGACGGACGGACAAAGCTCAATCGACTCAGCTCGTCGCCCTGATTAAGAATATATATAGTTTATAGGGTCGGAAATGAATATTTCTATGCGTTGCAAACTTCTGGGCAAAATTATAATACCCTTTGCAAGGGTATAAAAACTAGAACGAAAAGTTTGAGTTCGAACGCTCTTTAAAAAAAAATTGATTCGTTCTTCAATTTTCAAGAACTTGGCTCTTGGAATAGAGCTAAATTCGTTTTCAATATGGTTCTAGCTGCAAGGGGAGCGAGGGAACGCCATGATGCAACAAAGAAGCGCTCATGGAAACTTTTAGAACTAAGCGCTTCTCTCTCTCTCTCTCTCTCTCTTTCTTTCTTTGTAAAGTGAAATGCTATGTTCGTTGTGGGTGCAGGATCATAGCTTGAGAACTTGAAAACTGCCCATCCGATCTTTATCATTTCTGCGGCAAATCGATACATATTGCTAATGACAAACTATCTCTAGAAGGTTCGAATCATCTATCTACAAAACTCTGGGAGATATGACGTTTTTAAAATTACAAGCCTCTATCTCATACCGTCTCCGAGATCTGTTTGTTCATATGGCTATATCGACTCGGCTGTTCAGTCGATCAGCAAAAACGAATCAATCACAGGAAAAGAAAACTGCTAATTCCAGGGGCATTGAAGAATTGTCAAGGCCTTAACAAACAAAGACTTTTCAAACAACGAAGAAGCCGCATTTCCTGTGTGTAATTTACCCGGATTTTTACAGCGGTATTCAGCAGGTCCTGCTTATGATTGAGTGGTGACATTAGCCCTCACTTATTTCTCTAAGCACGTGTCTAATTATACAAGTATTCACTGTACCATAAAGGAACATAATCGAAAAGCTAATGCTAACCATCTCCTCCTCCCACACACACACACACACACACATGTATATAGACCTTGGCCCTATGCCTTTTGCCCAAATAAATATTTGTGGGATATGTTGTTCAATTCCATTTCGTTTCCTTCAGTAATGTGACCTATGCCAGAGTCATAGGCAAGGGGGACCCTTTCCATTGCATTCCCTCTGCTCAGTGTGATACGCCGCCTCTGGCGCAATGTTTGTAGCGCGTTTGTTTATTTGTTTGCCGCGGCCCATTGCCGCATGTTCCGCCTGCCAGTCGGCCAGACAGTGCGACTGTCGGCTTTTTTAGTGGTTTGCGAATAGCCGAGCCGAACGCCTCGACGACCCGAACGAACGTGCGAGCCGACAATGTTCTTATTAGATTTTATACTGGCGGTGGCGGTTTTCGACTTAGAGGCAACAACAAAGGCCGCGCCTTTTCGTTTCGTTTCGTTTTCGCTTCGTTCTCGCGTTAGAACGCCGCCGACGTCGGCGTCGCAGTAGCGGCAGCCGCCGACTGACTTATTCTTATTGGCTTTAAGCGAATTTGAACGTCGCTCGAACTTTTATTCAACGTGTTGGTTTCGTCGCGTGAGCAACTCTGAAACTGAAAACTGCTAAAAAGAGACGACCCCCCCCTTCCCCCCGTCAGCCAGAGCAAAGAGCAAGGCATAAACAAAAGCCCAAAAACAACAACAAAAACAACAACCGATTCGCACCCCCCTACCCCCCGTATGTGTTCGCCCCCGTTAATTGTCGCGTGCGGCGCAGCTTCCAAAATTCATATTTAGAGACTTTTAACCACGATATTTTTTTTTAAAGTGTTAAACCCATCAAGTGCTACCAAAATGCCTTACCAGAGCGTCACGCTTTAGTGTCACAAGTGCAACTAAATCCGAGAGTCCCCAAGGGACTCCCCCAAATAAACCTCGAACAGGTGTTAAATAGAAAAAAAAGTGTTGGTAAACGGCCAACGGGAAAAGGAGACAATCAGCTGCAGCCAGAAATATAGTCTAACAGGTGAGAACAACAAAATTCATATTTCATTCATAGATTTGACATGAAAGTACGTGACTTGGCTCACATGTGGCCGCATACTTATCGCGCTCTCCCCCTCCGGCACCCCTGCACCCTCCCTTCAAACGACCCAACGAGCGCCTTTCCCCGTGGGGGGGACACGCTTTCTAGTCTTGTTTTTTGCGGTTGGCAATGACCAAAGTTCGGGAAGTCCCACGAATACAAGAGAGTATGTAAGTTATGTAAGCCACAGTAGGTACTTGAGCGGAATGAAGGAGAGGGGATCTGCTTGGTCATATATCAATTCTGAATGGCTTGGTGACTTCTCTTAAACGACCGTTTTATATGGAAAATACATATTCCCATGTGTCCTACAATTCTTATGGAAATCTTTGGGTTTTTGGGTTGTCAGCTTAATTTTAGAACACTTGGTTATAGAGCTGAAATCTATCATACTTCTAAGCATTTGCTTTGTGATGGAACAATAGCAGTTTTTTCCATAAACTATAAATTTCAATTACTTGAACATAAAGTTCACAATTTTGATTTAGTATCAACTCAAAAAAATAAACCCCCCTTTACTTTAGGGAATAAAACTTTATTGATTTTTTACTAATATTCTAAAGGGTGATTTTTAACAGCTTTCAGATTTAAGTCAATTTAAAGGGGTTATAGCACACGATCCAATGAACTGTTTACCGAATTCGGGCCATTGTTTCCCGTGCTATGTGACACCGTCTTGTTGAAACCACATGTCAGCCAAGTCGAGCCCTTCCATTTTGGTCAAAATGAAGTTTGTAATCATCGAACAGAAAAGCTCTTCCATTCGTAACGTAACGTCATCTTTATAAAACTCCACTATCCATACTCAAACAGTGCATTTTTTGGGATGCATTGGCAGTTCTTGCAATGCTTCTAGCTGCTCTTCACACCCTTCATTCAACCAGAAATGAGCTTCCTTGCTGAACACAATGTGTGAACTTAAGCTTAACCCGTATCGATACAAACCCGTGTAGAGACAAAACCGAGAAGTACCATCACGTATTGACATTGTAATTAAATGCGCGAAAAAACGAAATAAAAACCCTCTATTCCTACTAAAGTTCATATAGTGGGAATTGTATGAACATTGGACTCAAACTTAGCACAATCATTGTTAATAACAGTTTAAATATGGGTTTTCCAATTGCAGTACAATGTTCTCACTTCTCTGATAGAGTTAAGATTTCTTCATTTCAATATTATTTAGAACATTTATATTTTTACAATTAGAGAATATTAAATACATGTTCTAAGTTGACGACAACTTACTACAATTCTATTCAGAACAATCGAATACCTTTTAAACGAACTCCTATAACTCGAATTTTCGGAAACCAAACGAATTCTAAAGAGAATTGTAGTTAGAGAAGTTCTATTTTATTTTAATGCTTCTTTCGAAAAAAAGACAACTTATTCATTTGCTCTCATCGCTTTCTCATAGCTTTCATCCAAAAGACATTTTCTGACCGATCGGTTCTATGGCAGCTATAGAATATAGTTAACCGATTTTGAGCAAATTATAAAGGAATAATTAACTTCTTTTTTACCTAAACTCATTTTTCGACCGAACGGTCCTGCGACAGCCATAAAATATAAAAAGTCTTCCGATTTGTACCAAGTTTTGCAAAACTATTTATTTATAGTTTAACAATGTTCTGTCTAACTTTAAGAGGGCCTACTTAGGAACGACAATAAATTATTTTTTACTACAAACAAGGAGGATTGAGATGAAAAAATGTGGAAATGCAAGTTATAGTTTAAGCAAAGGTTTCGGAAGGGTTCGTGATGAGCGTAGTTTGTTACACAAGGCTGTAGATAAATAGGATAAAAATTTCTAGTAACGAGTTGTGGGACTGCAAGACTTATATTAGATAACAAAGCGATAGAGTCAATATCTCCTGACAGGAGTTTATGAATAAAAAGAACACTATGGCAAATTCGGCGGCTCTTAAGAGAAGGAAGGTTGATTAGGCGTAATCTGTCCTCATAAGGAGGAAGATGAATGGTGGAATCCCAGTTTAAGCCACGAAGAGCGAAAATTAAGAACTGTTTTTGAACCGATTCCAGTTGATCTTGATATTTTTGGTAGTATGGAGACCACACACACGACCCATATTCAAGTATTGGTCTCACTAGTGAGACATAAAGTTGCTTAGTGACGTAGGGACCATCGTTTGACAAAACCGAGAACTCCCAATGCCTTGTTTGCGATGACTGATATATGACTATTGAAACATAACTTGGGAACAAATTGTACACCCAAATCATCAACTTTATGGATACGTTCCAAAGGGATGGAATCAATCATATAATCAAACTCATATGGTTTATTTCTACTAAAAGTCAGACATTTACACTTGCTGAGATTAAGAGGAAGGCTATTAACCGAGCACCAGGTGTAAAGAGAGTTTAAATCAGATTGCAGAAGTAGAGGAGACGTAGGGTCATTATACGACAAACAAAGTTTGAGGTCATCGGCATACATTAGTGCCTGCGAATGGTATAAGACCTGTGGGATATCATTTATAAAAAGGTTAAATAGTAAGGGGACCCCAGATAGTACATTAATGGAGCTGGATAGTACTGATTTGAAAGGAACTCGTTGAGATCGATCGCTTAAGTACGACTTTATCCAATTCAGGAGGATTGGTGGGAAGCCGAGCAGACACAATTTATGTACTAAGAACTCGTGATTGACTGAGTCAAACGCTTTACTGAAATCAGTATAAACTACATCAGTTTGTTGCTTATTGACAAACCCATTGATTACAAGAGATTCGAAGAGATAGAGCGATTCTTCATGAAACCATGTTGAGATGCAGATATTACCGAACGACAATAATGTTGTAGTTGCGGAGTCAGGATCTTTTCAAAAAGCTTAGGAATGTCCGATAGCTTCGATACGCACCTGTAGTTCGAAATGATTTACTTTGGTCCCTTTTTATGGATAGGAATAACATAGGATTCCTTCCAAAGACTAGGGAAGTCTCCCTGTTGAAGAGATGTGTTAAATAGTTTACAAAGCGGCACACATAAGGAGTCAGCGCAAAGTTTAACACACAGCTGGGAACTTTGTCAGGTCTGGGGCTGAAAGAGGACTTGATTGATCGTAGGCTAGATAGAACGCTATCTGCATCTACAACAGGGCATACAATGCAGTTGGAATTAGCCACAGAATACGGATATTTAGAGACTAAATTATTAGCAGATGCAGAATAGCATCGTTGGAAAAATGTTGCAAATAGATTGGCAATATCAGAGTCGTTGTCACCCGATACATCATCTAAAGAAAGGGAGGGCGGAAATTGAGAGGATTTCCTTTTAGCATTAACAAAGTTGCAGAACTTCTTTGGGTCGTCCTGAAAACTCAACTTACACCTGACCAAGTAGTCCTTATAGCATTCTGAGTTGAGGACCGTAAACTTGGATCTTGCTACGGAATATTTGGCAAAATCCACGCGGGATCCAGATTTTTTAAATTTTTTGTACAGCCGAGATTTAATATTTTTCAGGTTAGATAAGCCTCTCGTGAACCATGGGGGCGCACGTGATGGAGAAGAAGAAATCCGAAGGGGCACAAATTCGTTAAAACACAGTATAAATAACTTCGTAAAAAGCTTTTGTGGATTTTTCAATATCCTGAGATGAGTCTAGAAAAGACCAGTCTACCATGGATAAAGCTTCATTGAGTCGTAGTTTGAAAGCATATAAAACGAAAAAATTCAAAACAAAATCGTTTTTATCAAGTTTTTCCTACAAAGACCCATTTTCCGACAATCAGAATCTGTTAAAAAAACATAAAAAATTAACAATTAGCTAGTTAAGGAAACATTTAATTGAAAACAAAAAAGTTCTTCTCACTAAGAACCACTTTTCGACCGGACAGTCCTAAGAAATTTGTTTTGAAAACGTATAAACCAGAGTTCCCCAGCGATAGTCCCGGGGGCACGAACTTACTTGCCGAAGTAATACCTCATTGTGTGTTAGAAAGAGACACAGTCACGTTTTAGCGCTCTCCCCTTGGGGGAACCCTGGTATAAACGTTAAAGAACGCTAGCATTGAAAATAATAAAGTTTTTCTCAATTTTCCCAATTGAAATGGTTAACGAAAATAAGCAAAAATCAATGAATTATTCGTTTATTTTTGTTTGGTGTTTTTCATATTTCCAAAATGTACGAGAAAATCCATTTATTTCTTGGCATATGCCAAATGAATTTCGTCGATTTCCCATACAAAATGTTCTTCATCGTGAGGCAATTACCGCCGCCGGCTGCCAAACGGGCTCGTGCCATTGCTAAGGGCACACACATGCAGAGAGAAAGAAAGAGAAAGATAGACGCCACTTGCCAACTCATCATTACGCACACTGACAAAGGTTAACAGGTGTTTTGCCTCTTTGTGCACTCTCTCTCAGACAATCTCAAGAAGTTGAGGGAAAACACACATACACATACATATACATATATATTATCGGATGGTAGTGCGATTTTCATTTTCAACCACCCCCAAAAGGACCCACCAAGGCGGCTTCCTAGTTGCGCATTTTATCGTCCAAGATTTATGCCAACGAATGCGGAAAATGCTGCCGCAAAGAAAGGGATGAGTCTGAGAGGAGGGTGTGTGGTGTGTGTGTGGTGGTGGGGGGAGGGGGGCTTTGGTGTACTACAATGTACGGGCTTGTGCTTTGCCAGAAGCAGGCAAAAAGGGGACGCCTCTATACATATACAAAAACTCTTTCTCATAAATGGAATGCGAATGAATGATTTCCATTGTGTATTTTGGGCCGAAGTACTTGTAGTATGTAGTTACTGTAACACACACACACGCACACACACACACAGGCACACACATTCCACAGATACGCATTTTGCTTAGGGAGTAGAACGAAATAGTGTGTCTAATGTGCCGAAAACTGCGCCGTCAGAAACTCCAGAAGAGACGACGACGACGACGACACCCAAATGGCCTTTTAAGTACAAAGAGCTGCGCATTAATGAGTCTGTTTGGAGTTTATAGCCTTGGCCTGGCCCCAGCACAACTGTACGGATCCCCCTTAGCCTGTCACAAGTTTTTTTTTTGAACAAAAGCGAGAGTTTGAATGCAAATCTTAGAGAAGAGACCCGCATTATTCACCCTTTACATACGTTTCCAAAAACATGTGTACGTTTCCCAATTAATTTCAACTTCCATTTACCAATTCAACACCCACACACACACACACACACACGCTTTCTTTCCTTCGAATCAAAATTTGTATGCATTTTGATTTTGCTAACGACTATTTAATTTACTTTTTCTATATAAGTATTCATCCAAAACCGGGCGTAGACTCAGCACAACAAGACAGAAAGAAAACAGAAAAAAAAATTAAATAAAACGGAGACGTGCACGTAGCTTGGCCAAAAGCCAAACAATAAACCGGTTTGCCATTTGTCAAAGGCAAAGCAAAAGTCAGTAAAAGCCTCCAAAAATAACAAATTCTCGTCAAAAGAGGCTTTGAAAGCTTCAACATTTCGAAAACGAATTGTGCACACACTGTAAAGGGAAGAAGGTAAAAACTTCCTTTAAGTACGAATCGTTTTTAAACTCCAAATTTACCATTAAAAATTCAAATATAGAGATAAAATTCTTTCAAGTTTCTTACTTTAAGTACAAATCGCTCTTAGATCATGCTTATTTTAAGCTCTAAAAAATCTTAATATAATTCCGAACCGTTCATTTAGGGATTGTTAAAAGCGCTCTTGAATCAAAAAGTTCCGTTATTAAAATCAAGAATTTTTTGGCTTATTGAAGTTTGGAAGCTGAAAATTCTTGAAATTTCTTTCTCTCAGTGTATTACTATTTCATTCCTGATCCCAATTGTGATTTCTAAGAAACGATTAAAGAATTCGTTTAAATCGTTATTGGAACTTTGAAGTCAAAAATCGAATTTTGGAAGCGATTTTGCATGATTTTAACGAAATCGTAAACGGGAACAGGCCTGATTTTCATATTTTTGGCTTATTGTTGTTTAAACGAGTGTTTTTTTTTTTACTGATCGCTCACCTGACACTATTTACACGGTTTTCTTTTTACACACACCTTTACTATGCAGTCACTATGGCTTTCATATTGACAATGTCGTAAAGGTTTGTCTCTATGGTTTCTACTAATGTTCGAAACTGAATTGTCTGTGGTGTGACCAATGTTAGACTAAAATATCGATACATTTGTACATATTGACATCATGGCGGTCGTTACAATTGCATACTTTTTGGATTTTCTTAAGGAACACAACTTTTATTATCATATATTTGGGGATTACCATGCCCTGCGTTTCCAATTCGTAAATATGTATAAATTAGGATCATGGCCACACTATTAACGAGAGCGCAAGTTAAAGTCGGCTCTAACCGACTTCGATATACCCGTTACTCATGAAAAAAACATGTTTAACAGAGTTCCTGCGTTCCTTCATCTGAAAAGTATGCAACACTTTTTTAACTCGACTATTTTTCACATTTTTGCTCATAACTTGAGAACCGCTCATCCGATTCTTATTATTTCTTTGGCAATTTTATTCGTTTTGCTAATAACTAACTATCTCTAAAAGGTACGAATCGTCTATCGTTAAAATTGTAGGAGATATCTGCCTGCAAGTATAAGAAGCATTTGTCCCATACATGTCAAACCTCTATCTCTTACCATCTCTGAGATCTAGGTGTTCATACAGACAGACGGACAGACGGACGGAAGGACGGACGGACGGACGGACGGACGGACGGACGGACGGACGGACAGACGGACATGTCTATATCGACTCGGCTGTTGATGCTGATCAAGAATATATATACTTTATATGGTCGGAGATGATTCCTTCTGCCTGTTACATACATTTGCACGACTTTAGTATACCCTTTTTACTCTACGAGTAACGGGTATAAAAATGGACGACGGTGACAACGAGCAGTAGACAGAGAAACCGTAAAGATGTTAGAAATATGATCGCACAGTAAGCCTTAGTATAGGTACAGTTTTTCTCTCCCTAATTTGTGAGAGCGCCGTACCTACTTTGCTGTAGCGCGATCCTAACTGAGCCTGAAATGATTCCCATTTCGAACTTTTCCGTTTTAGTCGACATAATATACTAAGGTTTTTGTGTACCATATTTTTTGTTGAACCGTTCGGATAATTTTGATTGGATTTTACCAGGGCTCAATACCGGAACCGAACCGAAATAAACCGTTTCAAATCAGGAACCTGAACCGATACAACAGTTTTTTTGAGAATTGGAACCGATAGAACCGGAACGAAACCGAAACTTTGCTACCGGTACGGTTTCCGTTTTTTTTTGGAATTGTACACGGGTAAACAGGAGGTGTAGATCAAACAATTAAACACCAAAAAAAATTAAACAACTAAAACAAATTCGAAATTTGCTAAATTATCTTTTTCCCAAAATGATTATAAAGATTTGATAGAATGCAATAGTAGAGGGTTAAAAATATGTGGTGTAGAACGAACTGACCCAAAAATCTGAAATTTACAAAATTGCATAATGAGTTCAGATCAGGGAATCAAGCCGAAACGAATTTCGGTTCCGGTTCCGGTTCCGGTACGTACCGAAACTAACGTTTCGGTAAAAGGTTCTGTTTTGGTTCTGCTACAGTTTCGGTATTCGGTTCCGGTTCCGGTACCCTTTTATTTCGGTATCGTACCGGTATGGACCGGTAAAACTAACTGAAATTTTAAAACTTAAATTTAATCAAATTGGGTAAGCAACAGTACACATGTATGAGTACATAAATTATTAATTTACTTTAAACTACTTTAAAATTATTTACAAAGAAGGTAAATTAATGATTATTTCTTAGAAGCATGATAGCGGACAATGTATTTCCGTCCATCTGAATTTTAGCGGAGTTATAATAAACTTCACTCCGGAAAATAAATGTTCTACGCAGCAAGAATAACTTTTGATAGTTCATACAATTCCGGAAACCTTTTCAAACTTTCTGACCACCATTTAAGTACATTATCTTTATTTTGTAAACGTTTTAAGCTCAATTAAACAGAAGTGGATAAAATTCTTGAAATTATACATATCAGTCGAAGCAGTTACACATGTACTTTTCTGTTCAGAGGTTAGCCTGACATTATAACGAGGGTCTAAGAAAATACCACATAGGAATGCGTTATTTTCAAAGGGACTGGTCTCGGGATTTTGTATTTCACTGAACAAAAGTTTTGATATGCCAGAACCTTTTTTTATGTTAAAATAACAATTCAGCCAAATTGCGTAAAAATCCGCCATATCTAACTGCTCGTTTCGTAGTCTAGTGGTTGCACTCAGAACCGAAACCGTACCGGTACAACGTTTAGGTTCTTTTCGGTCATTTTGGTTCTATACCAACCGATATACAAAAAATTAAGAATATCGGTTCCGGTTCCGGTACCGGTTCTGAGTTTCAATCGGTTCTTTTCGGTATACGGTTCCGGTTCCGCTTTCGGTTTGATTCCCTGGTTCAGATTATCATAAAGATATGATAGGTGTTGGTCAATCGATTCAAAAATATGAGAAATTTCCAAAAATTCTAATATGAGTTAATGAGACGTGTTGATCACACAGACCAAAAAATCGCAAAAGTTTATAACGATTTTAATACTCATGAATAGACGGATGGTAATTGTCAAGTATGCTTTACTTCTACGGTTTGTGAGCAACTTGGCAACGCAGACATTATATGATATTTATTAGCATATAATGTAATCATTAGTTCTTACACCAAAGAATTGTGAAATGTGGAACCAATCATTTTGTGTTGATTTTTGATTTGTTTTATTAAACAGGCATAACATGATTTAGATTTATCTCAGAATTAACTTTTTTTTTAGTATTAATCAGTATAATATATCGAAACCGAAAACCAAAATTAATTGGAAACCGAAATAGAATCTTAAAACGAAATATTTATTTCGGGACATACCGGTACTGGAACCGGAACCGAAATTTGTTTCGGGATTAAGTCCTGGTTCTTACCTTTAGAGAAAAGAAAAAAAAATGTTGGTATTCCGGGTTCGAAACGATCTTAATGCTCTGTTAACCCCTGATAAATAGATATAGTATACTTGATTTTTGAAGTACAAAGAGGCCAAAATTTAAAATTGCTATTTCTAGAATTAAACCATCAATATTAAGCTGGCTCAAGGTCTCGTTATGCTTGCGCATAACTCCAAAAAGGAGGAACACATCACACCACAAGTGAAGCTAGTTGGTCATACAGCTGTTTCAATGGTATCTCTACCATATCATCAGTGACCTTCGCTTGCTTGTACTGGCCCCATCGACTCCCACTCCATGCCAGCGCTGCCATAATCGTTTGGGAATTCCTAAACGACTTGACAGCAAAAAACCGGCAGACATGAGAACGACGTTTATTATTTAATTATATATTGGGATATGTTTGCAGTTTCACTTTCGCTAGAAATTTACGATTTATAACCGGTATTTCGGTTACAAAATCTTAAAACTTTTTATACTCTGTATATATGAAATTTGAAGGAAAATCGGCTCTAATTTGCTTTTTGTTCAATCAACGAGGGGTTTTTTTGGGTTTCGGTACGTGGTTTTATCTGTCTGTATCGTCATAAGTCTTATTTACAGTGTGACCTTAGTTTTATTTGCTTCCAAACTTGTTACTGATCAATATTATATGCTGCCACGATATTCTCTCTCTGAAGTTTGATCTAAGTCGGAGGACTATTTAGCATATAGCTGTCATGGAACAATCGGTCGAAAAACTATTTCTATTCGGAGACTATTCCGTTTGGTTTGGTAACCAACTTGTGCTAAATTCGTAGAACTGCTTTCCAGTCCCAGGGTATTGTCCGAAGTAACGTTTGCTGCTCCACTCTTTCCCATTATTTGTTTGTTGTTGTTGTTCTTTTTTATTGTTTAAAATTCATCACGAATTTTATTTTGTTGTGTGTTCTTTTTGGCGTAAATTTGTATTTTATTTCTCGGCTTCTCCGTCTAACCTTGAAGCACATTAAATTTTTGTTTCGGCTTACAACAACAACAACAACAGCAAAAAGGCAACTAAGAGTGGAAGTGGCAGAGAGAGATTCTAAATACATACAGACTCACAAATGTATATACGAAATTCATGTGGGGTCGGTTCTTTTTTGGATCTAGCGTGTAGTATAACATCTTTTGTTGTTGCTCCAAAAATTACTTAATTGCAGCCATATGTGTCTGCCAACTGGAAATTGTCGCTTGGTCTCGTTTTTGGCGGTCTGTATCTACGCATTTCGTGTATCTTTGTGGCTGTGGCTGTATCTAATTCTAATTTATTTTTCGCCAAAAGACATAATGAGGCACCGGGGTCCAAGGAAGCGCGAGCGTGCACGCGTTCAGCAAAAGTTTTTATTTATTTATTTATGCGTCGCTTTTTTTTATTTTATGTTGATCAATAAATTACGTTCCGTTGACATACCCAACCACCCCCCATGAACCTCCCTCGCACACACACACACACACACTGACACATTTGGTCATTTCAATTGCAGTCGACGTCGACGTAGGCGTCACGCTCTGCTGCGCTTTAATGGCCCAAAAAAAAAAAAAACATCAACTTTTGCTTTCATTGCACGTATCACACAGGGAGAGAGACGGAGAGACAGAGAGAGAGAGATAGAGGGAGACAGAATTCAAATTGAACTTGAAATGTGGCCAAGTTGCTTCTCACGCTTGCCAAAAAAAAAACCTCAACCCGGAGCGTGGGCCCTACAAAACCTGAATACAACGTCGGTAGCTTGTAATGCAGTGGGCGTGCCCAAATCCCTACAAAAAAAAACTTAGTTTATAGACTAAATCCGAAATTTATGTTTTTCCTCCGGGCACCAGGTAGACGCTGAAATCTACCTACCTCCCCCTCTCCCCTGGCCCCAGAATGTGATCATTAGAGACCTCTGAAGAGCTTCAAACCCAAATTACTTTCCGCTGCGATGGGCCAGCTCTGTTACGCTATTTGAATTGCCGAAAAATACCAAAATAAAATAATAATAAATAACGTCGGATTGCTATAATAATAGCGCGCATCTTAATTATATAACAATTAAACATTAGCCAAGCGGTGCGGGGAGGAGGAGGAGGAGAGGGTTTCCTCCTATGTATATCAGCTGAAGGTTACTTTAAATATGGTGAGAAATAACGAAAATTTGACACAAAACAAATTGCAAAAATAACAAAAAAAAAAATTAAAACTGGAAAAATGATCTATGGAATGGACTTGGGGGGGTGGTGGAAGGCAAGGGCCTGCCAACTCAAGGTCATCAAATGGATGAGTTAATGCATTAAAAAGCACTTTGTCACCTCATGAACACGAAAATCAGCTAAACTCGAAATTGACATGAAATTGTGTGTGAAAAACAAAAAAATTTTATATAAAAAGTCAACCAAAGACCTTTGTATAGGGCATTATTTAAATATGGAGTTTTTTGTATGGGCAGTTCCTTTGTTGAGGTGGAAACTGATGACTTGACATCAAGTTTACGGACATAAAACCCATTAGAGAAAACGCGAACGTATGTCTTCGATATACCCCTCATAAAAAAACACCATCCGAAAAGTATGCAACTTTTTTTTTAGCGGGGCAGGGGGGGCTTGGTTCACTTTTTTGCTCATAACTTAAGAACCGTTCATCCGATCTTTATCATTTCTTCAGCAAATCGATTCATTTTGCTAATTACTAACTATCTTTTAAAGGTACAAATCGTCTATCTTCAAAACTAAAGGAGATATAACGTTTTTTCCAAATTGCGGGGGCGGCAAGGGGGCGTGGCCAAAATTTGAAACAAATTTGATCTGCGTTTAGATAAAAGAAGCATTTGTCCCATACATGTCAAACCTCTATCTCTTACCATCTCTGAGATCTAGGTGTTCATACAGACGGACGGACGGACAGACGGACATGACTATATCGACTCTGCTGTTGATGCTGATCAAGAATATATATACTTTATATGGTCGGAAATGATTCCTTCTGCCTGTTACATACATTTGCACGACTTTAGTATACCCTTTTTACTCTACGAGTAACTTGTATAAAAAAACGTTGGTAAACTCACCAATTTCCGTCTTTGATTTTCGCCCAAAAGATTTAAGGATTGTCTAAAGCTCAAACTGAAAACGAAGTTTTGTTAAGAATAGTTGTAAGTTGCTGGTGTGAACTTGGATGTTTTAGATCGGTCAATATCAATGGAAGTTATGGGGTTTCAAAGTCAAAATTTCGATAGTAGACTTTGTTTTTCTCACTCTATTGGTTCTAGCTCCGTTATTTTTCCACCGAAATATCCTAGTGGAATCGGTCAACAGATATCTTTTAAAGGGCATATGCAGAACTAGCATACAAAAACTGCCCCCACTCCGATCAGCACCAAATTTAAATATGCGTTTACCATCAATGAGAAACTCACTCTCTTAAAATTTTAGTCTTCTAATAGCGTATAATATAATAATATTGTGACTGTCTCTATAATATCCCTATGTAATAGTTCATTGAACCGATCTGATACCTTATCTCATGGGCTGTATTATCACATTGACCCACTTTGGGAATGGCAATATATCTCTAGTGTCTATCTTATATACTTCCAATCCCACTCTTAGGACAGTATCTTTACCCAGCAATGACTGTCTTCCATGTTTTATCACATAGAAGGTTGCAATAGTTTCTACATTATCCTTTACAGATAAGGGGGCTTCAAAAACTTTTATAACCGTTAAATGTTGTTCTGCGGCATACGCTCTGAACTGATTGACCGAATGAGTTCGGTCCTTCAGAATAGCAGTTCCCACTTTACAAAGCCTCTCCCGATCTTCTATACGTATTTGATGACAGCGTGTGATACTACGGGTGTCAAGATGCTGTAGTTTAAGGACAGCTGTATGGTCGAGGAATCTGTAGATTCTTGTTTTGGCTGGATCCTTTCCTAGTTCTGTCTAAGAGCTTCCATTATACTGAGTCGCATTATATTCCAATCTTGAGCGGAGCGTAGACCATCTTTCCAGTTAAGAGTGAGAGAAGTGCATTCCTTATCCACCTCTTGTGCCCAGAAAACGTTTTTCCTGACTATTTCGGAAGTAAGAAAATGGGGCAGTCGACTCTCTCCTTAGAAAAATCGGGTTTTTCCTACGTATCCAAGGTGTGAATCCAAGGTATAGAGGCTGGGCATATACCTGTCTGAACAGCTCTACATACAGCGTTAAATAGTTTCCATTTCGCTCCGATGCTTACATTGTGTTTTTTCCAAAAAGGGGCTCCATAAGCAGTTGATACTGGCTTTTGCCTCAGCGTTTCTTCTCAATATATGCTCCTTGAAAGTAAGGGTAAACGTAAAACATACTCCAAGATACTTATATTCTGTGGCAATTTTTTTAGGTCCATTTTCTAAAGACCATTACCACAGACTTTGATAGGTTGACTTCTATTCCCCATTGGTTTCCAAGTTGTCAATCATTTTCTGCAGCACTTCGACTGGCTTGGTATATAAAGAAGTCACACGATAGGGTATCAGCCTGCCTAAGACCTTATTTGGTTTTGTTCCTATTTTGACGGAGCTTTGAGTGCTTCTCAACGTCATCATGCAAAGTCAAACGTACTTTGCTGGTATACCAAAGTTAGACAGGGATTCAACAAACCCCTTAACCTTATCGGTGTGTCGAAGGCGGCTGTATAATTGGCGAAAAGAAGCTGATTTTCGATGTTTTTCTCATAAATCTTCTCCAGGATTTGGTATGTGATGGATTTACCAGGTCTAGTGAACCTTAAATGCAGAAGAGACTGATCCCTTGGTAGTTGGTGCAAACAACAGGGTTTCCTATTTTAAAGATTGGACGAAGAACACTTTTCAACAGGTGGCGCTGTAGGCTCTTATTTTGTTTTTCAGTTTAACATGTGGCGCAGTAGGCGGTCATTTCATTAAACAGCTCAGTATATATGTGTGTATGTTCCAACTATGGGACTATTTCAAAGGTAAATTATTTATTTTGGAACTTTAGAAGCCTGTAAAATGAAAATGGGACATGCTCAGAATAATTCAAGCTTATAACTTTTAACCTTAGCTATTCTGGTATTATTTGGCATTAATATTGTGGATTTAAGAACAAACGATTTCAAATTTATATATATTTTAGCTCAAACAAAGCCTTGCCCAATTCCGAAATACATAATACATGCCGACATACATAAGTATGTAAATTGTGTCTCGTAGATAAGCAGGGCCTGTGCGTGTGTAACTAAATACAATGCAAATTTCTTTCCAACGTTTTTTTTCGACTAAATTACTTAAAAACAACAACAGCAACAAAAAAACGAAAAAAAATGAAATACATTATCGCACACACACACACATGCATATATACACCCCCGTGACGCTGCAGCGGCATAATTAATTAGTTGACGGGGCGCGTTTCGAAGCTCGGAGCTTGGACTCGGGTTTGGGTTCGGGGGTTTTGAGGTTTTAGGTTCGGTGCTGCTGCTAATGAGCCCATATTGTGCGAAAAGACAACAACAGCAAAAATACTGTTAACACACACACACACAGTTTGGCACGCGGTGTGGAAGGGGCCAGAAGCGGCTCGCTATTAAAATGGATTCCCGCCGGACATCCTGACCATATTATATTACCAGCTGTTTGGCTGATGGACATGACCCAAAAAACAAAACAAAGCAACAACAACAACAACAACAAGAACAATACAAGTGACCCATAAAAGACAATGTGCAGCAGGCGAAAGTGATGAAGACGAAGCCAAACCTTGGGCCGCGCCCTCAGCCATATCTACTGCATTAATATGATTAAGCAGGGAGACAAAGGGACAGCGAGAGCGAGAGCGAGAGCTAATGCCATTTCCTGGACACGAAAACGCGCCCAAAGTCGGTGGAAGGTCGTTTGGTGCCAGGAGCGTATCCAGCCATATGGTCGACCCCAGTGGAAGTGCAACCCACGTGCAATCGGAGATACTCACTTGTGTGGGAGCTGCGGAAGTGCAGCTAATGCCGAATGAGACGCCCACGATGTAACTGTTAACTCACCAACTGTGATAATAATGGAAATTGGGAATAGTTGAAGAAATCTAAGAGAAGTAATGGAAAACTTAAACAGTGAATTCGGCAGCTAAAAATCTATCTAAAAAGCGAGAAAGCCAGTCAGCTAAAAATCTATCTAAAAAGCGAGAAAGCCAGTCAAGCCCGATTGTAATATACTCTGTACCAATCTTACGCAAGAAGTCATAAGGTTAGCTTGCAATATTCTCACTCTCTTTCTCTCTCTCTCTCTTTAAGATTGTCTTTGTTGAATGAAATGCGTGAGGGAAGGGGGGTTCTCTGGCCTTTTTTGCTCATAACTTAATAACCGCTCATCCGATCTTTATCATTTCAATGCTAATTGGTAACAATCTTTAGAAGGTACAAATTATCTATCTACAAAACTGTGGAAGATATAATGTTTTTTTCCGAATTTCGGGGGCGGGAGGGGGCGTGGCAACAATAGAAAATAAACTTAATCTGCCTGCAAGTATAAGAAGCATTTATCCCATACATGCCAAACCTCTATCTCTTACCATCTCTGAGATCTGTTTGTTCATATGGACGGACAGACGGACAAGAATATATACACTTAAAAGGGTCGCAAATGATTCCTTCTCCTTGTTACATACTTTAAATATATACTCTGTGTACCTTTGGTACAGAGTATTAAAATGTTTCTCACTAAAAAGAAGAAACGTTGGTTTCTGAAAGAAGTCAGACGACGCACAGTGGTCCCAAATCCCAAAATAAGGACAAAAGTCGAAAAACGTTTTTGATTTGACTGAAACATCGTCGATTTTCGTGTTCAGCGGGCAAAAATACTTTGGAAAAAGTTGCTTTGGTGAATTGGAGAGAGTGTATATACTACAAAAATCATCAGAAAGACTGAATCTGCAGCTATCCGCAGCTAATTTTTGGCTATGTTTTAAAGAATTGTCTAAACAACAATTTCTATTTCGTTTGAGAGTGGGATCTGATGGGAGTTTTGACTTATTGCATTTTCTAACACGACTCCAAGAAAAATCCTCTACTTTTATTAACAATTTACTATTTCATGCAATGTTAATAATAATTTCGCACAATACATTGAAATAGTACTTACTTTCAAGAGAAGAATCCATTTTGCAGAATCCAAAGCGGTTAACTTATTTCGAGTAAACTATGAGGTACGCTCGACACTCAAGAACGGAGTTCATACCTGAGCTAGGAGGGGACACTTCTTTCTTATTAGTGGTCAGAAAACAAACTAGATGTACCAATACAACTATTCCAATCATTAAAAGTTCATAAAAAATATTTATTTCCGACTTTTGGACAGCCTTTTGATTAAGTTCGATGCAAAGTAATGCATATAGCAAGAAAGAGCAGGAACGTCCCCGGAAACCATTTAGCGGTATCGCAACTAGTGGTGCGAAGACATCAAGCAATAACGACCACAGGCTCGTGAAAGTTATTTATTGTACAAGACACTTCGTGGTACAATTTTACTTAAAATCTGGGTTTGACTTTTGGATCACCTCAGAAGAAATGTAGTTTTAGGGAAATTAATTTTGAAATTATTTTTTAAATAAAGAAATTAATTTTTTTTAATAATCTTAAATCCAATTTCCCCATGCAAATTGCCAGCTCGCACAAAATTTAACACAAAAAAAAAAAACACAAAATGTGGCTGGCATTTTGCTATTGTTTTTTTTTTTTCGGCTGCCGTTGCTCTTAGACCTTGAACAAGGTGAAGTTGATTGCTGCTGCTGTTGTTTGGCGTTTTGAAGTTCAAAGTTAATTTGCGCCAAAGCCAACAAAACCGAAGTGAAGGAAAAACGAATCGAGTCGTCGTCGTCGTCGTCGTCGTGGCATAAACAATGCAAAGATTGAGATACAAAAACAAGAAATTCAAAATTGCTAAAAGAAATTCACACCTTCCACAGACCAGGGGGGGGATCTATGCAAATTTTCACACCCATGTTAGATAACCAACATATACTTTCGCTGATTTTCCAGCAGTGACGCAGATGCAAACACCGACAACCACTTCCGCACACTGGAAATATCGTTTAGGTGGGGGGGAGGGGGGCACTACAGGAGATTCTAGTTCCATACAAAGTGGGTGAGAGATCATTAACACCTAACGGATTCAGTGCACATACACAGAAACACACAGATCTATATACTAATCGATGTTATAACTAAATTGGACACGATCAGTGTAGAGAATCACGGGGGGATAAAACTCAGTGGAAGGCCGAAATTTGAAAAATGTGTTTATTATCAAGAAATTAACAAAACTTTGATTTTAGCCACACTTCGATCGAATGGGTGTGTCATTTTATTAAGGGTATTCTCTCTGCTCTGTGTTAGTCTTCAAATTTAGGACGCAAGTTGCCCCTGCAACCAACACCGTAGTGCAGAGTATGATATAGTCGGGCTTCACCGCCTTTCTCACTTGTTTCTTCTCACTTAATTAAGTTTCTTCTAGCTTTCATTTTCTCTCTTCCATGCTTTATCTCATACTGAGATGCTTTTTCTTTTCTCCCTTCTTCCTTCCTGTATTTACTCTTTTTAATTGCTTAATTTCCTCGCTCTCTCTCTCTTCTGTTTCGTTTTTCTCGCGCTTCCTTTTCGTTTTCTTTCCTTCTTTCGTCTTTCCGTACTGCATTCTTAATTACAAATTTTTTATTTACACTTTGTTATGGCTTTCTCTTTTCATTCCTCCTCATTCCTTCCCCTCTCAATCCTTAGTTGTTACTTTTTTCCGATATTCTTTGCTCCTTTGTTTTGGTTTTCGCCTGGCTTCTCGTCTCCTTTCACCCTTTTGCCTTCTTCTTTGCTTCTTTCCTTGTTTGCTTCTTCCTTACTTCTTCCTTTTTCCATTTCTTTTTTTTCTTCCCTCCATCTTCCTTCCTTGTTTCGTTCTCCCCTCTTTCGTTTTTCTTTCCTTCTTCCTTTCTTTTAGCTCTCTTCCTTCCTTTTTGCTTGCTTTCTTTTTCCTCACCTCATTTATTTTTCCTTTCTTCCTTGCTTCATCCTTTCTGAAGAGGAAGGAAACACTTTCTTTTTCATCTTCATTCCTTCCTTCCTTTCTTCTTCCTTCCATCTTTCTTCCTTCTTTCTTTCTTTTTGCATTATTTTTCCTTCCATCTTTTTTCCTTCCTTTTTTCTTTCTTCCTTCCTTACCTCCTTCTTCCTTCCTTTTTCTTTCCTTCTTGCTTCCTTCTTGCTTCCTTTCTTCTTGCCTTCTTTCTTCCTTCCTTCTTTTCTTCCTTCCTTTTTCGTCCCCTTCCTTCTCTTTCTTCTTCCATTCTTCTTCCTTCCTTCTTTCTTCCTTCTTTCTTTCTTCCTTCTTTCTTTCTTCTTGCATTATTTTTCCTTCCATCTTTTTTCCTTCCTTTTTTCTTCCTTCCTTCCTTCCCTCCTTTTTCCTTCCTTCTTCTCTTCCTTCCTTCCTTCCTTCTTGCTTCCATTCTTCTTCCTTCTTTCTTCCTTCCTTCAATTCTTCTTCCTTCCTTTTATCGTCCCCTTCCTTCTTTCTTTCTTCTTGCAGTCTTATTCTTTCTTTCTTCCATTCTTCTTCCTTCCTTTATTCTTTCTTTTTTCCCTTCTTCTTTTCTTCTTCCTTCCTTCTTTCTTTCTCCCTCTCGTTTCTCTTCCTTGCTTCTTGCATTCTTCTTCCTTCCTTCCTTCCTTTCTACCTTCTTCATTTCTTTCCTTTTTCTTTCCTTCCTTCTTCCATCTTTCTTCCTTCCTTTCTTTTTCTTTTCCTTCCTTCCTTCCTTTCTATTTCCTTTCTTCCTTCCTTCTTTCTTTCTTCTTCCTTCCTTCTGCCCTCCTTCCTTCAAAAAAGTCGGATTCCTTCCGAGAAACTTTTGTTCCTGCTGCACCCAACTCCTTTTCTCCTTCTCTCTCTCTCTCTCTCTCTCTCCATTCCACATAAACTACAAGCACATTTTTGTCTCCACATGGACCATAACTAACCCATTGTCTGGTCGGGTTGTTGTTGTTATTTTTTATGATTACTTTTCGTATTGTTCGCACTGTCAAGTGCTTTTCATTTGACTCGATTCTGTGTTGTTGTTTTATTTATTTATTTTTTTTACCACATTTTTACGATTGTTTTATTTGTATTCCTCTCCCTCTCCCTCTCCCCCTCTCTCTTTCTCACACTCTTCTTCGCTCGTTAAATGTTTGTTTTGCATTTGCAAATTATTTTCTTTTGTGGCTTGTTTTACCATTTTGTTAGCCTCAATTTTCAAATCGGATGTATGTTTGTATGTATTGTGTGTGTGAGTATCGCTTGCATTGTCCACTTTAATTTGCAACTGAAAGGCGGCGACATTGAAACGTGTCGAGGGGAGGGGAGGGGGGCAGTGCCACGCCCCAGTGGCTTGTGCCCGGTGGCCACATTTCAATTACAGGCAGGCGAGTTAATCAATCAATCAATTACTGTAATAATGACGAGCGCGATTTGTGCGATCGTCCGCCCACGAATTTATGCACAAAGTGTGCCAGTTGAAGATTTTTCCGCCGAATAGAATGTAAAACACGCACATTCGGCCACAATTTATGGTCAAAGACATTTACATATTTCGCCTGGCATTTTATGATTTTTAAAATGGATTCCCAGGTGAAGCCCACGGAATACATATATAAATTTTCATTTAACAAAAAAGATAAAAGAACGGGTGAAATTTATTGTGCTGTTTTAGACACCAAGTTAATTTATGCATAGACATTTGTTAAGTTGGATTGTGATATAGACAAATATATAAGCTAATTATGTAAGTACAGGCAGGGCCAAATATTTCCAACTTCATTTTGATATATAATGTTTACAAATTGCTTTATAATAAGTCGAAGGGGGGGAAGTCTTAATTAGCCAAATAAATACTTTTAGAAGAAAAAAAAACGGAGGAGAAACTAGTTTCAAATTAATGAATGGGAAGTTGCTGCTAATGCAAAGTAAATGGAGAATATGGCAAATGGAAATGCCAATGAACCAAAGAGGCCAAATCGCTGATGTTGGCTTCTTTATTTCTATTTTTATTTGCTTTGAATAATTTATGAATATGTGTGTGTGTGTGTGTGTGTGTGTGTGCCATTTGGCAAAAAGGAAGAATCTGAAATGGCCAATGGCCATTTGAAAGTCGGCAATCGGAAATGCTAGTACATAATGCAAACGAATCGGTCAGCGTGTCGTAAATGTGACTAATGGAAAACTTCCCACTCCCACACACACACACACACACACAGTAGACACCCACACTGACACCACACAAAAAGTAACAAAGTGTAACGAAGTTATAAATCCAAAAAAAAGTTTGACGCCCACGTCAAGGCCACAGCTAATTTGCATATCTCAACTGAAATACACGAACAAAATCAACAACTCAAACAACGAAACAGCAAAATAAAACATGAAACCGCCGTCTCAGAACTTAACTAAAGTGAATTTGTATATTTACTGTACATAATGTATGGCGATACGCTTCGAAGGCATTAACACACTTGCACGATTTGTGTGTGCAAAGAGTATTCACAATTGATGCGTTTATGCGTGTCGAATATCAGGGATTCCAAAAGGAAATTACCAACTTGTTTTCTTCATCCGGCTCGAAGGACCGCGAATGGTTAAGGCGGAAGTGGGGGTGGGGACAAGGAACGTTAAGATTTTGGAATAAGACCGGCACGAGGTGGAAAATTTAATCTCGACTTATAGGATATTCCACACAATTCAATCTTTTAAGGATTGGCCCATGCCTTTTAAATTGGAGAGCGAGAGCGAAGAATAGGTGAGAAGCCGTTTCATTTGTGTTCAGAGTGATTGATCGAGTGTTCGAGTCCCAGTGAAGCCCAAAAATTTGTATATTTCTTTGTTTTTGTTTTTTTTTTTCAAAAGTCTTAAATTAACCAGACGCCGAATAAAGAGACTGGTGTGGAGGGACAGAAGTATTAAATCAATGGGCGTATTCAGCAGATAATTCCGATTTGCGATTACTGATGAGTTTCTGCTGAATAGATTTGATTGCCGACTTTATGATATTCGTTGGCATTAGTACTTTCCAAAATCTTCAATATTTATGGATTTGTTAAATAAAAAATTGTATGTGAATGTCTGAACTAAGGTAGGCTGACCCAGCAATCGTTAACCAATCACACAGTGTGTTCGATTTCTATTTAGAAAACATGAACAACAATCACTGTATTCAGCTGATAAAATCGGCAATCATAAATCACAAATCGGTATTATCTGCTGAATACGCCCTTTATTACACATCAAACTTAAGTTAATCTAGCATCCTGCATAAAATGGTACAGTTTTGTGATTAAATTCAATCTTTTATAGGTTTACCCCGGGATATATGTTATCTTTCTTGGGATTAAAAAGTCAGATCAGAGCTTATCAGACCGCTTGGGATTGATTTGATCCCATTATGGATGATGATTTTTTTTGAGTGAACAAAGTCTCTTTGAATAATTTTAGGTCTAAATATCGGACATGATTTTTGAAGATGACCTTATTAAAAGTTGGTTCAAAAAAATTATACAAAATTCTTTGATATCAGCCTCTTTGTTCAGTGTGAAAGCAGAGAAAACAACCAATTTTAGCTGCACTAGTTGCGCCGTCTGCCTACACAGGGATTTGACTGACTTCAGTGGCCGAAATATAATGTTCGATGACATATAGATCATATACAGAGTATGTTATAGTCGGGCTTGAATGATTTTCTATCTGGTTTTTATTTACACACGTTTTTTCTGTACACAGAGGGACAAAACCTGTTCAGAAAATAAGTTGTCTTCAACTTAAAATAAGAACAAGATGGTCTTGACATTTAAGAGATGTAGAAATTTAAATATATCGAAAAAGGATCCAATTAGATAATAAAAACATAACTATAATTAAATTCTAGAGAGCCCATTAGGGACTATGTAAATATATATTAGATTTCATAATACCGGGTGGGAAAAATTTCGTTTGGTCCCAATAGATATAAGAAAAAGTTTGGTCGGACTTAATTTGGGGAACTCGCGCTCGCCCTCAAAATATAAATTTTTAAATATGTGGGAAATAAAGCGGATGACTTCAGGATTTAATCTCTAAAATTAAAAAAAAAACTTTTCAAGTGTTATTTCTTTTTATATCCTTTTAGGGGAATATCATAGTAACATTTGAAATATAAATGTGGCACATTTTGAGCGTAAACTTGTCCAGAATCATATCAAAATAGCCAATTTTTTTAAATTATTAATGGTATCTTTTTTGAAGAATTATTAATATATATGGAATTCTGATTTTTGCTTATGCTCGGGCGGAAAAAATTTCGTTTTGGTCCAATTAAACATAAGAAAAAGTTTGGATGTTGCTATGTTATACACAGTAACACTTAAACAAATATTTTAAAAATTTTTGGAAAAAAAAAATGTCAAAATAAATGTTCCAAATGTTACTGGAAATATTAAAGTTGCTAGGCTTTCAACCGAGAGAGATACAAGAGAGAGAGAGAGAGCGAATGAGAGCAAGTAAGCACTCTTTTTGATCTCTCTCTGGTCAGCTCAACAAAGCATAAGTAGCTCTTTAGACGTAAATCTGCAAAAGTCTGCAACGGCTGGATGTGTTCAATTCCCAGTAAGCCGAACTATTTTTCTGTTTTTCCATAAAACTTAAATGAAACAAGTCAGGTGGATTGGGTAGTTAAAGCGATGTTTGTGATTCCTATGGAACGTATGGGTGGAGAAAGAAGCACCAGAGGTATGTCCCCGTTCCCTGTTCCACTAAAATATGAGGAATCCGCTCACATTTGGTCCAAAATCATTCAAATTTTTTTCCCAATTGAGTCTAAAATGTTCTTGAAAACGGAACCATATCATGTACTCCAAAGTTTAACCATAACGACTTAATTAAGGTTTTTGCGTTCTTGAAGTGCTACAAATGAGAAAACTCCTTCGTGCACTGTTTTTGGTAACATTTGTGCTCGTTTTGAGTCTAATGTTCTCGGTTTTTTCCTTCAATTTGGCTTTTTTCTTCTACAACGTCAATATAATTTGTTTCTTTACGGTTGGTCGATACGGCTTTTTCCGGTGTGACCATTCTTCGATTGTCTTAAAAATACCTTAATCTTGTCGGTTATTTTCAAATAATTAATACTTGTATTCTAGTTTTTTTTCGGGTTCGATCTTTAAACAGAAATTGAAACTTTTGAGTTATTTTAAGCTTATTTTTTTTTTTTGACTGATTTGCTGATAAAACATTTTAAAATGGTTGCCCCCCCTGCCTTATAAGCCAAACCTTTTCCAAAAACAAGACAAAAAAAAAAAAAAATTTATAAAAAAAAATGCTAATGCGCATCTGGCTTTAATTTATGACCCAACAACGCCCGACACATTTTGTAGTATATAATTTTAAAACAATAATCATACCAAAGGGAGGAGGGGGGGAGGCGGGGCGGGTTCTGGAAACTGACCGACTGGCTGGCCTCCTAAGTTACAACATTTTTTTGGCTTTTTGTGTGTTGATTTTTATTTTAGCGGCGTCTAATGCTTCCGGTTTAATTAGGCTTTGTGCGTGTGTGTCTCTCCGTGTGTGTGTGTGTGTGTGTGTTAGCTGCTTCACCACTCCCAGATGTGTGTTGTAAGTTGAAGGCCTTTTGCTACGATAAGATATGGCCATATAAGTATGTTCATATTGATTGCCGGGATTGCAAAGTACAGCTGAGACCATTAAAAAGCCATTACAAAGCCCAAGTCAGTGTTAGTAATTGCATTTGCACACACACACACACACACACACGGGAAGTTCATGCCCAAAAGTTGTGTCGTTGTCTACCGTTTTGGATTTCCGCTACAAGTTGTCTGCGATCACTTAAAGGGCCTTTGGATTGACTTGTACCCACTATTTGCCCATTGATAATGAATGTCAATTATCGTGTGTCCGTTTGTTTACCGTTGACTTGGTGGAGGAGGGGGGGTGGGGTGGTACCGAACCGAACCGAAAGGCGCCCCAAACGAAGAGACAACTCAGTTGGCCAAGTGGCCGTGACTCAGTTGGGTTAGGTGAGCAATTGATAAATATTTGTTGACTTGATGCATTTTGGGACGCCATTCCTTGTACCTCATCTTGACTAATGCAATGTCAAGTAAATTTGTACAAAAACTGACTGACTGACTGACTGACCCTGAGTCTAGCTAAGTGAACAAGTCGATGAGTGAGTAGGTGAATGGAGTGGAGGCTCATTTGCATGCGCCAGGCAAAAGAGTTGCTTGATTTCATCTCAACTTAGTTTGCATAAGTCCTATTACCCAAACCGAATTTCATTCTGAAAGGTTTTTTAATAACGATTCCCACCTTTCGGCATGAATTTTTCAATATCGGAAATTCGCATTCTATGCTTTCAAACCAAGTTTCAACTCATTCGGATAGTAATAGTGATATCCGAACAGAGTTTTCCGGGCATTTTCACACCCTATTGGAAACTGAAATTTCAGACCATTTGGTATACTTATCCTACAAACTGAGTTTCAAATCAATACGGTGACAGCGAATGAATTTCCGATGCACTTTCCTATAATCCTTTTCCATTGGCTCATTCACAAAATGTTTCGTATCAACTTATACACACTTAGTCGGGACTTAAACAAAACTTCAAGGGAATCACACTGTACTCACATGACTACTAAGCAAACGTTGTGTGAATCCCAACTTACTAGGTAGTTTTTTTTGATGTGAAACATCTTTCATATCGGTACAAAAGATTTTAGTAGGAGTAAAATTTGTTTTCAGCGTCACGTGACGCTGACGTCACTCACACACACAAAAGAATGGGCAGAGGAGGAAGCGAAGAGGTAGGTAAGATGCTAAAAAGGGGGGGAACTGGAAGGCTTCTGGTTAAAATCTGGGCGGAAACTTGGTGGGTTCTGCGTGGGTTCTGCTTGGTATCTAGATGGGAGGCATCTAAGTGGGATCGAGGTGGGATCTGGATGAGTTCTGCAAGGGATCTGTTTGGGATCTGGGTGGCATCTGAGTGAGATCTAAGTGGAATCTGGGTGGGTTCTGCGTGGTATCTGGATGGGATCTGGGTGAGTTCTGCGTAAGATCTGGTAGACATCTGGTCGAGATCTGGGTGGTATTTCGAAGGGATTTGGGTACGATCTGGGTAGAGTCTGGGTGGTATGTAGAAGGGATATGGGTGGGATTTGTGTAAGATTTGGGTGGGTTCTGCGAGGGATCTGGGTGGGATCAGGGAAGTACCTGGGTGTGTTCTGCGAGGGATCTGGATAAGATCTGGGTGGTATCTGGTTGATATCTTAATAGTATCTAGGAGGGATCTGAGTGGGTTCTGGGTGGATTCTGCGATAGATCTGGGTAGGTTCTGGGTGGGATCTGAAGGGATAAAGGTGAGATCTGTTTGGCATCTGGGAAGGATTGTAATGGGATCTACGTGGGACCTGGATGGGTTCTGCAAGGGATCTTCAACTTAGCCTCATTTTTCACATCAAAAACTCGTGAGTGTTAACGACACTCACACCTTTTTATTTTAATAGCAAAGTGAACCCATAGATATTGTTACAAACGCCTTCTGTACTAAAACTTTTTGATTTAAATCTAGATATTTTAAAAGTATTTTAAAGAAGTCGAAAAATAATTTCAAAGTATAAGTCTTATTTCAATTTTGGCATAAAATTGAGTAAAACAAAATATTCAGTGTGACCCTTCAACTTAAAAAAACAACGTAAAGATCAAACGGTCACACTATTTTACCCAATTTATATGCTTATTATTTTGTTCGCATTCTGGGATTCTTTATTTGAACCATTTTTTTGAGTTTTTTAAAAAATAGTCAGCATTTTGCTCAGGTTTTCGGGTTTTCTATATACACAAAAGGGTTACTATTTACATTATTGTTACGGCTTGTCTTTGTCCATTATATATACACAGGTTCGTCTTTGTTCGTCTTTCAGTCTCGTCTGTCTGTCTGTCACTACTAAATCCTCTCCTCTGCTAGCGTCCTCCGTCCAGTGTGACCATAGTTCGAAATACTCTAATAACCACATTGTAAAAGTTGTTATCTTTATTGAATTTCTGACTACCTTATTTCTTACATGCAATTTCCAATTGCACTACACTTTAAGTGTGATTTATAGAACACGATCAAAGATCGTCGAATGCCCCACAAAAGGTCACATTCTTCTATTCTAATTGACGAACATAGCGCACGGCCAAACAGTGGGTCAAGTCCCTCTGCACCGCATTCCGCTCTCCTGGCGCTCTGCCAATCAATTCATTTACGTTGTGCGCTTGATTGGCCAAACCAGCCCCACTCCCCTCTCGACTCCCCCCTCCTAGCAACATCATCTAGATTAATGAAATTAGACAATCAACATCAACGTCTCGAGTGGACGAAAAAAAAAAATACGAAATTAAAATCACTTAATTAAATAATTTTTAATGTGCTTTGCGTTTTTTTGTGTGCGTTTAATTGTTGAGTTTTGTGTGGCAGCTGTCGTTTGGTTAATAGCACAAAGAATGGAAGAATCATTAAAATTCAAATTGACATCTACATAGTCAAGTGAGAACCTCTCGTATCCAAATTGCCATCTTAAAAGTAAAACAAACACTGGGCCCGTATTATAAATCTAAAGTCAGTTTCAGTTGATTATAGAAATCGCTGGGCAACAACAACAACAACAACTAATTGCAAATTAGCAACACGTTGAAATGTAAATGTTTTATTGGCAAACAGTCAACAGTACAAAGTCAAAAGCCATTCAGTTTTGGTTTCAATTCGCCTTTTGGATGAATTTGATTTGTTTTCCTGGAACTTGATTGGTCGCAACTGTTATTCAACTGTGTTCAATTTTGAATCTAATGTGTGTGGTTGAGTGGGATGTTGCTTGAGAAGTCCTCTTAGTTCCAATTCATTTTCAATTTTACTTTGTGTTTTACTCCACCTTACTTGCAAATCTCGTAACAAATAGAATTTTTAATATTTTTTTTATTGCTTGCATACAACTCTTCAGTCAATTTTGCCTTTGGTACACTTCATTCTGAAACTCCATTTAAATTAATTTTGTTTCCTTTCGAATAAATAGTACAGATTTTACTATAAATGTACCTTAGAGCGGTCCTCAAACCGGCAAAATTGAAAAAAATAGGTCTCAGCATTCCCAAAGCTAATATTTGTGATATAATTAATAACACTAGTTTACAGCCAAAAAGACCCATTTCTACAGAACATTTTTTTTAGTGTAGTTTGGAATGGTGATCTCAAAAATCAATTTCAAAAATTTTTTCATGGCTCCGTTTTTGAAATATAATTTTTTTTTATTTTTTGGTAGGGGCACTTACATTTTAAGCCATATCTCACTTTATAATTGTCAGATAGAGTCAAGCAAGATAAGAATCGAAAGGTTATTTCGCTGCCGGTAATCGAGTAAAACATTGTTTTTAAATCGGTTCATTAGTTTGACTACAATATCCAAAAATATTTCGAAAAAAACGATTTTTTGTTTAAAAATTAATTTTTGGTCGCCTGGAAAAAATATAAATAAATCCAAAAAAACTATTTTTATTTTTTCTTCATAAGAACCGCACTTCTACAAAGAAAAACAGATTTCGATGATCAAAATCTGTGAACAAACACTGGAGCTGTAAGCAATTTAGTGCAAAAAAATGTGATATTTTCCTGAATATTTTAAAATAAATTTTCGTTTGCTTCGACTTTTGTTCCGTTTTTAATTTTTATTTTTGTTCTGGCTTTTCGTTCACTTCATAATTTGACCAAAAAACAAAGAAAAGTACAATGTTAATTTTTGGAAACACCCAATATACTCAAATTTGACTGTTAGTTCCTCTACTCAATTTGATCCATCTATGGTACGTGTTACACGATTTTCCTCACAAATACCGTATTTTCTTCGTAAAAGTGCGATTCTTAAGTAGAAAAAATAAAAATAATTTTTTTGTATTTTTTTATATTTTTTCTAGTCGTTTAAAAATGAAATTTCTTGGATTTTCGAGCAAAAAATCGATTTATTTGAAATATTCTTGGTTGTTGAATTCTAACTACTGAACCGATTTAAAAACAATGCTCCACGCAATTATTGGCAGCTCCATTACCTTTCGATTTATTTCTTACTTGACTCTATCTGACAATTATGAACTGAGATATGGCTTAAAATGTAAGAGTACCTACCAAAAAAATTTAAAAAAATTAATATTTCAAAAACGGAGCCATGAAAAAATTTTTGAAATCGATTTTTTAGATCACCATTCCAAACTATACTAAGAAAAAATTTCAGCTGAAATGGGTCATTTTTTTATTTTATTTTTGTAAACTAGTGTAATTGAATACAAATTATTACAAACGTAGTTGTTAGTTCATTTCAATTGCTGTCATTGTTTGAAATTCAGAAAGGGAACTTCATTTGTGAAAATAAAATATTTTTCAAATAAGAATAGTTTATAAAAAAAATCATTGCTTTATAAATGAAAAAAATTTATGATAATAGGAAACACTGCGCATGAGTTATATAATAAAAACTTTAGACGCCATTCGCGCCCGTTAAAGCTAAACTTTTTTATAGCGGAGTGAGAGCATGACCTTAAAAATTTTATACACATAGAGACCAACTTAAATGTACATCTTATTCAATTATTTGTAATTTTCATAATTAATTTGAATTCAATTTTAAAGTAATAAAATAAAGAGAAAAAAAATTTAGTTTCCATTTGAATCAGAGATTAAAACCGCAAAGAACAACAATTGGGTTTACGGTTACTGTTTTGGACGATCGCTTTCTTCCGGTTACGGTTGGGGCATATGGGTTATGGTACTGGTAACGGTTATTAACCTTATTCGGTTTCGTGTTTCGCTTACGGCTACGGTTACTGGTATAAAATATCGCTTTGACAAATCAAAATGGTACTAAATGCTAAACTAAAGTAACTAAAAGTTCTAAATTCTTTAAGTAATTTGCTCTGTGACACTGAAGGTAACATTTTGTGACTCAATTTGCATCCACTTGGGGGTCCAATTTTCCAAATTTTCTTTCATAGTTTGCGCTTACATAACTAAACGAAGGTCTATACCAAATCTTAGATCCTTAGGATATGCGATCTTGGGTGGGGGTTGACAATTAGTCAGTCGATCGGGCATAGAGCTTTATACATAACCTAGCAAATACCCACTTCCCATCTCCATCCCTCCCACTTCCCTCCAAAACCCCGTCTTAGTACACCCTTTCACCACTAACAGAAACTCCTGTCCAAATGATAGCCCTCTGCTGTGCGATGATTGCCAATCAGTCAGTCAGTGAATCAGGACACTCTCTTTTATATATAGAGAGATAGATAGGCATGTTCAAGGCCTGAAAAAGGGTGATCGCGCTAACAACAACAATATGTGTGATTGAAGGGAAAAATGAGAATCAAGAAAGAGACAATGCAGCTAACTAAAATCTTTACCTTTTTATCGAAATTGTATCTAATTAATGAAAACCCGAATATAACCCATATATTATATTCTGGGTCGGTACTGATAACCGTTTATGTTAACAAAGGTTATATGAAACAAGTGAAAATGTCGACTATAACATACTCTGTACCTGGAGTATAAGGTAAATTACTTACTTACTCATAACTTGAGAACCGTTCATCCGATCTTTATCATTCCTTTGGCAAATCGATACATTTTGCTAATTACAAACTAACTCTAGAAGGTACAAATCATCTATCTTCAAAACTGTAGGAGATATAATGTTTTTTCCAAATTACGGGGGCGGGAGGAGGCGTGGCAAATATTTGAAATAAACTTGATCTGTGTGCAGATAAAAGAAGCATTTGTCTCATACATGTCAAACCTCTATCTCTTACCATCCCTGAGATCTGTTGGTTCATACGGACGGACGGGCAGACGGTGTTTATGCTGATCAAGAATATATATACTTTATATGGTCGGAAATGCTGCTGTTGCCTTTATGTTTTTTTTTAGCATCTCTCTAAACGGATACAACAGAATTGCCGTTAATTGCAACTAATTGGGCTTTTGCACATTTCAATGCGAAAATTCGCACAAAATAACCGAAAACCCGAAAGGCAGCTCTCTTTTTTTTTTTTTTTTTTGGCATTTGCAATTTTCGTTGTAAATACAACCGATGCAAATTAAGTAGCCATTTGGGCAGAATACTAAGTTAAACACACAAACCAAAATTCTGGCCACAAAAGCCAAATAAACAAAACGTCTTCATCAATGTCTTGGCCCCCGCATTCATTTGGGCCCCCTCGCTTAAGCCAAATTAATGGACAGCCTGTCCGCTGGTCGCTTAGTTGCTGATTCCTCTGTTTGTGTTTGGGTTTCGGTGTCGGTTTTGGTTTTGGTTTTTGGCTTTTGGCTTTGGGGTTGTGTGTCTAAAAAATTGGCGCTACCTACGCGCATTTGTTTTTAGCGTCTTGACTTGCGATGAATCATACGACAATTCGGCAAGGCGGGAGAGAGTGAGGGGGGGGGGAGAGAGGGGGGGAGGGTGCTTAATCAATAATCATCAATCGTCTTTACAAACAGCAAATACTCGCACACAGTACATACATAATGGATGGCCATAAGCTGCAATTATTGATGGGTACAACGCACAGCCTCAGTTTTCAGCTTGAGCTTCAGCCTTGTCAGCTAGCTTAGATTTCACAAACACACACACACACATACACAGACATACAAGTATGTTGTTTATACATTACGCTAATCAATGCTAATAGTTTTCCCCCACTTGTTGTTTATCTTTACAGCTCAAAAACCGTCTGTGCATTTAATGGTAAGTCAAAGGGCAAGGTCGTCTTTCAATTGAAAACCACTTTTTTTTATTTCCGTTTCAATTATAGACTATTATATCACTTCAATTTGCTTTCAATCGTTCAACTTTCCTTTCAATTTTATTTTAAACAGAGTTCTATTATATTTTATACTAAAATTAATTATTTGCCAGCGTTATGACTATTTTAATAAGCTATCACACAGAATGTCATTTAATAGATGCACGCACTAAAAAGTGCTTACAATAAAATGAGTCCGGCTCCCGACTAGCGTCCTTAGGAGACCGAAGTCTCTTAGAGCAAACTGTCGAACGTGACATTTTTCCCCATGGCGAGGTGCAACCTTCAACTAAAACCTTTTGGTAAAGACGCAATTTAAAGCTCAGTAAACCCCGAGCTTGGGTCAAGGGTAAAGGACTGGAGTTCGCTTGGTTTCCACAATAATTTGAAACAAAACTTTCCAAAGCTTCCATATGAGTTTTAACAGTTTTATTTTCCCCTTCGAATTGTTAATCAATTACAAATTTAACAGATTTAAAACCGATTTCTGTTCTCTCAGACAGCTGCTATGTGTCAGATAATCATCGAATTTACACTGTTACTTGCTCAAATTGCTCTATGTAGAAGATGTGAAATCGGCCCTTAGATAATATTATGGTTCCACCTCTATTCAACACAAAACAATTTCAACACACGTCAATTCAACACACGTCAATTTAACACACGTCAATTCAACACACGTCAATTCAACACACGTCAATTCAACACACGTCAATTCAACACACTTTAATTCAACACACGTCAATTCAACACACGCCAATTTAACACACGTCAATTCAACACACGTCAATTCAACACAGCATAATTATAACACATATACAATTTCAACACAAAGCAATTGAACATCGCCAAATTTCAACATAGTACAATTTCAACACTGGAAAAAAAACAATAATTTAAAAAAAATTGTATTTTCAATTCCACAAGTGGCAATGTCAGTCGAACCTGACTTTAATATCCTCCGAAACTGTATGCACATTTGAAAGCACCAGCGATAACATTCTTTTGTTCACAACTTGAATAACTTTCATCCGATTGCAGGCGTTGTAAATATTGTTCGTGTTGAATTGACGTGTGTTGAATTGACGAGTTCAGGACGAATTGGTTTGTGTTTAATTTGTAATGTGTTGAAATGACGTATGTTTAATTGACTTTACTATTTGAAATTTAAATGTTGATTATACCGTGAATTGGTTTTTGAATCGGCGGGGGATGGAGGCTGTGAATGTGGGAAAATTGTCTCCTATCGATCTCTGATGGTACTACACACTGGCATTTTATTTACTATCACTAAAAGTTTAGGTTCCACGTCTATTCAACACAAAACAATTTCAACACGAGAATTCGACATACGTCAATTCAACACACGTCAATTTAACACAAAACAAAGTCTTCAAACAAAAAAATCCACACACGTCTATAAGATATTTCACCCAACACAGCAATTTAACACTTCGTCAATTCAATTTTTAATAAATTATTTTGTTTCGTGTTAAATTGACGTGTGTTGAATTGACGTGTTGAAATGACTTTGTGTTGAATTGACGTGTGTTCAATTGTGTTGTTGGGTGAAATGACTTAGTGTTGTATTGACATGTGTTGAAATTATTTTGTGGAGATTTTGTTTTGTGTTGAATTTGTTTGTGTTGAATTGACGGATTGTTGAATTGTGTTGTTGGGTGAAATGACTGTGTGTTTTATAGACGTGTCACCAATATTATTTACTTGTTTTTATTTTTTAAAAAAAAAGTTCGTATTAATGTTGTTGCTTTTGGCCCGGACATGCTTGTTGCAGATCTTTCTGGACTGCTGCTGGAGGCTGTCCATGTCAAGTGCATCAAAATGATGTTTATTGGTGAAGTCCAAATTATTTACTAATTTGTTCTTCTTCTAGTTCGACGTTCGAGTTCGACACCATAAAACGTTTGATGTCAAACCTTTTGCGATTGGCTTTGCAACGTTTTTATTTTAATTATTCCGTAACGTGCTTAAAGCAATATGAATTTCTTTAAACTAACAATGAATCTGCTTTAATAAATAAAGTTGACTTTCAGTCCTTTTGCGGTCTGCAAAAATTGAAATCAATTCTTTCATTTACCACAATTTCGCTCTGTTTACGCCCATCGGCTATTGCTCCCTGGTCGTTTTTGGCTTTTTTCAATGTAAACACACAGCAAATGGCTTTTACGCTAAATATAGTACCTACATTTATATGCCCGTCCAGCTTCCTGTAAAAAAAAATATTGCGCATACGCCGCGCGACACGCACAAGTCAAACGAAATCAATCAAAGACAACAAATTTTCAACACGCAATCAATTCATAAACCCAACCAGGCATCTGCGTCACAAAAGGTGCGGCGCTTACATTTCGTCGGGTTTGGGCCACCTCGAGACAATTGGGCGCCAGGCGACGCTTAGTTTGTCCTTGGGCTGGCTGGCGAATCAATCAAGGAGCACGGAACCGATGCTGGCGCATTACGCACCATTTAACCGGACTGACTTCTCCCATATTCTCGGGGCTGTTCACTCAATTATCATAATTGCGCGCCCTTCTCACACGTCCTGGACAGACCAGGACCGAGCAGAAATGATAATGTCGGCGCCAGCAGTTGTGTTCCTATTAACGAGGACCCTCTCACCAGTGTGCCGGGTCCGGTTAAACACACCCTTCGTGTGCGGACATGTCCATGTAGTGGCTGCCTGACACGCACAATTAAGTGCCCACCCTCCCAACGTGGGGGAGGGGGACGGGCTCAAGGATAATGTTGGCGTCGCCGCGTTTTCTTTTCGAAATCAAATCAAATAAAATGAAATTTACTACGCTCACGCACGCTTCCCGTTCTCTTTATATCTCGTCGCAGTCGTCGTGGCTCGTTTTCATTTGGATTTTCGACTCTTTCGACTATTTTTATTTCTATTTAACATTTTCATTTCCGTTTCGCCTTTATGCACTTGACCTTCAGCCGGCATAAGCATTTCGTACTGAATTGGAATCTCTGAGTCTCAGAATTATTGCCAGTATCTATTTGTGTGTGGCAACTTGAGTGAAATGAATTTTCGTTTTGACAGCAGCAGCACTTTTATTTCAAAAGTTTTGTTTGAAATTTGATTTCAGTTTTCACATTTTTCTCACACACTTTGTACAATTTGTAGTTTATGGTACGTTGAGTTTTAGTCTAGTTTTGGGGTATTTGAAAATTTGGTATTAGGTTTCATTTCAAATGTTAATTTCAATTTTTAAAATTCATAGTTATGTCTTGAAACATTTCGTAACCGAAAAGAAAATTTTGTACAAAGTGCCTGCAAAATATACTAAACAGGTCTGCAAACCTCCTATTAATCGGAAGTGGTTTACTTCGGGGTTCAAACCTCCTAAAATGTTTGGATGTTTCAGGAGGTCGCTAAACCAAGGTTCAGGTTCAAACCGGGGTTTGGGAATAATTTTGTTATATAACTAATTCGGATAACAATAATTTGAAAATTCCTTCAAAATTTTAATTATTAAGGTTGCGCGCACACATGTAACCTAATGATGAACTGATGGCAGAACTTAAGGCTGACCTAGACAAATAATTATGCTTTACTTAAATACAATGGTCAGCCATCAGCTTATCCTTCAGATGCAAGTGTGCGCGCGCCCTTATGAAATTTAAGAGTCTTCACAGTAAACTTTTAGCCATGTCCGTCTGTCCGTCCGTCCGTATGAACAAACAGATCTCAGAGATGGTAAGAGATAGAGGTTTGACATGTATGGGACAAATATTTCTTATAGCTGCAGGCAGATCAAGTTTTTTTTCAATTTTGGCCACGCCCCCTCCCGCCCCCGCAATTTTGAAAAAACGTCATATCTTCCACAGTTTTGTAGATAGATGGTTTGTACCTTCTAGAGAGAGTTAGAAATTGTCAAAATGTATCGATTTGCTGAAGAAATGATAAAGATCGGATGAGCGGTTCTCAAGTTATAGGCAAAAAAGTGAACCAAGCTCCCACCGCCACCCCCCCTTCCAGCCTTTCACAACAAACACCGCGCAATCTTAGAGAGAGAGAGCAAGAGACTGAGATAGAGATAGAGAGAGACACAGCAGCAGCAATGCATTCAGCTCCTACTCCAGGTACAGAGTATGTTATAGTCGGGCTTGACCGACTTTCATACATAAGATATTTGAAACATCAAGAAGATGAACATGGTACAGAATCATTGATGCATTTGTTTATCAGTTCCTTTTGACGATTATACAATTACAATATTTGGTTACTTGGATTTCAAGATTCAGATGGGATTGAATTTAAAATGTGGGAACGGTTTTCCCAGCACTTTATAAATATGTTCGAATATTTAAACTTACAAAAACCTACACGAATGCATTAACGTGTATTTATTAGTACGAAAAAAAAATTGTTGAAACATATTTTTAAACCGAACCCTTTAGAATTTTTTTTTACTCCGGTTCGGACTTAGGTTCGGACAGAAAAATTTGTTCTGATCCGGTTCAGGTCCAGTTCGGGCTTCCCAAAAATGACGGAGACTCCGACTCCGGAGCGGTTCAACTCCAAACCGGCTTGCAGCCCTGATACTAAATACATTGGCCTTGTTCAGCAGAACAACCTGCTTCCTGATCAAGCTAAAAAGGGCACTGATTCTTCTGCTGAACTCAAGTGATGCGGTATCATGATAGCCAATTTGAAGTATCATGATAGAGGAGCATGTATCGAAGAAATAGTACGCTACTTTGAAGTGATACTGCTCCCACCAATAGTAATGTATCGATAGGCATGCTATCGATAAAAACATACGCATTTTGTGCATTGATTGCAAAGATAAGTCTTCTATCGGCTGTTAATTATAACAATAAATTCTAAAACATAATAAAACCTAATTGTAATTTTTTATCTGCAGAATTCATGTTAACACGGATCGCAAATGTGTCTACGCCGCCATTCCAGAACTCACCCGCCCCGCGGCGTTGTTAAAAATGTAGCAATTCGTTCAGCAGAACTATTTGATGCATAATTTTTTTATGCTTCTTGCTCAGGGATCAATTATTCCGCTGAACACGCCCATTGATGCTAAACAGTGTCACATTGCATTGAGAAGGAAGAAAAAGTTGTTAGCTAGTTAGGAACCGGGAGGTTCCTGAAACAGCTGTACACTGCTAAAACTTGCTTTTTGATTATCGAACAAATTGTAATGGTAATTTCGATTTACAGCCCTGCCGAAGAATTTTAATGGAGTATTTCGATACAAATTTACCATAATTTTCGACGATAACTCAACCTGTCAATTATTCTATATAGACATACTATATAGAATGTCTGTATGAACATCTAGATCTCGGAGATGGTAAAAGATAGAGGTTTGACATGTATGGGACAAATGCTTCTTTTATCTAAACGCAGATCAAGTTTGTTTCAAATTTTGGCCACGCCCCTTGCCGCCCCCGCAATTTGGAAAAAACGTTATATCTCCTACAGTTTTGAAGATAGACGATTCGTACCTTTGAAAGATAGTTAGTAATTAAAAAAATGAATCGATTTGCCGAAGAAATGATAAAGATTAGATGAGCGGTTCTCAAGTTATAAGCAAAAAAGTGAACCAAGCCCCCCGCTACCCCCCTCCTACCCTAAAAAAACGTTGCATACTTTTCGGATGGTCACCCTAAGGAACGCAGAAACACTGTTAAACATGTTTTTTCATGAGTAAGGGGTATATCGAGCCGACTTTAACTAAATGTAATCATTCGCCTTATAAAAGAGTATTTCAGAGTATTTCCTTAAGTAACTAACTACATTCAATTTCAACTCAAATGCCATTCAATTTCAGTTCAAGCTGTCTTCTTTCTTATTTCTTATTTGTTGTTGTTTGTGCCACATTTATTTTTAAGCCAAAATCGCCTCAAATGACAAAGGACACACACAGTGTCCTTGCTTTTGTAAAGTTCCAGTGTAAATTCCATTAGGATTATATTACCACACACACACACACACACACCCATACAGAGCAGCCACAAAAGTTTTTTCGACGACCCCATAAAGTAGGAGAATTTCATTTTATTATCCTTAGCCGAGAGTTGGCAAACGACAAAAGTTCAAATGGATTAGGGCCAAAAGCTCCAAGCGGAAACCCCACAAGGCGAAAGAAAGAGCGAGCGAGTCATGTGCGTGCTAAGCAAATGCCAGGATATGTGTCAAGGACATGAGCCAAGTAGGAGCTCAGTGTGCCATTTGATATATGGCTGATACTTAGTTGCGTAGGGCGTGGAGACACACACACGTTTGGGACACATTCGCAGTCCGCTAATTGATATTTTTCCCTTTTTTGCGCTCTCTCTCTCTCTCTGTGTTGGCGCGCCCAGGCGCATAAATTTTGAAATTCTTTGACAAAACAAGGAGTGCTGCATTTTTTTCTTTTTTTGTCCATGGCTTCCCTATAAACAGAATGTTTATCTTTGATACTCCGCTGTGTGATCATGTTCAGGCTTTGGCATTTCCTCGAAATTTTGCTTGAAATTGGGAAGACAGCTGGCAGCTGGCCACACATTGAACAAGTGTAAAAATGGGCACGGACGCGCGCCGCCTCCGCGATTTGCCTTCATCTTCGTCGTTACAGCGTCGCCAACACCATTAGATTTACTGTGTGTGTGTGTGTGTGTGTGTGTTTCCATTTTGGCTGTTCTCGATTCTCGTTTGCAATAAATAAACACAATAAACATTTTTAATGCGAATTCCTTCATAAAAATCACTATGATGATGATGATGATGGAAATCATGTGGCTCCCTCTCTTTCGCTCTAATGACAGCTGTCGCCTGGCCTACAGCCATGGACACACCAATAGGACAAAGGTAAAACGGTTTTGATTTGGTTAGAAGAAAAGTTCAAAACAAGCACGAAATATTCTATAAATTTATGAGCACAAACCTTCAACTTAATTGAAGAAAATCCAATTGAGTTCTGTCTTAAGTTCAATGTTCCCCAATTTGTTTCTACTTTCCTTTTCAATTTGTAGTATTTACTTCTATTTACAGTACCAAAACGGGTTTATTCTTTCTACGTTCTTCTCTGTCTACTTCCCTCAATCGCGTCATCCATTCTTATTTACAGTGTGACCATTGTCTCCGTCTTCAAAATACCTTAACGTTTAAATATCAGTGCATATATTTAAAAGACTTTTTGTTCTTGTTTTCTCAATTCTCAATTTGCCGTTCATTTTACATAATTTATCATATTCAGTTTAATTTTGTACAAGGCTGCAAACCGGTCCGAAACCGAACCCCTTAGAACCGGTTCGGTTCGGGTATTTTGGGTCTGTCGAACCGGACCATGAACCGAACCCCTAAAACTTTTGACTGCTCGAACCTGAACCCGAACCGGACCACTTTTTGAAAAAATTAGGTTCGGTTCACAAAATTTAGTAACACACGGGGAAATATTGAGAATATCTAGATATTTTAGTATAAACGATTACGTTTTGAACTAAGCTAGAATGACTTTTTATTGCAAAGAAAAGAAGTCTATGAAAGCAATTTAAAGCAATAAACTTATATCAAATATGTTACGTATTCCTTTGAAAATTGTTCAAGAGAACTATACTATACTATACATCGAGAAGTGTTTTAAGATTTGAGAAAAAAAATGCAACAACTCAGGTATCAATTGAACGATCCTTTTTAACTATTTAGTTTGTTCTTTCTGATCTAAAAGCTAGTATAGATGAAAAGCCTCTAGAAGATATAATGCTTATTAACTTAAACCAGGACTCTGGTGGCTCAGTTTTATATATTGTGTATACAACGCAGCGACGTCATCACTCCGACTACATACGGCCTCATACTGCGCTCTCATGAGCGCGCTCTCGAGTGGCTTAACACACAAACACGACGCAAAATCAGCTCATGAATTTGATAATTAAAATAACATCATCCGAACCTTAGACTTTACCACGTGATCGAACCCGGGACCGAACCTTCTGCCTTGATTTTGTATAATAATTTTAGAACCATTAAATTTTTTCCATTTTTATCAAATTATTAAGGAAATTGAATAATGTTTTATTTCAGTTTACAACAATTTAATCATAATTTATTCAAACTAAATTAAGTACAATTTGTGTTAAATTTTTTCAATAGTTTTATTCTGTTTCAATTTTGAAACAAACTCTTACATAGGAATTACAGCTAATAAATTTTAACTTTAAATTAATCGTTTTCTGTTTAATTGGCTGACAATGTCTTAATAAATTATGCAATTTTTTTTTTTTGTTAATAAAATATTGGTTTTAAAAATTTTGCAAAATTGGTAATAAATTAGTTCTAGTCAATTAAAGGTCATAATCATAAAAATACTTTAATTAGGCGTCAAACAAGCTGTTGGTCATAAAAATGTATAAATTAGCAGTCACGTTTAAAAGATTTATCCAAAGTGGCAAGTTCAGCTATACATTATTGGATATTTTGTCTGCTTGTGCGCCCAGCTGACGGCAGTTACTCATATGGAGATAAGGGAATTGCTTGTAACTATCATAGCAAAAAAATCACTACGGTTAAATCGCTCTATATATATTTAAGTCGTGCAGATTAAATAGGGTACGAAGTGGCATGTGGCACCGCACAGTGTAAGATTTTGCCAATCTAGGGGGACTTAATTGAAAAAAAAAAAACAATTATTTTTAAAGTCAATGAGGTTTTAGGAGTCAATTTAGATATGTTCAAATGTTACGAAAACAAGCCCAAAACAAAACAAAAAATTTTTGTTCAGCAGATAACGGTACTTAAACCGGTGCATTTGGAATGCATGCAAAATTGCATTGCACAACGAGCATCAGTTGAGAAAGTTTAGTGTTCTCAATTGGATCGTGTGGCCACTGTGAGCGGTCGAACTTATTTTTCCCATAATTGTGGAAGCATTATTGATTTTTAGCACTATAAAGGGACTTCATAAGTGGCATACAACATTTTTGATATTTTTTGGAAATAAGTGCCAAAAAGTAGGTATATTTTTAACAATATTCTGTATTTGGTGGAAAAAAACTCACAACATTCAATCACATTCAAATCAACCAAAACATACGTATTTTGCAGAAAACTATTCTGAATCAGGATCAGAAATAAAAAGTTGCTATTATTTTGCACAAGGACCTTCAATTAAGCAATGAGTGAAATAAAACGGGCAGAGTTTTTCGAGGTTTGGGTAAGAAACGCAAAAACCGTTAAGCTTAAATCACTCCTAGAGCACGCAGCGATCATTTTGGCAATGATATTGATCATAAAAAGTTAATGTTGCATTTAAAACACATTGTGCCATGAATTTGAGTCGAGGTGGACCAGATCTAGGAGAGATAAGTCCAGAATTATGACCAATAATACAAGTTGGCTTCAGGGCAAAATAAAAGGCGATGCTATAGGATTGATGTCGCGCCTTCAATCTTAAACCGCATCGAAAGAGCTATAACACTATTTTCTGAACAATCTAGTGAAGAAAGTTGTGATTCAAATTTAGATTTTGATTAAATTTGTCAAAAAAAATTTCGCTTAATCTTTTTATCAACTTTGAGTTGTTTTTTTTTAATTAAAAAAAAATCTGAAAAATATGGAAATCGTTTTTTTCTTTCAATAAATGAATTACCTTTGAAATGCATCCATTTTTATTTTTGTACGGCCAATACTTTTGAAGTTACAAGCAAAAGCATGAACATTTAACAAAAAAAGTAAATTTAAAAAAAAAAATAATTTTTTTTTTATGATTAATTTTAAAAAAATATTTTTAAATTGGCTAAAATCAGAACAAAAAATACTAACCTGACACTTTTTTGAAAAAAAAATTCTCCTTTATTTTATTTCGGATTGTATGTTGAAAAAGTGAAATTTTCTGGTTTTTACGTACTTTACGCCCTTTAAGGTGCCACGCCCACTTTAACTTTTTTTCCAAAAATTTCTTTGGGAAATTTTTGAACATTCAGTCCAAAGTTCATGTCGATAGCTTGAAAAATACGACTGCTATTGAATTAAGTCCCCCCTAGATTGGCAAAATCTTACACTGTGCACCGTCTTGTTGAAACCTCATGTCAACCAAGTCCAGTTCTTCCATTTGGGCATCATTGCAAGGTACTTTGCTCTATTGCATTAGTGCATTTTTCAGGATGAACTACCTCTTTCTGCTCTTTAGACTAAATTCGGCAATTTTGAAAAATATTTTTCGTCAAAAATTGTAAGCTCTGTTCCTTTAGTAAGTTTATTCATGGTAAAATGGCAAACCTTACTGAGCATTTTCAAAAAACACACACACAGAAAAAAAAAGATCAAAGATCAGCCCTATCTTTAATAATATCGAAAAAATATCAATATTTCATATCGATGTGATACTATTTCCACCAAAACATATGGACGCTAGAATATCATCTTGATATTTATTTCAGATGAAGGCCGATTTGATAGTGAAAATACTCGTTTGATACTAAATATCGTGATCTTTTTTTCTGTGCACCAATAAATCTTACTCTTTATTTATCAAAGACGCTTGGGAATTAGGTTTTGGTTCGGTTACTAAATAAACTGTTCGGGTCTATAGTATTTTAAAGGTTTATAGATCCCAATTGTATACCTTAAATTTCTAAGAATCTTGATATACAAACTTAAATCAAAGAAACTCGAGTGTGAAGATTCCAATTTAATTTCACGAATGCAAAAATAGTTCCTTAGAACGATGATATCCCGATTTGTACTCTGTTTCAGAACGAGGGTTTTTTTGGGATTCGGCCCTCTACACGGTTTTCAACAGTGTTTCTATTCTTCTCCCTTCAATATTCAATTGTGTGCTATTCTTATGCCCATGGCTGTAGATTTATGTATCTTATGGCCTTAAGAATGAGGTGCGAAAAGTGTACTAAATGGCTTTAGGCTAAAGCTTCACCAAAAAAAAAAGAGGAAAAAAAATACTCAAGCAATTGCGCTCTTTTGATAAAATTCCATACAAATAAACATACAAACATCCATAAATAACCATAAATGAAGTGATATGTATGTGTGTAAGTGTGTGTGTTTTGGCTGGGAACAAAAGTTAAAATTTTTGTTCTTGTTTTTTTTTTTTTTTTTTGTTTTGATAATATAATCAACATAAATCGCTTTGATGTCACAAATGAATTAACTTTGGAAATTAATTAGATTTTCTCAACGGAAGAGGTGGAAGAGAGAAGGCAACAGTCCAGTCCAGATAAGATTCCTGGTCGACGTCGACGTCGACGTCGTCGTTGTTCATGTTGTTGATGATAAGACAGCTTTTGACACAAGACACGGAAAGCAGCTGATAAGCTTGATAAAACAACCAAAGTGTGTGTAATGAAAGTTTCTTGATTGTTGTTGTTGTGTTTTTGGTTTGATTGCGAACGTCCTTGCGCACACACACACACACACACACTTATCTATGGAATGACTAACCCTTACCCGGGGCATTAGCTTATAGATACAGCTAGAAACGGAAAGATACTATATCTAAACATTCCTACATTCTCAACTCGGAGAACTTTCCATCATCTGGGGAAAACATCTGGCTTAGGAGGACAGAAAGCTTTTAAAATCATCTTCAACTGATGGGTAAAACCAAGTTTTGGTCACAGATTACTCATTATTTGTGTATTGTAATTCATCGATGCTGAGTAGTCACGTTCCTAGCATAAACAAAAATCACAAAAATCACAAAAAATTCCAAAAATCGAAAAGTGAATCATTTCAATTACAAAATGATCATACGTAGTATCTTCCAGCCAAAACATTAAATAATTCACAGCAGTGTGCCAGTTGCATGCATTATTATCCCTATCTGCGTGTGCTATAATATGCAAAAAAATAATAATAATAAGACAAACATGTACACAAATACATTTAATATTTCAAAAATTTATTATACATTTTTATCGTGTTGTTTGCCGTTGTTTTTTGTACGTGCCTCGAGCTGTAGTCCACATTTCACACGAAACGATCGGAAAACCTTCAGAAAGAAGACACTAAAGCAAATTGTGAGATATATGCAATACTTTAAAGTGGGCGTGGCATAATATGGTTTATCAGAGGTAGAAAGTGCACAATGCTATAAAGCAAAGGTGTCCAAAGTGCTTTAGGATTATAGTTTAAGAAAGCAACAAAATCAGAAAATTTTGGAATTCAAGTAATTTTTGTGGTTTTTTATTTACACACTATTAACACGGGTTTCTATTTACACACGGTTTGTCTCTATACGATTTGTCTATTCTGTCTTCTGTCATGCTATATATAGTGTGACCATCATTTGATTATTTGAAAATACCCCCAAATCTAGTTAAATTTACGTCGAATCTGCTTTTTCCGCAAAGCACGCTTTCCAATTTCAAGACCGAAAATTGTGGCTGTGAGAAAGCTCAATGAATCCTCGACAAAAGCTCCCCTGTACCATTTAATGCCATTTGACACAGCTAGGAAAAGATTTTTTTCTCCCTTCGGGACTAGCAACTTCTTGTTCAAAATGACCTCCTTCGGTTCATTCAATAATGCCACCTAAAGTTCCGAGATCAACCAAAAGCTACTGTAATTAGCGGGCCGGTGAATCAGAATTCAACATTTTCGACCTTTGGTTCCGCCTTCAAATTTTAAAATATTTTATTTTATTGTTTTACAATATTTAAAATTTTGAAAAAATAAAGAAATTTTTTATAGGAAATTGAAGAAAATCCGATTGAGTTCTGTCTTAAGTTCAATGTTCCACAAATTTGTTTCTACTTTCTATTCACTTCAAAGAAACACACATGCTTATTTTGCCTTTGCATGTGTGCGTTCAGACACGCGAGAGCGCTCTCAGTTAGCACATGTTTGTTAGCGCAAAAGAGGATGGACGTCGCTACTTGTATGCACAGAACATTGAACGGTGCCGGACACTGATTTACAGTTACAAAAGAGTTCTCTGTCTACTCCCCTCAATCGCAACAATTGAACATGTAAAAAACGAAGGTGAAACCTCAACTAGAAGTCTTAAATAAATAATGGTAAAAGTTTCATGGAATGCATTTTAAAGAACTAAAAAATTATTCTGTGGGAGTAAACACCTGCCAGAGAACTGCAAAAATCACCTTTTTCTTCATTGCGTCAAGCGCAAAAATTCTTATTCACATTTATTCACCTAACAAAACTCGCATCGAGCGGTTAAGCCAGAGATTTTTGATCCAACGTTTTTGTTCATATTTATTTTTCGAACAAACTCAGCTCATACAGCATTCGCATCGAACTTAAGTGTTCGATCGAACAAAACTCAGCCAACTCGGGCCAACTCATGTTGTTAAAACGGCGTCTGGAAAGATATGTACGTGAAGGAGGAAAATGAAAGAATAGATAGAGGGTAAATTTAAGAAGATGTAGAGCTAGTCGGGGGCCAGGCCCTGGAAGGCGGTTACCTCGACTGGGTAGGACCATAGGTCCAGAGGTACTAGTGGAGTGGGGTTGCGAGGGCACTCGAACAAACGTCCGGGTTGTTTCTGTTTAGATAGCTATTTAGTAGCTTGAACTTCCCGGACCGTAGTTGTGCCAATGAGGTCCTTGCGATTCGTGAGAGCAAGAGTTGTTTTGCCTCTGCGCAATCAGTGGTGGAGTATGGGCCGTCTCCTAGATATAGCTGGGTGGATGTGAGCTCCTTCCTGAGATCAAATCTCACAGCACGTGGTCGCCTGGACATGGGTTGTGAGATGATGGAGTGGTTCGGGTGGAGGTCGCCGTGACATGCAATTAGGTGTTGTCGAGTGAGAAGTTTATTGTGGAGGCGAACAGGGAGGACATCCGTCTCCTGGTGAAGATGATCAGGATGTGCCATGACGTGACAACCCGTAGCTACTCGCAGGGCGGCGTTCTGTGCGAGTTGGAGATTTCTAATTGAAGGTGACCAAATAGGAGCAGCATAATTCATCATTGACCTACCTATAGCTTTGTATGTGGTGACGATAGTTTCTTTCTCCATGCCTAGGGCTTTCAACACTTTGGACCTGCTCCTGACTTTCTTTATTACACCCTCGGATTGTTTAGCGAAAGTGAACAGAGAGTCAAAAGTAACTCCAAGTATTCGGGGATAATTAGCTGTAGCGGGCCAACTCATTGAGCGGTTAGGCGTAAGTTCATTCAAATCGCGACTTGGAATTTTTTGGCATTTGTTTTCGCTCATTTCACTCTTTCCTTCTATTTCTTTTTCCATAGCTGTTAGCAGCGCCGTTTTAGCAAGAGGTGATTTTAGCTCGCTCAAATCAATCTAAAGCGAACACGATTATACTCAGAGTGCCAACAATAACGTTGGATTAAACTCAACGTCAAACATTTTGTGTATTCAAGTTCGATGCATTGAGCGCAAAAGCCCGTTTATTCGGGTGTTGATTAATGTATGAGCGATTTGCAATCGAATGAAGCCGTTCTCTGATTTGACATTTTTTAATGGATAGATAATTCTAAAAAGGCTAGTGATGATTTTCTAGATTTCTTGAATAAGGAAAATAGTAAAATGAAGCATCTTGAAACTTTCTGCTAACCTATAAGGTTGCAGGTTTGAACCAGAAATTACCAAGGGCGAAATGTACAAAATTTTGAGGGTTTATGGTTTTGGTTGCCTTTTTGTTTTTCTCTTTCATCCTGACTTTACCCGCTCATGCTACACCGCAACAATAAAAAGAACAAGTATTTTGCATTGTTTTACTTGTTTTCTCATCTTCTATCTATCCGGAAAGTCTAACAAATAACTGAGCTATCTAGATGATGTGAATTCGGCCCTTAGACTTGAGTCGATGAATAGTATCTGCCATTGTGTTACACTCATTCTTACCGGCAACACGCCGTCGCCAATAAAACGAACTTAAGCCAAATCTGTGCTTCAAACTATGTAGTTAACGTATCCTAGCCACATCATTTCAAAACTGACATATAGATGACGCCACTACTGTAACCACTGTAAGTGACTTTTGCTCAAAGCTTGAGTATTTACCGTTTGGGCAGCGCGTTGTTGATGCCTACAAGTCAGTCAGTCAGGACTGAACTGATCCCTTATTAGTATTAACTCTTAGCTTTTTCGTTCTTACCTTTTTAGCTAATCAGTCAGTCAGGAGTAAGACTCTAAAACAACTCTAAGTGGAAGTTATGGTTCTTTATTTGATTAATTTTATTGTGGCCTTCAAAGAATTTTGTGAGCAAGTGTGAAGGAAGTTGATGATGAGTTTTGAGTATTTTTTGGGGTAGAAAATGCAAATTGAGGCTGTCAAAATAAAATAAGTAAAATGGAAAACAAAAAATACTTCAAAAGCAAACCCCCAAAAATTCCCATTTGGTCTGTGCAATTTCGTTTTGGCTTTTGCCCATTTATCATGGCCAGAATGTTTTTGTGTGTGTGTGTGTGTATATGCTCTATAAGTTTTAGTGCCTTTTTGTTTTATGTCTCTCGCTCGCTCGCATGCTGGCAAATTGAAAGTCAGCCGAAAAATGGGAATAAGGAAGGCAGAATAAAGAATTATGATTTATGACTTTCGCATGTTTTGTTGTTTTTTTGGGGCTGGCATGGGGGTTAGAGAGCGGTCTTTGATGTGCCACAGTGCAACAGAAAATCACTTTTGACATTCGCCACACACACACACACACACACACACACACATAGAAAACTGATTTTGACCAAATGCGGCGCATGCGTGGCCTCTCTCTAGAGAACTTTTGGGGTCAGGGCAACTGCAGGAGCATTGCGCATACGCCGCATTGCGCAAACAGATTGTCAAACGGAGTACATACTAAGATAATGATGATGGCAAACGGCCCAGCAGGGCGCTCCATGTGTGTGTGTGTACCACTTGCCACGTTTGGCCGCCATTAACATTCCTCAGTTGAGTTGAGTTTTGCTTTTGGCTCATGAAAATAAAGTTATTTGCGGCGGGCGCATAAATCAGCGGCATCGGCAGCTGATTTGTTGATTCGCTGGCATGCGAATTGCTGTCAAGTGTGCGACTTTTTGCTCAATCAAATGGAAATGCAAAGGTGCAAAAATATGTACTTAGCATTTCAAAAAGCAAAGGTATCAAACATTAATCGATTCAAAATCAATAACTGATTGTTCATCATTTGATTTGAAATAAATTCTGGGTATATCCAATGATTTGTCAACAACGCACAGCCCAAACGGTCAAATATTAAACTTTTAGTTATGAAAATCACTTAAGGCTTATATATACCAAATATATTCCTAACAAGGCTGCCAACCTTCAAAATTCTGGAAAAGGCTCGATCCGTTCTCGGGCCGGTTATTTCAGTTATCTAATCCAAGGTATTCGTTCACAACTTGGTTCATGGATTCTTAGACCGAAGGGAAGATTTTAGTAGGAATAAAATTTGATGTCATTGTCACGTGACGCTGACGTGATGCATATTTTCTGTTGTTGTTTTAGCGGAGTGTCTTAAAGGGAGAGCAAAGAACTGGGGGAAAGAGGAGAGAAACTGGGGGGAAAGCCGAGGTGACTTAACAGTGATTTGACAGTGATCAAACAGTGACTTGACAGTGACTAAATAGTAACTAAACAGTGACTTGACAGTGAATAAACAGTTACTTGACAGTGACTAAACAGTTACTTGACAGTGACCAAAAAGTGACTAAACAGCGACTTGGCAGTGACTTAATAGTTACCAAACAGTGATTTGACAGTGATTAATCAGTGTTTAAGCAGTGACCAAACAGTGACTTGTCAGTGACTAAATAGTTACTAAACAGTGACTTGACAGTGACTAAGCAGTGTCTTAGCAGTGACTTGACAGTGACTAAACAGTTACTTGACAGTGACTAAATAGTTACTAAACAGTGATTTGACAGTGATTAATCAGTGTTTTAGCAGTGACCAAACAGTGATTTGACAGTGACTAAGCAGAGTCTAAGCAGTGACTAAACAGTTACTTGACAGTGACCAAGCAGTCCATAACCAGCCCATAAGGGGGTATTCTTCAAGTCGAAGCTGTTTTTTTTACCTTTTTTTAAAAAATATCCTATTTTAAAAAGCAAAGACTTTTTCTAGTTCTGTTTTTTTTTATTATGTTACAAACAGATTAAAGAAAACTGCTTCGATACGAGGGCTGTTCAAAAAGTTCTCGGCCGTCAAAGTGGGGATCCAAAAAAAGCAATAGTTTTTATACTCTGTACCGAAGGTACATAGAGTATATTAAGTTTGTGCAAAAGTATGTAACAGGGAGAAGGAATCATCTCCGACCCTATAAAGTATATATATTCTTGATCAGCATCAACAGCCGAGTCGATATAGCCATGTCCGTCTGTCCGTCTGTCCGTCCGTCCGTCCGTATGAACAAACAGATCTCGGAGATGGTAAGAGATAGAGGTTTGACATGTATGGGACAAATGTTTTTATAGCTGCAGGCAGATCAAGTTTATTTTCAATTTTTGCCACGCCCCCTTCCGCCCCCGCATTTTGGAAAAAACGGTATATCTTCTACAGTTTTGAAGTTAGACGATTCGTACCTTTTAGAGATAGTTAGTAATTAGCAAAATGTATCGATTTGCCGAAGAAATGATAAAGATCGGATGAGCGGTTCTCAAGTTATGAACAAAAAAGTACATCACCCTCCCCCCACCCCCTCCCACCCTATTACAACTAACACCGCACAATCTTAAAAGAGAGAGAGTGAGAGTGAGAGAAAGAGAGAAAGACTTAGAGATGAGCGCAGCACCAGCATTGCATTCAGCTTCTACTCCAGGTACATAGTATGTTATAGTCGGGCTTGACCGACTTTCTTACTTGTTTTAAATTATGATTGAGGGTCAGACCAGAATGCTGACAATTCTGCGTCGATTTCACTTTAAATCATCAAAAGTAGTTCGAAAAACCTTGGAAAGCTCGCCTAGGTATAAATTATACGAGCTGCAAGGGTATATAAACTTCGGTCGAGCCGAAGTTAGCTTTCCTCTATTCAGATTTAAGAAACCGCCTAATGCTGCCCACATAAAATATGATGCTGATGCTGATGATCATATTTTGTAGCTTCTTTCTCTTTTATTTTTCGTATTTTTGAATATTTTTAGCCAAACAAAAGGGGTGGTGAGGGGGAGTTGCTAAAGAACAAAACCAATCAATGGCAGCTCACATAAAAACTTTGTCAGAGTCTCTCTCTTCCTCTCTCTCTCTCTGTTTCTGTGGGTGTGTGTGGTTTTTTTCTGCTTTGGCCAAAATGAATTTGAACAAAAAGTAGTTGGCCATTAGGGTTTACTGTGTGAGCGTGTCTCTGTGTGTGTGTGGGGTGGTCATAAAAATAACTTCTTGTTGTTGTTGTTGCTGAGTTCTCTTCTGTGGAGCTTAATTAAAAGCATTGCCCAAGCCAAACAATCCCAAGTCTCGCAGTCAGCAAACAAAACGTGCAATCGCAAAGTATCTCATAGATACGAAATTGCCACATTAATGGGGCAACCCCACCCCGATTGCCTTAGCTGGGGGGGAGAGGGGGGGGGACTCAGTTAGCTATTTTCTAATTAAGTGTCATTGATTCGGGGCGCTGCGCTTGCCGCGTAGGCGTGGCAACAAAAATTCACACTTTAATTAAAGCATTTGATTAGCCGGACGCACAGATAGACACACAACAAGGCTTTGCCATTAACATACAAATTGAAGAAGAAGTTGCTAGTTCCCAAAATGGGGCCGCCTGGCCATTCAATTAATTTATTATTCACTTAAGAACACAACGGGGCAAACGGGGACGAGGCACATAAAAATGTTATAAAAATTAAACGCGCCAAGAATTTCGCACAATTTTCGAATGCGACGAAAGAGGAGCGACAGCGACCGCCCGTGGCAGTTGTGCCAAAAATGTCCTGCTCGACGGGGGAGGGTTTTTTTTTTTTTTTTTTCGTTATGGGCAACGCGTGGCACAAGTTTTACAGTTATAAACATTTCACTGCACGTTTCGAGCAGAAATAAAATTTATATATAGAGAGAGAGAGAGGGGGAGAGAGGGAGAGGGAATGGAGTGAGGGAAATTGCTTAAAATGGAAAATTATGGAAATTACTTTGTTTTCAGTTTCAGTTTAGTGTTTGGGCTGTGAAAGAGGAAATCGACAAAAAAAAAAGGAGAGAGCAACGCGGAATAATTGAATGATTGAGAGTAAAACGGTTACGGACACGTGAATAGACCATCATCAATAGATGGCGTCACTACTTTGAGCATTTTAGTTATCTTTTATAACTTATTAATCTCACTCGCTTATACCAAAGACCAATATAATCTCTAAGATACCGAACGCCCATACAATGGTTTTGCTATATGCAGCTATTTTTTTTGGTGGCCACGAAAATCGCGCTCGTTGAGAGCGTAAAAATCGAAAAATAGAATGCACTTGCTTGTGTTAGTAATGCGCGCTCTCTCTCTCTCTCTCTCTGGCTTTTGGTCAAAATTTCAAAAGCCACTTGAAAAGCCAGCCCCAAAAAATCAATATGGCCATACTCATCTTCATATTCTAATGTCTTTGCTTAAACAGCAAATAAATTAAATTCGAGGTGGCGCTTACTTTTTGAAGAAACGCAAAAGAGTCTCCCAGAAGGGTCGCCAAAGACTCTATTGCAGGGTTCCCCAAGAAAAGAGCGTGAAAACGTGGCTGTATCTCTCTCTCTCTCTCTAACACACACTGAAGCATGACTTTGGCAAGCATTCGGTAAGAATTGGCCCCCGGGGCTATCGTAACAGGCAGAAGGAATCATTTCCGACCATATAAAGTATATATATTCTTGATCAGCATCATTAGCCGAGTCGATATAGATATGTCCGTCTGTCCGTCCGTCTGTATGAACACCTAGATCTCAGAGATGGTAAGAGATAGAGCTTTGACAAGTATGGGACAAATGCTTCTTTTATCTAAACGCAGATTAAGTTTGTTTTAAATTTTGGCCACGCCTCCTCCCGCCCCCTTAATTTAGAAAAAAACGTTATATCTCCTACAGTTTTAAAGATAGACGATTCGTATCTTCTAGAGATAGTTAGTAATTAGAAAAATAAATCGATTTGCTGAAAAAATGATAAAGATCGGATGAGCGGTTCTCAAGTTATGAGCAAAAATGTGAACCAAGCCCCCACCCTACAAAAATGTTGCATACTTTTCGTATGGTCACCTTAAGGAACGCAGGAACACTGTTAAACATGTATTTTCTTAAGTAACGGGTATATTGAAGTCGGTTAGAGCCGACTTTAACTTACGCCTCGTTACATTCACTTTATAGGGTCGGAAATTATTCCTTCTCCTAGTTACCTACTTTCGCTCAAATTTAAATTACTCTGTATACCTTCAACAACTTCTTTTAGGGCCGTTTTCTCATGTTGCTGTTTTTGCAAATCTAGGTGGATTTGGTGCATTTTGTATTTCGTAATGCACCAAATCCACCTAGATTTGCAAAAACAGGAACATGAGAAAACGGCCCTTTTAGTGCATAACTTTGGTGTTTTTTGTCGGATCTTATTAAGATTTTCTAAATAGAAAAATGGACGTTCTGCCATTTCGATTTCAAAAACCAAGTAAAATTTAAATATTTATTAATTTGGGGAATGTTTGCCCTTTGATGCGCTTTTATGGCAATTGTTTATATTAATTCACCTTCACCTTGGGGTTTGGGGGGCAATGGGGGAATGCAGCTGCTGAGAAGGGTATCCCCAATCCTGGCCATCAGGTTACATAAATCAATTGTCTTAAGTTTATTTCATAATTTAATTGCTCAAGTGACACACTCACTTGTACGTACGTAGTTAGTCCAGTGCACTCTCTCTCAACAGTTCTCTCTTTCTCTCTCTCTCTCGCTCTGTGCAGGTTCGTCGCCGTCGTCGCTGTCGTTGTTGTCGATGTGAACCGATGCCGGTGGAACACATTCGCTGGGTCTCAACGCTTTGAGCAGCGGCCGCACACACAACTCGCCCGCCGATGGAACCGTCAGCGCGCCAGAAGCTGAGGAAAGCAAAGACAATTGCAATTGCACAAAACCTTAACCACAATCAGCAACAAATAGCACACAAATTTCCAACTAAAAAACAATAAAACCCATAAAACGTTTGTGATAAACCTAGAACAACAACAACAACCACAACTACAACCAAGTGTGTCCAAGCAGTAGAAACAGTTTATACGGATTTTACATTTTTACAACAACAAAACCAGCAGTCCAACAAATGCAACGCGTAGGCCTTCAACTGTGATTTAAAAATACATAAAAACAAAAAACTAATAACTAAAAAAAAAACAAAACAAAAATTAATTATACAACATTTACGAGTTTAGCCCCGAGTCTGCGTGCGTGTGTGTGCGTGTGCATTAGTTTATATTCTTTTTTTTTATTATTTTGTTATAATTTCTGTTTTGTGATCAACCAACATGTTCAACTCCAACATACCGGCCGCCGCCCTGCTCAGCATCTCAGAGAACGGCGGCCTCGGCCATACGCCCAAAACGCCCGAGATTCTCAATTCTTTAATCGCCATGACAAATCCTTTGGATAACTTCAACTTTGGCATGGGCCCCGGTAACTGCAGTGCCGCCTCCACACCCATTGTCAGCGTACGCAGCTTCAATGGTCATGCCCAGGCACAGGTGAGTCGCACCACACACACACACAACCGATCCGAAGTGAAATCTCTATATCCTTGCAGTCGCACTCGCAGGACAGCAGTCATTCCAGTTGCTCGGCATCGCCGCTGGATTCGCCGGCGGGCACAGCCAATATGCCCAGTGTGCAACAGGTGAGGTGAAAATAGTTCTATTTCAGTTTTAGATGAAATTCAGAAAAATTTTGTACCTTGATTTGGTTAGGTGGATTTCGACAGCGGGTGAAACTGAAACTGGTGACTTGACAGTTACACTCAGAGAAAATATGTAATCTTTTTGATGTCAACAGGAATTCCATATAAAAAATCACTCACAAAACAAAGGCCTTTGGTTCCTCTTTTGGTACCAAATAGTTCGAAGAGGTTCTTTCCTATTTTACGACGCTTTGCGCTCTTCTCAACGTCATCATGCAAAGTCGAACCAACTTTACTGAGATACGAAAGTTAGACAGGGGCTTCAAAGAACCTTGATGATAGGCCTTGATCTTTTTCTCATGGTTCTTTCCTATTTGACGACGCTTTGCGTTCTTCTCAACGTCATCATGCAAAGTCGAACCAGCTTTACTGAGATACGAAAGTTAGACAGGGGCTTCAAAGAACCTTGATGATAGGCCTTGATCTTTCTCTCATGGTTCTTTCCTATTTGACGACGCTTTGCGTTCTTCTCAACGTCATCATGCAAAGTCGAACCAACTTTACTGAGATACGAAAGTTAGACAGGGGCTTCAAAGAACCTTGATGATAGGCCTTGATCTTTCTCTCATGGTTCTTTCCTATTTGACGACGCTTTGCATTCTTCTCAACGTCATCATGCAAAGTCGAACCAACTACTACTGAGATACGAAAGTTAGACAGGGGCTTTAAAGAACCTTGATCTTTCTTTCATGGTTCATTCAAGTAGAATCCATTCCCCATAATAAGCAAGAGCGAGAAGGGTTCTAATTTTATACTCACTTTCTTCGCCCGTCTTCAAGCTCTTTACATACTTAAAAGTCAAGTAGAACCAAATTAAAACTAAAGACGACTTCAGTCATGCCCTTGGTAACACAATGAAGTTTGCTTCATGAAGTTCTCTTTGATTTCGTTGTGAATCATTTAAATGCTGAAGTTTGCCTCTTGTGGTTTTGGTTCAACCAATCAAACCTACATTGAATCTATCGAAATGAGGCAGGGGAAAACTATGGGGTAACTAACAGGACGTGAAGCTTTTCCCTCATTTACTGTCTCTTCACACCTTTTCTCCCATAAACAAGAACTCCAAAAGGAACTTCTTGGCAGAAAACTTATGTACACACGGTTGTCTATTTACACACGTTTTTCGGACTTCCATTTACAATGCCTCTAAGCAGCAGTTTGTCGAACATTCAAGAACATTGGACTCAAAATGAGCACAAACGTTACCAAAAACAAGTAAAAAAGTCGGTCAAACCCGACTTTAGCATACTATATACCTGGAGTAAGAGCTGAATGCAGTGCTGCTGCTGCGCTCATCTCTAAATTTCTTTCTTTTTATACCCTTGCAAAGGGTATTATAATTTTGCCCAGAAGTTTGCAACGCATAGAAATATTCATTTCCGACCCTATAAACTATATATATTCTTGATCAGGGCGACGAGCTGAGTCGATTGAGCTTTGTCCGTCCGTCTGTCTGTCTGTCTGTTTCTACGCAAACTAGTCTCTCAGTTTTAAAGCTATCGAGCTGAAACTTTGCACAGAGTCTTCTTTTTACTGCACACTGCTAATATGCCGGAACCGACCGGATCGGATAGCTATATCTTATAGCTGCCATAGGAACTATCGGTTGAAAAGTGGGTTTTTGTGAGAAAACTTTTTTGTTTTTAATGTAAACGCCTTCCGCTTCGGCAATTATTAATTTTATACGCTTTTATTTAGATTTGGAAGTTTTGGTCAAAATCGGATGACTATATCTTATAGCTGCCATAGGAACTATCGGTCGAAAAGTGGGTTTTTGTGAGAAAACTTTTTTGTTTTTAATGTAAATGCCTTCCGCTTCGGCAATTATTAGTTTTATACGCTTTTACTCAGATTTGGAAGTTTTGGTCAAGATCGGATGACTATATCTTATAGCTGCCATAGGAACTATCGGTCGAAAAGTGGGTTTTTGTGAGAAAACTTTTTTGTTTTTAGTGTAAACGCCTTCCGCTTCGGCAATTATTAGTTTTATACGCTTTTACTCAGATTTGGAAGTTTTGGTCAAAATCGGATGACTATATCTTATAGCTGCCATAGGAACTATCGGTCGAAAAGTGGGTTTTTGTGAGAAAACTTTTTTGTTTTTAATGTAAACGCCTTCCGCTTCGGCAATTATTAGTTTTATACGCTTTTACACAGATTTGGAAGTTTTGGTCAAGATCGGATGACTATATCTTATAGCTGCCATAGGAACTATCGGTCGAAAAGTGGGTTTTTGTGAGAAAACTTTTTTGTTTTTAATGTAAACGCCTTCCGCTTCGGCAATTATTAGTTTTATACGCTTTTACACAGATTTGAAAGTTTTGGTCAAGATCGGATGACTATATCTTATAGCTGCCATAGGAACTATCGGTCGAAAAGTGGGTTTTATCAGAAAAATGGTTTGCTTTAATGCTAACGTTCGTAAACTCTGTCGTATTAAAACATTTGCAAGGGTATTAAAACTTCGGCAAAGACGAAGTTAGCTTGGCCTTCTCGTTATCTCTCTAATATACTCTATGTACCTTCGGTACAGAGTATAAAAAGTATCTTAATGTACAATGAACATTTGACATACATATGTACAAAGGAAAGAGAAAGTGCAGCTAACCAAAATCTTTACCTTCCTATGTAATATCGATATAGCTGCATCTTGCCGGTTATTTTCAAACAGTTTCAAAGACTACACCTTAAACGCTCATTCTCACCTTTTTGTTTCTGTCGAACTCTTTAATTTGCATATTTGATAGAAATAGAAAATTAACTTTGCCATTTTTTGATTGAGCTGTAGTTCAATTTGCAGTTCAATTTACTTGCACCGGCTGTGTTTCCTTCAATCTGGCTGGTTTCAATCTGGTCATGCAATTTTTATGTTTCATTCATAACAACTTTTTTTTTGATGACTTTTTTGGCTCCCACGCAGCCGCACGCCGTGCAAAATCGGCCCACGCAACGGCACCGGCACCGGCACCGCTGCAATGATAGCTATTGTGGCCACTGGACACCACCACCGCCGCCGCCGTCAGGTCGATGTGTGGGCGATGCGTCGTTTCAATTGCGAAACGCAGCCAGAATTGATTTCACTTTTTTATGCACAAAACTGAAACTGAAATTGAATCAAGTATCTGCATCTGTGCATCATCAGCGACATCATCTGCATTTGCCTCAGTGTGTGTGTGGAGGAGAATCACTTGACTGACATTGGCCTTAATGAGGCACGTTACACAGGGGGTGGAACGGGTGCCACGGGCGTTAACAATTAATGCATATGAATAACATTTGCCACGCGGCAATTAAAAGCCGTTGGAAAAGCCGCCAGCCAGCGAGTGTTGCGAAACGCATCCAGCAGATACTTTTCGCCTTTGCTCTCACTCACGCTCATTGCACTAATTGGCAGGTGTCTGCCTGTATGTGTGTATGTGAGTGTGTGTGTGATTTATGGTTATTACTCCACACAAATTTATAGACATTGCATTGGCGCAGCTTTTAATTACGACCGCGAATATTAAGCACTTTTCAATTTGTTTTCTAACAAATTTCACATAAATTTCCCCTCCTCACATATTAAATTTGCTTACTGCACAAATGTTGCCAAAAACCAACGCACAAAGGCAAAGAGAAAATACGAAAAATACGAAAAATTATAAATATGGCAAATATTGAATGTAGAAAAGGCAACAAAATGTGCCAACGGGCGAACAAACAACAACAAAAAAGATGCAAATTTTTATTTTTCGAACGAAATTTGCCAGTTTTTGGGCGTGCTGGACAAACAGAAACAGATACATTTGCAATGCAACCAGGCGAAAGGCAAAGAAAGGCGCAACCTCTTAAAACAACAAAAATATAAAAAAACAAAAATGCAGGCAATATTTTTGGAAAATGTTTTCAACCACTTTCGTTCCTCAGCTCTGAGTTACCATATTTTTGTAGGAATGGTGTGGTTTTATCTTGTAGACAGTTTCGTGTTCACAGCTGATAAAAATATAACAAAATTATCTGTGATGGTCCTTCCTGTCCTAAAGGAGTCGAAGCCACCCTTACTCTTCCTGCGCTCTCCACTCTCAGTCATTTTGTTCTGTGTGTACTCCCTCTGTTCCTCTCTCTCTTGTTAATTGCTAACACATGTCTCTCATAGTAGCTATCATCTTTCTCAGTCTACAACACATACCTAATTTGTGTAAGTGTGAGTCGTTCCCTCTTATCCAAACAAACTTTTCTTTCTGCATAACTAAACGTAGGTCTATGCCAAATCTTAAAGCAGATTTAGATTTAGATAGATACTTGTTCATTTTATTCTAGCGCCAGCAATCTGATTAATTTCTTCAACTCATAATGTTTCCAATTTTCGTTTTGGTTGTCAGTTGCCCTGACATCTAGCACACACACACACACACACAGTCAACTTGCCTAGAGTTGTTGCACAAGCCGTTTTTAGTTTTTTCTTTCTTGTGGTATGGAGTTTTTTCCCCGACGACCATATGGTCATATGGATTCAAATTTGGACTCGTTGGCGCATGCGATTATTATGATTATGTGGTTGTTGCTTTTTTTTTCGCTTTAAACAAAATTTATTTATCTGTTTTTTGGGTCAATAAATAAAACGCAGCGTGCCTAAAATTTAAATGAAACAATGCGTTGTTGTGGGGCAGGCGAAAATAACAGAAGAAACAGCAGCCGCAGAGCAAAAACAACAACAACAATATGGTAAAGAAGGGCGCGTTCAATGGGCTGTGGCAGCGTGGGGAGGGAGGGATGGGGGGGGGGGACAGTGGCATCTGAACAATTTCTCGAGTAGACAGCAAATAAAAAATAAAATAAAAACGACAAAATAACGATGAGAATGAAACTTAAGTCGACTGAGGCGACACTTCAATGAGCTGCCCATCCATGAAAATTGTAGGGGGAAGGGGGGGGAGGCGCATTTTTAAGGCAGGGCTGAGTTATCTGTTAATCAATTTGGATTGAACTTTAATTCGGTTTTAATTTGATTTCAAATTTTTGTTACATAATTTTTTTTTTTAATTTGATTCCGTTTTACATTAAAACTTCTGTACCAAGGTGCAAAAGTATGTAACAGGGAGAAGGAATCATTTCCGACCATATAAAGTATATATATTCTTGTTCAGCATCAACAGCCGAGTCGATATAGCCATGTCCGTCCGTCCGTCCGTCCGTATGAACAAACAGATCTCAGAGATGGTAAAAGATAAAGGTTTGACATGTATGGGACAAATGCTTCTTATACTTGCAGGCGGATCAAGTTTATTTTCAATTTTTGCCACGCCCCCTCCCGCCCTCGCAATTTAGAAAAAACGGTTTATCTCCTTCAATTTTGAAGATAGACGTTTCGTTCCTTTTAGACATAGTTAGAAATTAGCAAAGTGTATCGATTTGCCGAAGAAATGATAAAAATCGGATCAACGGTTCTCAAGTTATGAGCAAAAAAGTAGATCACCCTCCCCCCACCCCCTTCCACCATCTTACAACTAACAACTAACACCGCACAATCTTAGAGAGAGAGTGAGACTTAAAGATGAGCGCAGCACCATTATTGCAATCAGCTTCTACTCCAGGTACAGAGTATGTTATAGTCGGGCTTGACCAACTTTCTGACTTGTTTAAAAATACTTTAATTCTGTGTCAACTCAAATTCAATTAAATTTCAGTTGAAGTTTAATTTACTTCTTCAACTTTAAAGCTATGAAACTTCAATACAGTTTTAGTTAAGCTTTAGTCAAACTTCAATTCAATTTCAACCTTTCTCGGATACCATCTTGATGCGATCCTCAAGTCGATCCAATCGACGAAATCAAAAAGGTTGTCAAAAGGAACAATGTCTGGGCCATACGGCGAATAGAGTAGGAATTTTCATTTTAGCTTTTCAAGGTATGTAAGGTGTAGTAGCTCATAGCACAACACGCCCAATTAGTCTAACCTAATACAGAGCATGACCCTGCCACTGTGAATATTTTGACATTTATACCAAAACTCACATGGGTAAATCGTTGAAGTTTGTTCCAGCTCCAGCTCTATTTTTCTTCAAATCAAAGAAGAAATGTAAACTTTCCCGCAAAATTGTGTTTTGTTGACCAATGCGAAGCGTGCTAATACTTTAGCGAGGCTTCATAAAGAAGTTCTATGCAACATGGTTCGATTCGATTTAATACTAATACCGTCACCTTTAAAAATAGTGGGTGTCATGGTCCCAAATCCCAAAAACACGGACCAAAGTTGTAAAACGTTTTTGAATTGGGGGTTTTTGGGGTCGCTGATCACGAATCAAAAATTAGAAAAACAAAATGGCAGATCCAATATGGCGGACAATTTCTTCAAAAACGCTTTTGATTTGGGAGTACAGACGTACTCGGGGGTTTTCGGGGTTGCAGATCACGAATCCGTAGGTACAACTTCTTCTTCTTCTTCTTCTTTATTGGCTCGATGCTTGCATTGCTTTATGCGCTTGACCAGACTAGTATCCCCATAGAGCTTATACAGTTCGTCATTCCTTCGGATGCGAAAGTCCTCGCCAACTTTCAAAGGTCCATAAATCCTGCGAAGAATCTTTCGCTCGAAAACGCCAATCGCCGCCTCATCCGCTGATGATATTGCCCATGCTTCTGCGCCGTATTGCAGGACTGGGATGATAAGCGACTTATATAGCGCTATTTTTGTTCTTCGCTTGAGGTAGTTACAACTTAGAGAAACAAAATGCCGGATCCAATATGGAGGACAATTTCTTCGGAAACGTACTTGATGATGTATCGATAATATCTCGATAACTGTTCGACAGATTTTTTTTCATGCCGATTTTCGTGCTCAGCGGGCCAAAATACTTCAGAAAAAGTTGGTTTGGTGAATTGGGGGAAAGTGTTGTGGGGCAGTGCAACAATTGTCGCACAAAAATCATCACCGGGACTGAATCTGCACCTATCTGCAGCTAATTTTTGGCTATATTCTGAGGAATTGTCTAAACAACAATTACAATTTTATTTGAGAGTGGGATCTGATGGGAGTTTTGACTTATTATTTCTATACGCTTCTGAACGTTGTATACACGCGCAAGTGCACTCTCGATACTCACGAGGCCAGGTGGGGACACTTTCTCCTTATATGCGGTCAGAATACAAACTAGATGTACCACTGCAACTATTCCAATCATTCACCAAGTCAATAAAAAATATTTTGTTTTTCGACTTTTGGCCAGCTTTTTGGGATTTGGGACCATAGTGGCCCGGTCCGAGCGATTTAAGTGTTAACTCACTGTTAAGTCAGTGTTGAGTCACTGTTGAGTCACTGTTTAAGTAACTGTCAAGTCACTGTTTAGTCATTGATTAGTCTCTGTTTAGCCACTCTTAAGTCACTTTTTAGTCCTTGCCAAAGTGTTTTCTAGTTTTAGTCCCCCGTTGAAAGTTTTTAAAAGAGCTTTGCTTTTTGAAGATTTTAAAAGAAATTTTAAAAATTTTTTCAATTTCTCAAAGAATTTTAATTTCAAAATTTCATTTAAATTTAATTTCAACTCAACTTGAGCTAAATTTCAATTCCATTTCAATTCAACTTAAAAATTTTTCTGTCATATATTTGGCGAGTTGCTCTCGTCTTGAAGCGCATTCTTGCTGTCATTCTGGCTGAAGCCACATGATTTCCTTCTTAAATGAAAGTTGACAATGTGTGGAGTGATTGACCATCTGTGTTGTTTTTCTTTTTCTGGATTGCTCCATAAACGGCAAGTTGTTGTGGCTGGCCGCCGCCCACCCAGTCCCAGAGTTGTCCTGCCCAACTGGGCTTTCGCCTGGCAGATCTCTATCTTTAACTTTAATATTTATAATTCAAAACCCAAAAACACAACAAGAAAAAAAAAAGGTCGCTCAAGTAAATCATAAAATAAATAAACAAAATGCCGCAAAAGATTATCTCCCAAGTCCCCAGACCTTGTGTTTGGAGTGGGCAAAGGGATTCGTCATGGCTATCTACCTGATTGAAGGGTGTGGCGGGGGGCTAAACTGTGTCAATCTCTCGCAGCTGAGAAAGTTGCAAAGGTGAATCTGGTGAATCTTGTGAATCATCGTTAGCTGCCTTGTCTGTTGTCTGTTGAAATGTCATTTGGTCTCGGCCTGCCTCACTTATGCAATCTTTTGGGCAGGCTGCCTTCTTTGGCCGGGGCCACCGATTTGGCTATTGGTGACAAGCAACTTTTGCCAAGGACGCACACACTAACTCTCTGCTCTCCGCTTCTCCTCTCTCCTGTTTTGCAGACCTGTTCGCAGCTGATCAAAGCCGGCCTCAAGCTGTCCATACAAAGCAAACGCAAGCTGTCCACCTGCGACTCCAGCTCTGGATCCGAGCAGCCCAACTCCAAGTGTTCGCGCCGCGACGATGACTGCGAGGAGAGCAGCGATGAGGATAGTGAAACCAAATCGGCTCCCAAGGGTCTCACGCCCGAGGACGAGGATCGCCGGCGGCGGCGACGCGAGCGCAACAAAATAGCCGCCACCAAGTGTCGCATGAAGAAGCGCGAACGCACCCAGAACCTCATCAAGGAGTCGGAGGTGCTGGACACGCAGAATGTGGAGCTGAAGAATCAGGTGCGTCTGCTGGAGACGGAACGGCGCAAGTTGCTCGAAATGCTGCAGACGCATGCCCAGTCGCCGGGTTGCCTGAGGACGGGCGGTTGTCAGTTGCCCTCGAAGTTGCTAAGGTCGCCGGCCCAGAAGTATTTGGCAGAGCTGGAGCTAGATGGCTCCGCCGGCCCAGCAGTTGGTGGTGAAGCCATTACGGCTTCTGTCAACATTAACAACAACAGCAACAACAACCACAGTAGCAGCAACTCGCCCTGCCAACGCATCATGAGCATCCCATCCATGTCCACTTTTAAGTTCGGCTGCAAGACAGCAGCAATCGCTGCCGCTCTGCCCAATGGCTACTGCAAGCCCTCGCCCAGTCCGCAGGAGTTTGAGCACGCCGGCTACCTCAGTTCACCCAGCCAGGAGACGCTCTGTCTGCAGCAAGCCCTCAATCCCGCCAGCAACACGAACAACAATCACAGCAGCAACGCTGACCCACAACAGCAGCAGCAGCAGCAGGTCAGCAGCACCACTCCCACCCTGGTTTCCGTTTCGGACTATGTGCCCAATTGTGATGGCCTGCAGGTCCTGGGCCTGACCAACGCCAACACGCCCACCTCCCTCAGCGGCAGCAGCAACACCAGCAGCAGCAGCAGCAACACCAACACCATTAGCAATAACTCGGCCGCCTCCACGCCCACCAGCGCCATAGAATTTGTTAAGAACGAGCTGGTGGACTCGCAGAGTCCCTACACCACCGCCCTCAGTGCCGAGCGTTTTCTGTTCGAGCCCAGCGACGGGTTTCCCGACATCAAGCATGCGGTTAGCGTGCACCCGAGCAGCATCATCAACAACAACATCAACATGGCCAGTGTGGTGCAGCAGAACAACAACAACAACCATCTGATGGACTTCCATCCCGGCCTGGCCCACAATGGAGTGGGCGTGGGTGTCGGTGTGGGAGTGGGTGTCGGCGTGGGCGTGATGACACCCTGCTACGATGAGGAGCAACTGCTGCTGATGAAGAACAGTTGCTATGCCAACGATCTGCTATCCCAGCTGGCGGATGATGCAGCCGATTTTGTGGATCTGGATACTGGGGCAGCCGCCTTTATGACCAATGGCGGTTGTCTGGCGTGAGGGCGGGCCCAGCGGGCGGCCGATCGTGACCTGTTGCTGTCCTTTGAACAGGTACAGGAGCAACAGCCGAACAGCAGCCCGCAGCAACAACAGCCACAACAGCGGCAGCAGCAGGAGGAAGAGCTGGAATTGGAGGAGGATCCAGTGTGGACCAATGTGGACTACTGGTGCTAGGGAGGAGAAGGAGTTGTCCAACTGAATGTGTATATGTCTAGCCTTTAAAGTATGGTACTCATCGACTATGTTTCTCGTTCGTCAAGCAAACAGCAACAACAACAACAACAACAAAAAAAAGAAGCCACACTCTCTGGGTCTATCCAAGCTAACCCATCCCCAGCCGCAAGTATCCAAGGTCTTCCAATAGTCAACAACATCTACCCATCCCCCCACCCCCTTGCATCCTATCACCACAACTACCACACCAGACCACTCGAATAACAGTGTGTGCATTTCCGATACTTTGAAGCAAGTTATCGATATTATTAATAGATGATCGATTTAAATTTTAGGTTCTATGAACGAAGTTATAGAGTTTGAATCATAAAAGGGACAATAAACAATATTTTGCACCATTAATCGATATCATCGATAACTTATCGATAACATAGTCTTCATTTTCGCTCAATTTTGGTAAGAAATCAACTTTTTCGATAACTCTAAGCAATAAGTTACATGTTTATCGATAACTTATCATGGTTATTTGATCAAAGCAAACATAATTTGGAACTTAAATTAAACTTTCTACGACTTTCTAACTTTATGTGACCTTACCTAGACTAGCACGGCGAACGAACAGATAACTTTATTATTTATAAAAATCATCGATAACTTGTTGTGGTGTTTAGGAAAAAGAAACGAAATTTTTTTTTTATAGATCGTCGTCGTCTGTTTCAATCAAATATGGAAACAATATCATATGATCGATAACTTATCGAAGTTGAATGTATACAATAAAGCAAATTTGGAACTTAAATTGAGCTTTTTATGAGCTTTTTAGACAAGCTATTCAAATTCGAGCGGAACGTTATACCATTAACCCATAACTTCGATGAGTTATCGGTGCAAATCAGGCATGAATTGATTTATTCTTTACCTTATCACTTCTACTTCGATTGGTTTGATCGAAAGCTTATCAAAACAAACTGAATTAAGACAAACTGGTGAATTTTCCCATGAATAACATTTTTCTCGATGACTTGACAAGGTGTTAAAGATAAAAAACATCATTTTAAAGTTTCGATAAATTATCGAGCTGAGTGAAATAATTCGATATAATCGGTACCTTGATCGGTACCAGAAATACAAGTGATCGATCATTTTTTAAGGTATAAATTTCATACAAATTGTTGATCAATTCTTAAGCTTTGTGGGAAATATTCTTTAGATCGATAACTTATCGAGGTTTAAGAACTAACAGAATTGAAAAGTTTAAAGAAATCCAAGTGCTCTGAAAATTAAGCCATTTGGCGATACAAGTGATAACATATTGGCAAAGCTAACCATATTGAAAGCATAAATCGGTTTGATTCCTTACTTCGTACGTACCAGAGAAAAAAAAGATCCCCGTAGAATGGATATTCGAAATATCCACTAAGATCCATTTTTTTAAATATCCTTTTCACATTTTTCAGCTCCTTTGATGGAGAAAAAGATCAAGAAATATTTTTCTCTGATATACCTTTTAAGCGAAAATAAATCGATTTCGAAAATATCCAATGGATCCCAAAAAAGGATAGTTAACTATCCAGTCCAAATGGATACCGAAAATATCCTGAGGATCATCAGAAACTATCCTTTTTTTTCTCTGTGTAGTACTTATTTTCCCGCAAATTGTGAGCTTTATGAAAACAAATTGAATTTATCGATAACTTATTGGCGGAAAATCGACTTCGACAAATAGGTGAATGGATTGTTTTAGCCGACAGTTTTTTGGGAAACCACGAGACGCCGACAAAAGTGTTCGATTTCGCACAATTTTTTAGCTATATGAAACCAAATCGAAAACTTATCGACAGCAAATGGACCAATTAAATTTGAATCCCATCAGCTGGGCTCCGGTTTTCATTTGCGATATCAATAAATTCGTATGAATGGAATTATATGTAAGATTTAGTTTCATTCCCAATTGTATCGACAAACTTATCGGTTATCGTCGTTATTAACCGATAACTTAAAGAGTCCGCTCACACTGTATCAGAAATGCTCACACTGTAAATGCACCACCCCCCTCTTCTACCCCACCCCTGTTAGTTCGATAGTCGTATCCCTACCCCGCCGCCTGGAGCGGCGCCCAAGTCTGTGGCTTTACTACCTCATAAAACGTTTAACAATTTAACTATCACTCACACACACACACACACACAACTGTACATAACCCTTAATTTTTATACGAATATATCGATATCGATAACATTCCAGAGGAAGCGAAAGCGAAGAAGAGTCACATCCGCATCAGTAATTATTAATTTTAATTTTTTTTTTTATGTTCTTGGCTAAAAAAGAAAGCAACAACAACCACATGCGATATGATGACGTTTGATATTTTTTTTTTTTTCAAAATCTTAGGCTTAATCAGTGATACAAAATATTCTATATGTCATTTTTTTTTGTAATCTAAGCTAAGTTAAACGAAACCAGAAAAAGCATAAAAAAATGTGTAAGCTGTTGCCTTAAACAAAAAAATTCAATTGATAACTAAATATAAAACAAAAAAAACAAAAACAAAAATCAAGAAAATACTAATATACATTTTGTTAAACTAAAAAAACAACAACAACAACATATATACAAAAACAACTTTTTAACTCGCGCCTTATTACAGTTAATATATCGCTCCTTACCATACTGGCATAACTCAAAATAATCCATTTTGAGAAAAACACGTTTGAAGTTCTCAAGGATTATTATTAAAAAAATGGTTCTTTTAGTTTCAACTTAATGAAGTAAATATGTTAGATGCTTATTAATAAACATGAAATTGCTTTACTAAGGTATGTTTGGTAATATCGACACAGACCTGTTGGCGGTCTGATCAACATAAAAATGAACCTATAATGATATTGCGACATATTCTCATCTCACATAAAAAGTAGAAGAGATAGCAATACGAAAATTTTTGCGAAACATAGTACAGAAGAGCGCGCACATTTCTGCATCATTAAGTCAAAAATCGTATTTTTTGAGTTATGCCAGTATTGAAGTAAGTGAGCGATATATACTTCTATATATGTGTAATTTATATAAAAACAAAAATCGAAGAAATATTTGTGTATGTGTGTTTACTGCTTCATATAATATATATATATACAACTATATATACCTATATCTATATACATACATACAACATATATATACATACATACAAGAGATGTTTTTTGCAAGACAGCTGTGAACACCAAAAAGTGGCCTAAAAAAAAACAAAATAAAAGAAGAGATCATCAAAGTGCTTTGTCAAAATGTTAAGAAGAAAAAAACAAATAAATAATTAATTGCCTCGATTTGTACTAAAGATTTAATATATATACAAACTCAACAACACCCCCGCACGCCTTTTGTAGTTATATGCTAGAAAAAAAAAACAAAACAAAAGTAAGAGACCTTCCCCCTTCCCGTCTACTCCCGCATTGATGTTATAGCTTAAATAAAAACAAAATTAACAAAAAATTGTTGTACAGATTGATATTACTTTCAGCTTCCAAAACAAAACAAAACAAAAGTTATATAAAACTCAGGTCAATTTCTTGATACTTATTTACTTTCAGCCACTTTTGAAATGAAATCGCCTAAAATGCAATGTTGAATGTAAATGGCAAATGCAATCAAATCAAGCAACAAAGAAAATTGTAAATGTGTTTTTTCCCCTTTTTTGTTTTTTTGGTATTAATTAATAATTAAGAGTTTGAGTTTGGCTTGCAGCTGAGAGAGAATAATTAAAACTAAAATTTAAATAATTTTAAAGCATTATCAATCATTAACTACTATATTTTTTGTTTGCTCCTTAGCCCATTCAGGGGTGTAAATCGAAATTATTATTATCAGTTTTTTTGGTAATTACAAATTTAATTATCAATTACAATTTAATTACTATAACAACAACTTTCATGTAATTAAAAATGGCAACGAAAACTATTTTAATTACTTCATGTAATGAAAATTGATCTGGAAATTACTTCAATTACTTCATGTAATGAAAAATTGCTTTGGTAATTACTTCAATTACTTTATGTAATGAAAAATTGCTTTGGAAATTATTTCAATTCCTTCGTGTAATGAAAAATTGCCTTGGTAATTACTTTAATTACTTCATGTAATTAGAAATCGCAACGGTAAATACTTCAATTGCTTCATGTAATAAAAAATTGTTTTGCAAGTTACATCAATTACTTCATGTAATTAAATATCGCACCGGAAATTACTTTCTTCATGTAATAAAAAAATTGCTTTGGAAATTACTTCAATTATTCCTTCATGTAATGAAAAATTGCTCTGGAAACTACTTCAAATACTTCATGTAATGAAAAATTTCTTTGGTAATTACTTCATGTGATGAAAAATTGCTTTGGTAATTACTTCAATTACTTCATGTAATGAAAAATTGCTATGGAAATTACTTAAATTCCTTCATGTAATGAAAAATTGCTTTGGTAATTACTTCAATTACTTCATGTAATGAAAAATTGCATTTGAAAATTATTTCAATTCCTTCGTGTAATTAAAAATTGCCTTGGTAATTACTTTAATTACTTCATGTAATTAGAAATCGCAACGGTAAATACTTCGATTGCTTCATGTAATAAAAAATTGTTTTGCAAGTTACATCAATTACTTCATGTAATTAAATATCGCACCGGAAATTACTTTCTTCATGTAATAAAAAAATTGCTTTGGAAATTACTTCAATTATTCCTTCATGTAATGAAAAATTGCTCTGGAAACTACTTCAAATACTTCATGTAATGAAAAATTTCTTTGGTAATTACTTCATGTGATGAAAAATTGCTTTGGTAATTACTTCAATTATTCCTTCATGATGAAAAATTGCTCTGGAAACTACTTCAAATACTTCTTGTAATTAAAAAATTGCTTTGGTAATTACTTCAATTACTTCATGTGATGAAAAATTGCTTTGGAAATTACTTCAATTACTTCATGTAATGAAAAATTGCTTTGGAAGTTACTTCAATTACTTTTCTAACTTCAATGCATTAAAAGAATGGTGACATAACTCGCGGATTCACGCTTTCACATGCAAGCTATACCAGAAAAACTTCATATATTTTTCCATCACACTCCGAACAAGTGGGTTTTCCTATCAAACCCAAAACTTTTAATTACCAATACCTTAATTTTTAGGTATAATGGTTAAATAATTCAATTTGTTATGTTAATCGTTTCGATTTACAGCCCTAAGCCCATCTTTTACTTCATTTCATATTTCATGCATGCTTTTCTTAGCTAGTAGTGGCGCATCCTTTCATTTGCGGAGTTTACTCATAATTTCACAAAATATAACTTTTAGCAGTTTAAAAGAGCGAGACAAAAAACACTTTTAGTTCGGTTCGGTCTTACCTAAAACTAGCTTCATATATCTTTTGGAACGAATTTTCAAAGTGTTTTGTAGTACTGCAAACCCATAATAAAATTTGAGTACCTACGGTTTGCTGGTTCGAACCATAATTGAACATTGGTTAATGTTCGAAAATTTAAGGTTTCTACAAATTTTGTTCAACTTAATTTGAATTTGAAAACAATAACAGATAATATAACCCTTATCAGCACTTGTTGCGCCGTCTGCTGGTGCATGGGTTTTGTTGTTCAAACATACATTTCAAAACGAGGCAATTTCTTGTGCGTCTGAACCAATGGGAGCAAACGTTTGAGTGCAAACGCTCTTAAAAAACCAATACATTCGTGATTTTCTAAGAAACTTGTTCATTTACTTGAGCTAAGTAAAAAGAAGTCGAAATTCCAGGTTCATAGCGGTTTGAATGTGCTCATCACTTTCTCTCTATCGCACTGACTGTCTCCGCTCACGCTACACCTCAACAATGAGAAGAATGAAAACACATAAGCCTTACATTTCATTCATTTTGCTTTTCGACAAGCACACAGAAGCAAACTTTATCAAATTGTACTGTATAAAGTATCGCAACTTTTTTTTCCTAAAATCCTTACTTATGAAGCAAAATTGACAATTTTCAAGAACTTCTTTCTTTACTTGTCACAGACCCCTTCACATCAAACTAACTCCCTCCTCTTTCATCACTAGTTTTTAGTTTTAGGTTACAAAACAAGCAAAACAAATTAAACAGTTTTTGATATGCGCTACGAAAGTACCTGGGACACTGTTCAATAAAAGTATACTGATGCATTGCACATACTTATATAGACACTCAGCTGCAGGCCCAAATGTCAGCTCCAACTCCAGGAATTAAATGTATAGTTATTATTGATTAATGATCAATCTATGTGTATGTATAACAACCAACAAGATTTCCAACAACAACAACAACAACAAAAAACTCCCATAAACTGTGCTAAAACAAAACAAAACAATTGTAAAATGTATTATTTAAATATTTTTGACCAGCGCAAAAATATATGCAAAATAATTCTAAATGAAGATGTACAACTCTGCATACAAACAGACAGACAACTAAATATGCTACACACATCTACTTACATATTAAATGCATAAGCGCCTCTAAGAGCTAACCAAAATCATGTATGTACTTGTATGTCCCAGTCCACCCCCCCCTCATCCCTGAAAAGCGTTCTACAACGATAAGAAAAAACAATACACAGAATTATAATAATAATAAAAAAAAAATTTTAAAATTACAAAAAACAGAAAAAAAAAATACAAATAAAAATTAAAGTTTAATATCCATAAATTGTGATTGCGTTCTGATTTTGAAAAGGAAGTGTGGGTGGTTTATGCGACACGAAGCCTATGCGCGCGGCAATAGCTATGCGCAAAGCAAAACAACGAATGCGCTCTGTGCACATAGCCCCTGGGCACCCTTACTATTATAAATGAGAAATGGTACGTATTTTGTGCCCTATCTGGTCGTCCTACCAGTAAGAGAACTAAAAAACAGTAAAAGCAAATGAAATTTCATCTGTCTTCTCTCAAAACTAGAATTTGAAGAGCGAAGCTTTTTTACGGAACACGAGAAAAATTTCAGATTTCTTTTACGGTTTTGTATATGCAAAGTCAGCCGCCTTTGGTTTTTAGAATTCAGCCGCTTTTGCCATTTGCCGTAGCAGCGGGTGGGCAGAGAAGAGTGACTGTAATGAAATCAAGTTGCATATTTAGTCCCTTTTTGATATAAAGAAAAATAAATTATAATATCTTATTCATTTCCATTAATCGGCATTGACTTCGACAAGGACAAGATTTCCACGCTGAACCCAAAAATGGACATAAAAATGCCAAAAATCGCTTACTTGACCATTGACCACATTATGTTTAAACAGCCAAAAATATATTTCTTATATTTCAGAAATCATAGTCCAAAAATTGTTGGTGCTTTTTTAAGATTGAGCTTATTCAAACGAATTACCAAAAATTCTTTTCACCAGAACTTAAATTTGCCATCCTTATTATTGTTGTACTTTGCTGTGCAGAGCCTGCCGAAAGTGTCTTTTGCGCATGTATGTTTGTTGCACGTGTGCGCAACTCAGTAAACTACAAGTGTGTATGCGTGCTATTTTCTGCGCCTATTTTCTTTACACTTTGCCTGTGATGAAATGAAAACTTGGCGCAACAAAAACAAAACAGTTCTCTATCAAACAGTTCTCTCATAGGAAACTTTTAAACGGAAATCTTAAGAAAAACAAAATCAAATGTTTTGTTGGGAGAGTGAGTGAGTCTGTTTTTTCCATGAGTATTATGAGCATTATATTTTGTGAGCTCCCTTACTCTTACTTGTAGTTCAAATCTACATAGCAGCCTGATTTTAAAGGTTAAACATTAAAACCCTAATTTGTAAGAAGATTTTGTACCTTAATACCTTATTGCAGACTGGATTAACGACGGGATCACTTTAACCAAAAAAAAAAACTCTGTTTTTACCAAACGTAATACTATTTTGAATGAATTCACTATAGTTCAGTCAAAAAATTATAGTAAGTAGTAAGTGTTTCTTTATTTAAAATTAATGAAACAGACATTAATAATATAAATAATGAAAGTGACACTAAAAAGAAATGAAGTTAACCAACATGGACATAAAACAAAGTCCGTCTGTCGGACCTGGCTGCCCGGGTCTTCCCCAGATACCGATCGTTCATCTGTGTTTAGTAAGGGTAGCACATTTGCACGCATGTAAGACTAATTTAATACTGCTAAAACTACGGCTCGATATTTAAATGCTAGTTTAATAAAGGTCACCAGGTCTGCCCAGTACTTATCCTCCCTATCATCCAGACTTCTTAGTATATCGGCCTTTCTAGCAGGGGTTTCCTATAGCATAGCAATCTATGCTCCTTTAAAATTGGGCATCTTCCCAGCTCTCCAGTGTTGCATTTTCCTGACGGTTGTAGGTGTTAGAACCCAGCTTTATCAGATCGAATCGGGCCTTAAGTATCCAGGAAACTGTGGTGATTGGCAGAGAGTGAAGCTTATAGGCCACTGAGTTGTCCTAGTGATCTGTCTCTGATGGTTGTACTGCAATCCGGAAGGAACTCCATTCCTGTGCTGATCTCAAGGAGTCTCTCTAGACTATCTGAAGAGGGTTGCACAATTCATCCAGACTTCTTTTCCATTAGCATGCCGGTAATGTAGTGTGGGAGGCGATTCTCATTATAAAAGTGCATCGTTTTTTCCAAAAAGCGTATACAGGAGGGCATTCTCCAAACCCGTCTCAAGGAATAGGGCATAGCTTTTTAAAAAATGATGTCGACTTCTTAACAGATTTCTGCTCCATATCCTTGGATTGTACGTCTTACTGCATTGCATTTATGTGTATCTCTTTTTTTCCCAGAAAGTTATTCCAGGTCATGTTAATACTAGTTTTAGCCTCAATACTCCTTCTAAGCACATGCTTTGTAAATGACACGGTCGGCGTGAAATCGACTCCTAGGCACCTAAATTCAGATGCAATTTTTATTACTTCTATCCTGTGTCATGCATACAGCAAGGGTAGGTCTACTGAAACCGCCCTACACTCCCTGGTCTCAAGGATTGAAAGATCACTTGAAGTAAGAGACTTCTCCTTAGTAGCATTTCTCGACATAGAGGGTGCCTTCAATAACGTCCAACCTAACGCCATCACCTCTGCCTTGACATATGTGGGAGCAGATGTGCCGCTAGTAAGATTCATCGAACAACTGCTAACCAGCAGAACGGTGTACTCCCAACTTGGCGGTGCAACTACTCGCAGATGTGTAAACAGAGGCACTCCGCAAGGAGGTGTTCTTTCTCCGCTTCTGTGGGTTGTAAGAGTTAACCAACTGCTACGGCTAATGGAGGCGGAGGGACACGAATGTGGAATGTTTCCTCAAACGCTGTGTGACCTCATGCAGACCGCACTGACAACACTTGCTCAGTGGACAAAATCTTGTGGCTTGGGCGTAGACCCGGCTAAGACGGAAGTACAAAATTCCTGATCTTATCCCGCCTAAAATCAACGGAGTAAGCCTCGTATTTGGTGACAATGCCAAATACTTGGGTGTCATTCTAGATAAGAAACTACTTTGGAATGACAACATAAATGAATGTATAAAAAAGGCAACCATTGCTCTTTTCTCTTGTAAAAAGGCCATTGGCCGCAGATGGGGTTTTTCCCCATCCATTGTACATTGGCTTTACACAGCCGTAATACGCCCCATACTACTCTACGGAGCTCTAGTATGGTGGCCAGCACTCGGGAAACAATCAGCCCTGAACAATCTGCACAAAGTACAGAGAAGTGCGGAAATTTGTATTAGCGGCGCTCTCCGAACGACACCTTCTTCTTCACCTTCTACCACTAGACCTCGTAGCTAAGCAAATGGCTACCACAACGGCCTTAAGACTACGAGAAACCGATACCTGGAACAGCGGGTAATTCGGGACACGCCTCCATACTCGAAGACCAAACGGGTATACCATTAACTACAGACTACTGTATACCACAAACGACATTCGACAAATTTTAAGACGTCTATATCCCAAGCCGAAACGATTGGGACAACCTGCCCCACAGCAGAGCTAACGCCATTAACATCTACACCGACCCAACCTAGATTTGAACTTATCGTTCCGCCTTCCTGACCACTGTAGTGTGTACCAAGCGGAAGTGGTAGCTATCCAGGAAGCTGCCACCTACCTTAGCACACTCACGGTCAAGGAAGGAAGTGTATTTATATACATGGAAATAATCTTTTATCATTCCCTTACATAAAATGCGTTCACGTTCTGACATTTCTAACTACAGGGGCATTGCGAAACTGTCTGCAATACCTAAACTCTTTGAGCAAATTTTAACATCTCAATTACAACATTCTTGTTCTCCTTTTATATCACCGAACCAGCATGGATTCGTTAAAAACAGATCCATTACTACAAACCTACTGGAATTTACTTCTTCAGTGATTCATGGTTTCACTCAAGGTAAACAAACAGATGTTATTTTTACCGATTTTAGTAAGGCTTTCGACAGTGTTTCTCATTGTCTTCTGATTCTAAAATTGCGTCTGTTGGGATTTCCGCTGGGGCTTCTTAATTGGATAGAATCTTATCTTCAGTCTAGAACTAAGAAAGTTGTATTTTATAGTTGTACTTCTGGAGTTCCCCAAGGTAGCCATCTTGGACCTCTTCTCTTCCTGTTATTTATTAACGACCTGCCTAATGTAATTAAGCATTCTCGTGCATTGTTGTACGCAGATGACTTAAAAATATTTCTGAGCCATAACTCGCCCAACGATTCTGCTTTGCTTCAGGTTGATTTGTATTCAATATATATGTGGTGCTCTCACAATTTGTTGCATTTGAACAGGAAGAAATGTAAATCTATGACGTTTTATCGTAGAACCCCTTTTCTGATTAACTATTTATTGAATTCTTATCAACTTGAACGTGTTGAATATTTCCACACTCGACCATAAACTTTCTTTTGGCACTCACATTGAACTTTCCGTGAATAAAGCCATGGGCTTGCTAGGTCTAAGGAGTTTAATGATCCCTCACGACCAAGCTCTTGTTTATATCTCTTGTGAGGCCTATTTTGGAGTTTGGTTCGTGTATTTGGAATCCTCAGTCACTTACCCTGTGTAAACGCATTGAATCTGTCCAGAAACAGTTCCTTTTGTTTGCTCTTCGTAACCTGGGTTGGGATCCACAGTTGAGACTTCCTACTTATATTTCCAGACTTAAACTTTTAGACTTACCTTCACTTGAGCATAGACGGGCCATGTTAGGTATAGTTTTTCTAAATAAACTTATTAATGGTAATATAGACGCTGAGTACTTACTCGGGCGTGTGAATTTCAATGTCCCTTCTAGACAAACACGAAACTATATTCCCTTGAGGCTTCCTTTTGCTTCCTCTTTATATGCTTCTAACTGTCCATTTCGCATTCTGTGTAGGGATTACAATGGTATCTCTTCTCTTCTCAGTGATTACCTTTCCGACGAAGGCTTTAGGTCTTTTATTCTCCACACTCTTGCACTTGCATAGTTTCTAGAATTCTTGTTTTTCTTTTCCTTCCGATCAATAACGCTGCGAGCAGGGGCGTATCACAATAAATTACCCCCACCAGATCGGAAGGAGTTTCTTCTATTTGTACTTAATGCTTTTTTTCCTACCCCCTTACTTTGTAACTCTTTCTATTCTATTATATTGTAGCTATGTCTTTTAGACGAAGCTGCAATTAAAATAAATAAATAAATAAAAAAAAAAATATACTCAGATAGTCAAGCCGCCCTTAAAGCACTTGACTCACACACCAACAATGCTAAAACACTTACGGAATGTCGCTCATCTCTGAATGAGATCGCACGGCATTTCAGTATACACCTTATATGGGTGCCTGGACATCGCAACATAGAAGATAATGAGTCTGCGGACAAACTGGCCAGAATAGGTACCACCATCGAGCTCCTTTCAGAGAGGAGCGACATATAAGCTTCACACTAAAGCTGAAACACTTCGTCTCGCTACGAATCGGTGGAAAACCCTTTCCTCCTGTGCAGTAGCGAGGCTTGCGTGGCCAACATTCGACCAAAAACGTACTAACCAAGGCTGCAAACCGGTCCTGAACCGAACCCCTAAGAACCGGTTCGGTTCGGGTTTTTTGGGTCCGACGAACCGGACCGAGAACCGAACCCCTAACATTTTTGACAGCTCGAACCTGAACCCGAACCGGACCACTTTTTCGAAAAATTAGGTTCGGTTCGCAAAATTAAGTATATATTCCAGGGAAATAAAGAAATTCCAGGTAATCCGACTTGTATCATTCAAAAAGTTCTCCAATCCTACGACATTTCTCTAGATTAGATTTATATTATTGACGTCATTAATGGAGCGAATATGGTTGGAGCTGGAGCACATTTAAATGATAACTGCAGAGCAGAAAAGGTATGCAACTATGAATGAAGAATGAAATGTTGATGAAGGTAGCTCATGTGAATCTAAAGCATTTCTTGATTTGGACGTTTAGTTTTACTTTGACAGAGAAGGCACACTTTGTAAAAAAACAATGCTAAACTGCTGGACGCGATGGAACTCAGTCTACAAAATGTTCGAACGTTTACTAACTCTTAAAACAGCTTTCGCTAAAAACATTTAAATGGAACGTAGTTCAAAATATCTGTTTAAATCTACAGCCAATTATAAAACTTTTGTAAAGTTGCAGGATTCACAATTACTACCAAGTGATTTTTATTACGCGTGTTTTTAATTTCGAGCAATTGTTCTAAATTCCTTAGCAAAACATTGTTTATAAAGATCTAAATGCCTCGATAAACGTTCTTATATTATGAGCTCAGTATCAATGTTTACTGCAAAGCTCCTAGACCCAAGATTTCCAACTTAGGTAAATTCTAAGCAAACAAATAAGTTTTAAAGCAGCACATTACAGAATGCTGACGTCCAACAAGAAATTCTTAATGAGAGTTGTCCAAATTTAACTTTAAATGACTCAACGTATGATTACGAAGAAGGGAAGTTTACGAAAGCCGTACGGGCCTGTTCTCAATTCCACTTCGGCTTTCGTATAAACGATTGTTCGTTGAGCTCTAGGTCCATAAGGTTTACGGAAGTTGATACTTATATCAACAGTAAGTAGATTCGGATTAAGTAAATTCGGAATTTCTTAAGTTGAAACAGACAGTTCAATGCCAAGTGGATTCAATTTGTAGAAAAAGAAGCCTTGATCTAGTAACCACAGATTACTTTGCCTCCTTGCGCATAAATTTGAAAAAGTAAAACGGCCAATTCAAAAGTATATACTAAGACCGAAGTGGAATTGAGAACAGACCTTTTAATCACATTATAAATTTCAAATCTGTGGATAATCGAAAATTACCCCAGAGTATTTTACATGGAGTTGATGTTTATTAAAATGTACAAACTCCCTGAAGAACGCAATATTTTTGCCGAAACGCGAAGGAGAGAACAAATGATTTAAAATCTTGAAAGGTCAAAAAACGAGGTCTTACAAAATATGGCTCTGTCTATATTTGCTGTTTCAGCAATTCTGGTGTCAGGGCCTATTCAACAGTTAGGTTCGATCTTTTTGATATAAGAGCTGGAGTAGATCAACAGCTCCTAGTAGATATAAAGCTTATTACCTTAAACAAAGCAGTTCTCAAAAGTTGAAAGTGTCAGCTAATAAATTTTATTAAAAAAATTTCATTATTGAAATATAGAATATTATTTTTAAAATGAAGTATTAATAAATCGAAACTATTCATATATGTTCTAGCGAACCTAGGTTCGAACCAAAACCTTGGGTTCAGGGGTTCCGAGAACCGGTCCGCGAACCGAACCTTAGACTTTACAACGGGTTCGAACCCCTGAACCGAACCTTCAGCAAAATTTAAGAGGTTTGCAGCCTTGGTACTAACACACTTTTACGTCACAGATAAACCACATAGCACTTCTGGTAGGGACCCTTACAGGTCACTGTCTCATTGGCAGATACGCAAAGGATAAAAAGGCACCTGGGATCGATCGCATACCAGCAGAGTTTCTAAAGAACGCGTCACCAGAGTTCATAAAAAGCATCACAGAAACATATAATTGTATTTTCGACGGGGGAACAGCACCCGAGTCCTTTAGAAAAAATTTGGTCTTCCCAATATACAAAATAGGTGACCCCAAATTACCAGCAAACTACAGAGGAATATCGTTTCAAAATGCAATGGCAAAAGTGTACGCATCAGACTACAAGCTCTTAAGCGAGTATCAAGTGGGTTTCAGGAAGGGATATAGTACTATAGACTCCATATTTATACTAACCACCATTGCAAAATCATACCTTGAACAAAAAAAGAAGCTCTACTTGTTTTTTGTTGATTTCAGTGCAGCCTTTGTTTAAGCTAGGTAGCTTAGGACTGTCAACTAAATTCATAATGTCGATTAAAAGCTTATACGAGAATAATACCACGACAATATGGGATGGCAGCAAATGCTCGGAGTGGTTTCAATCAAACACTGGAGTCAAACAAGGATGTATTTTAAGCCCGCTGTTGCTTGCACTTTATATAGATGACCTCCATACAGAGCTTCCAGGCGGAGCGGTCATAGGTGACACGACATGCAAAATTTTAATGTATGCGGATGATATGGTGCTGATGGCGGAAACCCCGAGGGAACTACAATGCATGATAAATAAGACCGCAGAATTCTGTGATAAATGGAGTCTTCGAATAAACTGTGAAAAGTCAAAAATCCTAGTAGTTCGTGATGGCAGGGGGCGAAAATCGAAACTTGAACAGTGGTTTCTTAAGACAGAACAACTCGATATTGTACAGAAGTATAAATATCTAGGCGTGACTCTCACCCACAATATGGATATGGAACGGCACCTCATCAACAAACGCAAGGAAGCCACAAGAGCGATAAACAGCACATGGAACACTTTTCACGGGAAACGGCAAATAAAAGCAAGCGCCAAATATAAGCTGTTTGAGGCAACATCGGGTGCGATTATGTTTTATGCATCAGAGGTATGGGGACTTAACGAGTATGAGGAAGTTGAAAAACTAAGTCGCATGTATTTAAAAAAAATATTCAAACTCCCACAGAACACTCCCAATTACGCTTTGCATTTGGAAACCGGTTTACCCACTCAATACCACTCTACGCTCAGCAGACATTTCAAATGTATGGCGAAAGTAATGCGACTTACAGATCAAAGACTGCCAAAGATTCTAGCCAAGCACCTACTAGAGGAAAAATCCCAATGCTTTGCAGTATGGCAATCGCTTTATACCGAGTACGGAGCAGAATTCCACATCGACGATGTCGAAAGCTGGCCAAAATCGCACGCGACAATCCTGGCAAATATGGATACACAACACAGAGTCAGATGCGAGAATAGGGCTCGGACCAGCAATGTAAGGCTCACGTATAAAACATTGAACTACAATCTGGGCGAAAACAATTATTTCCGCGACAATCTCGAGACCAATCAAATTAGCATCATACTCAAGGCCAGATGCGAGATGCTGCAACTGGGTTACAAACCCCACATAAGTGATGATCATTGCACCCTCTGCAATCTGAACGTGAGAAGACGTATTGCACTTTATTGCTGTATGTCCGATTTTAAAAGAGATAAGGTTTCGCTACTTTGGTACAAACACCCTGACTGCAATCTCAGCTGTCGAACTCCTAAATGGCTCAAACTGGTCGTTGCTTGGGACATACATAAGCGATATTTCTACCTATAGGCGTAAAATAATTGCAGGAGATTTTTCAACTAAAACTGTTATATATTAAGCAATACTTTTGAAATATGTATAACATCTACAAGAATGGCAAACGGCACTGCCAAGCCAAATACTATGAATAAATATATACTACTACTACTACTACAGAACGCCTAGGCGTCATTTACCACGACTTTTGCAGAAGTTGCGGACACGAAGAAGAGGAGGAATCGGTACAACACCGCCTTGAGTAGAAAGAGACTCAGAACACTTGGTCAACCTCTGCTACTCAAACTCTCGGAGACATCCGGGCTAGAGATCCCAGCTCTACTCAAATTTATTCTGTCCACACAATGGTTCAGTAACGAGGACCCACCTCCGTATTAAAAAGGGTTAATAGGGAATAAATATGGCATCGCAATGGGCCCAAAGTGGCTGGGAGAGCGGCTCGTCGCTCTCAGCCATCGCAACCTAACCTAATCTATCCTGTGTTTATTTTAGTGTGTCCCAGAATGGTGAAGACTTAGTTCAGGTCCATTTAGTTTAACAATATGAAGTAAGCCAGTTTAATAAGTAAATTTTCTAACTGAAACACCGAAGGCTTAAGAAATGATCCAGCCCAAGAGTGCCAGTGGAAACCATTCAAAAGGTCGTGGGTCACATCATGAATCACTGATTAATAGAATTCCAAGTGCCGCCTCCAATTTAAACCTAATCTCTAGCCTTTGGCTACTGCCAAATGAATTCATCCAAGCAATGTGACTTGAATTAAGTGAAGCGGTGAGCAAATCTATGACACATTTGCCGATCCACAATTTGCATTTAGAAGGATTTGTTTGTAGCTGCATGTTTTTATTACTGTTATGACATTCAATAAGCAATTAGGCATTAATCACGGCCAAAGGCATTAATCACCCCAGACCGAGAGCTCAAGCCAAGCGCCAAAAGCGCCGCAGCCGGCCCAAGCCTTCAACTTATGCATATGTCGGAGCGGGAGAGACACACTCAGCCCGCCACCTCTCCCGCCTTGCATAATCGCATGATGTCATAGTCTGTTTATAAATCCCCGTCAGGCGACCAATTGAGCCGGCGGCAGAGACCATGGCAGAGGCAGAACGTCGATCCAGCAAACCGATCTGGCGCGAGTGTCCCACGCCCACGCCAAGACACGCGCCAAGAACGAATACAATAATTGAGTAAACAATTGAGAGAGCGAGAGAAGGTAGGTCGGGACTGGGGGCCGGACATATATGCATATGCATATGGTAGTTTAGCCAGAGGCAAATGCATGACGATTAATCCGGCATGTGAGTGTGGGGTATGAGCAATAAAGACTGAACAGTAGCCGCAACTTCACATACACCCTGCCAGGACACTTGAGCCAAGGACAAGTACAGTGGGGCAATTTGGAAAATTGATTCAAAATAAATTTAAATATTTTTTAAGAGAGACCAGTATTTTACCTATTTGACAGTAAATCCAACCGGATCTTGAACCGAAACTGTAAAAACCGAGACCGAAAACGTAACCTGAACTAATGTTTTGAATTTTTTGAGCACAGTCCAAAAATACCCTAAACACTGCTATCCAGGGAATTAAACCGAAACGAATTTCGGTTCCGGTTTTCGTACGTACCAAAACAGCCGCATCGGTAAAAGGTTCTGTTTTGGTTCTATATTATTTCGGTCCAAGATTCTTACCGGTACGATATAAGTACTACTTATTCTTAATATGTGCTGACAAAAATAAGCTCGGTATGGCAAACTCTTGGAAGGTGTAGGGATCATTGACCTCCTTAAGCTCTCTATACACGACCTGATCACTCAGATGTGATTTCGTCTGATTTGCTGTTAGACCGTGTTAAAAGACGTCTAAGTAGACATAAAGCTACTCAGATGAGCGATCAGACGATATGTATTCGGTTCTATTTGGCCTGAGCATTCTCAGTTACTTTTTTGAGTTCTAAACTGAAGTTAAGATTTTTATCCAATTAAGAAGCCCCAGCGGAAATCCCAACAGGCGCAATTTCAGAATCAGAAAGCCATTTTTAAGTCGGTAAATATAACATCTGTTTGTGAAACCATAAATTCTAGTAGGTATTCTAGTAATGGATCTGTTTTTAACGTCTGGTTTGGTAATATAAAAGAAGAACAGGAATGTTGTAACTGAGTTGGTATAATTGGCTTAAAGAGTTTGCAGACAGTTTCGCAATGTAGTTAGAAATGCCAGAACGTGAGGGAACAACGAAAGATTTTGTCTATGGAGCTGAAAACTTAAACAGTTCAAGTAACTTGGAAAACAGGATGCGGATAGGGTATACTCAGAAAAAGCGACCAGCAGAGTTCTAGATCGATTGAAATTAGGGTTGCCGAATATTTTTAAAATATCGTATCGATGATATTTTCTGATTTGATAAAGTATCAAATGATATTTAATTTATCACTTTGAAAATACCGATATATCGATATAATTGATTCCCAAAAAAAGGTAATACTCTGCCCAAAATTAACAAGATATAGTCTATATTAAACAAACATAGCAATATTTTTCATGATATTCTAGTTTGTGTGTGTTTTACCAAAGTTTGTAGATATTATAGATGACGGATGTGAAACAAAAAACAATTTTTTTGGGAGCTGAAATGTCTAAAATAGCTATATGGCTGAGACCAAAAATTTATAGATAATATGGATGACACATGTGACGAAAAATGATTTGGATCCCAAAAAAAAGTTTGTATGAGATGCGTTATCTATATATGTACACTCAGAAAAAAAACCAAGAGCTTTGTACTTGAATCAAGTACGAACGGTGTCAATAGTACGGTAAGTACGAAAATACTTGATTCAAGTACAAAATCCTTATTTCAAGTACGATTTTTTCAATCCCAAAATACTTGTTTGAGGACTGTTTCGGGATATTTTAAGTAGATTTCGAACTGTTATAATATCTTTTTGGTCATGTTATTAATTTGTTAAGGTCTTAAATGCAGCCCGATTTACTCTCAAAATAAGTGTAAAACGGTTCTTCATCGAAGTCTAATATTTCAAAAGTCAACCCAAATCCATCTTTGAAGCAAAAAATACTTTAAAAATTAAGTACAAAATGTCCTTGGTCTAAGCCTATAAAGGTCTCTATATAATATCAAAATCCAAAGGAAATGAGTTTACCAAAGACCAAGATGTTCATACTGTAAGTCGGAAATCTACCCACACTCCATTACCAAAGTGTTAGAACCAGGAGGGAATTTCAAGAACTGAATCAACGTAAAATAACTCGCAGTTTTTGTAGCACACTTTTTGGAGCTCGCATAGTAAGTCTATTCTGTACTTAATCCAAGAAATTTTGTACTTGAACTAAGAACGATCTTTTCTTATATTCTTAGGCTAACTGTAAGTACGAAATGTGCTTGATTCAAGAACGTTTGTTCTCATTTGAATAATTTTAACAGTCGTTTTTCTATTCTAGAATGTTTCGTATTTAATTTAAGTACATTCAAGAACAAAGCATACCTAAAATATTAAGTACAAAACGGCATAAATTCTATCCCGATTGATCTAGAACTATCCCGGTCGTTTTTTTCTGAGTGTATGGGAGTCGCAAGTGACGCGTTTTTAGAGCAGAAGCAAGTCGCTCCAAAGGCACTGAGCTACCAGAAGTAATAAGTTGCCTTAGGGCCAGTCTGAATAGTTCCGGCATGGACAGCTTATGCGAATTCCAGAAGATTAAGGGATTACTCTCCCATGATGTTTGTGGCAAGGTATCACTTCAGTTCACTATTTTGCAATCTGAATTTTCGACTGTAAAAATTTTAATAAAATTAAATTGCATTTCTTTTTCTTTACTTTTGGGAAGAATTATTGTTATTAAAGTTAATACATACAAACATTAATTTTTGACATGCCGGGTTTTCTTGGGTAAATGTATCCAATTCTTTTAAAATATCATTAGTCGCCTTTTGTACCCCAATTAGCGAGATGTACATCTTTTTAAACCTAGGATTAAGAAATGACAGTTTTACTAATATTTTATTGGACTGAAGTGGCTTGAACCTTTTTCTCCAATAGGTTACAAAGCGACTCTTTACTTTTGACTTTCAACTTTTACAATTTATATTTTGTTGAATAATAGTGAAATTAACGGAATTACCATACTGACAGTAATGCATCTATAAATGGACTCAAAAGGCTACAAAAATCACGGCAAATGTTTAATTCTTTAGCCGATAGCATTCCTGGTAGTTCTTTAACATATTCGGCTCTTTTCATAAGAATGATTGCCGCATTATTTGCAAGACCCAAAAAGAACGTCAGCACGCGTGTCAATTTTTTGCTGCAACCTTCCGGAAGTCCCTCATCGGTCTAGGCTTTTCGCAGCTGGTCCATTAATGCAAGGCTTTCCTTCAATTTGTCAAAATTTTTGTAAAATTTTAAATCATTTTCTCTTTACGTCTTTTAAATGCGTCAGATCTTAGAGTGATCCGTTGTGCTTTCACAAATATCATAAAATATCCCAAAAAAAAATCCATATTCGATATTTGGACAGAAAAAAAATCACGATATAAATATATCAGTTTTAAAAAATATTATCGATATATTGATATTTTAATATATTTTCGACCACCCTAATTGGAATGGACATTATACCGTTTTGTACTTAGAATTTTAAGTATGTTTTGCTCTTGAATGTACTTAAATTTAACTAAAATGTACATAAACTAAAATTATTCAAACATTCTTGAGTTAAGAACATTTCGCATTTACAGTTAGCCTAAGAGATTAATAAAATATTTTACGTAATTGAAGTACAAAATTTCTTGGATTAAGTACAGAATAGACTTACAATGATCAGATCCCGCCCAGATCTCTTCCAGATTTCACCCAGATCCCTTTCAGATCCCATCCAGATCCGCTCCTGATCCCGCTCAAATCCTACCCAGATTCCTTCCAAATTCCACCCAGATCCTTTCCAGATTCCGCCAAGATCCCACCCAGATCCCAGCTAGATCCCAGTCAAATCCTACCCAGATCCCACCCAGATCTCTCCCATATAAGTCTGCACCCAGAACCCTCTCAAATACCACCAGATCCCACTGAGATCCCACCAAGATCTCACCCAGATCTTTCCCAGAACCCACCCAGTTGCCCCTCTTCAGCATCTTTCCTACCTCTTGGCCTTCCCCTCTGACCATTCTCTTGTGTTTGTGTGTGTGTGTTTGTCGGAAAACTTCGCAAAACAACACAAAATATGAACGATGTCAGCGTCACGTGACGCTGAAATCAAATTTTACTCCGAAATTAAAGATGTTTCACATCAAAAATGCGAACTTTTTAAAGTTAAATCTGTTTTTGAAATTCCCTCCTGGATCTAACACTTGGGTCGATTTCAGACCTTCATTATAAACTTCTTGGTCTTTGGTTAATTCATTTCCTTTGAATTTTGATATTATACCGAGACCTAGTTTCAAGGACAAATTGGGAAAGCTTACTGGGCCAGGAAAAAGGTTAGAAAAGGAAGTAAATCGTGGGGCAGCGTATGAAATCATACGAGGAAAAAGGATCAGCATAGCAATTGCTGGCATAGAACGAGGAATATGTTAATTGAACATCTTTTGCGTAGAGATTTGCAATATCAATATTAGACGAGGCATTTTCGGGTTTATAGAACAGAGAAAAAGGAAAGTAGTTTGGTTATAACGATTTGGTAAAAGCTCCTTGGATCGTTGGTATTTTGGTGAAAATAAACTTTCGTTTGCTTCAACTTGAACATGGAAAAAAGGAAAAGTCTACTTCAGCAGAAAGGAAAGCTCTTAGTAACCCATAAATTTTTAAATAAATCTCACCAATATTGTGAACGGATGAGTAACTGATAGCCGTGTTATGTAAATCCTTAACTTGCATTCGCTTAGTAATGCCGAATTGCTTCCAAAGACTTGATTGATTGCCAATTAGTCATGTTCGGCATATTCATTTACCTTTTTTTTAGATTCTAAATCTCGTGCCCGGGTACTACGCAGCCTCCAACTGGTCGTGGAACGAAACGACCTGCGGCCATTCGCAATTTCGCATTCAATTTGAGTTTTGAGTTAATATCTCTCGGCTCTGACAATGGAATGATTTGATATTGTAATTAACTTTTGCTCCGTTCGGTGCATGGACTTGGGCGTATGAGCGATTACTCATACGCAACGTTGGCCAGCATTAGCTAGGTCAGCTAGCTGCTGCTGCTGCTGCTGCTGCACCTTGATTGACTGTAATGGGCGCAAGCATCTTTTGGTGTCAATAAACCCCCCACCCACCCGCTAATCTCCACGGACCATTTGCCGAGACAAATGTGGCAATGCCTCATGTGTGTGTGTGCACCTGAACTTGTAGTCGTTGGCCCAGAGAGGGGCAGGGGGGTAGGAGAGAAAATATATGTTTAAATGCAGACACATAAATCAGCGAAATCCCACGGTGCGTATGAGTGATGCGGACTTGCCTACAAAATGTTTGACAATAATTTAATCAAAATTGTTGCTTATTCAAAACATTTTCGAATCCTGAACTTACCAGGAGTATGCTTAAGTACCCACAGAACGGTTCCCGTTGAGTCATGCACATAGAGGAACCTTGACAGACAGCGGGTCGGCCAATTCTGTTTCTGTTTCTGTTTCTGTCGTGGCCCACCAGACATTCCCATTTATCACAATCGCACTCGTGTTGGTAGTTGCTGTTATTATTGTTGTTATTGTTGTTATTGTTGCTTAGGTGGCATAATTTCTCACTTAACGCACGACTAAAAATACTTCATGCCCCAACCCCAACCCCAACACACTTGTAAGTCCCATTCGATGTGTAGGTGCATGTCCATGTCTCTGTGCTCTGTGCTCTGTGATTGCTAATAGTCCGTTCAATGATAATGCGTTTTGTTATTTATGACCGATATTTTATGCGATTAAGTGCCATAATTTATCAAAAAAACGTTGATTTCAGCTCAGTTCTTGTGAGGGTTACGTTTTTTCAAGAAACTTTGGACACTGTAAGCAATGGAACAAGGGTCACTGTTCCGAGATTTATGAAATAAAGGAAAATGTTTTTGTTGGTGATTGGGGGCGGAGAGAGATGCAGCCATACCCAACATTTCATTTACAGTTCTTTGCCTATGGCTCAGCCAAAAAATCAAAACAAAGAAAACTACCACAACAACAACGAGAGAACAATATAGAGCGTACGCGTGAGGGGGAGAGTGAGGGCACTGAGAGCACCATCAAACCGTTTTAGTTGCATCATGGTTTTCTTCTTCTGACAAACTGCCCTTACTGATTTGTATACCAAGGTGAGAGCTGCTTTTGATGTGAAACATCTTTAATTTCGGTACGGACGATTTTAGTAGAAGCAAAATTTGACTTCAGCGTCACGTGACATTCACGTCGTTGTTGTTTTGCGGAGTTTCCCGGCAAACACACTCACAAACACAATAGAATGGTCAGAGGGGGCAGCTAAGAGGTAGGAAAGATGCTGAAGAGGGGCAACTGGGTGAGATCTTGGTGGGATCTTAGTAGAATCTGGTGGTATTTGAGAGGGGTTTGGGTGGAGTCTTATATGTGCGGGATCTGGGTGGGATCTGGGTAGGATTTTATTGGGATCTGGGTGGTATCTAAGTAGAAACTGGGTGGGATATGGATGGGATCAGGGTCGAATCGTGGTTGGGATCTGGGTGAGATCTGGGAGGGATATAGATGGGATATCGTTGGGATCTGGGTTGGATTTAGATAGGTTAGATCTGGGTATTACCTTAGTGGGATCAAGGTAGTTTCTGGGAGGGATCTGGGTTAGTTCTGGGTGGGATATATGTGTGGGATACATGTGTGGGTAGTATCTGGAAGGGATCTGGGAGGGATCCGCGTGGGATCTGGTTAGGATCTGGGATCTCACCTTGAGTGAAACATCATCATTTATCTACGGATCTGCGCAATAAACAAGACCTCCTCCTCGGCACAGATTCTTCCACATGCCGTGGCCGCTGTGCTTCGCAATGTGTCCTTTACCCAAGAGTCCTACAAAAGTTTCATTGATCCGCAGGATAAGCTGCTCCAAAACATTTACCCTGGTGGTCATGGGCACCCACGACATTGGACCCTTCAGCTACGAGGATTTGGCGTCAGAGGGAATCAAATTCAAACCGGCCAAACTCAGCTTTTTTTTTTTAGCTATTTATTGTCTACGAAAACTTAAAGATAACACATGTTTATTATATCTAAGTTATGGTTCAGCCTTGGGCGACTACTCCAAGACTAACTAAAATACTGAAAATTAATGTGGTCCAGGGCACTAAGTGCTTCATGAGGACTAAGGCAATAAGGGTGAATTAATAAGGATAGATCTAGGATTAAAAGAGGATTAATTTATGATTTGAAAAGAGAAGAAAATTTACATACGCTACAGGCAAACCCACAATCCGAGTAAAAACCTGCATTACAAAAAGGATTTTTGTTGTTTATAACTAAAACTAAGAAAACAACCTACAAAAACTAATAACTGAAAAGAGACAGAGAGAAAAGAGCTGAAAATAGAAGAAAATATGGGACGTATTTACAGGGGAAGGAAGGGACGGGGAAGTTGAGCCAATCTATGGGGTCAATATTTACTGATTTAAATTAAAAACTAGATCATTCGGATCTAGGGACAATCGTTTTCTATGGTAGAAAATGAGATTGCCCTCCGAATCGTGCATAATTCCTAACTCTTTTAAATGTTCTATATTGTTTATTGTCAGATGGTGGACAGAGTAGTTGGCCGGCAGCCTTCTCTGAGCCACAGCATCTGCGATCAATGGATTTGGGCTATGGCTATTGCTATCTACGAACTTTTCTAATATTTGGTATATAAGTGTATCTACAAGTTTGGTTTTCGTGTTTTCGTACAAATCTTTATTTGAAATATAATGGAGCGTGAGAGGGTCTCTAGCTCCTTTGCCCAGGGCTCGACGGATGATCCGTCTCTCAAAGAGACGTAGATCTTCCATCTGCCTGGATTTTATATTGAACCATGCTATGTGTCCATGAACTAGTATTGGTTGTACTAGCTTTTTGTACACAAGGAAGCATGTCCTAATAAGTTCAGGCCTTGGGACGGTCGGACTCGCCGCCAAAGGCCTGAATATATAGTAAATGTGGCTAAGTTGGATCTTAGCTCTTCTAAGGGTATGTTCTATATGACTCTTGAAGTTTAACTTCTGGTCATATATGACACCTAGATACATTATTTCGGATTTTATTAATATGGGGGTCCTAACATTTATATAAATTTTCAGATTAAAGGTACGTGCATTTCGATATATGTCCGATTAAACCGGACCTCGGAATATGCAGCCTTCGCATTTATTTGCATTTAATTTCAGACGCCACTTAGCGAAGTATTCGCATAGGACGTCTAAATAATTATTTAAATCCGTTTCTGCACTGGCTATCCGTGCTCCGGACGCCAGGAGAAGGATATCATCTGCGTAAATCAACGGTTGGAGACCTTGGATCTCTTTCGAAATCCGGAAGGTCGGCTAAATATATATTATAAAGGATAGGGGCTAGCAGTGATCCCTGACGGACTCCTGCTAAGATTTCTCGCGTGAGCGAACGTTCTGAGCCATCGGGGCTGCAGACGTAGAAGGACCGCTGAGACAGATAGTTTTGGATAATACGTGTAGTATTGGGATTGAACCTGAACAGATTATTCATCTTATAGATGAGGCCGTTTGTCCACACGGTGTCAAAGGCCTTTTCAAAATCTAAGGCACAGGCGATGGTGGCTGATGGACGTACGTTCCCTAAAACCAAATTGACAAGGCTTGAAGATTTCGCGTGTATGTTTCTTAATTTGCTCCATAATCATTTTCTCAAAGAGCTGGCTAATAGCCGAGAGAATTGATATGGGCCTATAGCCTCAACTATAGCCAAACTCATTAGTTGACTGGTCTGCAGTTGATTCTATGCCATATTTGCACATCATGCGTGGCTCTTTCGTCTATCCAGTGATCTATGGTGTCAATCGTGTAGTTCTCTCACTGCTATTCATCATTAATGGTGAACGATCTGATCCAGAGGTAGGTGGTACGTGAGGAGAAAATTTCGGTAAAGCGTGCCAACGCTATTGGTATTAATGAGCCGGCTTCCCAACTGGCTGACATGTTAACCTGAATTTACTAAGAGGCCGGGTTAAGGGTGACTCGCTGATTGTGTAAAGATTTCCCCAACGCGACATGTGTGATCCAAGGCTAAGACATCTATGAAGACGTAGCTATTCATTTTGGCTATAACAAGATTAAGAAATCCCTGCCAGCATTTATGCAAATAGCAAGACAGTTTAATTTCAACAAACTGCAAGCACCGAAGCCCCGATTTTACGCGCACGCAAACTCAACAAATCCTTCGAAACCAAGCCGACTGTGTATCATGTATCATGTATCATGTGTGTAGCATGTATACTAGCACATAACCCGTCGCGCTTCGCTGCGCCTTTAACAGTATAGAACCAATATCAGCCCACAATATCAGCAAGTTTTACGGGCATTTTCACCCCTGGGGGCGGATTTTCCGATATTAAAAAATCACATTTTAAATTATTTCGTATTCTGTCCTTACAAACCGAGTTTCAAACCAATCGAATGAAAAATAGTTTCTTATGCTAAATTTTTCGACCGTTGGAACAAATTTTCCAACATCAGAAAATCACTTTTGAAACTATTTCATATTCCATCCTTACAAACCGAGGTTGAAGCCAATCGGACTAAAAATAGTTTTTGATGTGAAACATCTCTAATTTCGGTACGGACGATTTTAGTGGGGGTAAAATTTGATTTCAACGTCACGTGACGCATATTTTGTGTTGCTTTGATTTGTGAAGTTTCATAAGAAGATGGGCAGAGGGGGGGAAAGGAAGAGAAAGGAAAGATGCTGAAAAGGGGCAACTGGGTGGGTTCTGGGAAAGATCTTGGTGGGATCTGGTGGTATTTGGGAGAGATTTGAGTGGGATCTTATCTGGGAGGATCTAGGTGGGATCAGGTAGGGTTCTGGGTGGAATCTGGGTGGGATCTGGTAGGGTTCTGGGTGGGATCTGAAACGGATCTGGATGGGCGAGATCTGAGTGGGATCTGGGTGGGATTTAAGTGGGATTTGAAAGCGATCTGGAAGGGATCTGGGCGGAGTCTGGAAGGGATCTGGGCAGGATCTGGATTGGATCTGGGCGGGATCTGGAAGGGATCTGGATAGGATCTGGTTGGGATATTCGTGGGATCTGGATGGGACCTGGAAGGGATCTTGGCGAGATCTGGCTGGTATTTTCTTCTTTTGAAAGACAGGGGGATGTGGGTAGGATCTAAGTGGGATCTGGATGTGATCTCGGAAGGATCTAGGTGGGATCTGCATCTGCATAACAACACTCACATCTTTAATTTTTTTAAGTGCAGAAGATGCGTCTTAGTACGCACCTTCCGCACTAACAGAACTTCTGTCCAACTTACAGCCCTCTATCTCTTACCGTTTAGGCTGTGCGATGATTGCCAATGGGTCAGTGAATCAGTCAGTCAGTCAGTACACTCTCTTTTTATAGAACGAACTTACTTGCCAAATGCTTGCCGAAGTAAGAGAGAGACACAGTCACGTTTTAGCGCTCTCCCCTTTGGGGAACCCTGATATAGAGTGAGGACAAAAAGTGAGAGAGTATTGGTGTGTAAAAACCTAATCGCTTTGAACTCTTGCGAGCGAATGATGGCTTTCTGCTCTTTTCGGCAAGAGTTCGGGTAGTGTACGTGTAAGGAAATGCTATACTCGACCAGCCCAACAATATGTGGAAAGCCTGTGCTGAGTTATGAATCCATTTTTGTTTTTGTATAAATGTGTTAGAAGAGATAACGTTTTATTTGAGCTTGTGATGCGTTTTTGCTTAATTTCTAGACAAGTAAAAATCACTGGGTACAAAAAAACAATCATAATACTAACTACAAGGCACACACAAAAGTGTAGCGTAGAAATCGTAATACATATCAATAATACACAGAACATCAACGACTCTTAAAAAAGCGTGCGGTAAGAGCCTGCACGGCACCAAATCCACCGCCTGTATCCTTAATATGCTTGGCTATCCAACCGGGTAGCTTTTGTTGTATACGCGAATTGGCATATCGTTCGTCCAGTAGATAGACACAGGCATAATCTCGTATATGGCGTACGGAACGGCCAATGCATTGATTGACCGCCTTCATGCATAAATTCTCATAGTACTCATTGCCAGCTCCCGGACCCAGACGTGAGTCCAAGTGACGCATGCGCTCTTGCAGTTCGGGTGCCTGTCGATTGGGATAGGGTAGACCCACAACAATGACACCGCGTCCCAGATTATCGGCAAAGTTGAGACCCTCCGACAGTTTGCCACCCACCACGCTCAATAGGAGAGCTCCACCATTACCAGGCTGGGCAATGGCCTCGGCATAACTTTGCAGCAAATGATCCACACTGCCGCTGCCCAGAGATTCGCGGTATACACGTTTCTTTTGAGCAATTCTGGCCAAGGTGCCGCTTTGTTCCAAGTGGGCAAAAACCAGATCCAAATACTCATAAGAGGGCAGGAAACAGACCAAACCAAAGGGCACAACTTGACACAAGTTTTGTAAAATCATAGCGAGATCGTTAAGCTGGAGGATAAAGGGAAACAGTTAACAGTAGGTAAATAGGAGTCGGAGGACGGACTCACCAGGCCCGAGCAGCCACGCTGGGCATAGTTAAAGCACAGACGTGCTCCGGAGGGACCCTTGGACACCACAAAGGGCAGCACAGCATTTGAAGGTACCACATGATTGTAGAATCTTTGAACCACACGCTCTGGGCAATGGGCAAAGAGTTGCTCCGTCAACTCTTGGGTGGGTTGCATGGTGCCGCCGGCTATGATGATCTAGATGAGACAAGGATTAAAGGGTAGATCTTATTCAGGTGTTTAGACACTTACCGCTCTGGCCTCGCTTACAATATCCTCAAAATGCTCGGCAGGATTGAGTAGTAGATACTTGAGAGTGCCCGCCTGAGGTTGTAGCAACACACGACCATCAGCTGCATTGCTGGTGAGGGTCTCCAGAAAGGCCAAGAGAGGACGTATGGGCGAAGGCTTAGCAGACTCTTTGGGGGATTTCATTTGCTGCTGTTCCTCTTCCTCCTCCTCCTCCTCCTGCTCCTTCAATTTACGCTTTCCGCCGGGCATTTGGACCAAATGCTGCTTGGCCAATTGCTGGAGCAGCTGCTGTGTGGGTGGAGGACGATTCTCATTTGGTTTGCTCAAGCGAAATCCCTGCAATTTCTGGGCCAAACGCGTGCGATTACAAAACTCCAGCAAATCATTCAGATCCAAGTTGAAAAAGTCACACTCAGAGGTCAACTCGTAGGTGCGCAGAAGACGAGGATTGGCTTTGGTGTCTAACTGTTCCAATAACTTGATCAGGCGACGCACTATAAAGATCATTTGATTGATCTTTAGGAGATTCCCTGTGCTAAAGCGACGCGCATAGAAATCCTTATAGCCTTGCAGCTGCTCCCGGGCCAGGTTTAGTTGTGACAGCGACAGCTCAGAGCTATGCAACTGGGCTAGGGTGTCCAACAGATTGTGAGCCTCGTCTACTATGACAATGGAGCCACTTAGATGAATGCCCAACTGCTGGCGGGCGGAACGCTGTAGCAGCAAGGGATAAGGCAAGAGCACCAGCTGGGCCTGGTCTAAGGCAGAGCGGGAGGCATAGTAGGGGCAGGCCCCACAGTTGGTACCCAATTGGGCCAGTTCTTCAATGTCCAGGGGTTGGGTCAAGGCCGTATCCCTAAGGACTTCCATGCGAGAGGCTGTTTTGTAGGCACAACGGCCGGAGCTGCCTTTTAGACTTGGGTCCAGGCAAGGTTTCTTCTTGGTTTTGGCCAAGTCCAGGCAACGTTCATTCATCAGAGCCACATTGGGCAAACGCCTTACCTCCGAATTGATGCACAGCTGCTGGCGGGAGCCCAAAGAAATGCAGCTGACACCTTGGCCATGTTCCGTTTTATTCAGCTCTGAGACTATTTGAGCCAACTGCGAGTGGGTGCGGCTGCAGTAGAAGATTTGCACCTGGCGATAGCGCTCCATTACCTCTTCTTCTGTATCTGACTCCTCGTCTTCGCCAGTAACTGACATAGACTTGGCCCTTTTCAGTTTCTGTTTGCTTCTTTCCCTCATTTGCAGCAATTCCTGCTCCTTTTCGTCTAGCAGTTTCTTTAAATGATTCAATTGGTTTAACTCTAGGGCCTGCTCTCGCGTCTCTGACTGTGCGGCTATCCAATCCTTGGCCTTGGACCCCGCCTCTTTCATTTCTTTCAACTGCAATTCTATGCTGGCAATACGCTCCTTTAACTCGGTGCGTACCAAATCCTCATGCTTTTTTAGCCAGGTCAAAGCTCCACAGGTTAGTGTCAAAGACTTGCCCGTGCCTGTGGGACTCTCAAAGATGCCTATTTGACGACGTTCTAGCACCTCGAAGAGCTCCTGCATCAGCTGTTCCTGTATGTCGTATGGCGTATAGGGGAAACCAAAGCCTGTGGCTGTGGGCGTGGCCAGCGCCTTAAGCGGCGAGTAATTGGCCATCGTTTTGTTTTGTTTATAACATTATTAAATTGATTCTAAAATAGCGCGCCAAGATTAACATTTGAGTGGGTGTGAGATTGGTGAGACCGCAGTTGAGTGTTTTTGAGATTAGTGAGACCGCACCTACCTTGCCAGTGTTGCTAAATCAGCTTATATAGCGTAATTTCTAGCTTTTGTTAAAACAGCGGGTAGCGGCAGTTCTGGCTATTTTAAACGTAACTTTAGCTTCTTTTTAGCTTTATTTTTTGTTTTGCAGTAATTCGATAGTTTTTCATCTCTGTCAGTCATAATAACCATCTCTAACGGTTATAATAATGACTGCAGTACCCGGAATTTAAGGCTTGGCTTCGAAAGTACAAATCTGATACCTCTCCAGTTTTTTGCTGTTATTAAAAATGTACTATATGACAATGAACTATTTTTATATTTAGTTTTTTTTAAAACTATTCTATAGAAAATGCCACGAACTAACAAGTTTTTTATAAATTAATTAAGCTAAGTTCACACAGGCAAATAATTTGACAAATTTTTATGAAAATTTCGTAAAATTATCCAAATTGGCGAACTTTTCGGCCATATTTGATCAAATTATTAATGAATAGAACCATAGTTAATGATTTAAGTCCTGCAAAATCTGCATTAGCCAAATATTTATCAAAATTTCCTAAAAATTTGTCCAATTATTTGCCTGTGTGAACTTAGCTTTACACTGACGCGTCCGGCTTGCTAAAAGATCTTTTGATTGGGATCAATTGGCAAAATATATGAATTTTTCCACACTGAGAATAGAAAAGGATAGTTTCTGATGATGCTCAGGATGATTTCGATATCCATTTGGACTTTTTTGGGATCCATTGGATATTTTTGAAGTCGGTTTATTTTCGCTTAAATAGGATATATCAGAAAAAAATTTCATTGATCTTTATTCTTCAGCTAAAAACGCCCAAAAGGCGTTAGTGTTATTTTTTTGTTATCGATTCTCGATAAAAAGCCAAAAACCTAAAGTTCATCTCTAGCTCTCATGTTAAGGATTTTCTTTAGCTCAGGCAACTGGTCACACTTCAGTGTTGTGTAGTTGTTACTTGAAGCAGCAAGCGCGTTGCTGTTGTTGTATGTGTGCTTAAAACGAATTTTATAAATGAAATTGAACATGTAAAAGTTAAACGCGAGTGTGAACGATATTTTATTAACAAAATCAGCGGCAGGTTAATTTTTTTTTCTAGTTTGTGAGTGAAGGCCAAGGAGAGCTGCACCAGGCAGGTTTAGGTACGTGTAAAGGCCAAGTCTGTGTGTGTGTGTATGAGTGTGTGTGTTTGAAAAGTGCATTTTTTTTTTGTTGTGGAAATAGCAGAAAATTTAACTTTAATATGATTATAAGTTCCAGCAACGACTACAAGACAAGTTCAAGTCCAGTTTGTACAACAAAAACTTGTTAATTTTATTTCACACTTTTATTTACTTTTCACATGTGCTGATAAGAGAGAGAGAAGAGACTAGACCACAAGAGTACCCCCCTCCGCTCTTTGTGTACCGTTTGTTTGCCTATCATCAACGATGACACTAAGCTACAGACGAAATGTTTCAACATTAGAGTTTTGAAAGTTAAGCCTAGTTTTACACTTTTCACAAATTGCCATTTGATATTACTTTGAAATTTCTGTTGAAATATTCAAATCTCAGAATAGATTGAACAAATAAATAGTTTGTTGTACAGTGTCGTTGCCCGGTTGCCGCCATTAAACAAATATTTGTAGGTAATAATAATAAATAATTTTTTCAACGCGATAAAATATGAACCACACCGAAAGACTGACGCCAGCTTAAGAATTTCGTGGCTTCCTCGAATTACAACACATTCATGGCATTATAGTGGAACCGGGTGGAGGAGGGGTTGCAAATGTGCACCGGCAAGCGGATTGGAGACTCTTTGTTGTCTATGTGTAGTAAAGTGGTTATTCTTGTTAGTTGTTGTTGCTGTTGTTGTTGTTGTGGCCTTTCCTCTATGATGATGTTGTTGATGGAGTAAGCAAACTCGTTTTGTCGTTGTCGCTGACTTTGATAAAAAGCAATAAAAAGTGGCACACCAAAAAAAAAGAAAAAGAAAACAAAAATATGGCCAAAAGCACAAAATCAGCTGAAATTTCAAGCTGGCAGTTGCATTTCACATTATCCATTCTTAATCCCTTGCAGTTTCGATAAATGACAGACTCTCTGGTCTATCGATATGTGTATATGGCGTCTGCTTGTTTACTTCTTGGTCTACGCTACTACAGCTTGCCGACTGCTACCCCACCTCCCCTTCCCACACAGCAGCACCCACACCAGACGCGCTCTCACTCTCATTTCTCGATTCATATCTGTGCGCCCTAAAAGAATGTCGATGAAAGAGCAGACAAATGCAACGACTTTTGAATGCTCTTTAAAGGAGGTTTGTTTGAATAAGTCAGAAAATTGTTCAAGTAGAGATGCGGATGCAATATGCTCGTTTGCTTTGCACGGAAACCCCTAAGGTTGAAGATTTATTAGAAAGGTTGGTTCATGTCATCTGTTTTTCGTGGGCTCTAGGTTACTGATATTGTTTGTCTTTGTCCTCCAGAGAAGGTGTGCCGTTTTAACTTTGGGGGAAGCGGATGTTCCCACTTCGTTCCCAAATTGTTCCTTACTGCAAGGGCTTCATTTCGCATCTCTAGCGAGACCTGAACGCTCCCGCTCCATCTGACTCTCCTTAAAATGTCTTGCGACAGCGCACTGTGGGCAAAAAGTCAGAAATTTTTGCATAAAGTCCAATTTTAAAGCTAGAGCGTTCAAATTTGACACAAAAATGTAAAATATTAATATAGAATTTCGGTTTATTTTTGTTTTGCAATAAAACTACTCCTTCAACCAATCCGCCCACACCCAAGTAAAAAAATTTTTTTTTTGCTATTAATTTATAATTTTATTTACAGATAGGTTTAATCTTCTTCATCGTCTAAGTCAATTTCTAGATAATCATCAGAATCATCAGCGGAGTCCAAATCTTCATTTTCCATTTCTGACGTTATTGTTTCATAGTTCGGGGGAGGTGGACATTTTAGAAGATTTATTACTTCTGCCGGGAGGGGTTTTTTTTTAATTTCTTTTGCCTTTCATTTAAGCAAATACTGGATATTAATGGATCAGAAGAATCCATAGCTCTATAAAAAACATCAGTCATATTGTTTAAGCGGCTATTTTTCCGGGCATGTGACTTCCTATCGTTTTTATAGTACTTGTTCCTTGCTTCTGAAGCATTTTCTCCCAAACATCCAACCGGAACCAAAGAGGAGTTTATTATTTGCCAGCCGTGTATTAATATTTTATGTACTGTCGGTGACATTGGATACCAAGGATAGGTATTAACATATAATACAAATGTATCCTCACAAAATGCTTTAAATTTTTCAACATCAACAGAATGCTCGCTTGAAATTGTGATCAAAACTACATACAAATTGTATAAAATGTTTTGATCAAAGCTTGTAATTGAAGAAAATAATTGGTAATTCGCGAATGCTCTTCTAGCCGTGTTTCCATCATTACTATTCCCACTTCCGTTTTGTTTGGGAACGCTTACATGTAGACCCATTTTTGTCCACATCATTTCTTGAATTTCCTTTTTCTGAGCCATCATTTCGATTTTGTTAGACTGGGTGATGTGCCACTTTTGAATTTTAAGCCTATAGGACACGACACCATATTTTAGAGCCGCTGGCCTTGGCTTAAAAACTTCGGAGTGAAAATCAATGGTCTCGAGGAGTTTCTTAGGTTTGACCCCACATATTGGGCAGCACTGAGTTGATGAAGTACCAGTTAAAGCGTTAAGTACTTTACCATCAATAAGTGTCATTTGTGGTTCATAGGTAACGACAACTTTTTTGCCTTCCTTTCTATATATGAAATCCTTCAAACCGGCGATTTGCATAGCCAAACATTCTTTTTCTCTTAATATTTTCTCATGGCTTTCCTTTGCGTATTCAATTTTAAGTGGCCTGCAGAACCTAACAGATTGTGGTGCTCTGTTATTCCAAATAATTCGTTGATTTGCATCAATTAATTTTAATGGTATCATAGTGCTGACAAAAAGGGATAGATCCAGGGAAGCAGGTTCTTCTGATCGAAACTTCTGTTTATATAAGCTTTGGCCAGTAGACCCATCAAATCCGTAGCTTACTGTTAATGTGCAACGTGAAACATTTTCCATTTGAGAAATAACCTCTTTTTGCAGGACCAATATTCTTTCGGCTGTATGGTCCAAAAGGTTTTGCATTGAAACCTGCGCACAATTTTCAGAAATTTCTGTTTGAGTTGGTCTGCAAATCGTTTTAGCGTGTTGAAGTACTGAATGAGCTTTATTAAGATGATGCATATTGATATACTGCTGTTTGGTAAGTCCATTTTCCAACAAAAATGCCAATGCTTCTTCAGGGGTAAGGGGAATAATCACCTGAGATTTCCGGCCTCCTGTCGTGTTCCCTATCTGTTCTTCCCTGACGACTTTAATTGCGCTAAACAAATCGTCCTCTTTAGCCTTCTTCGCAGAAACAGAAGCAGCTTGTAATAAGTGCTGCGTTGAAAAATCAGTGTCCGATGCGAGATCATTTGCTAATTTATGTTTCAAACGCATTCCAGCCTGGGTATAGCTTAGCGTTGGTCTACCCATTTTAGAGGGAGATGGATCCGTAAGCTCTCCATCTAAGGTTATAATAATCGCCTGCGAAAGCCACCTTGAGTGAGTAAATTTAAACCTTGACAACATACGGTTGCATTTAGGCAAATATTTCTTAATATGCGTGATAAAACCAAGGCTGCAAACCTCTAAAACTTTGCGGAAGGTTCGGTTCAGGGGTTCGAACCCGTTGTAAAGTCTAAGGTTCTGTTCGCGGACTGGTTCTTGGAACCCCTGAACCCAAGGTTTTGGTTCGAACCTCGGTTCTCTAGAATATATATGAATAGTTTCGATTTAAAATTTTTACTTTTTAAAATAATTTTCTATATTTCAATAATGTAATTTTTGTAATAGAATTCAACTTTTGAGAACTGCTTAGGCAGGGCTACTAGACTATCATGTGTCATGTGTCGAACAGTGTGAAGGCAGCCAAATAAGCATTATATCTTCTAGGAGCTGTTGATCTATTCCAGCTCTTATATCAAAAAGATCAAACATAACTGTTTAATAGGCCCGTTTAACTGATACCCGAGTTGCTGAAACAGCAAATATAGTCAAAACAATATTTTTTAAGTCCTCTTTTTTTGACCTTTCCAAGATTTTAAAACATTTATCCATGTATAAATTTGTTGTTGGCCCTTTTTTGTTGTATTATTGTGGTGTCAATTGGGGTTGTTGTTCGACCGTGTTCCCTTCCTGCAGTCGAAACACTTTTTGGATCAGGTTCTCTCCTACGCGTTTCGACAAATATATTGCCTTCTTAAGGGAGTCTATACATTTTAATAAACATGAAATCCATGTATGCTCTCTGGGGTAATTTTCTCAATATTATAATAACCGAATATTTACAGATTTAAAATTTATTATTTAATTATCAGGTCTGTTCTCAATTCCACTTGGTCTTCGTATATACTTTTGAATTGGGCATTTTACTTTTTTAAATTTATTTGGGAGTTGGCACAGAAATCTGTGGTTACTAGACCAAGGCTTTCTTGTTCTACAAATTGAATCCACTTGGCATTGAACTGTCTGTTTCAACTGCTTAAAAAATTCCGAATTTACTTGAACCGAATCTCTTTATTGTTGATATGAGTATCAACTTCCGTAAACCTTATTGACCTAGAGCTGAACGTACAAACGTTTATACGAAAACCGAAGTGGAATTGAGAACAGGCCTGTACGGCTTTCGTAAACTTCCCTTCTTCGTAATCAGACGTTGAGTTGATTAAAGTTAAATTTGGATAACTCTCATTATAAAAATGTCTTGCTGGAGCGTCAGCATTCTGTAATGTGCTGTGAACCATATTCGCTCTATTATTGACGTCGATAGAATCGTAGGATTGGAGAACTTTTTGAATGATACAAGTCGGATTACCTGGAACCTAATTTTTCGAAAAAGTGGTCCGGTTCGGGTTCAGGTTCGAGCTGTCAAAAATATAAGGGGTTCGGTTCACGGTCCGTTTCGTTGGACCCAAAAAACCCGAACCGAACCGGTTCTTAGGGGTTCGGTTCAGGACCGGTTTGCAGCCTTGGATAAAACTGCAAACTTTTTGCTCAATTTGATTAACGTGTGAGGTGCTGAGTTGACTTATTTTCATTTTCTCCAACATCCACTTCGTTAAGGCAGAGTCGTCGCGTCCATTGTTGTCCCAAACCTCCAGCAGTGTTAAGCGGCGAAACTCATGTTCGGCTGCAATATGTCCTTTTTTGTCGAAAACGGGCAAAGAATGTTATTAACACCGAATTCTATATACTTTTACGAAAAACATACCAGTTTTAGTTGCTCGCAAGCGCGCGCGGCAAATAAGTTACACACCACAGAACACAATTACATTTGTTAAATTTGAGCTGTAAAAATACTCCAACAACAATTGACGATACACGACAAAGCATACAGAACATATAAAAACTAACATACAACGTTGAATCTACATACCTGTACGATTATTTGCCATATTTCGAAATTGTCTTCACTTTAAAGCAAAAGCCACAACAAACGCACAAAGTTCATTGACATTCACGATTGCCTTTCGATATGTCAGGCATTAATTTAGTAAGCTGACTTTGTTTGCGCGGCAATTTCAAACCGCACGCCTAAAAAATTTTATCGGAACAGTTTTATTTTCTCTTGAGTATGCTTAATTGGAAAACACATTCAATTTTGAGTTTTTAAAATATAAAAAAAAATACTTTATGCACAATTTTCAGACTTTTTGCCCATAGTGCAGCGGTTGGAAAGATATCCAGCTTACCTTCATAGAAAGGCTATTCAGTATCAGCAACCTACGACCCATAAAAACCATCCTTCCCATGACATGATATTACCCCAGAGAAGAAGTTTGCTAAGTTTATTGAATGATTCACAAAATCTAGAAGCTGAATCATAGCTATAGTAATCGACTATTGCTGGTCGTGCCTTTGCTCCCAACAACAAACTCCATGCGTAACGTTGCACGGCGTCAGCTAATCGCACAAGCAACCGACCGAGGCTGCAGGTATGTGGATTGCTGCTCAACTCGAGCGTCGTTGATAAGGATTGATGATTCGATGTTTTTTATTGGGGCTGCACACTGGGACAGAATGAAATAGAGGTTGTTTTTGTTGTGCCTTCTTTGCTCTCTCTCTCTTGCGCTTAGTTGTAAATGTTCGCTGAAAGCCTCACCTTCTTTGTTGCAGCACATGGAACACAAGATTTTCTCTCTCTATCACATGGGATAGGGTTCTGGCATTTTGGGCACCAATGACTTGGAATGTTTGAAATATTTTTGAGAAGAACAAAAATCTGATTAAATTTTATATTTAGGATGATGTCTTTGAACAAAGTTTCCAAATTGTCGCATCTTTATCTATGTATTGTATGTTCTTTGGCATAACCCGCCCGTATTGTTGAGCTGCATCCAATGGCTGGTCAAATGCATCCATTTGAGAGTATTTCCCCGGCCGCCGTCGCGTTTTTTTGTCCAGTTTGTGGATCTCTCGTCGGCGGTTGAGCTGCCTTTGCAGCAGGCGGTCGTAGGTCGGTTGGCTAACGTCGCGCAGGTCTCGGGTATCTCGGTCTCAGTTTCGGCTCATTCGCAGACGGACCGCAGTCGCGGCAACAACGCGCAGCGCAGCAAAAGCAAAGCAAAGCAAAAAAAAAAGTAAAGAAAAAGATAGAAAAAAAATACTCACTCACACTTGCGAAACGGAACGAAACGGGAGACACGGCACGAGACGACGGTAAATGAAACAACGCCCCGTGCGAAGCGTCGTTGGTCGGGATAAAAAATTATACATTTGCCAGTTTCAATTAACAAATCGCGCGCTGTGTTCAATAACAACAATTTACATAAGATTTGTGCCATTCACAGGAGCCAACAGCGGCACAAGCTATCAGCCGCAGCAGCCGCCGCTCATGATAAGAAAAGCGCTAAGCGCCCGAGAGAAGAGAGCATTATCAAAAAACGTGTGCAGTTTTTTTTTGTAATTGTTTTTTTTTTGTAATGTTTTTCAATTATTTGCCCAGGCAAATTGTATATTGAGTGTGTGTGTTTGTGTGCAATTAATTTTTTTTCTGCCTTTTTTTGGGTGTGTGAAAAGTGAAAGTGAAAATTTAGAGCAAAGGCAAAGACGGTCGGGCAGGCAGGCAAAGGAGGGACAGGACGAGCAAGATAGAGAGAGAGGGAGAGAGAGAGCCCTAGCGTCAGGAGCATGCGTGCAACGATTTGGCATTTGGGCCAGCGTGTGAAACGCACGCATTAACACCCCCTCTCTAACGGTTCTTTTGCCTTTTCTGTTTCTTGCTTGCAGCCGCCGCCGCAGCCGCCGTGTAATGCGCTAAACACACGCACACCGACACACACATCGCACACACACACATCGCACCCCCCAAAACAACAACAACAACAGCAACAGCAACAACAAAGCAGCACAACAACTCCCCCTCGAGCGAGAGTTCCTTCTCTCACTCACAGTCTCTCTCTCTAACTCTCTCAGTTTGTTGTGTGTGTGCGTGTAACAAGGAAAAATGGAACAGCCGAGCATTCTCGTTAAAATCCTGCATTCGATACCGCATGTGAATTACACATTTCGTCGGGTTAATGACACCTTCAATCCGGATAGCGATGTTTACCTAGAGGTGAGTACCAAACAAAACGTAACCCCTCCTCAGCCCCCCCCCCGCCCCATTTAGGTTAAGAGTCGTCATATGTACTTATCAATATAATGGTCCATTCCTTAGGCTCAAGTAGCCCCGAAGAGGAAGCACTTGAGGAGCACAGCTTAAGATCTATCTTGGATTTACAGCGTTCCCAAAAAGTATACGGCCAACAAACTATTGGCTAGCTAAGCATGCGTTCGGCTCGTGTATGTGTAAATAGCGAAATGTCTTCGGCCCCTGGGGGCATCCACTTACAATCGTTGCTCTTAAAGGATTAAATTCCTTAGGAGACAAAGAATTCGAACTCTATTTTCAGTCTTTTTAATTCAGTCGATAAAATATTTAAACACTTGAAGCAAAATAACGAATTTTATTCTTGAGTTAAGCAACATCGATGTGAAAAGTAGGCAAAGTATAGAAATTCTTATTTCAAAGTACATATTAGAGCAGGGGCTGGCAAACGCAGATTTTGGCATTGCACTTGTTTGTTGTTGCAAAAAAGAGTGCAATAGAAGCTCGTATAATAACTGTAGAACGAATTTCAACGACCAACTACTTTTCCACCCGACTTGGTTTCTTTGGATCATTCAGAAAAACACAAAAATAATTATTTGGGCTTAACATGAAATAGAACCCTGAACCGTCTGCACTTTACGAACAATGTATAGAATAGCGTGCTGGCACATCCCGCTATAACCTACTTTTATAGCTAGACTTCTTTCGAAGTAGGGCTCGATATATTACTGCAAAATTTCTACTATTCTACGCTCAATTTTTGTCCGTACCTTAAGAGGCCCTCAGAATATCTCTGAAGTGAGGCCCCACGCAAACTGAATTGATGTGCTGCGCATTACGGTTGCGGCCGTTATAAATAGACTATCTTCCATTTGAAAACTTGCAAACAATGAGCATTACTTTACTACGATGGTCAAAAAAATACCGGGAGTTTGTTTATTAATCACAAAATCTTTATTTATTTTTATTTCCCCCTCAAAGTAGTCTTCCCCAAATGCATTACACTTGTGCCTCTTCCGGTAAAGTCTTCTATTCCTTCTACGTTTGGGGCTCTGTCTCTTTGGTGTCCACGGAAAAGTCTTCGAATTAACCAAGTTATGTCGGTAGTATTTGTCTAAAAGGAAGGGTAAAGTCGGCCTTGATTAAAGGCTGTCAATCTTCTTCTTCTGTTTTTGATTCCGTGCGGGACTCTTTACAAACAAATTCTGTTGTTAGTTGTTGCTTTGAGCTCTCCTTAGATTTTCTTAATTTTGGTTTTAATGCTAAGACCATAAGCATTGCCTAGTCAGGACATGATTGACTCCAAAGGTATAATGCCTGAAGCATAGGATTAATGGTGGAACCCCAAAGGTTCCAAAGGTTCGGGAATAGTTAATACCAAATTAATCCAGTCCATGTGTTGGGAAAAGACTTAACCCAACAGACAATTTGCTGACCGAACCGTATTCATTTGCTGCTATTGGTTCGGTTATAGAAAGGACACCGCTAGAAGAACCAACAATTCTTATGGGAAATCATTAAAAAGTTAAAGGTTTTTGGTGTTACCGATTTTGTTTTTTAATAAGGAACGTTTTGGAACCTCTGTACGTTCCTCACTTCAAAGGTCTTCAATGAAGTATTTCTTAACTGTATTAATAATGTTCAATATCTGAAGTACACGAAGACTGAAAATATTTGATAGACAAGCGATTTTCTAGATTAAAGTTCACGGAACGCTATCAACTTTAAATTTGCTTAATTCCTAAACTCACTTTCCACTCCTATAAAACCCAAAATGAGAACATATTTATGTCGATTTCAAGAATTATTTGAAAACTGCTTTCAAACCTGATTCAGCCCTGATTTGGAAGGGCACCCAGCAAAAGCCAAAGCGCTCTAAGAGCGCTATTAGAGCGCTCAAAAGGAGCAGTGAAGCGCTCAACTCTCCTTGTAACTAGTGCTCTTTTTTACATTGTCATGTCATTGGATGTCAGCGCTACACTCTCGCTGCGGAAAAGCGCTTTGAAGCGCTCCACTCGCAGTGGAAAACGAGCACTAGGAAGCTCTTCGCTCCCAGAGTAAAAAGGTCTTGAAAAGCGCTCCATATCATAAAATATAAAAAGAAGAATATCAATTATGGTGAGGGTAGAGATGGAGGATGGGTTGGGGTAGGAGGTATTGGAAGGGGATGGGTGAAGGGTAGGGAAAGGGGTGTGGAAGGGGGGAATGGTAGTGGGAAGGGTTTTGGGTAGGTAAAGGGAGGGGGAAGAGAAGGGGAGATGTTTAAGGGGAGCGGAAAGGGTTGACGGGAGGGCATAGTCTTCTTTCTGAAAAACGTAAAACTTCAACTTTTTTATTTTTTAATTACCTTTACTGGGATTCGAACTCAGGACTTCGGGCTCTTAATCACAAATGCCGGCGTGTTAGCCCATACGGCTATTCAGGGCTCGCGTGACGGCAGCAGCAAGTCTCAGTTAAGAACACAGGTAAATGTTAATTATGTTCAACATACTTTTTGCTCCATTTCAAAATTTCAATTTTAATTGACTCAACCTAATTCAAATTTCGCGCATTTTAACTTTTCGTCCAAAAATTTCTTTGGAGAATATTTGAACATTAAGGGCCGTTTTCTCATGTTCCTGTTTTTGCAAATCTAGGTGGATTTGGTGCATTACGAAATACAAAATGCACCAAATCCACCTAGATTTGCAAAAACAGCAACATGAGAAAACGGCCCTTAGTCCAAAGTTCAAGTCGATAGCTTAAAAAATACGACTGCTATTGAATTAAGAACCCCTAGATTGGCAAAATCCTACACTGTGCACCGTGCAGAGCGTGCTATTCAAAGCAGAAACGAAAAGAACAAAATAAAGAAAAAAAATGCACGCAGAAAATTTGTAAAATTACTGCTTTCTGGGCCGTATGTGGCCCAGTGGTTAGTGTGCTGGACTGCTGGGCGGGAGGTCGTGGGTTCGATCCCGCCTCTGAACATCTAATAATAAAAGTTTTTTGCTTTCTTTAGAAAATAGCTTTTATACATACGGTCACCTTCACCTGCTATTGGCGCCAGCTGTGAAGTAACTAGCCATAAAAAAGCAAATTCTCAAACTTTGTCGTTCGGATCCGGCGTTAAACTGTAGGTCCCTTTCTCTTGTGCGAAAAATTTAAAGCACACACACCAAGAGCTCGTGAGAAGCTTGGCTTGGCCCCGTTGGAGGAGCTGTATAGCCAACATTTACATTTACTGCTTTCGTGGAGCAGTATTTACAAGGAGAGTTGAGCACTACAATTGAGCGCTTTCGAGGAGCAGTACTTACAAGGAGAGTGGAGCGCTCCAATGGAGCGCTTCTGCAGTGCTCGTAGTTAAGCGCTTCGAAAAAATTTTCTGGGCAGGTACAGAACTCATGGCTGTCTTTACATGCATTTCAGGCCTGTATTTAACACAGACGTCATGACCTTCTCATCTTGATTTCAGGCATAATTTCAGTTCTGAAAACAGTACTGAAATCAGTCATGAGTTGGAGCAATTCCTACTTCTCAGGTCTGATTCAGCACTGACAAATTCAATACTGAGACGTTGAACTGCAGCGAGGGTATATATCGTTAAGTATTTTAGCTCACACTGTAAATAAGAATGGATGACGTGAGGACAGGATAACAGTATTAGACGAGACAGAGATTAGATAGAACCGTGAAAATAAAACGAATAAATTGTTGTACTCAAATTATTTCTTCAATAGTTTTCTTAGTTCTTAATCGGTGACAATCTACTGATCCAATTTAACTAGTGGGAAAAGTTTACTTAAGAAGATAAGTTTCCACTTTTTTATCTTTAGTTTTTATTAACGATATTGATTTAGAAACGTTGACTTTTCATGCCTCAACGAGGACAAAGCCCATAAAAAACGAATATTTATTTTCCTATTTTATGAGAAAGAATGCTTGTTGCATATAGGAGCTTCATTTCGAACCCACCAATAAGTCTCAAATACAAAACTGTATTCAAATTTTAAGTAAATCGGTTAATATTGGCGGCATACCACAGAAATCTCTAGAGATTTTGCCGTCGGTTGAGAGAATTTATTATGTAATTAGAAAATCTAGTTTCGAACACCATATGTTCCCATTGATGTTCCTTCTCCCGCCCAAAAATTTCCCTTATTTAGTGTAATAATTCAAATTTAAGTCATATTTTCCATAAACATAAGGTCATGTAGAGGGAGCTAGTGTGAAAAGAGCTTTTCAAAAATCTCCTTACAAAACATGAGAGGTTTGAAACCAACCAAAAGGAATCTCTGTGGCACCTAAGAATTGGAATTCAGTTGAATTCAGTTCAGCTGTTCCACCTATTGCACGGCTTCCAAAAAGTGTGTCTAGTTTTTGAAGTTGGAAGATAACCTTCTTTTTTGTCGCTCAAACATTAATTTTCCGATAGACCGAATACTTTTTTTGAGCACTGTTGTTTCTGTTTTAAAATTTTACCATTCTGTTTACGCCTCGCGAGAGTTCCTTTGTAGCTGCTGCTGCAGCCTGTGTCTGTTTCACATTCCATTTTGTTCCGTTTGTAGCATGTGCGCCACATGTGCCTTGGGGTCGCTCAGCTACACACTTCCGGCTTCCTTTTGTCCGTCCACTAGTCATCCAAACTAACGATCCCCGTCCGTTGTCGTTGTTCACCTTTTGTGTGTGTCGGTCGCTCCCTCTCATCGCTCTCACTTCCATCTGCTATGATAACGGCAATTTGCGTGGGAGGACGACGCCCAGCGGGTAACCGGCTTACGTTTATATGCAAATCACATGCAGTTTCGGTTACGGCTTTTTCTTTTAGTCGTCCCAGCGGGCAAATTTGATTAAAACTAGCTATGCTCCCCCTCCCCACCTTCAGTGCTTGAGCCATGCCGGCGCCCATCGTCGAATTCAGGTCAGCTGAGCTGACTGGCTGCTCGGCACATCAGCTTCGGTGTGCTGTGGATGTAGGTCAGCTGGCTTGCAACCACGCTGCACTTTGGGCGTAGTTTTTTACGCGCGTCAGCAAAAATCAGCCGTAACCGTACGCCGGCTATTGGCAGTAGGACGCAAGGCCTTACGTCACATTAGCCCCACCAGGGTAATCCGTTTATCAGTGGTGCAAGATGATGCGGGAGGTGTCTATCTTCATCTACGCATCTCCAACCCTTTTGTCATGATGATGATCAATTTAACCTTCAAATATTTTTCACAATTACTGTACCAAACGGAGGTGATGACGCACCCTAACCAAACGAGGGGGGCCAAAGCGTGATTTATGACATTGAGTAGGAGGCCCTCGGGAAACCCGCATACGTCAGATTAACAATAGATTGTGTTAAAATTAAACTCAACGCAGTCACTGACAGTTTCTCTAATGGAAAGGGGTGGAAATTAAAACAGGATGAGACCAGAGAAACATACATAAAACAATAAGAACGTTTGAAATACTTAAATGCAAGGACTTCAACATAATACCAAAACATCTGAGATATAACTTTACTTTGCACAAATCAAAGAAGAAACTTGCGAAGCTCTTTAGTCGAGTTGAACTTTCGTCCGCCAGCATAAGCACGACGTGCCAGGTTACCCCACATGTTTTCAATTGGATTCATGTCCGGAGAACGTGCAGGCCATACCAAAAGCTAGATATTCTTCTCAATTTTCCAAGCACGAGTGGCCCTTAAAATGTCAATCGGCGCATTACCTTGCTGAAAAAATGGTGTCCATTTCATCCAATAAGCCTGGTTCAAGGCTGGAGGCGAAGAATTGGTAAGGTGCATCCACTTCTGTGCCCGAAGATTGGAATCTAAGTCAGTCTCCGCCCCATCGCATATAAGATTCTGTCCTGCATTATTTGTGAACGTCTAAAGCCGCTGATTGATACACTGATTAGACCTTATCAGTGTGGCTTTAGACCTGGTAAATCCACCACAGACCAGATTTTCACATTACGACAAATCCTGGAGAAGACCTATGAAAGAGGCATCAAAACACATCAACATTTTGTTGATTATAAATCAGCCTTCGACACACCGATAAGGTCAAGGTTCTTCGAAGCCCTGTCTACCTTAGTACGTTCGACTTTGCATGATGACGTTGAGAAGTACACAAAGGAACCTCTCCGAACCATTTGATAACAAAAGAGGTTTTAGGCAGGGCGACTTCCGATGTTACTACGGGCTAAGTAGGGAGTTCAGGAGCAAAGACCTCACGAGAAGAACAAAAATAGCCCTATACAAGTCGCTCATCATCCCAGTCCTGCAATATGGCGCAGAAGCATGGACAATGACAGCAGCAGATGAAGCGGCAATTGGCGTGTTTAAACGAAAAATTCTTCGGAGTCGGCGTTGATTTCCGCATTCGAAAAAATGACGAACTGTGTGAGCTCAGAACAGCGGCTGCGCTGGCTAGGACAGGTCACCAGGATGGACGAAGAAGCTCCAGTAAAAGAGGCGTCTAATTTAAGGCAGCAAGAGGGAGAGACGACCACTAAGATGGGAAGTGTGAGCAACTGGTGCCAGCTTGCACAAAGCAGGAGCGACTGGAGAGCATTGATTGCAGAGGCCCAGACCGTCAAACGGTTGTGATGGCCAATAAAGACGAAGAAGTCCCAAAACATCACAGTTTTGGGAGGTCGAAATGCGCTCAGACGCTTTAATGTCGTGCCCTTAGTTACTAAAACCATCTGGCCCACATTTTTCCACTCCTCTCTCCAAAACATTTGATGTTTCGTAATATCCCTTCAGGCTTATTTAGGCTTAGTCTTCATTTTCTTCAAGATTACAGGTCGCATGAATTCAGAAGATTACCTAAACTTATTGGATGAACTCTTAGTAGACTTTTTGAACCAAGAGTTGGACCCGGATACAATTTTTTGGCAAGATAATGCGGCCATACAGGAGTCAAGGGCCAGTCTTGAGTGGTTCAGTGCACGTTCTTCGGACATGAATCCAACTAAAAACATGTGTGGTAACCTTGCATTCTTACTGTTATTCCGCTTCAGAATGGATGGTTAATTTTTTCCCAAATTTTCCCCCAACAGATTTTAATCTCCATATCTATATATACTCAGGGAGCTCCGACTTTCAAATGCAAATCTTCTCATCAAAGTTCAATTTGAAAGCAACAAATTTTAAGTGGTTATGAAATTGTGTTGATGGAAACATCAAAATGGCATCGCCAGAGTAGTTTCTGTTTTGTTTATGTTTATTTAAGGCCAATTACGATCGCTGAGCGAGATCATTAAATCGAATCTCACACACAAAAAAAAAAACCGACCGCCGGACCCATGAGATTTCTTATTAATCCATTAACCAAAAAAAAACAAAAAATACGCCCACGCAAAACTTTCACACCACACATCGATGTGGAAGCCAGCACCCAAAAGAAAACAAACAACAAACCAGCAGAGATTTCTGGACGCCCACAAGACGAGTCGAACTTGAACTTTATGATGTCTTCGCATTTTCGGTAAGAACCGTTGAAATTGGTCAATGTGCGTGGGTCTCGAATCAACTTGGGTGTGTGGTCTGGGTCTGGTCTGGTAAACAATTTTTGCTCGCATTGAAATTGGAGCAAATAAACATAAAGCAAAGATTTAGCTCGGATTCCGATACAAACTCCAGTTGAAGGGTCTTCCGACGACTGCTGATTGAGTGGAAAACTTTATGACGAGTCGTAAAAGCGGAACGACAAGGCACAGATACAGATACAAAAACAAAACTGAATCTGAATCTGCATCGGATGCATCTGGCAAATGTGAGGGCAGCTGTGGCCTCTTGACAGACAGACAGACAGACAGCCAGCCGGAAAACTATTTGTGAGCGAGGGAGGGATGGAAATTCATTGTCTGTGTGTGAGTGTGAGCAACTGTAGTTGCAATAACCCGAAAAGGCTGATAATTTGCTTAAACCAGAGAAGAAAAAAAAAAATGAAAGAGAAAGCCCAAGTCTCTGAGCTGTTTCAACAGCTGTCGCCATTGCTGCGGGAAATGCCATGGCCTGGCACGGGGATAGTCCAACATGGATTGTCACATGTGTGAGATTGCCTTAGGAATTGTTGTCGTATCAAGAGTTGCTGAATTGAATGACGAAGAAAAGAGGACTGAAAAATAGAATAAAGGCTCAAACTATGATAGTCTATGATAGTCTGATATCCAATTTCTCTGGGATATGAAGCAGAGTTTTGATCTACAATTCCTTCTCCTTATTGTAAGCGGGGTTTTGATTGGCTTTCGGTTCTTTATATACTCCTGTGGTGCCCAAAAAGCCCAAAGCCTATCCCTTGGGATAGAAACTCATAATTCTGCTGAGAGCGTATACGTGTGTTCTAAAAATAGGACGTTCGCAGGCTTGCAAGGCATTTGTTCGTTTGCTTGTTGCTCATGTTTGACGTCATGACGTTTACTTCGTTATATTACACACATATGTGACTGATTTGCACACTATTTACAATATCTCTTAACGGGTTTGTCGATACCGGTTTTGTTTTTCCATCTGTCAGTTTTATTTATCGCGTCTGTCTACTACTATTTTCTCGTACAGTGTGAACATCATTTAAATGCTATACCTTAACACTAAAATATCGATTTATCATCATTCATTATCAAATAACAGAGGTATATGACAAGCGAAATCATTAATAGTCAATCACAACCTCAAAAGGTTTCAAAAATTGATTCTACAAGAAAAAAAATTCCCACAGGATCCTGACAGGGCTTTACACGGGCCATTGTCGAAACATCCATTTACCATTAAAGAAGGGTCTGAAAATTTTCATTTTAACAAAGTGGCAATAGGCTAAGAGCAGAGATGGGCGAATAAAACCCGACCAACAAATTTTAGTACAATATCGTCGTGCCTGATCTCTTACTTCTCTCGGGTCCCGCTGGAATCCCGTCGCGAGCCCATCTCTAGCTATAAGTCCTTAACGATGCCAGGGACATCATGAAATAATCCTTAAATTTGTTTATCCTATATTTTTGTACTGTCCCAACTAGTAGTGTGACCTAAAGTTTTCCGTTTCCTTCTACTTAGAGCTGGACAATGGCAAAAAAGATGAAGTAATGTCTCCTCCTGTTCTTCTAAAGAAATCGTTCCATTCCTTGTGATAATCTTTTTCAAGATTCCCTCCTCTTCCGCAACAACCAGTAGAGCCTTGCACGAATTTCCGTGAGCTACTTCAGTTAACATTCATTTTGGATTTGCCTTCTCTAAATTTCTTGTTTGTTTACCTCTGACAGCTGTGTGCTATCGATAACAAATCATAATCAAGCAATTCTAACAAACTATTTCGTTGTTAGATTCACATCTTACCAGGGATGCAAACCGGTTCTGAACCGAACCGAACCGCTTTTTTCGCTCGTGCACCGAACCGTAAACCGAACCGGTGTGTTTTCTAAAATGCTGAACCGAACCGAAAACCGAAAAATAAAATGGTTCGGTTCGGTTCACTTCAGCAAGGTATTGAGTTACTGGCGAATAGTAAGCAAAATCAGCAACTAGCTATAAAATATTGCGAAAATACTTGGAAAAGCAGAGTTGTTGAAAAAAAGCTAAGAACATAAACCTTATTAAATTTGCTAAGGACCCAAAATTGTAATAAGCCAAGTCTTGATTGTATTATCCGTGGGGGTCCACTTACTTAAAGCTCATGTGCAATGTGCAAAAATAATTTTTTGAATTGTGCTCTGGACACTTACAGCATATATTAAACCCATCCAAATCGGTTAAGCGGTTCTTAAGATAAACGACTTTTTCGATTTACCTTTCCGCCCTCATAACTCTACTCCAATAGCGATTAGAAGACTACAAATTTAGGAGAGTGAGTTTCTCATTGATGGTAACAACATATTTAAATTTGGTGCTGATCGGAGCGGGGGCATATTTTGTATGTTTATTCTGCTTTGGCCCTTTTATTGTATAATACGTTGTGGAGCCACTGAGTGGCAGGTGGTGAGCAGTAGCAGTGTTCCTCTACTGCAGAATCCTTTGCAGGCGGGCAAGTACACCGTCCCTCCCCACTTTGTCATACCCAAAAGCTGCAGCATAGAAATATTTCTGGATTTATCGCGTGCCTTTTGTAACTCCCGGGCCGCCTTTTGGGTCTTTAGCTATGGCGCAAGTAATGCTTCCTTGGTACGCCTGGCCGAGCTGCAACCGGCTGCCCAACAGGACTCTAAGGTGGAGAATATAATGCTGGAACTGGTACGCAAATGCGATGAGCGTAAGCAGCTAAAACTCATCCAATTGACCGACCGTTTGCCCAGCATTCAGGATGTCCAGCGTGCCTATCAAAAGTTAAGACGTCTCTGTACTCCCGAATCCCCGGAGAAGTTTATGCTGCAGGATGACAAGTACTTGGGTTTGCTGGAGAAGACCAATTGGCTGTTCTATGTCTCCTTAAGTCTGCGCTATTCCAGTGAGGCTGCCTCCACCTTAAGGTCGGGCATTACCTGTGTCCTCCAAGAGTCTAATGGACGAGATCTCTGCTGTGTCATCAGCAGTTTGACTCAACTCCAACTGGATCCCTATTTCCGCAATGGATTGCCTTGGAGCATCCCTTTCAACGTCGTTTGGGTCATGTCTATCCCTCTTCACCCTCCAATGGTGTCAGTGATTCCCATCTCTTTGACAGCGAGCAGAGTCCTGTCTTCCTGCTCTTCCTCGAGCATATCGATTTCGAGTTAAAATTGTTTAAGTTTATATGTGCCAAATATGTCAGAGATTACTTAATCAGGTCAAAAGAAAATTGTAATTATTTGACTATTTTGATCCGCTTGGCTTTCAGTAGTCGATTTCAAACCGTCAAAGTTTCTAAACAATATGAAGTGACCATAGATGTTTTCGTCACTTGATATGTAAAGTTGTATGATTTCAAAACGAAATGAGAACTTTTATACGGGAATTGCCGTCGAAGTTCTGTAAAAACCCGTTTAACTGAAAACCTAAGTCTTTGTTAATGAATTATACCTGTTGCAAAAATATCTTTAGTTAATTAACCGCGGTTCAGTAAGCCCCAAAAACCACGTAATGAACCGAACCGGCGGTTCAAAAACTGTGTGAACCACTGAACCGAACCAGTCCTTATTTTCAAGTGGTTTGCATCCCTGCATCTTACACAATCACGAAAAATCATACCCGTTCACCAGCACAATCTAACAAAAATAGTCGATTATTTGTCATCGATTTATGTGATGTGTTGTTTGACGTAGTAAATCGAACCAAAAAATATCAAAATTGATCGGAGGAAGAGAGGACTCAAATGATATAAGCAAAGAGCATCATTCGTCGAGCTCAATTATAAAATACCGTTAAAAGTATGTCAAGCTTTGGTAGCACAATCGTTCGCTTAACTCTATCATTATGGGTCATGACTCAAGGGGTTATCCAAAAACCGGATCGCAATATTTAAATCGAATCGAAACTAACCGGAAGCCCAAACCGCTTTGCCGTCAATGGTCCGACAAGAATCCTGACCAGACGGAAAATGTCGCCCCTTTTGGGCCTAACTTTGTTTGCCGGCATATTCGTTCTTGAGTTTGTTCACGAAGATGCTAAAAAAATCTCGCTTTATTACCATACTGCGATGCTTTAGCGAGACAGATTTGAAAATCGTAGCAGGAACCGAATAACAAATCGAACAAATTGCATGTCTTAAGTAAAAACTACAATATTTTATGACTAATTAAACAAATGCAAAATTCCTGCACTGTAACTGATATTCTCGATATTCCCCTCCAACTCCTCCCAAGCCCTTCCTCTTCCCCTTCATCTAGAAATTGCGCAATTGAAATTCAGAGCTAAACATATTTTTATTTCCATTTTTTTTTTTTTGTTATTCTTTGTGTCACTCGCGTGATTTGCATATGAAATTATACCAGCACCGTCAAAAGGGGCAGCACCACCACTGACTGACACTATACCCCAGACCCCAGACCCCAGCAATGCGCACGTTTAGTTTCTGTTGTTCAACTTCCTCTCGCTCCTCCCGTTCCTCCGGTTCCTCATCTATTTAGTAATTTGCCTATGCGTTTTTATTTATTCATCAGGCTGAAATGGGGAATTGGAGTTGAGTTTTAGTTTGGGACTTCCTGTGAGTGAATATGTTCAACCTTGACTGCATTGCCATTCCCAATCTGTCTTGGACATTTGCCCTCTGGGATTGTGTATTTGTTTTTTTTTTTTTGCATTTTGCTTATCGCGCGAGCCAGGGCCCCCGGAAGCGGCTCGCCTCTGAAGCTTGCCTCTGATATGGTGTCATATATGGTGCATAATTTTCCATGCATTCCAGTCACACAAACCTAACTGTTGTTCGGCTTAGGGGGAAACTGGTTTCTGTATGACACATTCTAATTTTTTTTTTTTTTTTGAGAAAACGCCTACGAAGAAGAAATTTGAAAACTACAATTTGACAGGAACTTGGCTCTCTTTCACTTTGTTTCGCTGCTTGACTCGCTGGTAGGCTCTTGGTAGTCGGGATTCATGTGAAGAACGCGCAAGTTCAGAAGTGTGCCAGACGCCTTTGAAGTCTGAATGCGGGCAGGGGCGACTGGGCGTCGTCTGGGCCGACTTAAATGAGTTGATTTTTGAGCAGTGATGGCCTGATAAGCCTCGCTTGCATGGGTCCAAGTGTCAAGATCGGGGGGCAGCCTACAGTTTTGGCAACCACAGCAGTAGGTACTCTCATTTTTCTCCACCGAGTCACTAAGAAAGCCCAAGGATCGACGGAGGGGGGCTAACTGGAGCTGTAAAGCATGTAAAGCTTGTTTGCATAATTCGCTAGCCTCCAATTTATCATCAATTGTCGAGGAGTAGCCCAAGGCACGAGTCAAGTAAATGGACTCAATATCTATGCCATCGTATTTCTTATAGAATTGTCCAAAGTCAAATGGGGGACTATCTGGATTGTATTCCCTGAGATAGAGGGCATCACGCAACTCCATTATTTCTTCATTCAAACCATGTAGGAGTCGTAAGGCGGGTTTGAAGAGAACACCGCAAAACTGGAAGAAGGAAGAAAGAAAGAAAGATATGTAAACGTGGATTTTTCGGATTTCTTTCATTCAATATTGGTCAATCTGTCTATAAGATTGATCTCAACGGGATACAAAAATTCTTCTACAAAAGTCGTAACGAACTCGCGGATTAAACGGGTCTACCGGATCTATGGGTATAACGGTTCCATCGTTCTATTCACAGATCTAGTCGGATCTAATGGCTCAACGGTTCTAACGTAATCATTTCCCTTTCCAATGGCCGATATTACGGCGTTTATCAAGATACGGGGATGTGTGTTTCATCAAAAAACTTGAACAATTCAGAATTACTTAATTTCAGTATTTCAAGGTAGCGCAAGATTTGTAAACGAGGGTCTTATCTGTATTTCTATTCACAGACTCTCTACGGTTTGACCATCACTTAAAATCTTAAAAATACCTTATCACTAAAATATCAATATATTTACATCTTGGCAGTTAGTTTCAAACAATTCCAAAGACAACAGATACAAAGCTAAGAACACAACTTCACTAGAAAATGTCTCCAACTCAAAGATTTAAAAAAAAGTTCTTAACTACACAGGAAAAAAAGATAAGATGGATAGTTTTTCATAACCTTTCATATCAATCTAACATTAAATGAATATTATCAATATCCTTTTTCCCATATTTTAACAATTCAATCCAACAAATATGCAAAGTAATTCTGTAAATTTGTTTTCGTGTCCCTGAAAATGTAGAAAATTAAGCTTGTTCCTTCCTTTCCACCACACACTCACCTCTTCATGGTTCAAACGCCGCATTTGCCAGTAAAAACGAAAATATTCTTCATATTCAAACGGATAGACCAGCTCTAGGAAAATATCTACCGCTGCTTCCCCATCAATCATCGTCTCCACATCCGCATCACGTCGATGCTCTGAAGCTGCTTGATGCTCACTCGAAATTAATATTTCTTTTAGCATTTTGTCATTCAAATTTAGCAAATGACCGTTGATCGATCGGGCACGTTCCAAGGCATCGAATTTGTGTAATCGCTCGGAATAGCATTTACATCCTTCGGATTCATAAAGCAGTAACTTATAATTTTGATCTTTGACTTCCATTCGGTAAATGTACTTTTTTTCACCGACTACAAATGATCTCCACATTTTGAGCAAAATAAAAAATAAAAAGTGTTTATTCGATTCGTTGAAATTCCCAAATATAAATGAAATTTATTACAACGAAAATAGTTAAATTATGGCTAAAGGAAAATACTTGAACTACTTGATGAAAAGTTATACTGTTTAGTAACTGTTTGACCAACCCCTCTGCTGCTCCGGCAAATGGCAAAAGCGCTTGACTTTGCAAATACCAGGCGCACCCTAAAGAATAGATTTGATGATAATTGTGTACTATGTATAAGGTAGCTTTCTCCAAAAATTCTGGAATTATTTTTCCTCGATGGACCGCGAATTATAATGAATTTAAATGCAGCAAATATAAAATATAAATACCCGTTACTCGTAGAGTAAAAAGGGTATAATAAAGTATGTTACAGGCAGACCATATAAAGTATATATATTCTTGATCAGCATCAACAGCCGAGTCGCTATAGACACGTCCGTCCGTCTGTCTGTCTGTATGAACACCTAGATCACAGAGATGGTAAGAGATAGAGGTTTGACAAGTATGGGACAAATGCTTCTTTTATCTAAACGCAGATCAAGTTTGTTTCAAATTTTGGCCACGCCCCCTCCCGCCTTCGCAATTTGATAAAAACGTTATATCTTCTACAGTTTTGAAGATAGACGATTCGTACCTTCTATAGATAGTTAGTAATAAGTAAAATGAATCGATTTGCTGAAGAAATGATAAGGATCGGATGAAGGGTTCTCAAGTTATGAGCAAAAAGTGAAGCCCCAAGCCCTCGCTACCCTAAAAAAGTGTTGCCTACTTTTCGGATGGTCACCCTAAGGAACGCAGGAAACGGTTATATCGAAGTCGCTTAGTGCCGACTTTAACTTACACCAATCTCTCAAATTGCACATGCAATTATTTCACATAAAAACCGTGAGATCTAATACGGAGCAAGGCGAAAGGCTAAACAATCATGCACATATACACTTGGCCCTCGCTTAACACGGGGGTTACGTTCCTAGAAAACTTCGTGTTAAGCGAAATCGTGTTAAGCGAAACATGGATTCAGTACAAAATAAGGGGTTACGTTCCTAAAATTTCAAATTGTCCACAAAAAATTTTTTATTGTTCAAATTTGGTCCGTTTTTATTAAAGTTTCATACATTTGTTCAAAATTAACCAAAATGTTTTCTTTTTTGATGGCTTGGTAGCTTTTAAAACTTCTTTATAGCATTCCTTATAAGGCAAAAGTATTATTTCCAACATTCTCTTAAACTTAAAACGTCTTTCGATGACCGAATTTGAATTTAAAAAGTACGATTCTAAGCTAATAGCATATGCGATTTCGTCTTGGAGCTTTTCTATCATTAAACTAATCGGATCGGCTTCTTCAGAGCTGCTGTCATCCGATTTCGAATTGTTTGCTTCATTTACCGCAATCTAAGGCAATGATTTGTCATTAATTCTTTTATCCTCAAACAACTTTTGCTCATCATCAGATGCCATGTCAATATATCCTGGAATCCACATTTTGGCACTTCTATTTCATGGCTTTTAACAACCTCTGGTTATAATTTCCTCCAGCATCTATTGAATGTTGACACCTTAATCTGTTTTAAAGATAAGTTTACCAACTCAAGGCTATCATTATTAGAAAAATTTCTTCCAAGAATCGATGTAACCGATGGAGTCAGTTTTAGTTTTATCCAAAATCCAGCGTATAGAGCGCCTGATGTAATATGTCGTGAAAGTGTAAATTATACTGATCCATTGGCTGCAGTAGGAAGATATTGTATTTTAACATTCGGATGGCTTTAGTGTTTTGGATGACCTGGGGCATTGTCCAACAACAAAAGTGCTTTAAAGTGTAAATTCTGCATTTTTTAATATTTTTCAACTTCAGGTACAAAACCATTCAAGAACCAGTCTTTAATTTGGAAGTTTGCTCTTGTCTTCTAAACGCATGGGATTCAAAGACTTTATAAGCAAGCATTGGCTTTACTTGAAAGTTGACTGGTACAATACTACACAGCAAAAGTGTAAATCGATCTTTTTGTGCCTTAAAGCCGGGAGCTACTTTTTCATTCTTTAATAAAAAAGTGTGTTTTGGCATTTTTTTCCAGCAAAGTCCAGATTCATCAGCATTGAAAACTAGGCCTGCATTTCTTCTGGGCTCTCCATTTTGCTCAATCCTAATTTATAAATCCTAAGTGCCTTTTCCTAAATAATCCGCTGTATTAAAGGGTTCTTTCAGGGCAAGTGCTCTACTGGTAAATTTTGTAGATGCAGACGACCCAATCCCTCCTGCACATCGTTTTCAGTTTGGCAGTTTGAACATTGTCTAAGCGGTTTAAAATTAAAATTTTTATTTCTCTCTGTTCTTTCTTTCTCCCATTGTTAAAGCTAAAAATTATATAAGGTTGTCAAAAAAGTTTTGCGGTATTTTTATTGAATTTTCAATTGTTCATAAAATTGGTTATAATAATGCGATTTAAGTCAAATATGCACCGTTTTGTTCGATGACGAGTTCCCAAAGAGATGCCAACTTCATAATGCCCCTCTTATAGAAGCTCGCTTCCCTATTGGCAAAAAACTCGGTGAGCCAATTTTCACTGGACTCTCTTGTACCCAATTTTCGACTACCAAGCTCGTTCGCCATGGACAGAAATAGGTGGTAATCACTTGGTGCGAGATCCGGACTATACGGTGGATGCAAAAGAACCTCCCATCCGAGCTCCCGGAGCTTCTGGTGCGTCACCAAAGATGTGTGTGGCCTGGCGTTGTCCTGATGGAAGACAATTCGGCCTCTGTTGATCAAAGATGGCCTCTTCTGCATGAGTGCTGCATTCAAGCGGTTCAGTTGTTGGCAGTACAGGTCCGAATTGAGCAGCTCATAATGGATGATTCCCTGCCAATCCCACCAAACACACAGAAGAACCTTCCTGGCCGTCAATCCAGGCTTGGCCACCGTCTGGGCAGCTTCACCGCTTTTCAACCAAGACCGTTTGCGCTTCACGTTGTCGTAGGTGACCCACTTTTCATCGCCAGTCACCATCCGCTTCAAAAACGGGTCGATTTTGTTGCGATTCAGAAGCGATTCGCATGCATCCATACGGGCAAAAATGTTTTTTTGCGTCAAGTCGTGTGGCAACCATACATCGAGCTTCTTTTTGAATCCAAGCTTCTTCAAATGGCTTATAACGGTTTGATGACTCATGCCCAGCTCTTGGCCTATGCTACGGCTGCTACTATGCCGGTCTCTTTCGATCAATTCAGCGATTTTATCGCAATTTTCGACGACAGGCCTTCCGGACCTTGGCGCATCTTCGATCACCTCTGCACCAGAGCGAAAACGTTGAAACCATCGTTGTGCGGTGGAAATGGAAACTGTATCGGGTCCATAAACTGCACAAATTTTATTGGCAGCATGAGATGCATTTTTGCCTTTATCGTAGTAGTTCTGTAAAATATGCCGTATTTTCTCTTTATTTTGCTCCATGTTTTCGACGCTATAACTCACGAACGACTAAAAACAAACAACAATAAATCTTAAACACGTGTTAGCGCGTGAAAAGAGCTTTCCAAAAAGCTCTAGCGTGAACCGATGCGACAAATACAACTAGAACTACGCGCTTGCAAAGACAAGCTTCCGAAAATACCGCAAGACTTTTTTGACAACCTTATATATTCTTGATCAGCATCAACAGCCGAGTCGATATAGACATGTCCGTCCGTCCGTCTGTCTGTATGAACACCTAGATCACAGAGATGGTAAGAGATAGAGGTTTGACATGTATGGGACAAATGCTTCTTTTATCTGCACGCAGATCAAGTTTGTTTCAAATTTTTGCCACGCCCCCTCCCGCCTCCGCAATTTGATAAAAACGTTATATCTTCTACAGTTTTGAAGATAGACGATTCGTACCTTCTAGAGATAGTTAGTAATTAGTAAATGAATTTGCCGAAGAAATAATAAGGATCGGATGAAGGGTTCTCAAGTTATGAGCAAAAAAGTGAAGCCCCAAGCCCCCCGCTACCCACCCAAAAAATATGTTGCATACTTTTTGGATGGTCACCCTAAGGAACGCAGGAAACTTGTTTTTTCATGAGTAACGGTTATATCGAAGTCGGTTAGTGCCGACTTTAACTTACACCAATCTCTCAAATTGCACATTAAATTATTTCACATAAAAACCGTGAGATCTAGTACGGAGCAAGGCGAAAGGCCACGCAGGTAGTCCAAACCCATAGCGTTTGACCCGACTCGTAAAAGCTACTATCAAAACTGTTGGATTTGGGTACATTTTTTGTTAAGGGGATCAATGTTGACATTCATTTGCTTAGATTGCACTTGCTGGCCTTTTCCTAGTCGACGGAACTCACTTCAGTTTCGGTATCCATTTGTACTGCATTCTTTCGGAAACGCCTTAGCAGATGTTTTGTACCTTTTCTATTTCAGCAAATGCTTTATTGCTTTATCTACTATATAATTTATAGAAACTAGTTCCACTTGCGAGACAGACCGTGATTGCATTTGTTGACCCGCAGTTGTCGTAGGGCAGAACCGGGAAGTACTTGAAACAGCTGTATGAGTCGTTCCAGCCTCCTCCTTTGTGTCTTGTTACTACAAAATATGCTTCCCCGTGCACAATTGATTACCGAGGGGGTTAGGGCACACACACACACACACACCACAGCGCTCCCAAGGTTATTGTTGCTGATGCTGATGATGATGTTGATGGCAATTTGCTTTGATTTAATTCAATTTAACGGCGTCGTTGGCCGCTGGCGCGTAATTTGCCATTTTTAGCGCCGCGTTCTTCGGTGGGCGGCAGGAGGCAGGAGGAAGGGTTGCATGAATATGTTCGCTTCATTTTGCAAAGTAAGTTTTCTCCAACAACAACAACGTCTCAAGTGTCATTCAACTGGGCGAGGACACGCAAGTGGCCCAGAAGAAACAACACAAAAACAAAAACAAAGGCTGCTTCGCTAGTTTTTCTTAATGATTATTTACATGGCACAAACTGCAACATAATAAATAATAAATTGAGCAACACAACAGCTCCTGCTCCTGCTCCTGCTCCTACCCATATTGAACTTGATTGACAAGTAGCCTGCGCGTCACCTTCCCTCCTCCTTCAGCCAACTTGACGTCTCTGACTCATTTACATTTAGTTGGAAAATGCGGGGGTGACTTCTAGTGGAGGTATCCAATATCGCCTCCCCCGATATGTAATTTGAGTAGCATTCGTGTGCAATTTCTTCTTTTCTTTTCCATTTTAATGAGAGGCAATGAAATTTCCGTTATTCTTGATGGGGAATGTCCTTTAAACTGTGGGCTGTGAGTTGCCTGGGCAACTGCGTCTCGTTTTTCGGTGGTGTTGTTGTCGTCGTTTGCCAATTCAATTAAGTTTTTTTTGTCGTTGGCAGCAAACGAGTTGCAAGTTATTCAATTAAAAGTTTATTTAGCCCTCTATAACCATTTTTTTTTCTTCTTATTCTTTCAGAGCCTGGGTATCCTCGCCTCCATACCCGCCGGACTGCTCATCCTTTCATTGCTGGGCCTCCTCCTGTATCTGCTGACACGATGCTGCGATCGAAAGCAGCGCAAACCCAGTGCCCAGCGCTGTCAAAGCTGTTCGCTGGTCATCATTACTCTGATGACCTGTGCCGCCATCGGTCTAGGTAAGTTATATAGAGTCCATTGAACCTGGCCCCGCCTGTCCAGCATTGCCAAGGCACGTACCAATCGGCAGTGTTGCATCGTCATCGTCGTCGTCGCTGCATCGCGTGCTTAACTTGGCAATTAGCCAAAACGCGGCTTATCGCCTTGGCAGTCGCGACTACGTTGATGATGATGATGGCGGCGACAACTACGTTGGTGGACCTGGGGCACATATGTGGATTTATGTGCCCCATTGCCATCGAGTCAAGTGTCAAGCGAAAATGCATTAAATCTGCACACAATTGGAAAAAGCCAAGAGGTAACGCCCCAGTTAAGTCCAAGTCAAGTCAAATGAAGCCATTGGCATAATTATTATCCAACGATCAAATAATAATTGAATTAGTTCATTTAATTGACTCAAAAATGTGTCGCCGTTAATTGTTGTTTGCTTTTAGTGTTGCCGCCACAAAACACGAGGGCTGCCTTAGATATTTGTGGGACGAAAAAAGGGTATACTAAAGAGTTGTCCGTCTTTTTAATATATCGAGTTTAAATTTGAAGCTTACCGTTTTATTTTGCAAATATCAATAATTCCTGAAATTTTCATCAAGATCGGATATTAAATAGCCGAGTTCAAATAGATGGTTAAACATGTTTTTTTATGAGTAACGGGTATATCAAAGTCGCTCTTGCTTATTCTGTGTTTGCTGGCGGCGGTTTTTTTTTTGCATACAGTTGGTTGAGTAACTATTTGTAATAAATTTGTATATATTCCAAATGGGCCAGTGCTGTCAGATGTAGAAAAAGGCCTAATTGTCTAAAAAATTGGTCGCTCCGACAAAAAAAACCGAAATGAATATGAATAAAAATAATACAGAGGACTTAAGCCGAAGATAAATCAGCGTGACCAGCGCCGATTAATGACCGCTAATGGATTATCGACAAAATGTGGTCTTTAAACGGTCTTTAAATAAATCTGAGTTCATCGTGAGATAAAAATTGAAACTGCCATATAGAAGCCTGGATGAAATTCGTCAGAGATAACATGGCAACTGACTGGGCAAAAGTAAAAAGTTTTTATAGAGCAATGCAAATATTAATTTATGAGAAAAAGTTTAATTTGGAGGGTCCTGATAGATTTTCGCACTATTGAAGAGATTGGATGAGCAAGGAACCCTCGTACTTTTCTAAAACAAATTTCGAAGGATGATCATTGATGGTTTAGTCTGGGTTTTGAGAGTTTGTATACTTGAAGTTGAAATTTCCAAACACTAATATGATCCCCAGAGATTACGTTCGATATGTTGGTTCCGATATGATATTTTTTGTACCAATATAGGCGATTATCGATATTTTTATAAACGATATATCGGAAAAAATTACTATGGTAAGAGTCACTCCCAGGTAACGATATTCGCTGACCACTTTAAGATTCGTTTCAGTTACTTTCCATGTACATTAGGGGGGGTCGATTTTTTTTTTCGACCAAAGCGTATAGCAAAAACCAAATCTACGGTCAATTCTAAGAAAATTTCACGAAGAAAAAATGGGTCTAAAATGAATTCCTAGTCCTAGTACAGATCTCTGACATGGTAAGAGATAGAGGTTTGACTTGTATGGAACAAATACTTCTTGTAGTTGCCGGCAGACAAATTTTTATGTCACAGGTTGCCACGCCCCCTTCCGCCCCCGCAATTTTGAAAAAACCTCATATCTCCCACAGTTTTACAGATAGATGGTTTGTACCTTCTAGAGATATTTTGTAATCATGATTATTTATCGATTCGCCAAAGGAACTATGAAGATCGGATGAACGATAGCGGAGTTATACGGAAAACAAAAAATTTTGATGGGTAGCACCGCTTCAACGTTGATGGGCAGCACTGGGCTCACTTTTTGACACCTTTATCACTTTGTGTGGCTTCTATATAAAATTTATCAGATAAATGCAAGCTCTGGGGTATACAGAACTTGTTATAGTCGGACTTCACCGACTTTCTAACTCGATTTTTGGGAAAATGTAACATAAATATTTGAAGTCGATTTGCGCGGACTAGGAATTCATTTTAGACCAATAATTTCTTGGTGAAATTTTCTTAGAATTGACCGTAGATTTCGTTTTTGCTATACGCTTGGTACGTTTTTTTCGGCCCATACAAATCGACCCCCCCTAATGTAATAATGTAATGTAATGTAATAATACATGTAATGGATAATACATGTATCCTACCAAGTTTTGAAGCGTTGATATCTCAATCTTGTCCCATTCTGCGACGATGGCTTTGTGTAAGTCCTTTAAGTTATCGTACTGCCTTGTGCAGTATGCCCCATAGATCCACAATAGGATTTAAATCTGGACTCATTGCCGGCGGTATATTGTGGGTCTCAAAGTAACGGATTGTACTACGGGCAACACGAATCGGCCTGCTGAAAGGTCCATTCATCACCATGAAAGTCCTCAGCAAACTGAATAAGCTCACTATCCACCAACTCTATATATGATTCAGCATTCATCCGGCCGAATACAAAGCATATGGAAGACTTGCCTTCAGCGCCAAGCGATCCACTTGTAACACGTTGCCCGTGGATGACGCGGATCCCTCCATTATTTGTGATGTCCGTCTGGACCGTCCAAATTAAGTTTTTTTTTGTCAAACACAACGTCCCAAACCACATAGTAAGCCTCAGAGACTCTGAAAAGCTGGAAAAGGAAATCCCCTTAATCCTCCAACCCAGAGACGAAATGGTGGCCGAGTATCACTTTGACAGGAATTTCACTGTACACCAAAGTAATAAGAGAGAATGGATCTCACTTGAAGAGACACATAAAATGAAACCACACACAATTATGTGGTACACAGACGGGTCCCTAACGCCCCAAGGAACCGGACTTGGGGTAGCAGGACCAGGAACGAAAATATCTGAACCAATGGGAGAATTCACAAGCATATTTCAAGCTGAAGTATGTGCCATCTCCCGTTGTGCAGACCGTAATATGGGGAAGAATTACCATAATAGAGAAATAGCTATCCTGTCCGATAGCCAAGCAGCGCTTAAGGCACTCAGTAGCAATAAGTTCACCTCTAAGCTAGTCTTAGAGACAAAGAACAAATTAGACCAACTAGGCAGCAGGAACAACCTGACCCTACGATGGATACCGGGACACAACAACATCCCCGGAAACGAATTGGCCGATGAACTGGCACGCAAGGGTGCAGCCACCGCAATGGTAGGGCCAGAACCCTACTGCGGCATAGGCCAACACACAATAAAAGAACTTCTAAGAAAGGAAGAGAATACGCTTAGATCAGCCTCCTGGGTAAACACCAGGGGAATGAGACAAGCTAAAGCATTAATAGTGAACCACGACCTCAAAAGGTTCCAAAAGTTAATCCAACAAGGAAAGAATGCCCTCAGAATTCTGACAGGGCTCTACACGGGTCACTGCAGACTGAGGAGCCACATGTACAAGTTGGGAATAACAAACACCCAGCTTTGCAGATACTGTGAAGAGAAGGAGGAGTCCTCTGAGCATATACTAGTACACTGCGATGCCCTAGCGAGGCGCAGATTCAGCAGATTTGGGAAACACATTCTACACCCAAGCAATATCAGTAACTTAGAACACACAAAAATCCTGGCTTTTGTACAGGAATTAGGGCTGCTAGGGGAATTGTAAATTCAGTAGGGGGGCACAATAGACCAAAATTGGTCGCGGTGCACCACTCCCCCAACAACAAATAATAATAATCTTTATGACGTTTGGTTAGGCGAGGTTCACCATTTTTGTTTTGATATCGTCTGCTGACTGTTAATCCGAGTTTCGCTTTGATTTTCATACAGTTCATCATATTTTGAGCCGTTTTGTCCGGATGCTTATGGTTCAAAAGAGACCGTGGTAAACTTCTGGATCTTTTAGGAATGTGGATACAGTATTTCGGTGTCGATTCATTAAGGAAGCAATTTGACCAGGAAGCTATGTTTATTCCCTTAATCCTTCCCTGTTCTTCTTCAGACAATTCAGTACGATGAGGCATATTTCAGCTATAAATCTAAATTTTTTTTTGCTATTATTATTTTTGTCACTTTTTCTGATGAGATGCGAGCACTTTAACGCTTAAAAGATAAGTAAAGTTTTCTATGGATCTCTAAGTTAGCGGGACCACAAAGAGGCTTCAAAGAAGACGTGCATTTCCGGTAAATGTGGAGGAACATAAGAGAAAAGAACTGCATAATCAAAACAAACAAACATTAATTACTATTTAAGAAATCTCAACAATACTTTTTGCATTCAGTTGCTCACTTTTCAGTTCTTTTTGTTCACTTGCTCACCCACTTGCTCTTTTCCGTTCAGCTGCTCAATCGTTTGTTTTGGTTCAGTTCTTCTTTAATGTTCAGTTGTTCACTGTACAGCATATTTTTGTTCAGTTGCTCACTCACTTGCTCTTTTTTGTTCAATTGCTCAATCGTTTGTTTTGGTTCAGCTGTTTAATTCCACATTAAGTTTGTTTTACTGCTCTTTTTTGTTCAGTTTTCTTGTCTTTTTGTTCAGTGGGTCTTTATCCTCCAGAAGTTATAAAGAAATGCGATTATTTCGTGTAAGGAACACTTTATAAACTATATCGTTAAGCTTCCCACCGTCTTCTATGTTGATTGATTTCCTCCACATCCTCTCTCTCACTTTCTCTCTCCTTTTGTTCCAGGGTTATATGGCAACGATGATTTCCATAATGGTCTACTGCAGGCCTTCAGCTCGGGCAAGAATGTTGAGGGACTTGTGCTTACGCTCAAGCGACAGGTAAGTCTTCTGGGGCTTAAATTCTATTTTATGCAGGATTCCGATTGAAATCACATCTTCTCCACTCCGACTTTAACTTCTCTCTGTGTGTTCCCTTTATGCCCTCGTAGACGGGCTCCTTCATTATAATCAACCTAAAAGCTGCTGTGTTGACAAGTTACGGTAGCGCTCGGCTCAGCACAGAAAGGAGTGGGGAGGGGGGGGAGGACAGGGCCAAAGCCTTTGCTATTCATAAACTTTGTCAGAGCGCACACACACGCACACAAACACGCAAACACACAGCCGATAAGGCAAAAGGTTAAGAGATAGATGCGATAGGGGAACGAAGCACCATGGCAAAGTTAAACATTTTTCTGACCAAAAATCAGAGATGGACCCAGCACACTCAAAACTGTTAAATTTCCCATAGTGTGCAGCAGGTCAGGCAGATAGAAGAAATGGCAATGGGGATTGAAGTTGGCATCAAAGGCACGAGAACAGACGGCTGGCATTGCTCTGCTCGGTGCTCTTAAGTAAAACGCTATTAATTATCTAGGCACATGAGAGAGCCAAAGGACGAGGACGAGGACATGGCCGTGTGTGTGTGTGTGTGCGGAAGCAAAAGCATTACGGTAAAAACTATATTTCTCCCATGTGTGTGTGTGTGCCGCATCCTTTGTTCCTGTCTGAGGGTTTCCCCCCTTCTGTCTGGTGGTGTATATATCCATTTTGGTCATTAACTTTTGAACCGTTCTCACCTGCTGCTGCCTGGAATTCATACTTCACCCACTCGATTACAGACGGACTCCATAAAGCGTGACCTGGAAACCAAAATGGACTCCCATAAGATCGAGCATTTGGTGGAGAAACCGCAATATAATCAAACTGTGGTCATGCTGCTCATTGAAACCTCCAGACTGGTGCGAGAGAATACCTCACGGGCGGTCACCTCCCTGGACAACATGGTGTTATATTTCATGAAGACCAAGGGCAGTGAAAACGACACCTCATTAATGGGTCTGCTGCATGTGAGTGGAAGAGCAGGAAGAAGAAGAATGATGACTAAATCTGTTCTCTTCCCTTTTCCAGTTGGGCGAACTCTACGAGTCCATACGCTGGCCAGCCACTTTGGCCTTTCTCACCGTACTGCTGCTACTCTGCACCGTATTGGTTATTGGAGTGGCACGCCGATCACGCTGCACTCTAATTTTCTTCAGTGTCTCGGGACTGTTTTGCATTATCATTTGTTGGCTTCTGGCTGGGATCTATTTGGCCTCAAGTGTGGCTGCTGGTGATTTTTGTATGCGTCCGCATGAGTACATGTGTCGACAGGTGGGCATGGTAAGTAAACGCTAAAGAGCCGGCACCAGATATCTAATATTCTGATTGAAAGTACAAGAAGGGCGACGTGACATTGAATGGGGTCAATTTTAGTTCGTAACCTTAACCTGTACCCTCTGCCTTCTCTTCCCCGCAACAGCGTAGTCCGTATGTATACTTCCTTAATTGCGGCACACTAAGGAATCGCTTTATTCTGCGGCTCAACGAGTCTCGGGATTTGGTGGATCGGGCTCGTGAAAGCGTGGAAACCATGCAACGGTAAGTCGCTTGAGCTTAACTTTGACTCCTATTAAATCTCCTTCCTTTTCCTTTCTCAGCATGAGCCAGGAGACATATCCGCGCATCGATGTACTGCGCACTTTAAATGCCATGGACCATGATCTGGAGGAGACGCGAGGAAATTTGACCATACTCTCGGCCACGCTGGATAAGCGGGCCATTGATCGTCACTATGCGGACGCGTTGCGCGGCCTCTGTGGTGGCGGACTACTCGGGCTGAGCCTGATGATGGTGGCTGGTCTGCTGACCTCATTTCTGCTAACAATACTCGTCTATGCCGACTCGCATGCCTGGATCTATCTGACTAAACGGTGAGTCTACCCCACTGGCCCGTCTAGAACCTCAATTTATAATGTCCCCTCTTGCAGTCCCACACTGGATGCAGACAAGTCGGAGACGACGCCACTGTTTCCCGCCTCCAATGCGCCCAGCGCTAGCATCTCACCCACCGCCCCACTCAGCACGGGCACCATCAATCGCACCCTGCTGCATCACCAGCAAGCGCATGGTGTTACCGGCGGTGTGGGCGGTGCCGGCGCCTCTGGCACCCTGCCCAGCTCGGGCAGCCTCATCGGCGGCAATGGGGCCGGTCCCTATCGCAATGGAACGGCGGGACTGAGACAAGGGTTGGCATCACCATCATCACAACCAAGCCACACATCATCTACTACAACTTACAACCACAGCAACAACCACCACCACTTCAACCACAACAACACACAGCATAGAACTAACTCGACGGCGGTGGCACGGCGTTCGCCGTCGCCGCCGCCCGGCTATGATTTGGTGCATGGCACAAGGCATGAAGTTTGATTTCTTTTCCCCTATTTTGTTTCATTTCTTAAATTTAAAATTGGGACTGTTAATTTAAATGAAAATCAGCAACTAGGCTCTAGTTTGGTTGTGCAACATGATTCGGTTTTGTGTTTTCTGTATTTACTTTCATTTCATGTACATTATTATTATCCACTTGTTGTTGTTGTTTTCGCTTGGTTTTGTTGTTTGTTATAATTATAGTTTGTATTAGTTGTTAAGGTTGTGCCCTGTGCCCTACCATCAGTCCTAGACCAACACACACACACACACGCATGCTTTACCACACACATAAGCACACACACAATAGAGGGTGGGGGGGTTAGAAAAGCTTACGCCAGGCACAAATGTTGCAAAGAATCGGTGAACCGAACCTTCCAAGTTTTTAAAATAAGTACAGCAAGTTGTATGATGGGAGAAAAATTGAGATACGTCTAATCTAAAATTCGACAAAACATACGTCTTCCCATTTTAAAGACCAGACACTTTCGGAAGGCTCTTTGGACGCCCCGCATCACTTTCAGGTTCTGTACAAATATCTGTAAAACAGCAGTCCATGAGGTAGGCTTTATCGTATCCTTTCGCCTTTCTGTTGACTGAAAAAAAAAACGTTTCTTAAGACCATGGCTGTAAAACCGGTTCTGAACCGAGATCCAAAGAACATTTGACCTGCAGAACCTAAACCCGAACCGGACCCAATGTATCCATAAACAGGTTGGGTTCTAAGTCCATTTCTGAAGAAATTTTAAAACCTTTCCTAATTTTATGATCGTGAAACATAATTTTATTCAAAAGAATCGGTTGAAACGATCATAAAAAATGGGCTTTACAAATCAAACCCATATTGCGATTTCGACATGGAAATAAGACAAAAGTTAGGTGGGAAATGGCTTAAAACCAGAACAAAATATTCTCATAAATCAAAGTACAACACTGTAAAAACCCCTTTATAAGAAGATACCTCTGCACGCATCACCTCATACCCAGTTTATCAAAAGAAGCCTCGGTTCGCGTTTTATGGGTACACAGCGCTAACAATTTTAACTTAGTTTTTAATGGCTTAAGATATAATTCACCAAAATTCAGCAAATGTGTAGAGGGACACACTTCATTCACTTCAATCGTGCAATCGATTAAGGTACCTTCATTCTAGATTTTTATTAAAATCGCTTTTTATAATGGTAGAATGGGCCATTGCTTAACCAAAAGGGATGGTAATAGGATATACACCTTTAGGCACATTTGACATCTAACATCATCATCAAAGATGTTCCATAAGATCATTCCAACATCTTCAAAATTGTCATTCACTGAGAAACGTAAACAATTTCAACAAAAGGGAATGGCAAGAAACAGACGTTAGATTATAATCTAATATAATAATTATTAAGTTAAGTTTTATTAACTCAATGAGATGAACAGACATAGGAAAATGTAAATGTTTTGATCTTATCGCATATGTTGCGGAATTCATATCGAATGAAATTCTTGAGTTCCTCCCATAGCTGTCGGATTGTGGCACCCATGTTTCTTAGCTTAAAAGCCAAGCTTGGTTGCATCAAAGAGGAAGATAGCAGCCAGTCAAGCTATCTTCCAGTGGCGGGTGAGAAACTATTGTTCCTTGCAATACGCACTTTATCTTCATTCGGAATAACAAATCTTGCAATAGCAAGTCCTATCTCTTCAGCACCTAAAAAAAGTCAGCAGTTGTACTAGGAGATTATTGATTGCTCCAAATAAATGCTCGCATCCAAGTGCTTTTTGGTATGTGCGGGTTCAAGCCTCTTCAGCGGCTCCTCTTCATCTTGGATCTCTGCAATTAATGCATTATTGACTAAATCTGCTATAAGCTGCCGATTTACAAATTGCTGCTTTTGAGCAACAAATATAACAAACTTCAATGCTTACAAATTGATCCAATTAATTTTGATTTAGCAAGTTGAAAATTCACTACGCCAACTTAAGATGTTAGGTTAAGATCAATTCTTTAAAAAATTCCATGCGTTACGCTGGGATGTGCTCAGTGTGATTTGCATATAATCGACAGCCCAAAAACCACGAATTGAAAGCACTCCATATGGACTATAAACCAGACATAAATAGACCGAACTGTGTTTTCAGATTCACCAAGGAAGCCTTGGTTCGTAGTTTATAGGAAATTTTGTATCAACAATAGTTAGTCTTAAGCAGGGTGGGATTTTGTACATCAAGCAATTGTTTATCTTGACCAAGATAATTGATTTGCATCACTTTTTTCTAGTAGACTTAAGTCAGCGATGGACCCATAGTGTCCCTTTGCGCTCCTTCAGCTCAGTCCTCAGACAAGTAAATGAAGACTGTGTCACGTGGCTATCTTTAGCCACCAGAATGGTTAAAGCTCCTTCTTCTTCTTCTTTATTGGCCCGATGCTTGCATCACAACCGTTTGACGGTCTCGGCCGCTGCAACTAATGTCCGCCAGTCGCTTCTGCTCCGTGCGAGCTGGCACCAGTTTTTCACGCCAAGCTTAGAAATGTCTTTCCGCACCTGGTCGTCCCACCTTAGAGGTGGTCGTCCCACCTTGCCTTGTCCCAGTTCTTTCGCATTCCTCTTGTAGACCATTTTTGCTGGAGCTTGATCATCCATTCGGGTAACATGTCCCAGCCAGCGCAGCCGCTGTTGCTTTATGCGCTTGACCAGACTAGTATCCCCATAGAGCTCATACAGTTCGTCATTCCTTCGGATGCGAAAGTCCTCGCCAACTTTCAAAGGTCCGTAAATCCTGCGAAGAATCTTTCGCTCGAAAACGCCAATCGCCGCCTCATCCGCTGATGATATTGCCCATGCTTCTGCGCCGTATTGCAGGACTGGGATAATAAGCGACTTATATAGCGCTATTTTTGTTCTTCGCTTGAGGTTTCTGCTCTTGAGCTCCCTACTTAGCCCGTAATAGCATCGGTTTGCGAGCGTGATTCTTCTTCGAATTTCCAGGCTGATGTTGTTGTCGCCGGTTATCATCGTTCCAAGGTAGACAAAGTCCTCTACAACTTTAAAGTTGTACTCTCCCATTGCAACAGATTGCCCTAGGCGCGTGGACTTCTGTTTCGAGGACACTAGGTACTTCGTCTTGTCCTCGTTAACCGCTAAACCCATTAGTTCAGACTGCTTCTCAATCTCTGAAAACGCCTTGCTTACTGCCTGTTCGGTTTTGCCGATAATGTCAATATCATCGGCATATGCGAGTAGCATTACATCTTTATTAAAGATGGTGCCCGATCTGTTGGCATTTGGGCACTGGCGCAGTATATACTCCATCAGCAGATTAAAGAAGTCACACGATAAGGTGTCACCCTGCCTAAAACCTCTTTTGGTATCAAAAGGCTCGGAGAGGTTCGTTCCTATTTTGACGGAGCTTTGAGTGCTTCTCAACGTCATCATGCAAAGTCGAACTTATTTTGCTGGAATACCTAAAGTAGACAGGGCTTCGAAAAACCCTGAAAGCGGCTTTGTAATCGATAAAAAGATGGTGATTTTCGATGTTTCTCTCATAGGTCTTCTCCAGGATTTGGCGCAATGTGAATATCTGGTCTGTGGTGGATTTACCAGGTCTAAAACCACACTGATAAGGTCCAATCAGTGTATCAATTAGCGGCTTTAGGCGTTCACAAATAATACGGGACAGAACCTTATATGCGCGCGGCTAGCCGTTCATCAACTGGTGTGAAGCTGATGACAGAGCGACGCAGTCTATCACTCACTGCAAAGCTGCACCCAAACTCGTGCTTGGAAACATGTCCGCTGTAGTAGATCTCCCAGGGGGGTGGTGGTTTCTGTTCAGTCTTCTCTTTTGGTAACGTTATTATTTGCTCCCATGTCCGATCCATCGCGGCGGTAACGTCCGATGAATATTTCTTGAGGACATTCACCAAAGCGATATCATCACCATCTCTGTTGAGGGTGCGGACATTCCAGGTGCATATTCTCAAATCGTGGTCCTTAAAACGTTTGCGTGGGTCGTCGTCAGCGGGGGTCCGTATCCGAGGCATTGTAGTCGCAGTTTTCATTGGTGCGGGTGCATTGCCACTGCTTCCGGAGGTCACCACGAGGAGGTGTGAGTCGATTTGAGACGTAGTAAGCCAGGATCACTCTGGGTTCGGCCAAGTTGAACCGATCAGAAGCTTTACCTGACCACATACGCCCCCGTTAGGTCCAGAAGATCTATGACTAGAAGTTCTGAGCAACAAATATAACAACAAATATAGAACAGGTGACAGGTGTCACTTGTGTGGGAGCGCAAGTACTGTTCATCCTACACACTCAGCGACAGGAATAGGCAAACGAATGCCGCTGTTCCAAAATCGAGCAGTATTCTTAGCCGTAACGCTTTTCTGTAAAGACTGTTAAAAGGGCATCAAAGTCGTTGATTGTCTCGGTTTCTTTTTGCCATTTCCAAACACGGAGGTAATCGGGTAATGATGTGACTAGTTCAAGCCATGAACTGGTTTCCAAAGTTAAAAGTGAGCACCACCAGCGAGCTTTCAAAGAAGAAGAGCTACATATTGTTTTCCACTGAGCGACAATGACGGCCCACATATCGCTTTTGGTACGGATCAACCTCGACTTTTGTTACTGGGTCGACTAGTTTGTAACTTAGTATGGAAGGTAATTGTGAACATATACTCGTGCTTATACCTAAGCGTAGTTGTGAGAACGTTGATCGATAGCTGACCCTTTGGGGGCAACTTCTCCATGACTTCTGTTGCTGATGTAGGTGCAAAAAGAGCAGAAGATAGAGTGTAAAGAGGAGGTCTTGGTCTCCCGAAACCTGAGATAATAAGTTCAGATCGAAGCACAACCAGGCAACAATTTCATTTCAAAGTCTATCAAATGTCCCAAAGCTTTCATCATTAGAAATCTCCATATACAACTCACAGAGTAATCGCAGCGCATTCCTTAAAATATTTTCATTTCTCTTCCTCCTTCACAGATCCGGCCATCATACACTGGGGCGACTGCCGTCACATCATCAGCAATCCGCCTCGTATCTGCCTGGACCCAACAATGGCAAATACGCAACGCTCAGCAAGCAGTGTAAGACGCTGGAATCGAACGACTTCTACTGAGATTCGCTTGCCTGCAGCACGTATGCAGGCAATAGCAACAACACAGCACAGCAGCAACTGCAGCAGCAGCAGCAGCAACAACAACAGCAGCAGCAGCAGCACATGAGCAGCAGCATCATCAACCAGAGTCAAAGCAGCACGCTTAAGAACATCTTCACCTCGGCCACCCTGCCACGCTCCACGGGCAGTTCCATACGTTCAGTGCTCTCGTCACAGACGGGCAATGTCATGTGCAAGTCAACCGGCAATGGACTGGATGGGGACTTGGGCGACGATCGAGATCCGCGCGATGTGACCAATACCAGTTTCAATCGCTTCGATCCCAAATACATTAGCATTGGACCCAAGGCGGTCAGGGGTAATAACAATCTCAATATAGTGGCCGCTGCCACGGCCAATAAGTGTGCCACCTTGAGGCATGTGGGTCGCTATGGAGGATCACTGAAGGGAGTGGTGGGATCGCCGAATTTGCGCAGTGCCAAGACGCCGTCAATAGCCACCGTGTCCAAGGATTATTGCCAGCAGCCGGATTGTGTGCCGCAAGTGTGTGGATCCACCGATATGTTGGTGCAGGAGCAGCAGCAACAACAACAACACATTCAAATGCAAATCCAACTGCAGTTGCAGCAGCAGCAACAACAACAACAACAACAACACCAGCAGCAGCAGCAGCAGGTGGTTCCTCCCCCACCTCCACCCCAGCAATTGCAGCCTCAGCCCGCGCCTCCGCCGCCACCACCCAAGCCAAAGATAGTCAATACTTTTACGGAAATTCCCGGCACCACCGGCGTGGGCAGCTCCTATGCCAAAGAGCAGCAACAGCTAATGGCCCTACAGCAGCAGCAGCAGCAACAGTTGTTGGCTCTGCAGCAACAGCAGCAGCAAATACAGCTCCAGCAACAGCACCATCCACCCACCACACACATCCTACCGCCCTCGGCCGTCTACAGCATTGAGAGCAGCGGCGACCCGCCGCCCATAGCTGCCGCCCGCATTCAGCAACGTTCGCTCAATCCGGCCTCCATTGTGAATCAACCACTGCCAGAGATACCCACACAATCGCCCACTACTGGCCTGCAGTCCAAGATCTCGGCTCAGCCGCTGTGCGCCGCCAACTTGGGGCAGTATCGCTCCCTGCAACGGCCCCAGAATCAGAAAATGCAAATCTCCTCCTCTCAGCAGCAGCCGCCCACTCTGCCGCCCAAGAATCGGCACAAGAACTCAAGGGAGGCCAACAATGCCAACAATCACATGGCCACACTGCCGCCCAAATCCACGCGTCTGCCCGAACGGGAGCGAGAGCGTGAGCGGGAAAGAGAAAGGGAACGCGAGCGACCACGTCGCGCTGAAACTTTGGACAATGCGCGCAGCTATGTGGAGCAGCAGCTGCCAGCCTATGGAGCGGGTCAAGCGTTGCCCAGCAGCATGAAGAAGCAACACTCCTACGACAGCAGCAACTACCATCAGCAGCAGCAGCAGGCGGCCTACTACCAGCGACAGCACAACAACAATTATCAAGGAGGAGGAATCAGCAGCAAGCAGGCCATGCTCCTAGAGCAACAGCAGGCCTTATTCTATCGCTCGCTCAAACGCAGCGGCGGCGGCGGTGAGAGGGGAGGGGGCAACAGCGGCGGCGTTGCAGTGAACCAAAGTGATCTCTATTCGGTGACCGAGTTGTAGGAGTGCGCCTGCTGCGGCGGTGGCGTTGATGTGGTGCGCAGGGGCACCTCATCAACGGCACTGCACGCAGCGTCGGCGGCCACAGCCAGCACCCAGACCCAGCAGGTACTGCCCATACCCCTGCCGCCCAAGAAGCATCGCTCGCAGCAGCAGCAGCAGCAACAACAGCAACAGCAAGCGCCTCAGCAATCGCTGCCCTGCAATGCCAATCTGTGTGAGGATCATGAGTACGATGAGTACTGCCCGCAGTCATATGAGCCAGCCAACACCACCAGCACTTCCTCCAAGCATCATTCCAAGCAGCAGCAGCGAGCGGCCACATTCGATGTGGCCGATGCACGAGACTATGAGCTGAAGAGATTAGGCAATCGCCGTTCCCAACAGCAGGCGGCGCCCAGCAAGCGCAATGGTGGAGCACCCCTGCCCCTGGCCCCACCACCAACAACCGAGCATCATCATCATCGCACACATGACCGCGAGAGATCGCGCAGTGATCATCGCATAGCCAGCTATGTGTGCGAGGATACGAACGCCTTGTGCTCGGCCGGTTCCATGAGTGTGTTGCCGCCGGCAACGAACGGCGGCGGCTCAACCCAGCAGCAGCGTGGCCACCACCATCAACAGCAACAACAACAACAGCAGCAGCAGCAACAGCGGCGCGAGAAAACCTTTAAAGTATGATTTTTAGAGACGTCATAAAAATTGTCCAGCCCGCGCCAACCTGGCAGCTCCCGGCGACGTACGCGTTGAGCCTGCCAGTGTCAGCGTTGCGGATTTTTCACAAAAAATTAAGCTAGGAAAACGAAGAAAATGCAAAGACCCTCCCCCGCCTGCCCCCGCCCCCGGCCCCGGCCCCCCTTACTATTCTCTCTCTCTCACTTGGTTCAATTAAGTGGAAATCAAAATAGCTCTGTCTCTGTCTCTCAGCCGTGCCTCATGATGCAAACTTACACCAACACACACACACACACACATACTTGTACACTCCTGTTTGATGCAACTGCTGCAGTTCTCTCCCACACACACAAAACGTAAAAAACATTTGATCTGTGTTGTTGCCTATTGTTATAAATCACTCTATATATACATATATATATATATCCTTTTTTTTACACCCTTGTTTATACACATATTTTAGTTTAAAAATGAGAGTTGTTAAGTAAGATTTAAGCTTTAGCCTTAGTTATTTATACAAACAAACAAAAAAACAAAAAAACCAAACACTCACCCATTTTCCACACCTTTGAGTGAGAGAAAAACGGGAAAACAAATCACCTAAAACAACAACAAAAACAAAGGTCAAAGAGGCAGACAGAATATAGGGAAAGCAAAAACCCCGTAGAGCCGCATTGGCCCTTCTCCTGAACAACGACTTGAGTAACTTTCTTTTAGAACTTGTAAACGAGGGTTTTATATTTATTTGACTATCCTACGATGCCTTAACAATACCTTAACACTAAAAATTTTAATATTTTTACATCTTGACAGTCATTCCAAAGACAATTTTATATGCGGATGGGAAAATAAGGCATTTCAAGACTAAAGTCGCGTATTAGGTTAGATTAGGTAGAGTTTATTTTTTCATTTCGGCGATTAGAATTCCATGTTTCATTCGACTTTTGAGCAGCCGCAGCTGTAGATTCTGAGCGATTTAGTCGGTAGTAGCATTGCTTAGCATAGCCTTCGATAATTATCGATTAAAAGCCGATTAATAATCGATATCGATCTGGGCGGCAATAGCTTACCATTCAAGTTCAAAAAACCGGCCGTTATATCAAAGTTTCATTGACTGCAAATTTATTTACTCAAAAATTTCTCGTTTTAGCGACGACATTGTTCGACCAAAAAGGCTATATCTTCTAAATTATTTCGAATTTCAAAAAATCCTTTGGGGGCGATATTCTCAAATATCCAAAATTTTGCACATCGAGAATACCCCCCTTAATACAAAACAATTGAAATTTTTGATTGTATCAACTGTAATTTTACGTGCTTTGATTGAAATTATACATACTTTAGGGCCCTTCACATATGAAGGACAAATCGAATGAAGTTTGTATGTTTCAACTGTTTGTTTATTTAAGTCTAAGCTACGTTTTTGTCCTTCATTGTTTAGTAAAATTCGTTACAGTTCTCAAGACAAAATTGAAAAGCAGTGCAATTAGGAGAAACGTGTTGACTTTACCACATTTTTGCAATTTTAAGTGTAAAGATGCAACTTTTTTGACTTGTTGCGTAGAAATGTTTGGTAAACCAAGTCAAGAGCAACAACTTTCTTTTAAACGTCAAAGCGAAATTTCAAATAGTTTACGGGATATGGAGTTACAAGTCTTAATCATATGCGGCAGCTGACCAGACCATCATACCATTTCAGAATTTGTTTGGTCTCGACCGTATCAACATTTTAGTGTTGCACAGTGTAATAAATGATATCTTTCAATGTCGAACGTGACATTTAATGACAGTAAATCGAAATTGCATTGCATTTTTTATCATGTTTAATCTATCTTACCGAAGATTATAAAGGGCAACCAACTAAAAATGTCACAGATGAAAAAAAGCACTTGAGCAACTTTGCCGTGGATATGCTCGCCATGGGTAATTAATATATGTTTAAATGATTTGAATTTGAATGTTTCTAAACGATAAAATGATAAAGTAAAGATTTTTCAAAAACTTGTAATTTGTTGGTCTTGGAAATGCCCATTAGACTGAACATAATCGTATGGCAATTTTTTTTTTTGAAATGTTGTGTTCCTCAGGGCGCAAAAAATTTGGAAAAATTTCTAGTTACCGTAATAAAAACCCAAACTTCGAAATTTTAAGGTTTAATACTGGCGCCGCGGGTTTAAAGTTGCTAAATTAAATTTCAGTTTCCCCTTTTTAATTTTACTTTTTCGTAGAAGCAACCTTTGAGATGCCAAACATTTTTTTAAATAAAAATATATTTTTAAAAAATTTTTTATTCAAAGCAAAATGCTGGATAAAGAGGATTCGAGCATTTGTTTGATTAACGCGTTGCGGGTAGTGCTGGATTCAGCAAGCTACCATCTAGAAAAGCGGTCCTTCTGCATAATATAAGAGGATTCAAATACACATTACGGGACAGCCTAAACCGCACTCTCCTTGGGCTTACCATGAAACTAGGAAGAAGTTGAGGAAACTTTTTGTGTTCCTCAGAAAGAATGCTCGTCGCTATAAAGACTTGTACCGCAACAGAGAAAGGACTTTTTTTGGACCATTTAGAAGAAATTTTTGATGCTGCTAAAAGAAAGAGGTCCGATGAAGAGGAGTCCCTATCTATGGAAGTAGTCGCCATCCATATCAAATGGATTTTGAAATAGCAAACAAAATATTCTTATGAATAAATTTGAATAACAACTTTTAATTGCATTTTGCATTTCCGCTTTAAACCCTTACATAAGAGTTTTTTTTCTAGCAGCGAAATAATTTAAAACTGAATATCTATGTTTCATTTGTTATCTTTGTTGCCAGCCATTTTGTAAATTGTTAAGATGCATATGATGACGCAACACAATGAGGACAGGAATCTGCATTTTGAAAAATTATCTTTTGAAAATTTGCTTCAGTGAGGAAGCCATTTTAGTTATGGTTTGGTGTTCGGCTCATATGCTTATCCATGATTAGTACAAAACCTTTAAAGCACAGCGCTGAAATTTGCTCAACACTTTATTTTATTCTTGGACTGTTATGAAGAACAAGAAAAAACAAAGGTAGAGGAACATGGAATGTTTGGGTAAAAAATGCTCACACCCAAGGACCTCTTCATCTCACGGTATGCCTATCCTGCAGTTTTAGTTGAGGCACAGCATTAATGGTTTCTGGCACATCAACCAAAACGTTTGGCATCCCAGGTTGCTTTAATGAAAACGTAAAATGAAAAAGGGGAAATCAAAATTTAATGTAGCAAAAACTGTAGTAAAAACTTTCAAGTTTTGTTTTTCATTACGTTAACTTAAAAATATTACGAACTTTTTGCGCATTGAGGAACAGAACATTTCCAAACAAATTTTTTTTCATATAAGGGACGTTCAGTCTAATGCCCATATTCGGGGGTGACACAGAAATCACTAGAGATTTTCGAATAAACAGTTGTGTTTTAAGAGACAAGAATGCTTGCCTACTAGATCAGATGGCAGGTAGATTTTAGCAGTTGATTCCAAATCGGTCAAATTTACCATTTAATCTAGCAATCTAGAAATATTTCTGAATTTACATATAAAGTTATACGAATTAAATCTCTAGTGATTTCTTTTTACGACAGTTTAACTATCCAGCAAATATCCTTTTTTTTCATCTGTGTAGAGTTGGACATATCCGGCGCTTTAGTACGCCCGAAATTTGAAGGGACAGATTAGCATGTTCTAAAGGTGCTCTGAAATCGATAGAAAGGTGGTGTTTCCTCATTTATCGTACAGAAACATACATTTTTCTTAAACCAAAAGTTGACTTATCAAGGCTGCAATCTGATAAGGTCCCTCGAACCGGACCATGAACCGAAAGCCCCAAATCAGATCTTATCTGAAGGTTAACTTTCAAATTCCAAAATAAGACTCTTATATGGTCTATAAGATCATACTGATTGATCAATGCACGTCAGTATTGCCACACGACTACCACAGAGCGAAACCATTGTGAAACTTGGGCCTCAGGTGCTCGCCAGCCTGTAAGTTAGGCAGCTTCTTATTTAGCTCAACATCTACAGCAGAGTTTACTGAAGGCTGCAGTCCATGCTGGTGCCGCGTAGTCGCAGCCTTCCAGCTGTGGCCTTGATAGCCCTGTTTCTTTCTCTTACTTTAAGCGTTGTGTTCTCCGCATGCCTCGCAAAAAAGAATAGATTGTCAAATGTCCCGAGTTAGGTTATCATGGCTGCTTTCAGATATAAATCAAATCCATTAACGTCCAGATCAAATTTCTTTGAAATGTTGTTCATGCAGGTAGAGATACCTAGTTGGGCATCAACTTGTGGTTCAGTGGGCAATAAGAGGAATATGGATTCTATTGTGGAACTTTTAAACTCTCGCTTTTCTGTCTGCCCCTTTGGCCGGCTGCTGCCTCAAAACAATCTAAATAATTTTTGATTTGTATTTATTGTTCAGTTTATCCTTATTATTTGAAAATCCGTTGCGAACAACAACAACAACTACAACAAATTTTTGTGACGTCAGAAATCTAAAACAACAACAACAACAAATACTAAATACAATAACAACAACAAACAAACAAACAAAAAGCACAAGACATAACACCAATTGCAAACGAAATGCGCAAAAACAAAAACAAAACATTTCACAAAATAAGCATAATTAAATTTTAACACGATTTAAAAACAAAGTTGAAGAAAGGAAAGCAATAAATTTAAACAAAAAAACGAAAAAAAACTGCATGCCATAAAACGCAAATCAAATTGTTCAACTATTTTACAATTCAACAAGAATATATTATACATACATACGAGTACATACAAAACTATATATGCATATACATACATACAAGAAAAACAAAACACACATATATACAGTCTATATATATATATATACACATATATGTAGTATATGAATTATATGAATAACAAAACAATGTTCAGGTCAATAACTGCATTTAAAATTTGTTAGGCGTTAAACGATATGCTCTTTTATACACACACACACACACACAGACACACATTACCAATGTAAGCACAAGCCATACATTATATACTTACATACATATTAAAATTACATAACTATATACATACATACATACACAAGCAAACATAATTATAGCGAATTCAAAACCGAAACAAAACCCAAAACACACAACAAATTATTCTCTCTGCTGTGCAGATGCAAATAAGGCAAAAAACGAAAACAAAAACAAACAAATAATAAAACATTTGCAATAATGTTAACAAAATGAGGCAAATATTTTGCAAAAACCCCGTTTTTTATACGCAACAAAATTGAAAACCAAATTACAACCCCTCCCCCCATCCCACCCCACCCCAACAAAAAAAAAACATGTAAATACCATAACATCAGCATAATTAGAAAGAACAAACGAGCTGTCCCGGCAGGGACTTAAACCGAAAGCCTAAAGGTTTTAGAACAGAGTTTCCCAGATTGACTTGCCGAAGTCACACTTCATTGTGTGTTAGAGAGAGAGAGACACACAGTCACGTTTCAGCTCTCTCTGCTTGGGGAACCCTGTTTTAGAAACATCCAAATTGATGATATAGTAACAGTGCACGTACTTGAGTCAACGTCTCTTGGCTGTGGAAAAAGAAGCAGAATTCTTGAAAATAATCCAACAAAATGAGGTGAAATTTGAAAAATCTTTTAAAAATCAAACAGAAATCACTTTCGCTGTAAGTTCACAGAGCCACAGAGCTTGTTTTCGAGTGATTTGCCCTTAAAATGCATTTTGATAAAAAAAATGCCTTATTAATTCCTGAAGGGTGTTTAAATTAGTGAATAATCTTCATCGAACAAATTAAACATTTAACATGTTTGGTTTATTAAGTAGAAGATGATTATTTCATGCCTCAAATGGTCCATCCGCTTAGTCCAAATCGGTAGCTCACGAACAAATGCTTCAATGTTGTCTTCCAATGCGTCAATTGAAGCGGGCTTGTCTGTATAGACATGAGCTTTAACAGAGCCCCACAAAAAACAGTCTAAAGGCGTTAAATTGCACGATCTAGGCGGCCAATTGACCGATACCGAACGTGAAATAAAATGTTCTCCGAACTAGCCTCTTAATAAGTCCATTGTTGCGCGTGCTGTGTGGCATGTGGCACCGTCTTGTTGAAACCACATGTCATGCAAGTCAAGCTCTTGCATTTTGGATATCATCTCACGGTAGCGCTCACCATTAACAGATACGTTACGATTCGCATCATCTTTGAAAAAGTACGGTCCAATGATGCCCCATAAACCGCACCAAACTGTGACTTTTTCTGGATGCATTGGTAGCTCTTGCAATGCTTTTAGCTGATATTCACTCCAAAATCGACAATTCTGCTTATTTACGTAGAGTGGATCTTCGGCCAACTTTCCACTAGCCCATTCACCAAAAATTCTACGTTGCGGCTTCAACTCTTGCACCAGCTGTATTTTGAAAGGCTTCACATCTAAATCCTTTCGCAAAATGTTCCACGTTGTTGAGTAACAGAGGCCCAATGCCTGCGAACGGCGACGAATCGATAAAACTGTGACACATTTTTGAACTCAAAAAAGTTGATACGGTCGAGACCAAAAAATTCTGAAAGGGTGTGATGGTAGTATAAAAACGCTGCATGGGTTTGGTCTGATTAGCTGCCGTTTTCTTTTTATTGACCTTTGAACTTTTCAGCTTCAGTGTAGATTTAATGATTTCATATCTCGTAAGCTAAATCGAATTTTGCTTTTATGTCTTTAGCAAAGTTGTTGCTCTTGGCTTGGCCTACAAAACATTTCTTAGTAGCAAATCAAAAAAATTACGTCTTGGCACTTAAAATTACAAAAGATCTAAAAAAAAATCAATTTTTCTCAACTTTTTTCAGTTTTTCAACTTTTTCCTGAAATCCTTTACAAATTTGGACAAGTAATGTAGGTAAAAGTGGTTGCTTAGACCAAAATAAACATACACACTTCATTTAAGTACTCTTTGATATAGTAAAAAGACCAAAAGCATGAAAAACTGTCAAAAAAATTCGAAAAAAACGAATTTTATCGGTAAAAAAGTAAATAAATTAAATTTCTTGAGCTACATTTTTTAAGTTATATTTTTTGACAATTTTATTGATTTAATACAAAACAATCGAAATTTTTGATAGTGTCAGCCAATTTCTACCAAAAACTGTACTTTTTCGAGTTTTGGTTGAAATTATTCATCTTTCAGGGTCTTTAACTATATGAAGGACCATTCGAATGAAGTTGGTATGTTCCAACCGATTGTATACGTTAGTCAAATTCGTTATAGTTTTCAAGAAAAAGTTGAAAAACAGTACAAAATGAGGGGAAAACATGATGAATTTACAACATTTTTGCAATTTTGAGTTTAAAGATGTGACTATTTTGACTTGTTACTTAGAAATGTTTTGTCAATTAAGTCAAGAGCAACAACTTCTTATCAGACGTCGGCGAAATTCCAAATAATTTACGAGATAGGGAGTTATAAGTCCCAATCAAATGCTTAAAACTTCAAAGTGCTATAAAAAGAAATCGGCAGCTAACCAGACCAAACCCAGGGAAGGTTTTTGTACTACTATCATACCCTTTCAGAATTTTTTGGTCTCGACCGTATCAACTTTTTAGTGTTGCACAGTGTAATTGATGGTCATCATTAACACTGGCCGATACAGCTGCGATATTTTCTTCAGTTCGCACTCTACGTAAGCGTGTTGGTGGTTTAATGTCCAACAATGTAGATTTGGTGCGAAGAGCCGCTGACCATAAAATGGAAGAAGCGCGCGATGAACTTTCTTAACAGAGCACGCATTTTGATAATAAAATTCAATAATTTGCAAGCGTTGTTCGTTTGTAGATCAAACTGAAGATGTTGGACAGTGAAACAAAACACGAAACGTGCGTGAGCTGTCTAAACCAGTGTTGCCCAAAAGATAATAGCTAAAAAATCACCCTTTATATCGTCTGATTTAGAAAGAAAGGTCAGATGCGTATCCTTACGGATTTGCTTCTTCCCTAAATCGTCGATTGCCATTTGTAGTAGTAGTAGTTGGTTTTTTATTTCTTCTTTTTTTATTAATAGAATAACTTAAGATTTATGTAAATATAAGTAATGGTATACAAAAAAAGTATAAATAAAAAATTAAAAGTTTACTCGGCGACTTGGTTAAAGACCGTCTGTCGCTCACCGCCTCGCACCCTCTAAACGTAGCTTAATACACCTGGCTTCCCGGGTCTTCCCCAGATACCAGATCGTTCAGCCATGCGCTTTGGGTTGGCGAAATTGGTGCTAGCAAGAATTACAATTGATATAAATAACTAATACAATACATAAAAAAACCAAATTTCCCTATTAAAATAGTCCCCTAATGATTCTATTTTTATATGCTAAGGCTTTGATCACATGTAGCTTTGACCAGACCGCGCCATTTAGTATGTCTACTACTTCGTGCGGAAAAAGGGTACATTTTCCGTAATGCAGTTGCCTATATATCAAACGCTCTGAGCTTCTCCGGGATTCTTCAACAAATTTCATCCTATATGCTTCGTCCATTTTAGCCGTAATATTCCTAGCCCAAGTTTTCCATTTAGATTTAGTTGAACTCCGTGATCCGTGGCTAGACAGTCCCACTCTCTAAAACATTGCAGTCGCTCATTTAAAAGGTGCTCTGCCAAAATCCTAGGTACCCGTTTTTCCTCCATGGATATTGCCTTTTGCATGTAGTCGAAGTGCAGATTAGCTGTATATAAATGCAGAAGCGATAATCCGGTCTCCAGATATAGCATCCTGTTCGGTGTGTATTGAGGTAGACGAAAGATTTTCTTAAGGAAGTATCTTTGAAGACTTTCCACCTCCTCGTATCGTCGTATCCCCCATACTTGTGCACCATAGCACATTATTGCCCGAATGTGCTTTTAATTTTTATTTATACTTTTTTTTGTATACCATTACTTATATTTACATAAATCTTAAGTTATTCTATTAACAAAAAAAGAAGAAATAAAAAACCAACTACCATTTGTAGTGCAAGAGGCATTTATTGAATTAAAGCGAATCTTGTGCTTACATTTTCTTTCGTCGTTATCGTGTAGCAGTTAGAGTTGCAAGGTAAAATAGAAAAAATTTAACTCAGTTGTAGAAATATTAATCAAAAAACGTATGCACCAGTGAACATGCTTAAACAATGAATTCGCTCGAAGCTCTGAGCGATTCTGTGTTACCCCTGTTAGGGTGGGTCATTCAAAAGTTTTTTTTTTCATACTGTTCCGCCAATTGTTGAGCACATAAAAGTTGCTTTAAACCTGGAAACTACTCTAAAATATCTGCATAGCACCACACTGTACTCAATGATGAAATTTGGTGCGCTAAAGATCGCTTGTTAATTGGTTTGTTTGGCAAGTGGCGCAATCCTGTTGAAACCAAAGATCGTTAACAGCTTCTGTGGTCAACATGGCTCTGTAGCTTCATCTTTAAGGAAAAATAGGTCAATTATGCCACCACTCCATCACTCACTTAACAGATGCCTAAAAATGGAACATACTTTATCATTTGTAGCTTAACTGTGGAAAGTCGCTTAAGACTTTCAATTCGTTGAACTCGAGTATGATGCATGTGGAAGAAGATTAACTACCAGAGCTCGCAAATAACTGTTGACCATCATTTTCCAAAAATGACTGTTATATACGAATCCTATGAGCAAAGAGTCAGAGTCGTCTCTTGAATATATCGGTCTGCGCTCAGGAAACAACCAATTTTATTGTGTTCCTTTTGTTCTGCTCCATCACAGACCGTTTGACCGCGAGCGAAGAAAATAAAAGTCTTTTGCATTTGTATGCGTCTTTCATTTTTTTTTTCTCATCTGCTTGCTGTTAATGCGCGAGCGCTCAGTCAGATTGCTCTAATGAGCAAAACAAGAATAGTTCAACTGAAAACCAAAACAAAGCAAAACAAAGTGTTCTGCTCAGAGAGAGAGAGAGAGAGCTCAGGAGAATACTTTCAATCAGAGGCGGCCAAATGGAGAGGACAAATAAGTGCGCTTGTGTTGGTAAACAAGAGAGCTCTCTCCAGACAACACGCGTTTTACTTGTTATGCAATTCTCACCGATTCACACAACCATAACTTCGGCTCGCGTTTGCTTAAAAGCACGACAGACTTCGGCTCGTGCGAGCCTTAGGTGGCCGGGTCTGCTTTCAATTCTGTTGTTGTTTCTCTATGGCAGCGATGGCCAGCGAGAGCGAGGCCAAAAAGTGAGAGTGTATTAGTATGAGAAAACAAAGCTCCGTGAATTTGCTTCGACCTAATCGCTTCGAACTCTGTCGAGCAACTGACGCTTTCTTGCTCTCTCGATGTCAGCTTCGGCAAGCGTTCGGCTCATGTATGTGTGAATACCGAAATGTTGTCGCCCCCGGGATGGAACCGAGAGCCAACGCTGCTCTATGGGGAAATTATGAGCTCTGCACTGTGAGAAATCAGTTGTGCTTCAATTTATTCCGTCTTTGATGTCTGTGGATCTTGTTTCAGTGTAACATTTTTCATCTAGGTACAACGGGACAGCTCTAAACCAACCCACAACAAAAAAAAAAAGTACACTTATTGACATTCCATAAAGCCCTTCCTCTCCTTCTCCCCCAAGTAGTCACAAAAATCGCACTTGATCTTCGCTCAATAAAATAAAAGTTAACAAAAATTAGTTCTTTTCTATTACGAAATACCAGGAAAAAAAAACAAAAACAAACACGAATCAAAAACAAAATGCAGTTTTTTGTATATACTAAACAACATAAAGACAACAACAAAAAAAAACAACTCTTAACTTAAGTAGAAAACTGCAAACAAGGGAAGGGTTTTCCTTTTTCTTTTGCACCTTCCTTAGGGAGAAAGAATAATGAAATGTTTCAGAATGTCGTCGTAGTAGACTTACCCCATAAGGCCAAAATAGTTTTTAAACACCTGGGAAAACCAAATAAGTGCAGCTGGGCGCAGGTATTTACTTATAGCATTTAACGATTATTGAATATTCCGATGGAAATGCAATTACAAAACGATGAGAGTGTTTAGATGTTACAATTAGCGCACCTTTTTCTTACTTAGACCGAAACAACAACAACAAAATACAAAATATATATAAATATAACGTGAAACCCATCTTAAACTTAGTAAGCGAGAAGCAAGACGAATTTTAGAGATAGAAAACCAATTTGATTTCTTCTATCAGCCTTCCTCCTTCCTACCTAATCCTGTTGCAACAGTATTTCAAGGCATATTCTCTCTCTCTTTATATATAAAAGAAGATTTATGGTAATAACAAAATAAGTCTGTAAATTTGTTAACATTTCTAAGCTTATAAGGTCATATGTCGTCTATGTAGTTGTAGTTAAACCGAATTACAATTATACAAAACAAAAAAGAAAGAAAGAAAAACCCCAACTCGAATCATTAAAAAACCCCGTGTGAGTTATATACATTAATGATTGATTAATTGATTGATTGATAAACAATTGTTGAAAGCAGCTGCTTTAAAATCAAAAAAAACAGAAAAAAAATAATTATATAACAGTTGTGAATAAATTATATTTACATAACGTATAAATAAATTGCATAACAATTGATTAAAATACAACGAATTCGTTGAAAAGTTGTTTTATTTGAAAGAGAATGTCGGCGTTGTTCAACACTGCGATGCGTGCGTGTCACGTATAAAAAGACTATCGATATATCGATTAGAGTGACCAGCTGCAAATAATTACACTTGCAAAATGGTAAGAAGTTTGTTAACACAGCTGGTTTCTAACTAACAAACTAACATAGGAATAAATAAATACAATACATAAACTAGGACTAGTAGAATATGTCAAATTTGGTTTTCGAAGAGCAACCTAAGATGGAGGTTTTAACCGTTAATCCAGCGGATTTTGTGGAGGAGGATTATGAATGCGACTCAACCTCTGGTGTGTACAAGCCAAATTTCATTTTGGTATGCCTAACACCTCTCCCCTCTGCTTTTCTTTGCAGCCCGCTGGGTGTGCACACATTGCCCACAAATATTCGCCACCAGCCAACAACTTCATGCTCATCGCAGCTCCCATCGTCCAGGCAAAAAAAAAGCCTTCTAACCTATTTCTATGCTCGGATTGCGGCAAACAGTTCCCCATACGTCAACGCCTCAATGAGCATCTGCTTACGCACACGAAAGAGCGTCCCTTTCAGTGTTCCCACTGTCCCGCACGATTTGCCCAGCGCTCCAATTGTCGGACTCACATACACAACACCCACCTGAAGCAGGCCAACTTTCATTGCCCCATTTGCCCGGACAAGCATTTTAATCGACGGCGTTTGCTTGACCAGCATGTAAAGACCGTGCACGAGCAAAGGCGGGACATTCAGTGCGAATTGTGCAACGCCACCTTTAGTCATCCGGTCAACTACAAAAAGCATCTCCTATCGCACAGTGGTACCAAACCATTTAAATGTGAGATTTGCGGAAAGCTATTCGGTCGTGCCGAGAATCGTGATATCCATCGGTTTGTCCATAGCAACAGCAAACCGTATGTGTGTGCTGTCTGCGGTGAAGGATTCATGCGAAAACAACAACTGCTACAGCATAGCACAGCCAGCCAGCATCCCAATGAGAAGATTGTGCGCCAGAAGCCACAGTTCAGTCCACAGCTGGCGCAGCACAGACAGGACAATGCAAAGAAAGACTAAAGACTCTGATTGTAAATAATGGAATGTACAAATTTATACAAAATGGAGATTAACTTTATTTATTCAAAATGCTATTCGATGTATGCCGATGTAAGGTTAAATAAAAATATGTGAATTTTTCCACTACACAAGCCTAAAAATGTCTGAACGAAGTTGAATCAACATATCCAAGTAGTTACTGTCAACCGCATCGTGACAGTCAACAAAACTCCCATCTCTAGCAGCGTGCATGCACAGTTTTGTCAGACTTAAAATTTAGCTCGAATTTCAATTCAATCCAAACAAAATGATGGATAACAACCATGCCAGCAGCACTCAGTTGCCTAAGAAGCCCCCTTCATTTACGTAAGTCTTCTGCAGATCAACATTCATTTTATTCCATTCTTATCAAATCCAAATCCATAGCGACTTGAACGACGCAGAGGAACTGCTCTCACCGTGGACGAAACCATTTGCCGAGCTCAAAGCCTTGATGCTGCCTGTGTCCGAATTCCTGTACAAACGCATCACACGCCCAGGACACAAGGAGCGTGGTCTGGTGCCCAACCAGGCTCGGGTGGTCTTGCGTTATAGCAGCTACCTGGAGGGTGAAGTTGCCCCATTTGATTCCTCACTGTTGAATGGCCCCACATATGAATTTGAAACCGGTCAGCAAATGGTTCTCGTAGGACTGGAGGCAGCTGTTCGCACCATGTATCCGTCTGAGCAGGCAGAGTTCGTTATCGCACATCAATTGCTAATCCGTGAGCAGAGCTGTCCGCGTGCCGATGCCCTATTCAAAATAGAAGTTGTAGACTTCACATTGATAGGCGATCAAGATAGGTTTGAGCTGGTTTTTTCGCAGGCGCAGAACCTGCATTTGTATGGCAAGGATTGTGTTAAACATGACAGATACCAGCTGGCGGTAACCACCTTTGAGAAGGCTATTAGTTCCCTTAACAATTGCCTCTTAACCAACAAACAGGAAAAGGTGAAGCAAACTGAGCTTCTAATTACACTCCATCAGCACTTGATGATCTGCTATAACAAAATGCAGAGACCGCAACGGGTGTGCATTATGATGAAGGCCATACGCCTTCTAACTAATAATCAGCCTTCCTGCAAGGCTCTGTTCCAAGAAGGACGCGCCTTGGCCTCTCTGTGTAAATATGAACCTGCACGTAAAGTCTTTCTCCAGGCTCAGGTAAAAGAACCAAGCAACAATCAAATTAGCCTGGAGATACTCAACCTGGAGCAACGAATCAAAAACTATAAGCAAGCTTCTCGAGATCTATGGACACGTGCCCTAACTGTCGACCAATGGAAACCAAAAGAACTGAAGGAACTAAATCCCAAATTCAAAGAGGATTGCAATGCCCTCCTCCAGACATTTGCACAGTCATCAATGCAAACGATGGGATTTTCCATAAACAAGTACTCGGACAAGGAACTTACAGTGCTGCGCCAGCTGGCCAAAGAGCGTAACATGGAACTGCGCTTGTCGCCCATACATGAGGATCTGCTGACTTTGGTCAAAATGCAACTGAACTCCAAATAAAATGTAGAACACAGCTTTTATCTCAACTGTCTGCACTTCAACTACAAGTGTACTGCACTCCTACATTTAATTTACCCTAATATGATCTCAACTTGTTCAAAAATGTAATAGCTTAATAAAATATTTTATACAGTTTTAAATTGGAAACCTTTTTGCTGATATTCCCCAAAATAGTTGTTATTATTTTTGCAAACTGCTCCCAAACCGACGACATACATAAGTGATGATCTAACTTTCGTAAGTCACAAATATTGTAAGAGTGTTTGGAGGTGGTTTAAATAATCTGTAGCAAAGTAAAAGAGTATATTAAGGCCCGATTTCACATCATCTACATAGATCTATCTGACACATAAACTAACAAATAACAGTGTAAAATCAATGTCTATCTGACACATAGCAGATATTTGGGAGAACAGAAATCGGCCCTAAGTTTGTGCAAAAGTATGTCACAGAGTGATCGAATCATTTTCGACCACTTCAAACATTATGATTATTTGTCACTTTGTGTGGCTTCTAGCTAAATTGATCAGATATATAAAAACTTTAGGGGTACAGAAGTATGTTATAGACGGGCTTGGCAGACTTTCTTTTTTGATTTTGAAGAGTTTTCAAACAACTCTTTCAACTGTGACAAAAAAGTGAATTTTCTCTTGAAATACACAGTTTTGGTGCCGTTTTAGAGGATGAAGAAGTGTTCAGATTGTAAAACCTTGTTCAAAAGAGTTGTTTGGTATCTCAAAAGCTTCATTTTTGCCCAAGAGAGTACGCGAAAAATCCCTTTTATACTCGAAAAAGCATAAAAAATACGTTTTTTTAAAAAGAGTTCCTTATATGAATTCTTAAAATTTATTCTGCAGACTGTCCGCAACAACTTTGCCGAAGACAATTTGCAGCTATCACCAAAACTGAATGAGCAGTTTGCCCAAAGCTAATGACACCCTATTTAGAAAAAAAAGGTGCTACCAATCTAGCCAAACGCTGATAGGGATTTACTCAGGGTAGCACTAGTGTAGCTTGGTAGTATTTTTGACTGTTGCACTGTGTAATCAGTAGAGATGACATTCCGGTCTTAACCTCGAACAAATGTGCGTCACTTATAAAATATAGTCTTTGGAATTATTGGAAAATAGCCACCATAATGTGAATATAGTATGAATAACACAAGTTTACAAATAATTAAACATTTTTTCATCCTCTACATTTTGATGTCATTTCTTATGTAAAATCACGCGCTGAATCCGAATATGGAGCTCAGTAGAACAGATTTCGAGATAATCCTAATTTACCGTTTTTCGGATTTTTGAAAAAGAACCGCTCACTTAATTTCAAATATCTAAACTATGAAGTAACCTATAAACAAGTATTGTACACCAAATTAAAGCTTATAAAATTATCTTCTTACATCATTTTATTGTCAAATTTGTGGTGTAGCTGCTAATTACAAAGATATCGAGAATTTCGATTCATTTTTATCGAAAATTTGAAAAAACTGTAAATTACACCTTTATTTTCACCAAGAAAAAAATTTTTTAAAATTTCTTTCTCTTTTGGATGATGTAACCTAATGTAGAACCAATTAAAAAAGTGTTCATACATCGAAATCGGTTGGAAATTGTAGAAGTTATGAGCATTTATCTAAAAAATAAGCAATTTCAGTTTTACCGTTCAAGTGGTATTAAACAAGTCTATGGTCCATTTTGTTCCGCCGTTTGTGGGCACAGTTTTTGAATTTGTTGAAAAGCTTTTAGAGCTTATATGAATCAATGGCCATATTGCATGATTTTATAAACTACAAGGAACATAACTAGAAAATTCGCTCAGACCTCAAAGTTGTTGCAATAGTTTCAGGATTACAACAAGGATTTACCAAACACATGTGTTTTTTGTGCAAATGGGACAGTCGAGCACGCCACGATCACTACGTTGAAAAAGAATGGCCGGTCAGAATGAATTACATTGTTGGGCAAAAAAATGTAAAGTTCGAGCCACTTGTCAGTAAGGAGCAAGCTATACTGCCTCCCCTTCATATAAAACGGGGTTTATTTAAAAATTTTGTGGAGGCTCTACAAAAAGACAGTGGGGCATTTGCATATCTGAAGAGTGTGTTCCCTTACCTATCCGAAGCAAAAATCAAAGAGGGTGTCTTTGTTGGGCCGCAAATTAAAAAACTTTTCAAGGACTCACAATTCAATTTAATGTTGTCCAAGGATGAGGAGGACGCATGGAACTCGTTCCGTTGTGTTGTCACTTCATTTCTTGGAAATTTCAGAAGTCCTAACTATAAAAAAGTCGTCGCAAATTTAATAAGAAACAATGAAAAAATAGGTTAAGTTTGTATATTATATTAAAATTTTCATTACACTCAAACGCTGCACATTGTATTGCAAACAGGAGTAAAAATGTCGTTGAAACATCATTTTTTAGATTCCCACTTGGATTTCTTCCCTGAAAACCTCGGCGATGAGAGTGATGAGCATGGTAAACGATTTCATCAAGGATTTTGGGATGAGGCCATGATGGGTGAATTTTGATGGTTTCTTACATGAGGGGAAAACTGTGCACACAAACGGGGGGAGCAAAACGGACCATAGACATTTCTAATACCACTTGAACGGTAAAACTGAAATTGCTCATTTTTTAGATAAATGCTAATAACTTCTACAATTGTGAACAGATTTCGATGTATGAACACTTTTTGAAATCGTCATACATTAGGTTACATCATCCAAAAGAGAAAGAAATTTAAAAAAAAATTTTTCTTGGTGAAAATAAAGGTAAACAAATTTGACAATAAAATGATGTAAGAAGATAATTTTATTAACTTCGGCTCGACCGAAGTTTATATACCCTTGGAGCTTGATATATGCCTGACAGTTTGTATGGCAGCTATACTATAAAGTGGTCCGATTTCGACAAATCTTGTTAAAATTATGTAAAATCATTGAAAACTTATAAATACGAGCGTTGGGAGCGGTAACATTGAATACAAAAAAGTTTTTCTCACTAAGGGCCGTTTTCTCATGTTGCTGTTTTTGCAAATCTAGGTGGATTTGGTGCATATTGTATTTCGATATGCACCAAATCCACCTAGATTTGCAAAAACAGCAACATGAGAAAACGGCCCTAAGACTTTTTTTCAGCCCTAACTTTTGTATGGCAGCTATACTATATAGTTGTCCGATTCTGACAAGGCTAAGTGAAATTATGTGAAATCATTAAAAACTTATAAATACGAGCGTTGGGAGCGATGGCACTAAAAGCAAAAAAGTTTTTCTCACTAAAACTAGTTTTTCGACCGATCGTTCCTATGGCAGCTATATGCTATAGTCATCCGATCCGGCCGGTTCCGACAAATGTGCAGCGTATTTATACCAAAAGACTTCGTGCAAAGTTTGGTTACGATAGCTTTAAAACTGACGGAGGAGATAGCATAGAAACAGACGGACGGACGGACAGACAAAATTTAAGACGGCTTACATTCATCTACAATTAAAAAGGTCGACAAATCACAATTGTAAATAGTTTTTTTAATTTATAATCAGAATCGTGTGTTGTTGTTCCATTCCAATTGCCAAACTGAAGGAAGTATCAGAAAGTAACGTGGCGTTGAATATTTTATTTTGTTAAATCGTTCAAAAAAAAAAAAAAATCCGAACAAAAATATTTCTTTTACTTTGACACTGAATATTTCTTAAACTTTAGTTTATAATTGAAAAGTAAGTATGAACGGTCTTCAGTTTTATTATAAATCATGATGACTAAAGACATTGTGTTGGTTGTTTTTAACTATCAATCAGGGGGGATAATTAAGTTTAGGTACAAAAAAAATCGACTGTTACAATATAAATTGTGGCTACACACTTAAGTTCCGCGACACATGCACATAATCAAATATATAATATTCAATATTATTGAGATCATTACGAATTGAGTTCGTTCAGACTCTATTTACATTTTGGTAATGCATACATAGTTTCTTAATAAATAAACACTTTATTAGCTGCTGTCTCATCCAACTCCATGAATGCGAGACAATTGTCTCACTCTCTCTCTATTGCTGGCTCTTTCATTTTGGTGTTTTTGCTATTCCATGAACAATTTAACTTTTAATTTTTTTAAAACACGTTTCGCTTAATCAACTACAATTATATTAGGGCAGAGGGTTTTCCCGTATTCAACTCTTCTTTGGGTTATTTTTATATTTTTATGCGTATACATGTAGGTCCATCCCCTGGTGGACCACAAATCTTAATTCTTTATTCCATTTGAATCCAACACTGAATTTTGTAAATTTTTTATCAAAGCGTGGTTCTTCTTTCACCCCTTCAAGTACAATTTAGTTTGTTTAAAATATTTCCCAGGAAACTGTAGCTGCCCATAAGACTTTGCCAATTGGATTGGAAATTAAGCTAAACCTAAATAAAAATGTTTGCCACAGTTTCCCCCATCCTCTCTACCCTTTTTCTCTGCTACATTTTGACCAACAATTAATATTACTTGCTAAATGAATTTCTTTTTGGTTAAAGACGGGACGTTACTCCAAAAATTGGCGGCTGGCATGTCGGACGACTTATTGAACTTGGCAAGAATGTGTCCCTAAATGTATGTAATTATGTATAAAAATACTAGTCCTTTAACACAAACAACTTTTCTAATTTTGCATTTCATTTGATTTCGATTTCACAACCCTGTCTACTTGTTGTTGTTCTCCTGCAGCAAGTCCTCCAGAGCACCATTCAGCCTTCCCTTGCTGAGTGCCTCCACCAGCATATGCAAACGCTCCTCTCGCTCCGAATGGCGACGTTCCAGCAGCGACACCTGTCCGAGGCATAAAATTAGTAATCGAAATGGTTGACATTTCTTGATTATACCTTGGCTTTGAGCGCATAGTAGTCCACGGGCACCTTGCGTCTCTTTTGTGTGGCAAACGCCTCTTCACGCTCATTGAGACGTTGCTGGAGTATACGCACCGCCTCATTGCAGGAGGCCAACTCTCGCTCGTGAGCACTTTGCAATGTCTTCAGCTGGAATGAAATTAGTTAGTGGGACAATGATTCGATTTGTTACTTATAAAAGGGGACTTACATCCTGCAGCCTCTTGTCGTGCAACGTTTTGTAGTCGGCCTCCAGCAGGCGATATTTATTTTGGGCCTCCTTTAGGGCCTGACTCTCGGTGGTGGCTGGTATGTGATCATGATGATGATCATAGGCACGCCGTTGAGAGGCGCTGCCACTGGCAACAAGGCCACTTCCACTGCTCTGCGATTTCATTTCCAGCTTAGGACCTGGACCTGGGCGAGGAAACAAAAATTTAAGGTTCAAAGGGTTGAGTTTGGAAATGGAAATGGAATTAAAGATAATGAAACCATCAATATTAAGCTGGCTCAAGGTCTCGATATACTTGCGTCTCCCACTCCATCCCATTATGGCAGCACAAGCAAGCGAAGGTCACTGATGATATGGTAGAGATACCATTGAAACAGCTGTACGACCAACTAGCTTCACTTGTGGTGTGTTGTGTTCCTCCTTTTTGGAGTTATCCGAACTTAATATTGATGGTTTGATTATCATAAAGGACGTTAAAGCGCACACATTAAAGATAATGTTTCACAAGAAATATCTATCAGGCCTGTTACCGTTTTCGATTCGGATCAAATCATGCGGAGTCGGAGTTGTTAATGGTACTGTTCTTCGACCCTCTTGATGACTTCCGAATTCTTTAATCACAGTTTTTACCATTTCCGATCAATCGTATTCCAAAACGGGAACAGGTCTGTATATATCTAGACTTGTCAGCTTTGCGGGTGATTGTTCCATTCCATCACAAGGAAGTGGCGAGTCTTAACTCTTAGCTTCCGACCGTCACCGCCTTCTAAGCTAGCTGAAACCTCTCCATATCTTATTCAACAATTTCGGTACTCTTGTGGTACTCCTCTTCTTTGCGAAGCACACCGAGAACACCGCTCTCAAGATGAGAGAAAGAGAAACAGGGCGCTTAGAGCTATATCAGGAAGTTCAATCCAGAGACAGATCTCACAGCCTGGTTCTTACCAATCAGTGAATCTCGGTGTGGGAAACTCGATCACAGAAAGAAGTCACCACGTCAACAACTTGCCGAAAACAATAAAGAGGAAATTCACAAGCGGACTGGGAACTTTGTAGCATGACATCAGTTGGCCCAAATCAGATTGAGCTATTCCGGCGAAGATTAAACCAAAGGCTGCAGATTAATGCCAGAAATGTAAGGGAAGCCCTTATGACACCCTCCACCTGTTTAACTGTTCGAATGCTCCCACAACTAAGTGAGCACTGAACCCTATCTTCCCCATACTTGTACTTTTCTCTCCATCTAAACCAGGGGTGCCCAAGCCTATTCCGTAAGCCAAGTTTTACGTAAGGGGTTAGCTGCCACGAGCCGCACAAGACCAAGTGTGAAGCTGCAACCACAATTTCTCACTTGTCTTTTGAACGAACCAACAACATCGCTCCCAGTAGCCGAACGCTTTCAGGCACAAACAAAAATCGAGTTTCTATTTCTATTTTATGTAATTATTCTTGATTGAGATACATTTTCTGCTCATTTTAAAAATTCATAAAAATTTTCAATACCTATCGTTATTTGATATATCGGGTCCTAAAACATCGATAAATCGTTATTTTCTAAAACTTAAGAAAACTGATAAGTTTTTGAAGCACGTCCAACTGACAATTTCTAGTGGCCGTTATGTCTCTAAGACTTAAATGATTTATTTTTCTGAAACTAGATTAAAGTTTGGGGGAAAATTCCAAGAAAACTTCGCCAAAAAAACCCATGGGTTAAATATTAAAGATATTTAAGGATTTTTCATTTCGAACAGATCTGAAAAACAAACAATTTTCTACCTAGAAATCGTACTTCTACGCAGAAAATCAAGTATGGGGTGAAGAAAATCTCACCAAGAAACCCTATTTGAATTCAATGTCCGCGCAAATCGACCTCTCTTCTACTTAGAAATCGCACTTTTACGAAGAAATAATGTACAAGAGAGGAAATTCTTTGCCAAAATACCGTACCTGGATCAAGTTCATAAAAATATCATATCGGAATAATCTTTATCGTATAAAATATTGACAACCCTAAACTAAACCTTACCTCTCTCTGTCGCTTCCTACTTACACGTACATACCCACTTTATAGACGCTACAACAACAGCAACAACTCTCAGGCAGGCAGGCTAAAGTGGACTTCCGAGGTACGCAATCCAGTACCAGAATTATTAAACAGGGAGTCCCCCAAGGCGGTGTCCTCTCTCCCCTGCTATTCAACACGTTCATAGCAGGTATCCCGCAGCCTCCTACTGAGATAAAACTGGTGACATATGCGGACGACTGCACGATTATCTCCATACACAGAGATGTCAAGCTACTCGAGCAGAGGATAAATACATACCTCCCATGTCTGGCCGACTACTTCCACCAAGTCCTCAGCCACCCTCCCAACGACCTGGACTAAGGAAGTTAAGTTACAGCTGGATATCCACATTAATGGAAACAGGATACCGACCACTAACTATCCAAAAATCCTAGGCGTCACCTTCGACTCCACGTTCACGTTCTCCAAGCACTCGGAGAACGTAATAAGGAAGTTGAGGAGTCGCAATAAAGTACTGAAAGCTATTGCAGGAAGCACATGGGGTAAGGAAAAGGAAATAATAACCACAACCTACAAAGCCATAGGCAGATCTATGCTGAACTATGCGGCTCCCATATGGTCACCATCACTGAGCGACACCCAGATCACCTTCATCAAGAGGCGGAGATCCTGCCTGTTCGCAATCACAACACACTCCTAACACAACAATACCTGATTGGCTGTCACTGCGCAACACATCCAAACCATGGCTGCACCAAAGATCGAATGTCCAGAATGTCTGTCCTAAGGACAGAACTCCCTAAAGTCCAGCAGATCTTAGGCGACAGCACGATCACAGCAACCTTGTGTGCCGAAGCCAAGAAGACAGCACCAGGATAATGTTGTCTTAGGAGGAAGACCACCACCCATAGACCCAACAGAGAAGACACTGGAACGACACATCAGGTCAACACTGGCTCAACTCCGCTCAGGGAAAAGCAGGCACCTGAACAACTACTTAGCCCGCATAAATCCTGAAGTTGGTCTTAGCCCCCACGATATCCCAAACATCTCTTCGCATGCCCCCTAAACCCCACTGACCTCACGCCCCTAGACTTGTGGTCCCACCCAGTAGAGGCATCTTCTTTCTTTGACCTAAGCAGGGATTAGCTTCTCTACATCAAACTTATATATTTACCCTTTTTTCTTTCTCTTTTATTTCTTTTCCATACGAACGAAACTTCCAACAACAAGAAGGAGAATGCATTCCCACTGTCAAATACCCAAGAGTGTTAGGAGTCACATTTGACCCCCTCTTCACCTTTGCTACGGATGCCTAAGAAACTATTAAAAAGCCATCTCGGGCAGCACCTGGGGCAAAGATAAAGACGTCATTGTTACCACATACAAGGCGATCTTGAGGTCCCCCCTCCCCAATCAACCGAAATCAGCGAAATGCTGCACTCAGAGTAGCCACTGGCTGCCATACTATGACCAACCCAGACCACCTCCACCAGGAAACTGAGATTTTGCCAGTAAGGAGCACAACAATACCTCATAGGATGCCACCATATCTCCCACCCAAATCACTCATGCACTTTAATTAACATGACTGAAAGGCCAACTCCAGTACGCAGAGACCTACGTGTGGAGCTACCAAGCATCAGAGACACCTCACAATCTATCAACATGCACAGAAGCCAAAAAAATAGCCCATACAATCATTGTTTCAAATACACTAGAGGCTTACAAGGATAACATAGTACTTGGCGGCAGGCCACCGCCCATCAACAACAAGGACTACCAAGTCCCCCCTATCCCAACTCCGCTCAGGAAGTAGTAGACTCCTGAATAACTATCTGGCTCGTATAAACCCTGAGATAGTTGATGAATGCCCTCACACCACCAATCATCTCTTCAACTGCCCTTCAAACCCCACTGACCTCACACCTATAGATCTGTGGACCCATCCGGTCGAGGCGGCCTCCTTCCTCGGCCTGGACATGGAACAGTCTAAACACCTCTTTTAAATCTTACCCAAAGAAATATCTTTCCCTTTTTCTTTTCATATCTCTATGTACGTACGGATCAACCCAACCCAGCCATTACAACAACAACAAGAAGAGCACGCAAACCACAACTCGCTCCAAATTGTCCTCCCCTCACGTACCAGCAGACAAGATGTCCGCATCTTCATGCCGGAAATCAAACAGATGACTAGAGATGAGGCTCTAAGTGTGAGGAATGACATCCATAAGAGGACAGTCGAAAATGCGATCAATGGGCTCAGGAACAACGTAGTGCTTGGCCATCAGCGACACGGAGAAACAGCTTCCCAGAACCACGCGCACGACCCTTGCACAACTAAGGTCAGGATACTCATGTTTTCTAAACAGCTACCTCTTCAGGATCAACCCTGAGGTAGCAAATGAGTGTCCTGACAGTAAATGAAGCCCACACGACACCAAACACCTTTTCGACTGCCACCCACTAACCCGACTGCCGAAGACCTCTGGACGCACCCCACCGAGTGCGCAGCCTTCCTGGGGCTAGCCCTAGCTGATTCGACATCCAATCTATCCACTATATAATCCCACTGTCTATACTTCCCCCACCTTTCTACTCACTATCCACCTCTAACTTACTTTCTTCTTTCTCATCCCCTTTTGTACAACCCGAAAAACGAAGCCGCTACAACAACAACAACAACAAGAAAGAGAACCCCGTCGATTGCCTGGTAATGAGTGCATGTATTGTCGCCAATAACAAAATATACGGCATAGACCACCAATACATAATTGTTGTTGAGTTCGATTTTGCAAAGTGACATAGAAAAACAAGAGAAGAGAGAAAACAAACAAAAAGTTGTGGTTGCAATTTAATTTGGTTTGGGGCACTAAATTGAACCGTTTTGGTTCAGAGTCACCAAACAATGTTCCAATTCACAGTCAATTGCTCATGTTCGCTCACTTTCAGATCCAACAATGTTGAGTTTAGCAATGTATATAATAAGTCGTGATTTTGATCTGTTGAATATACAGCCTTGTTCCCATATTTGCAAAAGTTTTGCAATTTAGAGTCAAACGTTGAAATGATAGACAGGATTTCTTGAATCTAAGTTCTCATATGAGTTGACTTTTAAAAACCGAAGAAAGTAATGAGTTGTGAGAACCTCAGATAGTCATTTCATTGACTATAAGGCTGCATTCTAGGAGACCTGATTCTTTCGTGATCTTGACAAGCCATTCACATTAGACATTAGCTTAAACAATGCATTTATCCACCATCAGAAAGATAGTCAAAAGCCGTAGTTTTTGCCATAAGCCATACTTAAAATATGTACGAAATTAATTCACACTCCCAAATGCTTCTTATGTAAACCCAAAGTTCAATGCTCTTTTTTTTTTTATTTCAAAACCCCCAAAATTTTCACAAATAAAATCCAGCACAACAGAAATAGCTGATTGCATAACAAATTTGCATTTTAACACGCGCTTTGAAAAACAAATTAATACATTTTGCGTGAAAAGAAAGAAGGGGGCGGGTGGAAGCGCGCTTACAATTATTAACAAAACACAAATTTAAAGTCGTCGCGTCGAGGCAAGCCCAGCGGGCGAGGCGAGGTGGCTCATTAATTAGCTAAACAAGACATGAAATTATAAAACGATGTGACGACCACGACGACGACGACGACGACGCTCTGAGCCGGGGCCGGGCCGCGTCTTTGACTTTGACTTTCGCTTTCGAATTTTCTTTTTCAAATCGACAAAAGGTAAATAAACAGCAGCAGCAGCAGCACAAGCTAACAGCAGGTGACATAACCAAGTGGCCGAGATGCGGTCGAAGCCGGCAAACGTGTTTTGATACCCTTGGTGAGGGTATAATGAAATTGGTTAAATTGTTGGGAGATCAAATCATGGGAACATTGAAATAAATAAATGATTAAAACTGTAATTTTTAAGTCTCATCATTAGACTTCCTTTTACAGAAGTGTAAACAACATAGTTTTGCCCACAAAACACAATTTGCGGAAAAGTGAAGAAAAATTTAGCTAAGGGCCATCGAATGAAAGAAAAATCTGAGAAAATTTGAGCTTAATTGGTTTTCTAACTTACCTTCTAATTTGAAACTCTGCTTACCTAAGTTCTAGAACTTAAAAGGTTCTTTTCTGTCATTCATATTCCAAACCAATTCAAAGTTTTTGATTGAAAATCATAGAACTTTTTTAAGGTCATTTAAGTAAGGATTTAGTCCAAATCAAGACACGCACAACACCACAAAGGAGGAATAGCTACTTTATGAATACCAATTCAATCTTCAGCTGTCTTCGCCTGCCCTTAGTGTGTTGGCAGAAGGTACCTCATTAACTGCTATGACCGCTTGGGAATCCCAAAGGCAGGCTTGTACCAAAGTCCGACATCAGGTTAGCTCTAAAACAGTGGTGCCCAAACACACACTATCAAGAACACAAAGTAAACGTCATTACGTCAAATATAGGCTACAAACAAACATACATATGTATGTGCGTGCTACCCACTAGTACGGCCGACCGACGCTATATCAACGGTCCGTCGACAATATTGTGACTGTCGTCGACGCACGCTTATTTCCCTCACAATGAGCTCGACTGACGTATGTTGCAAGGGGATGTCCGCTCAATACGTTAACGACTCTCCAGGCACGCTAGGTCGACGCAATGCCATGCAGAGAAGCAACATAAGCGACGCTCTTTCGATTCATTGCCATGTATGAAGCGACATAAGGCACGCTCTTTCGACCCAATGTCATGCATGGAGCGACATAAGCGAGGCTCCTTCAACCCAAGAGAGATACTTCTCTCTTGACGGCAATGTATAATAGAAATATTTCACATTACGTACTCTTCATCATAAATTTTAATAATTAGTGCGCATTGCAATGGATTCTACTTGCATGTTGTGAAATATATTGTTGATAGGGTGTTTAAGGATTGAAATTCCTTTTTTTCAAATCTTTTCCTATTCTTTGCACACGCTCTCTCACGGAAGAAAATTAGAGCGTACGCCTCTCTCTATCTAACAAAGAGCAACGCTGGGTTGACGTATAGAAACCGAATGACGCCAGCCGTACTAGAGGGTATTTATAGAGTACACGTATTCTCTCTCTCTATGCGTGTGTCGGCTGCGACGCTGGCAGAATTATGACTTCCTATCACGCGGGATAGGGGGAAAATGAAATGTGGGCACCACTGCTCTAGAGTATTGCTTTTTACATTCTTCAAAAAAGGATCTTTCGTTAGTCTTTACTCACACTCGTGTGCTTATGTACGCCAATGATGTGAAACTATTAGGGTGTTCACTTTGTAGAGCACATAGGCACTTGGGGAAAGGTATAAGCATTTCCAACTATAGGCGCCCAAGCGCCTATGTGCTGTGTGTGCAATGGACCCCATATGGTCCGTTGGGACCGACAAATTGTGAAACTAGAGGCAGCAGGTAGCAACACCTCATACCCAGTTTTTCCCGATCAAGTCCCGCTCACAGTTACATAATCTGTTGCTGGTTAAAAAAAAAGGTCAGTATCTCAATATAGTTCAAATCTTAGAAAATTCTATCGAGTTCCATTTTCTATGTTAGACCTCTATGGTCGGGGTAATACTTAGAGACAGCGAGATTACAGGGCATCCGTTAGTCAATCTTCAACCACTTTCTTACTTGTTTTGTTTTGGGTATTTGGTTGCAATTGCCGTTTGAAACGAGTGCAAAAAGTGGTCAAAAGGCCGCAATGATTTATTCCAGCAATTTATTTGTGTGTTGTTGCCTGTTGCCTGTCCAAGTGGTACGTCGTGTACGTGCTGACGAGCAGAGAAAGTCCATAAATTACCATTCATCCATTCAGCCGACCGAGTGACACACACACACACACACAAGTACACACAAGCACAAGCTCACGAGAGAGCGGTCATTACCTGCACTGCCCGATTCCCGATCCCGTTGCAATTTCCTTATGGTCTTCTTGCAGTCATCCAACTCACGTGTCAACCGTTGCATGGCCTTGTTCTTAATGGCCAAATCCACGCGCATGCTACGCACAGAGCTCAATAGTTGAGAATCGCTTGCCCCTCCAGCACCATGACTGGTGAGCAGTGACAGCGTTGACTCTGACTGTGAAATGGGCAGCTTGGACACGCCTCCTACTCCGACTGCTACTCCACCGCTACCGGCTGGCCGGCGTTGGACTCCGCTCTGCTTGGAGTTGGGACGCGAGGTATTGGGTGTCGAATTGGCAGTGCTACTGGTGCTGCTGCTGGCCGAATGCTGGCACACCAATGCATGTGCATGCGAGTGGTGGGGTGTGGGGCAGCCAATCGTGTTGGTGCCATGATCCCGCATCCCCTGCGTGGTTTGGGTGCCAGTGGCCTGTGTTGCTGTTGTTGTTGTTGAAGTGGCCGGCGCTGGCATTGGCGTGGGGGCATCGCCACCATCGGACGTCTCCAATAACAACAACTCGGTCTGTGTGCAATTGTTGTAGAACCTGTCCGCCCGCTTCTGCATGTAGCGATCCAAGGTGCGCACTTGAGATTCGATTTGTTCATTGAGTTTTGTGTTGATCTCCTGCAGGCTGCAAATGGAGATATAAAGAAAGAGAGAGAGAGAGAGACATTAGCTGTTAAGATGACCAATTCAAAGAGGTTTCTTCGGGTCGGATGAACTCTCGAAATTGAAACAAAATTTTTATGATTTCAGCGATAAAATTTGTCGATTTAGTCATGAAATTCCGCCGTTTTACCAAAGATAAAAGCTTTTCCACACATGGCCTCGGGTAGTATATTTTGTCGGCGGAATTATGTCGTTTTTTTTTTTGCTACGACCGAAAGATTAAATTATCACATTTAGAAGCCAAAGTTTGTACTAAAATGTTTGGGTTCAATGTTTCTAAAAATGTTACATTCGATCGTTTTATCGGCGGAATTATGTCGCTTACTAAATACTCCTACAACTACATAGTTTCGCCCTGGTTCACCTGTACAAACGACATAATTACGCTGTTTTACCGCCTATGACAGCATCGAGTAGTACCTTTTGTCGGCGGAATTATGTCGTTTTTTTGGTACGACCGAACATTATCACATTTATAAGCCAAAGTTTGAACTAAAATGTTTGGATTCAATATTTCTTAAAATTACATTGTTCCCCCGTTTCATATTCGATCATTTTATCGGCGGAATTATGTCGCTTTCTGGTTGGGGGTACTACGAAGTTTTGAAACTACAAAGTTTCACCCTGGATCATCACAGAAAACATAATTTCGCTGTTTTACCAACGATAACATACATTTTATTGGCGGAATTAAGTCGATTTGATCCACTGCATGAACCATCGCGAGACTATGACGTTTTTATACTATAGGAAAATCAACAACTACGTTTTAAAACGATAGTAGTCCATCGCTTTACAACAGTCACACGATTTGGCAGACATTACTCCGCCCAGTACTTTTTCCTAAGGCGGAATTATGTCGCTTTTTAGTTGGCGGTGTTTTGAAGTTGTGAAACGACATAGTTTCGCCCTACATAACCTTGAGATAGTATCCACTTTGAGACGACATAATTCCGCCGTAACATTTGCAAAAGACACAATAGAAGCCTTTGGGCTTCAAGAGCTAGGCAAGACGGTGGAGAAGGCGCGAGCGGCTCTGTCGTTACATTTTGTCGACGGAATTATTTAGTTTTGTTGCTGGCGGTATTGTGAATGTTTAAAATGGCATAATTACAATACGTATTATCAATCAAAGTCGTTTTACCACCACATACTTCTATAGCTTTACAAATGTCATAACTTACACCCACAAAACTCCGCCCAGTATGCTTTAAAGGCGGAATTATGGCGCTTTTTTGGTTGGCAGTTTTTTGAAACCACAAAGTTTCACCCTGGATCACCTTTTTGAGACGAAATACTTTCGCTTTTCTTTTGTTGGCGGAATAATGATGCTGCTTTTGCTACTGCTAAGCGACATAATTCCGCCGTTTTACAAGCGACATGGCTTTGGGGAATTCAGTCGTTCGCTAGGTCGTGTTTGTATAAACGGCGGAATTATGTCGTTATTTTTACATCGCTTCCATGGCCTTTACTATTGAAGTAAGTAACTTTGCCAGTGCGTTGACCTTCAGTAACTGGCGATTCTATAGCCAACAGCGATCCATCCAATTCTTGAGCTCTGATCAAATTTTTGCATTGAGTTTCCCATCTATTCTTTATACCCACCTCAACACCTGTGTTTCCAGATCTGCTATATGTGTCTCATATTTGGACTGAACCGAGTTGAAGCGCGCCTGTACATTGGCCAATATCTGTTGTGCTTTACGATCCTGTTCCTTGGCATCGGATTCCAATTGTGCAATACGTTGCTCCAACAATTTGCGGCTATTAACGTTCTCCTGATCGTTAAGCGAACAAATCCCCGGACTTTTGGAGGCCACTGTTTGGGGCAGAGTTGAGAGAACGTTGAAAATGAAAGGAAATATTTGAAGGCTACGTACCAATTAAAGCCGACACCGAATCTGGATGTTTTCGCATGAGTATGCGTTCCATTTCGCGACACTGCCGCTGCAGATCCTGTATGACGCGACCATCCTTCTCCTTGTTCTCAACCGAACGCCTTCGCTCCTGTTGCACCTCCTCCAGTTCGGCCCGCATCGAACGCTGCAATTGCAGGGCCTCGCTGCGATCTCGACGAGCTGCCTGCAGCTCTGATCTTAGCACACTGGCACACTCATTCAAATGCTGGACATCCAATTTCAGCATCTCGGACTCTTCCTGCAGACGACCATTATGCTCACGCAGGGCACGCTGTGTCTGGGACAGGGAGTCGCTTTGTAAGCGCACCGAGGCCAGACGCTCCTCGGTATCCTTGAGCCGTTCCTGCAGCTGTTCGATTTCATGCTTAAGCACATGCTCCCGTGATACACTGCAGGAAATCTGCTCGATAGGTGAGCTAAGTGTGCTGACCAGATGCTTGGGTGAGCTACCCACAGCCTTCTCACTGTAGCTGGTCATGGGTTTGATGGGTTGGTTAATACTGCTGCGTCTTCTGGTTGTTGTTGTTGTTGATGAGGCGGCTTCAATGAGCTCTGCTGCATCCAGTTCAACTTCGGGTTCGGTAGTCTCCTCCATCTGTAAACGAAAAGGAAAGGAAATAATAATAAGCAAATTAGAGCAAAGTCCCTCAATACTTAATTGAAGACGCTTCTATATAGATTATATAGAATCTATCAATACATTCCTACTTAATCTTAAATCAAAAATTTACATATTTAATTCGAATTGAAAGCAAACTTCTTTTCAAAATAGGTACACAAAGTACCTTTATGTACCTAAACAAATCCTCTTTTGTACCTGAATTGCAGGGAATCAAAGATCCCAAAGATGTGGGGGTTCAGATCCCCACCAGATTAGCATCACATCTTCACTAAATCCTTACCCACCACTTCTCCCCCACTTCCACCTCACACTAACCCACTCCACACACCATCCATTTGCTACTACAGTAATGGTAAAAGCGGCTGATTTTGCAAATTCAAAGACAAAAGACATACCCCAAAAAAATCTGTCGAGAAGAAGAAGCAATATTTTTATATATAACAATCGGAGAACATGCATGACCTAAATGCAACATTTTAAAATTTTGAATTTAATGGTCCTACCAGCTCGTGTCGCATGTGCTTGGGGGTTTTGTGGTCATAAAAACTCAACTGAAAACTAAATATGGGCTAATCCGAAAATTTTTAAACCATGGATTGAAATTTAAAGTTGTCCAAAATCCAAATGTTTGTTAATGGAATAATAGGGTACATATTCAAGCTTCAAAATATGTAAGCAATATTGTTCTACGGTGGTTTGTCTGCTCTTGGCAGAGGCATACCTACACCTTCCTCTTGTTTCTATTAATTCTTAAAAAAAAAGGGTTTTTTTATTGGTCACAAAAATGGTAAAAACAGTCGTTATAGTATTTTCCGCTTAGCAAAACTTAAAGTTTGTTTCATTTCCTTTAATTTTAGGTACTCATTATATTTGTAGGATATCTAATATATATTAAAAATTTTAACTGTGTGAATTAGCAGAATGAATTTAAATAATTCGGTTATCCAAACTTACTTTATAAACAGAGTTTTTTATGCCCTTTAAACTGATGAAAAAAAAATATACCTTTATTACACATATTTTTGAAAAAAGTTAATGTGAAAATGTGTAACGTCCGCAACGGCACGAAAATACTCAATATTTTTTTTTAATACTATGAGGTGGAAATAGGTGTTTATAATGGATTATTGCCTGCTGAGTCTGAATCTGGGCTCTAAATTGCTCTAGGTTGTCGAGAATCCGAAAAACATAACTTCAAAGTAACAAAAAGTGTATAGTCTCTGTTTAGTCACTCTCAAGTCACTCTTTAGCCACAGTCGATCACTGTTTAGTTACTGTTCGGTCACTGTCTAATCACTGTTTAGTCACCTTTACTTTCCCCTTAGTTTCCCTCACTTTCATTCCTCTCACCCTGAGACACTTGTCTTGTCTCTCTCTTTAAACATTTGTTTGAGGCTTTGATGTGAAACATGATGCTAAGTTTAAGAGCTGTTTAGGCACTGTTTAGTCACTGCTTAGGGACTGTTTAGTCACTGTCAAGTCACTGTTAGTCACTGATAATATTAATAATTGATAATATCGATAAAAATCGGTATTGCCAACATCGGAAAATGAAAACCCAAATGAATTCGAGTTTTATCATTACAAACTGAATCGGATGAAAAATAATAATAATAATAGAATTTTACGCAAATTTTCCTCGTGGGCGGATTTTCCAAAATCGGGAAAACACGTGTCGAACTATTTCGCGTACTAAGCTTACAAACCCAGTTTCAAGTCAATGGGATGAAAAAAAAAATTTTTTTATACTATTTGGGTCAATGGAAAAAGTGTAACGTCCGCAACGTAACGTCCGCAACAGCACAAAAATTAAGATATTTTAATAACGGGACCACTTATCATTCGTTTAAAAGCTGGGTTGAATTGGTCATATATTCTACTAAATTTTTTGTTATTAGACTTTTTTTTGTTTATTATGCAAAATTCGCTAAAAATTGTGGAAATGTCAAAGTTGACTTCCATTTTTTGTAACGTCCGCAACGGAACTTTAAACAAGCATAACTTTTTTCAAAAACAGAGAACCTATTATCTTAAATTAGGTTTGAAAGTACTCCCAAAGAACTGCATTTTGCACCAAAAGTATTTCAAATATACCAAAGTGGACGCCAGCTGTGTCAATTTTAAGAAGCAAATTTGCGTACAAATGTAACGTCCGCAACGCAGGATTAGCCCATATGTTTAGTTCTCATATTCCAACAGTGTAATTGGATCATCTTGTTTGAAATTGTTAAACCATGATGTCTTCCTTTTTTAAAGTAACATCTATTTTAGCTGATAACGAGCAAGTGGCTGATCAAAGTCAAAATGCGGTATCTAGAGAAAAAAAAATTATGTTGATGTGGGCGTACGTAAAACATACAGTCAACAATAATGCAGCAGCAAAATATATTGAAGAAAGTTCGTGGCACGCCTCTGCCATTGTTCCGAGCGGGTTTCAAGTCTCTTTTATTTTTTGTGAACAGCATTTACCTGCTGCTGCTGCTGCTGCTTGTTGTTACCCACTCGCCCACTCTCGCTTTCATCGCCAACAATTCAGTGATAGATTCTATTACCTGATGAAGCATCACCCGCTGGTTGGCACTCCTGTTGTACATGAAGTTTGTGCCTAATTTTGTCTAAACTAATGCCACTTTCCATTTTGTTGTACACCCACCACATGCGAGGCTTTTATAGACACACAACCAAAATGTAGTTGGGTTTGTGGTCTGTGGGTGGGTGTGACCAGAAAATTGGACAGACCATTTAATACAATTCAAGGATATAGAAATGTTACCACTAAGATAGAGATAGTTCAGCATTATTTAACCAACCGCAAAAGGTTTCAACGATTATCCAGTTTGCTGCTGCCAAATTCTTAAAGAGAGTCACTCAAGTCAGTCTTTCTCTAATTGTAAACTTGGTATATAGATATATCAATATTTTAGCGTTAAGGTATTTTTAAGACAGAGACGATGGTCACACTTTATAAGACAGACTGATGAACAAAAAGAGACGCTGAACAGAAGAATTGGTTCTAGAAACCTGCCAACCAATTTTCTGACAGAAGCGTTGTCGACTGAGCAATGTTCCTCTCTAATTCTAATTGCTTCATGTCTTGTTATCCCCAGAGTCATTTTAGAATTCCAAACAGTGTCAGATTGTGACGAACTGATGTCCGCAAACATAATCCCTCAAGTATCAAGTTCATAGCGTATAACGAGAGTAAAACCAGGTGGTACCCACGCTCTATGCGCATAGATATAGCCGCGCGTATAGGCACTCGCGCAATAGCACAAACTAAAGTATCGTCTCTTTCTCTCCTATACCTCTTGTAAATTCGAAATATACAACAACAATGTATTAGTGGTCTTTAACGTAGATTTTATTGTTGGCTACGAATGATTTCGTGTGCTTCAGGCAGTTCCCATTAAAAATGGGAGAAAGGGGATCATGAAGTTGTGCAAATGTATGTCCGTTCCTATAAAGTATATATATTCTTGATGATCGATATAGCCATGTCCGTCTGTCCGTCCGTCCGTCCTTCCGTCTGTCTGTCTGCTTTAGACGCCATCTACAGTGCATACAGAAGTGCTCAGCGGTAGCGACGTCGTATCGGTTGGTTACAGTAGAGTTTACGTCCAGGATCACCCTATATCGATAATTCCGTATAATTGCAAACGCAATTAGTTATTTTCCAGAGTTAAAACTTAATTCGTGAATGTAAATCAAAGTGAAAAGGCCTAGACAAAGTGTAAAACAAACACTGATAAAGAAAAGAATTGACATGGTCTTTTTTGAAAAAGAATCAACCTAAACACAAGCATGAAGAAACATGAATACATAAAAATTCTTTAGGTATGGACCATAAGGCAGTCGATGAAGTGATGGATGAGCTTATGAAGAATTCAACTGCAATTGAACAGATGTGCTGACATTTGCAAAGACTTCGTATCAGTAAAAGTCAGTTCGCCTTAATAGTCGGCCCCAAATGAAACTTGAGTTATACAGTGTTTCTCCGGAAAGTAACTGTACTTCGGAGCGTGAGTGCACCGACCGTTCCTAGCTAACGAACGAGCTGCACCTAGAGAGTCAGGACAGGCATTTTCGCGCGACTTGTTTCTGTGAGTGGTGCAAGCTAAAAATGCAGCGCGATTTAATTCTGTGTGAAACTCGGTAAATCTGCGACAAAGACGTTTGATATGTTTTGGTGGTACCAGGCCTTTTTGGAGGACCAAGCCGGAAGACCTTTCGAGTTCGACAAACACCGACAATTTTGAACTCAGACCGTCGACTAACTATTCGTTAAATTTACCAAAATCTGTGGTTCATGACATTGTGACGGAGCATTTGATCTTAAAAGTGCTCATTGACGACCAGAGAATGCTGCGAGTGAAAGTGTGCCAAGGCCGGCATCCCAACGCTTCCGCAACCACCCTACAGGCCAGATGTGGCCCCCCGGATTTTTTATACTCTGTACCGAAGGTACATAGAGTATATTAAGTTTGTGCAAAAGTATGTAACAGAGAGAAGGAATCATTTCCGACCCTATAAAGTATATATATTCTTGATCAGCATCAACAGCCGAGTCGTTATAGCCATGTCGGTCTGTCCGTCCGTCCGTCCGTCCGTCCGTATGAACAAACAGATCTCGGAGATGGTAAGAGATAGAGGTTTGACATGTATGAGACAAATGTTTCTTATAGCTGCAGGCAGATCAAGTTTATTTTGAATTTTGGCCACGCCCCCTCCCGCCCCCGCAATTTTGAAAAAACGTCATATCTTCCACAGTTTTGTAGATAGATGGTTAGTACCTTCTAGAGATAGTTAGTAATTGTCAAAATGTATCGATTTGCTGAAGAAATAATAAAGATCAGATGAGCGGTTCTCAAGTTATAAGCAAAAAAGTGAACCAAGCTCCCCCCCACCACCCCTCCCTCCCTTTTACAACCAACACCGCACAATCTTAGAGAGAGAGAGAGAGCGAGAGAGAGAGAAAGAGACTGAGATAGAGAGAGACACAGCAGCAGTACTGCATTCAGCTCCTACTCCAGGTACAGAGTATGTTATAGTCGGGCTTGACCGACTTTATCACTTGTTTTTGTTTCCTCGCCTGAAAAGTCCGATGAAAGGCAAGCATTTTGAGACGACAGAGGGGATCCAAGCAGCATGCATCGCGGATCCCAAGGCTATTCCGGAGAATGCCTTCCGTGACGCCTTCAATGCTGGCAGCATCGGCGCTGAAGGAGCCTATTTTAAAAGTTTTTAAAGAATTGTAACGATTGGCACAATAAATTTGTTTAAATAACACAAGTTTACAAAAAAGGCCAACTTTTGGACCAGAGAAGTTAGCAACCGTTCCTTATGTATTTTTGGCCGCTGAACTCAGATAAATTGTCCGTTTTCTCCCAGCACGTCAGGTTCACGAGATATTTGCATTAGAAAGGTATTCTTACATTTGTTGGTCGTGAGGCCACATTAAGTGGCCTATTCGAACCAACTATGTTTTAATGTAAGCTACATTGAATGACGTTAAAGAAAAACCAAACACGAAGTTTTGATTTTGCTGATAAGGTACCAATTTTTGGATTTGAACATTAAAAATGAGGGTTTTTTTGAAAAAATCGATTTTTTTTGAAAGTTTAAGAAATTCTGTAAATTTTTCTGCTAATATTAAAAATCTAAGAAAAAAAATAGTTGGTAGGCCTTTGTTTCTTCTTATTTCAATTATTTTCAGTTTTTCGTTTTCATTGCGATTTTAAAAGTTATTGTCCAAAAACCTTAAAAAATTTTGTAATATTTTTACATTTTTTTAACAATATTAAGCCTTAAAATGTCTAAAAATTTTTAAAAATCGATCTTAAATAATTTTTTAATATCCATTCTTTGGTTTAAAAATAACTACCGTGTTATTTTCAAGCTACAAAAAATTTTGGCGGTAAATGTTGTCCAAAAAAAGCCGAAAATTTGTATAGTTTTTGGGCTATAACTTCTGAAAGCGCATTGAGATCGGACAATTGAAAATATGTAAAGCAAGAAAAAACAAAGGACTACCAACTATTTTTTCTAAGATTTTTAATATTAGCGTGAAAGTTTTCAGAATTTTTTAAACTTTGGAAAAAATCGATTTTTTCAAAAAATAACTACATTTTTAATATTACAATCCAAAAATTTGTACCTTATCAGCAAAATCAAAACTTCGAGTTTGGTTTTTCTGTAACGTCATTCAATTCAGCTCACATTAAAACGAAGTTGGTTGCAATAGGACACTTAATGTGGCCACAGGACCAACAAATGTAAAGATACCTCGCTTATGCAAATATCTCGTAAACCTGACGTGCTGGGAGAAAACGGACAATTTATCTGAGTTCAGCGGCCAAAAATACATAAGGAACGGTTGCTAACTTCTCTGGTCCAAAAGTTGGCCTTTTTTGTAAACTTGTGTAATCCTTTTTTGCGGGTCTAAAGAACATTTACTTGTAAACCGTGCCTTGCTAAGGTAAAATAAGTGGGTCGTGGGATCGTGCCCATTCACTACTCGCATTTACATTTTGTGGATACATTGAATATCATTATATTATAATGTGATGGTGACAAGTGGAACCTGATATATCCAGAACCGAACTGCAAATTGATTTGATTTGTTATTTTGATTGAAAACTAGGGTGATTGATCAGTTCTCAAACACCGAACAGTTCCTACTCAAATCAATCCTTTTGTACTTGGATATAGATAACCTGATTTCTGATGATTTCGAAGTATGCTTGAAGCGTGTTTCTTTCCAAAATCAGCAGTAAAGAAATTCGGGTAAAAAACTTTAAGCCCGACATAAGTCGATATTGTCAAATTTAGGCATAAACTGACCAGCGGTAGGCACACCTTTGCTCCCGCGAATCACTACGATGCAACAGTGTGCGTGATCGAAACTCGCTAATAAGGGTTGTTATTCTGTGGTTCTTTCCTGATCCATTTAGATTTATTCTTTTGCCAGCCAATCACTGGTATATCTAAAATAAGAATCCTTAAGAGGAAAAAACTTTAACGTAGAATGACGATTGGACGGAACGAGTTGCTCTGCGAGTGTATTAACAATATTAAGGACAATTTCACTACTTGACCCATGTCCAACGATGGCGATTTGCAATTACTTGAACTCTCGCTCTTCCTCAATTGTCATTTGATGATAAACTTCACTTATAAAGTGAAAGGAGCGGCGCCAATTGTTTGCGGTTGATTAGAGAGCACATGGAGCGTGGGTAATACCAATGGCAACAGTAACGAGTGTGTGAGTGTGCGAGTGTGCGTGTGTGTGTGGCTTATTCAGAAATCATGTCAATGAGCACAAATTGGAAACTTTTAAAGCGTGCAAACAACATTAACAACAATGACGATGGCTGAGCAATCTGACATGATTGTCCAATTGATTGATCAATGGAATCAATCGAGAACACCGGCGTGTGCCACATATGTAAAACAGACTCGTGTGGGTGCGTCCTGCTGCACGGCCAGTAAGTGGCATGACAATCAATAAGATCAACAAGAGAGCAACTGATATGCATTTAATAAGCAGCCAGGCGTATAGAATTAAGCGGGTTGTGCATATAGAAAGTCAAGTACATAATTCAATTTAATTTACAAATTTAACATTGTGAGGTGAGAAATTTTAACATATACTTTAAGAATTGTTCCCTATAAACAGAACAGAAGTTTATACAGCACTTAGAACCTCCTCATCAGATTTTCTTTTTTCATCCATTGGTACTGTGTATCACCATCCCTTCTCATAACTTACATTCTGTCTATCCTTATCGTTTCTTAGTTATTCTTTTTCTATTTCTCCCCTGAGTCTTTCATTCTCTTTCCTCTTTCTGTTCTTTTTCATTCCATATTTTATATGTAAGATTGCTCGACACCTACATGGAACGAGTCTAATTCAGAGTTGGAAGTACCAAATGAGCCTCTAAATGACAATATGATCCGACAAAAAACACCGAAATAGTGTACAAGTCAATTTTTCTGGGTTTTTAGTATTGTAAAGTGAAGGAATACAGTTTTACTTTATTTTTTATATATATACACCCAGATATTCTATATACTAGATTTTTTATAACGAAAACTGCTCGAATTCGATTAGACAAGAGATCTCGACTTTGAATTTTCGTGCGTTTTTGACGAAAAATAAACAATAATATAACTTTTGAGCAGACTCTAGGTCAATAAGTTATGAAAACAAGACACTCACAATACCACATCGGGCTTCACCGAATTTTGTACTTTTTATACCCGTTAAGTTTAACTATTATTCGCTATATCCATAATCTCTGAAGTTTTCATCAAAATTGGATAATTCATATCCGAGTTTAAGACTGTTGCATACTTTTCGAATGCCTCAGGAACACAGGAACGCTATTAAACATTTCTTCTCATGAATAATGTGTATTTCGAAGTAGTCTCGGTATACTCGCCAACGTTCATTTTGTACAGTATAGATATCTATAGTCTGTACAATTTTCAGAGATGAATATTTTTATTCAAAATATAAGAAGATAAATAATCAGGCCTGTTCCCGTTTCCGAATCCGATTAATCGGAATTGGTAAGACTCGTGATTTCTTAGAAATGATCAAAGAATTTGGCCGAATCTTTTCGCCATCCAGAGGATCGATTGAAGGTAATTGGGATTTTGAAGTTAAAAGTTGAATAACTCAATCGGTTTTTGAAAGCGAGAACATTTAACAATTCCGATTCCGCATGATTTGATCGAAATCGAAAACGGGAACAGGCCTGAATGTTAAAATGTTAATATTAATGCTTTAGATTTTATTATTAGACATTCCTTTCGCTTGAGTAACAGGTACATTATGTCGGATGATGAAAAATAAGCAGGTCTCAGCATTCCCAAAGCTATTTTTTAAATGAATAAATATATATGAAAATAGTCAACACTGCGTATGGGTTATATACCAAAATTTTAGAGATTAGTCCCGTCTGTTTATACTCGAATCGGGGTGAGAAAAAAAAAATGCAAGCTCAGGAGGTTCAACCTAATGTACATACACATATCGAAGTCGAGCAGGCTCTTGTTTCATTCTTTTTGCAACCGACTTTACTCTGTTTTTATTTTATCTTCTAAGGTGATCTCTTTGAAATGTAAAAGTTTTATTTAGCAGGCTCCATGTCAATACTTTTTAAAACAAGACTCACACACCACAAAGAAGGCTGGAAGGCAAATTTCCCACACTAATACAGAAAAGCCGATATGGGTTTCCTAAAAACCTGCTTTTGGAATTCCCAAGCGGTTCTAGCAATGCTGGCATAACAGACTCTCTAGTCGGCAGACGGCTCTAGAAGGTACGAATCATCTATCTTCAAAACTGTAGGAGATATTACGTTTTTTCGAAATTGCGGGGGCGGGAGGGGGCGTGGCAAAAATTTGAAATAAACTTGATCTGCGTGCAGATAAAAGAAGCATTTGTCCCATACATGTCAAACCTCTATCTCTTACCATCTCTGAGATCTAGGTGTTCATAAAGACAGACGGACGGACGGACAGACGGACATGTCTATATCGACTCGGCTGTTGATGCTGATCAAGAATATATATACTTTATATGGTCGGAAATGATTCCTTCTGCCTGTTACATACATTTGCATGACTTTAGTATACCCTTTTTACTCTACGAGTAACGGGTATAAAAAGTATTGATAACTCGAAACCAGGGCTTAATCCCGAAACGAATTTCGTTTCCGGTTCCAGTACCGGTACGTCCCGAAATGAATGTTTCGGTTAAAGGTTCTGTTTTGGTTTTCAATTAATTTCGGGTTTCGGTTTCGGTTCCGGTACCTGGATTTTTATTTCGGTATACCGGTACGTACCGGTACTCACCGATATACTTAAGTACTACTTATTTTTAATACTGAAAAAATACTGAAAAAAAATACAAAATTCTGAGATAAATCTAAATCATTTTATTCCTGTTAAAAAAAAAAAAACCTAATTAAATGGCCTTAATATATCGTATTTTTTACGTAGTTATTATGTAAAAACTAATGATTACATTATATGCTAATAAATGACATATAATGTACTAGCAGGTACCCGACGTGCGTTGTTACACCGCTCACAAAGCGAAGAAGTGAAGCATACTTGACAATTACCATCTATCAAATCTTCATCTAGCAAAATTCACCATCTGTCTATTTACCCGTCTTCATGAGAATCAAAATCGTTCTAAAATTTTCAAATTTTGCAATTTTTTGGTCCGTTTGATCAACACGTCTCATTAACCGATTCAACCGATTGACCGACTCCTATCATATCTTTATGATAATCTGAACTCATGCAATTTTGTAAATTTACGATATTTGGGACAGTAGACCGCTACACATTATTTTACCCTCTACTATGTACTGCAGTCTATCAAATTTTCATAATAATTTTGGGAATAAAAAATTCTCATATATTTTAGTTGTATAACTGTTTTTATACCCTTGCAAAGGGTATTATAATTTTGCCCAGAAGTTTGCAACGCATAGAAATATTCATTTCCGACCCTATAAACTATATATATTCTTGATCAGGGCGACGAGCTGAGTCGATTGAGCTTTGTCCGTCCGTCTGTCCGTCTGTCTGTCCGTCTGTCCGTCTGTCTGTTTCTACGCAAACTAGTCTCTCAGTTTTAAAGCTATCGAGCTGAAACTTTGCACAGAGTCTTCTTTTTACTGCACACTGCTAATATGTCGGAACCGACCGGATCGGATGACTATATCTTATAGCTGCCATAGGAACTATCGGTCGAAAAGTGGGTTTTTGTGAGAAAACTTTTTTGTTTTTAATGTAAACGCCTTCCGCTTCGACAATTATTAGTTTTATACGCTTTTACACAGATTTGGAAGTTTTTGTCAAAATCGGACGACTATATCTTATAGCTGCCATAGGAACTATCGGCCGAAAAGTGGCTTTTATCAGAAAAATGGTTTGTTTTAATGCTGACGTTCGTAAACTCTGTTCTATTAAAACATTTGCAAGGGTATTAAAACTTCGGCAAAGACGAAGTTAGCTTGGCCTTCTCGTTTGGTGTTTAATTGTTTGATCTACTCCTACTGTTTAACCGTCTACATTGCCATTTCCAAACTTCGCAATATTTTGGACTTTCAATCTTTTGTTTTTTGTCTACATATATAATAATCTTAGGTCCTATGAAAATTTTAGAATTTTGACGATTAGTTTGACCGTTTGATGTACAACTCTTATTGGAGGAATCTGACCACCAGTTAAGTACGTTTTAATGTTTTTAAATATATTTAAGTGCGATTTTGCTGGAGAGGACGAATTTGTTTATATTTGCAGTGCAAGTGCACAAATTTACTATCTTCTCTGTGTACATTCGTGCAAAGTATAAAAGCAAATCAACAGTTGCACTAGCTTTTGCTTTATATAAGCACTGTCTATATTGACACGACTGTTGATGCCGATATAGAACTTTATAAGGTTGGAAATGATTCCTCTTAGTTACATACTTTTGCACACTCTTAATATAATTAGGTACAGCGTATAAAAAAAACCGAAACCGTACCGGTACCAAAGTTTCGGTTTCGTTCCGGTTTTATCGGTTCCAATAATAACGGTAAACGGTATTCGGTTCTCAAAAAAAAATTTGTATCGGTTTAGGTTCCGGTTCCGGTACGCGATTTGAAACGGTTTATTTCGGTTAACGGTTCCGGTTTCGGTTCCGGTATTGAGCCCTGCTCGAAACTATTCTTTTGTGTTTAACCGTACCAAGGTTCGAAACAAAACCATGGGTTCAGGGGTTCTACGAACCGGTCCGCGAACCGAACCCTTGACTTTAAAACGGGTTCGAACATAATTTTAGAGGTTCGCAGCATTGCCCTTAAGCTATCAACTTGAAATCTGGTCTGTAGGTAGGTAATATGGAGTTGAACATTTTGCTGGATCAGGACTAGGAACCTGTTTCGAAAACTTGAATTCAGGTCTGTGGATTGATAATATGAACCTGGACATTTTGCTGAATTTAGGACAGTTCCATATCTCAGAAGCTGTTAAAGCTAAAGAGTCGTCTTGGATATTTGACTGGTTAAAAATTGGTTCTCAGAAGGTTTTTAAGTTATGATTTTAAGACCTTAAGTGTAAGATACTTATTGAACACACCTCGTTTGTGATAGAGACAAGACAAAAATTGTCTGTTTTGTGAAACTCTATAACATTTTGTTGACAATTATTGACTTTTGGAGTTTCGGTAAACTGACGAGGGGAAAAGTCCTTGTTAACCTTTTTTATGGCTTTTAGTTTTTGTAATGGCCATTCATTTTGCTGTTGAAGGCGGGTTTGAGTACTTCAGTCCAAATAATTTTGTTATATTTTTTTCCCCCCATAATGCGACCTGTGAAAGAAAGCGAGAGCGGGAGGCTTTGGCCACTTGGCGACATTTGAAATTAACATAAAAAGATCGAACAAGAGCAGCGGCAACGCTCGCCGCATTTATGAAGATTCATGCAACCGATAAGCGGACGCTGGCGACGCGACGCGGGCAACTTAGTTCAACTGCTCACAAGGAAGAGAGCGCTTCAGTTGTCTCTCGCCTCGTTCGTCGCATTTACATACATAACACGACTGCCCCACACACACACACACACACACGGACAGACAGAGCTCTTGAGCGTCGACGTCGCCAGAGAAATATCGAAAATGAAATGGCAATACTTTCCCAGTTGTGGTATAAAAGCGCCACTCCACGAATGGGACATGTCTCATTACTGTTTAGTGTCAGATCTCGCAAAGATGTTCAACGGGAGATCGTGGAGTAGCAATCGAAATTGGTGGCCCACTGCGGTGGCTTTGCTGCTAATGGTCACCACACAAGTCAACAGCATGTCACTGGATCGCTTGGCTCTGGAGCGCAACGAGTTGCCCGCGGGAGCGGCGGATACGTCTGATTTGCTGGTGGATGACATGAAGCTGACATCGGTTAACCATACGGATATGTATATGTTGGTGCCGGAGACGGTGGAAGATACCGAGGAGCATGTGAATCGCAATACAATTGAACTGGAACCCGATACCACGGGCAGTTCCAATACGGATATGCTGATGCTGGAGAGTGACGATACGCCGGCCATACAGCTGGTGGAGCTACCCAGTGAAATGACAGTGGAACAGAAACCAACTAGCCAGGAAGTACAGCTGGAACAGGCTGTGGATACGGCCACAGAAACAGCGGCAGCTACCAACAAGACGGAGGAATTAGAGGATGAGCCAGAGCAACAGGAGGAGGAGGAGGAGATGGAGGTGGATTTAAATGCCACCGAAAGTGCTCTTACACTAATGACAGATGCAGTCGATGCCATGGAAAAGGATATTGAGGCAGCATTGGATGAACAACAGCCAAACGAAACTCCAGCTGTGGTTGGAGATTCGGAGGAGCAGGCCGACACCACCGAGGCATCTTTGTTAGATTCAATGGCAGCTGGCATAGAACAGGGACTAACAGCGGCTATGGATAATCTGATGCCCGAAGAACTGGCCGAAGCTGAGGAAGAAAAGGAAGAGTTAATGCAGATACAACAAGATGAAGTGCCAGCCCTGGAGCCAGAGGTAGAGCTGACGCAGGCAGAGGACCAGAACGTGGAGCAATCAGCCCTAGTTGAGTCGGAGCCAGCAGCTCCAGTCGAAGAAGAGGAAGCCGCTGCAGTTGAGCCTGAGAAACTGGACAATTTGGAGCCAGCAGTTCCAGTTGAACCCCTGAATTCGGAAGTAGCAGCTCCAGTTGAATCAGAGACTCCAGTTAAGGCAGAACATGTGGAGCTAGCAGATCCAGTTGAGATCGAAAATGTAGAGCCAGTAGCTCCAGTTGAGCCTGAGAGTGTAGAGCCAGTAGCTGCAATCGAATCAGAACAGCAGGAGGTAGCAACTCCAGTCGAGTCTGAAAATCCAGAGCCAGCCGCTTCAGTTGAGTCTGAAAATCCAGAGCCCGCAATGGCAGTTGAGTCCGAGAATCTAGAGCCATTACCTTCAGTGGAGTCCGAGAATCTAGAGCCATTACCCTCAGTGGAGTCCGAGAATCTAGAGCCATTGCCTTCAATGGAGTCCGAGAATCTAGAGCCATTACCCTCAGTGGAATCACAGAATGTGCAGCAACCAGCTCAGATTGAAATGGAGCCCCAGATCCTTGAGCCAGCGTCAGTAGAAACCACAAAGGTAGAGCAAGCCGAGACTCAACCAAGTCCCCATGAAACTGAAGAGACCCAACCCATTAATGACGAGGTGGAAACCCAACCAGAACAAGAACAAGTTCAACCTTTGGAGGAGGAGGCGTCGTCTCAGTCATCTCTGTTGACCACCATCATACCCATGATTATGTCCCCCATACCATCATCCCCGGCACCTGTCCAAGTGGCTGATAGTGTGCTCAACTATGTGAATGCTTCCTTCCTGCCGTTAGCCGAACCGGAGCTGCAAAAGACCGAACTTGAACCAACCGAACCGAATGCCCATTTGCGTCGCTATGATGGTGCCCAAGTGTGGCGCATTGTGGTGCAAACGGACAAGGATAAGAAACTGGCTGACGAACTGCAATCGAAATATGGTGAGTATGCCATTACCAACCCCTGCCAGGGTGACACGTGCCAACCTTTTTTTTCTTCTTTCCTTTCCAGACGGACAATTGTGGAAGGAGGTCAAACAGGAGGTGGACTATCTGCTCAAGCCACAGGTGCTGGCGGCCGCTGAGCGTCACATACGTGCCGCCAATCTATCGCGCATTGTGCTCATTGACAATCTACAGCATGTTATTGAGGTGGAGAATCCGCCAGCGGAGAAAATTGCCGAACTACAGAACCGCAAGGGTGAGTGCGTGCCAAAAAAAAAAAAAAACAACAACAAAAGGGGTTATACACTTGGAAAAAATTAAAGAATTCACTGAAGATTGAGGAAGGTTTCCAAAAGGCAACCAAATTCAGGGTGTGTGTGTGTAGCTACTGACACGAAGTTCATTTTGCTCGGCGGTATTGTTGCAAAGCAGAGTAGATAGCAAAGCGTCAAATCCTGGTTTAAAGGGGCCCCATAAAACGAAACCAAGTTCGAGAAAATCTTTCAGATACCAACAAGTTTTCTATCCGTTTTCAAGTATTTTTTGTGATTTTTGCGCCGCTTTGCTGTTGTTCTTTCAATAGTTTAAAACAGTGATGCCCAAAATGCCAAAAGCCTATCCCATGGGATAGCAACTCATCATTCTGCCGGCATCGCAGCCGACACACGCATAGAGAGAGAGATAGAATACCTGTGTTCTATAAGTAACACATTCGCCTTTTTCTTCTCTCACGAGGCGTTCGCGTTTCGTTACACACACAAGTGCAAAGCTTGATGGTGTGGGTTTGGGCAACACTGCATTAAAGCATCGAATTAGTAAGGACTTGGATCCTTTGCCTATAAATCTCTTGATTTATGTTTTCGTCCAACGGTTCACAATCTTACTGATGTACTCAAACGATTTTAAAGACACAACTAGAGCAGCTAACGTAAAAGAAAAGTGTTTCCCAACTACTTAACCAAGTACAAACTAGAAAGCAAAAATTTTAAATTAGACTGTGCCTAAGCAAGAGTTCCTTTGAATACTTTTTATTTGACTGAAAAAGTGTTTTCAGAAACTTCTTAACATGGGGGATTGGTTAGAGCCCCTATATGGTTTCTCTATGGATTTCATGGATAATGTCAGCTACAAAAAAAAACCCAATAAGTATGCAATGCTTGAGAGCAGATAAGTGTGTCAACATTTTTCTCCATCGATTGTTACTTTATCCAACTTTATCAAAAGTTTATTATACTCTGTACCGAAGGTACATAGAGTATATTAAGTTTGTGCAAAAGTATGCAACAGGGAGAAGGAATCATTTCCGACCATATAAAGTATATATATTCTTGATCATCATCAACAGCCTAGTCGATATAGCCATGTCCGTCTGTCCGTCTGTCTGTCTGTCCGTCTGTCCGTCCGTATGAACAAACAGATCTCAGAGATGGTAAGAGATAGAGGTTTGACATGTATGGGACAAATGCTTCTTTTATCTTCACGCAGATCAAGTTTATTTTCAATTTTTGCCACGCCCCCTTCCGCCCCCAAATTTCGGAAAAAACGTTATATCTCCTACAGTTTTGAAGATAGACGTTTCGTACCTTCTAGAGATAGTTAGTAATCAGCAAAATGTATCGATGTATCGATCGTATGCTGAAGAAATGATAAAGATCGGATCAGCGGTTCTCAAGGTATGGACAAAAAAGTACATCGCGAGACTTTGAGATGAGCACCAGCATTACATTCAGCTTCTACTCCAGGTACAGAGTATGTTATAGTCGGGCTTGACCGACTTTCTCTCTTGTTTTTTAAATCTCTTAGAGCAAAAAATTTTATACAATATTTTCAAGGGTGCATTCAACAGAGTCAATTGATCAATTCAGGAGACTTCAATCAATCAATTTCACATCATATTGTTTTCTTTTGACCGATAGTTTCTATGGCAGCTATAAGATATAGTCATCCGATCCGGTTTCGACATAAAAACAAAACTCTGTGCAAAGTTTCAGCTCGATAGCTTCAAAACTGAGAGACTAGTTTGCGTAGAAACAGACAGACAGACGGACGGACAAAGCTCAATCGACTCAGCTAGTTTATAGGGTCGGAAATGAATATTTCTGTGCGTTGCAAACCTCTGGGCAAAATTATAATACCCTTTGTAAGGGTATACAAATAATCGCGAAATTTACCAAATTGTATAATGATTTCAGGTTACCATAAATTTTGTATATATAGGAATAGATTACCTAATTGAAATTGGCTAACTTTAATGAAGAATTCATATGAAAAATTGTGATTGACATAGAAACGGGTAAATGGGAGGTGTTGATGAAAACCAAAAAATTGCGAATGAGTTTAGATCAGGGGTGCCCAGAACGAGCTTACCCGCGCGCCAGAACAATACACAAACGCCAAATATATTTCAAGCAATAACAACAAAATGAGATAGAGAGAGAGAACCGATTCTTGTTTGTGTGTATGCGTGGTCGTTGCTACGCAAATCATACTCGATTGCGCGACAAGCGTTCAGCCGTACGCATAAGCAATTTGTTGTTGGGTTCGAGTTTGCGAGAGACATAGGAGAGAGAGAAGAGAGACACATATGATGTTGTTGTTGCAGGTCAGAGCGCGACAACAACAAAACACAGAGCAGGCATAAGAATTGTTTTTGTTTTTTGCTGGCTTATGGCATGCGCAAATCGAATGCGCGCAGGCTATTTCTTTGCGTAGAACAACAACACATGCGTTTCATGCGCAATAGGCTCGGGCGCCCCTGGTTTAGATTATTATGGTGAAGATCGAAAGATCAAAAAGCTTCACTTATTTGTTTTGTATTTAAATATTTGTTATAAAATTCACATATTAAAGGCCTGTTTCTCATATTCTAAAGAGTTGCTATATGTCAGACAGACTTTATTTGTAAGAATATATATAGTATAATCTACAAATTAAAAAATGCCCTTAAAAGTATGCTATATTTCAGAATAGTAATCATTCAGGAAAATTGTTCTTTTAATACCCTTCTTGTCCGGATGTTTGTCACGCACATATTGACGCATTTATGAGCTCGGAAATGAATTTTTCTATGCGTAGCAAACTTCTGGGCAAAATTCGAATATGCTAATGATTTGCTAAGGTTCATATGGTTAGGCTGGAATGACACTTTCAATTTTTAGGGACAATTTAGTCACAGTTTTTCATTAATGGGCAAAAGTTGTAGGTGTAAGCAAGTCAGAGTTTGCTTGAATTCTCCACAGAATGCTTTATAACAGGCTGCAAATTTGACCTATTAACAAAAAATTGCGACAATAATTGTCTCTAAAAATTGAAAGTGTCATTCCAGCCTTAATAAAACCTATTTGTTTGAAACGATTCTGACTAAAGTACAGTTTGCGGCAACTGAAGCACACAACAACAACAACAACCACAACTACAAAGTCCTTGCGAATCGACACACGGCGCCTCCTAGTCGCACAAGCAGATGGCGAACAGAAGCAGTGTGAGCGATCGAGACTCGCTTATTGTGTGTGTAGCTGAATAAGGATTGTTTTTTCTATTTATTGTTGGAGTTTCGTGCCGCTGACTTAGTCATAAATTAAACTTAGCTTTAAAAGGGTGGGGTCCACATATCGACTTCGATTTCCTTAAGCTCCATTTACACGAGCTGATCACTCAGATGAGTTTTCGTCAGACGAACACTGTAGTAACTCGACAAATGTCACTCAGATGAGTGCTCAGGCCAAATAGAACCGGTTCTTTTTCGTCTGATCGCTCATCTGAGTAGCTTCATGTCTACTCAGACGCCTTTTTACACGGTCAGACAGGAAATCAGACGAAAATAGTCGTGCAAATAGAGCTTTATGAATTTCGAATTAGAATTGTTTAAGATTTTATGTGAGGTGCCAAATTTGTCGGAGATTACTAGATCTGGTCGAAAGAATATTGTAAATATTTAGTCGATTTCAAACCGTCAAAGATTCGGAACAATATATATAAGGCTGCCTTCACACTGTTCGACACATGACCAATGACATCTAGTAGGCCCGCATTTCCCCATGAAATTCTATAATTTGACAAGCTATTCAATTAAAACGAAGCAAAAAGCCGAACTACTAGACTATCATTTGTCATGTGTCGAACAGTGTGAAGGCAGCCTAAGGCCCATAAGTATTTAGTTCGCCGCAATATTTCACATGAACAGCTTTGAAATCTGAATTAGTTAGAAAAGGTGTCTTATTTAACTCAATGATTCAAAGATTCAAAGCAAAATGGGAACGATTATACGGAAATCGCAGTCGAAATGTAGAACATACCCGATAGAGTCCTCTTACATGTGAAGAACATATCAATAAGGTATTTTTCTAGCTCTTTGGGACAACGAACCATTAAATTCTGTTCCAAAAGCCCAAAATCTAGCCAAGATAAGGAATTAACCGAAATGCGCTTCAATCTTAATAACGTTTTTGGGCTTACACGGGTTTCTATATACACACGGGTTTGCTCTATCCGTGAGAGTGTGACCATCGTTTCTGTCTTAAAATACCTTAAGCTGGGCTATTTCAGGATTGACCTTTATTTCCCAGGTGGGCCAAATCTTCTTTAGTTTGCTTGAACAGCAAATCCCTGTAGTAATTTGTTCAAGTGTACAATTTTTGGGGTTTTCTGGCGGTGGTTGCCCTTGACGAAGGTGTCGCCGCAAACGAGCTTTTAATGCAGTTAATGGCGGGGCGGCGGCGTGTGAAAAGTCACGACAGTTTTGACAGCGACAGCTCTTTGCCATAGTGACACACGTGCACGCACTGCAACGCAGTCCAAGACACTTGTTTAATCAATACGAACCGGCGGCAGACACTCATTTCCTTGGCGGAAAGTCTTTGGCGGATGGTGGGATGGTGGGATGGGAGGTTGAATGAACTTCAGTTGCTTAGTTAATTGCCATTTACAGGACACCGACTGACTTGGCAGGCCTATCATCGTCTCGAGGACATTCATGGCTTCATTGACTACATGGCCAAGACATATCCAGACATTTGTTCCACCGAAATCATTGGCTATTCGGTGGAGAAGCGCCCGCTGAAGATACTCAAGTAAGTTGGTAACACCAGGACAAGTCGGCTGCGTCTGCTAACATTCCCAAACATTCTGCCCTTTAGGATCTCCAATGGCAATGCACGTAATCCTGGCATCTGGATCGATGGTGGCATGCATGCCAGGGAATGGATTAGTCCCGCCACTGTCACCTTTATGGCCAACCAATTGGTTGAAGGCTGGGAGGATTTACCCGAACATATGCGGAACATCAACTGGTACATTCATCCGGTGGCCAATCCCGATGGCTACGAGTATTCCCACACCACGGATCGTCTGTGGCGCAAGAATATGCGTTCGCATGGACGTCAATGTCCTGGCGTGGATTTGAATCGCAACTTTGGCTACAAATGGGGCGGCAAGGGCACCTCGGCCAGTCCCTGCTCGCAGACATATCGCGGCAGCAAGGCCTTCTCCGAACCGGAAACCTTCTACATTTCCAAATTCATAAGTGGCTTCCCGCGCGAAACCTTCCAGGCATATCTCTCGTTCCACAGTTATGGCCAGTACATACTGTATCCTTGGGGCTATGACTATCATCTAACGCAGGATCGGGCCGATTTGGATCGCGTGGCCAGGCAAGCGGGCACGGTAAGTCGAGTCGAGCGTAAGCATTGGAGATGAAAGTTTATTAAATTATGCGCCTCCCTCCCTCCCTGCAGAGCATCACCAAATCGACGGGAGTGAAGTATACGGTGGGTTCATCGGCCACCACGCTGTATCCAGCCGCCGGTGGCTCCGATGACTGGGCCAAGGGCATTGCGGGCATCAAGTATGCCTACACCATTGAAATGGGCGACACGGGTCGCTATGGCTTTGTGCTGCCGGCCAGATTCATTCAGTACAATGGCAAGGATGGCTACACCTTTGCCGATACGGTGGCCCAGGCCATTGCCCAGGGACGTGGCAGCCAGGCCAGACGTCGCCGCCAATAGGTAGTTGCATTTTTAGTTATATAGCTCAATTTTTTTTATGCCACCGTTTCCCCTGTTTCTTTTTTTTTTTTTGTTTTTTGTCTTAATATTATTTAATTTATATGAGAAAGTATTTATTTATTTATTTATTGTATGCATAACTAGACAAATTGAACATAAAATAATAAAAAAAAAATAGACTGAAAAAATGTTTATCGAAAAAAAAAACCGCCTGATCCTATTTTAATCCTACCAACATCTAACGATAAGGAGTCGCAGCAACAACTAGTTATTTAATTGTTTTCATTCAAAAAACGATTCATAACCGTTTTATACCAATGTTCGAATTGGTATCGGAAGAATGTGAAATGTAGCCCGGATGTCTCCGTGAGGTTGAGTCGGAAATGTTGCTCTAGTGTCCTATAGCCGACTTTAACTTGCGCTCTCGTTTTTACCTGTAATCATACGATGCCGGAATCATTCGTGCAGCTTTCTAATACACACATATACTGTTCAATGAAATGACCACCTACTGCGCCACGTGGTGTTGAACTGAAAAACAAAATGAGCGCCTACAGCGCCACCTGTTGAAAAGTGTTCTCCGTCCAATCTTTCATATAGGAAACCTTGCAGATTGCACCAACTAATGAGGGAACATTCTTCTTACTATTGCTTCTAAAGTTCTGTCGCGTATTATTTGTGAACGTCTAAAGTCGGTTAAAAGCAAGTGTGCTCAGTGGATCGAACGCCACCAGTTTGGCTTTAGACCTGGTAAATCCACCACAGACCAAATTTTGGAGAAGTCCTATGAGAGAAACATCAAAAATCACCATCTTTTCGCCGATTACAAAGCCCTGTCTACGTTTGACTTTGCGTGATGACGTTGAGAAGCACTCAAAGCACCTCTCCGAGCTTTATGATACCAAATAAGGTTCTAGGCAGGCTGATACCCTATCGTGTGACTTCTTTTGGTATCAAATGATGGAGTATATACTAGGCCAGTGCTCAAATGCCAACAGATCGGGCTACTCACACGAACGGCCTATATTTATACTATATACTTATGTATAGACAGCGGATTATATGCAACTTTTTAAATGAAGACGGATTAAGGTGAAAATTTGGATTTGGACTAATTAAATAACCCACTTTTCATTGAAAACTGCATATTCAATATATGCAAATTTTGCATATGCAAAATATGTAAAAAAAAATATGCAAAATATGCAGAAAATATGTAAAATGTGTATGAAGTACATTTCTAGTCATAGATCTTCTGGACCTAATGGGGGCGTATGTGGTCAGGGAAAGCTTCTGATCGGTTCAACCTGGCGAACCCAGAGTGATCCTGGCTTACTACGTCTCAAGTCGACTCACACCTCCTCGTGGTGACCACCGGAAGCAGTGGCAATGCACCCGCATTCGCTGCTGACTAACGTGAGCGGCGTCCCCCCCTTCCCTACAGGGTATAATATATAGGGTTAGTGCGTTGGGTTTGGTACCCACCATCGTAAAAATCTCCACCAATGAAAACTGCGACTACAATGCCTCGGATACGGACCCCCCCTGACGACGACCCACGCAAACGTTTTAAGGACCACGATTTGAGAATATGCACCTGGAATGTCCGCACCCTCAACAGAGATGGTGATGATATCGCCTTGGTGAAAGTCCTCAAAAAATATTCATCGGACGTTACCGCACGTCAGGAAATGCGATGGATTGGACATGGGAGCAAGATAATAACGCTACCAAAAGAGAAGACAGAAGAGAAACCACCACCCCCCTGGGAGATACACTACAGCGGGCATGTCTCCAAGCACGAGTTTGGGTGCGGCTTTGCAGTGAGTGATAGACTGCGTCGCTCTGTCATCAGCTTCACACCAGTTGATGAACGACTAGCCGCGCTCAGACTTAAGGCAAAATATTTTAATATTAGCCTTATCTGTGCTCACGCGCCAACAGAAGACAAGGACGGCACGATAAAAGATGAATTCTATGAGCGCCTGGAACAACTATACGAGCGCTGCCCCGACCACGACATAAAGATCGTGCTAGGCGATTTTAACGTGAAAGTCGGGAGAGAAGGAGTTTTTGGATCGACAGTCGGACGATTCAGCCTTCATGAAACAACCTCCGGTAACGGAGAGAGGCTAATAGACTTCGCTGCTGGCCGGAACATGGTCATAAGTAGTACCAGATTTGAACACCTCGATATCCATAAGGCGACCTGGAAGTCCCCTGGTCAACGAACACGAAATCAGATTGATCACGTTGTGATCGACGGAAGGCATTCATCGAGTGTGCTAGACGTGCGTGCGATTCGAGGAGCCAACATAGACTCGGATCATTACCTGGTTGCAGCCAAGGTACGCACGCGGCTCAGTGTGGCACATGCCTCACGCTCTGGCACACGTCGAAAGCTAAACGTCGAGAAGCTGCAATCACAAGGGACCTCTGAAGCCTACTCAGCTAAACTCGCCCAACTGCTCAGGGAAACCTCCCCATTCCCTTCCGATATATGCGAATGGTGGCAGCGTATATCGCACTCCATGAGTACGGCTGCCAAGGAGATACTCGGTTACTCCGAGCCCCTCGAAAGCGGTCTTAGTACGACGCGGGGTGGTCACGGGCTACTGCAGAGAAAAACGCTGCCTACAGGAGAACTCTGCAGTCGAGAGTAACGCGGGCTGCTAAAGAGCGATAACTGGAGAAAAGGAAAAAGGAGAAACGCCTTTTTGGAAGAAAAAAGTTGGAGCAGGAAAGGCGAATGCGCGAGGAAGTCGAGATGTTATTCGGCATGAGTGAGACTCGAAAATTTTACCAAAAGATTAAGCAATTAACGGAAGGTTTCAAGCCCAGAGTCGCACAATGCAAAGACGAACAGGGGAATTTGGTCACAGATCCGCAAGTGGCGCTTAACAAATGGAGAAGTTACTTTTCCAACCTACTGGGAGGCGATGACGAACATGATGCCGCCTCTAGAGAAGTAACGATGCCACCAATCGACAACATTGAGATAGACCCCCCGACCCAACAGGAAGTCTGTTTAGCCATACGAAGGCTAAAGAACAACAAATCACCAGGCGCTGATGAGCTGCCCGCTGAATTGTTCAAGGCTGGAGGCGAAGAATTGGTAAGGTGCATGCACCAACTTCTGTGCCGTATATGGGTTGACGAAAGCATGCCTGACGATTGGAATCTAAGTGTTCTCTGTCCAATCTTTAAAAAAGGGGACCCTGCAGTTTGCGCCAACTACCGCGGGATCAGTCTCCTCCCCATCGCATATAAGGTTCTGTCCCGCATTATTTGTGAACGTCTAAAGCCGCTTGTTGATACACTGATTGGACCTTATCAGTGTGGCTTTAGACCTGGTAAGTCCACCACAGACCAGATATTCACATTGCGCCAAATTCTGGAGAAGACCTATGAGAGAAACATCGAAAATCACCATCTTTTTATCGATTACAAAGCCGCTTTCGACACGCCGATAAGGTCAAGGTTTTTCGAAGCCCTGTCTACTTTAGGTATTCCAGCAAAGTACGTTCGACTTTGCATGATGACGTTGAGAAGCACTCAAAGCTCCGTCAAAATAGGAACGAACCTCTCCGAGCCTTTTGATACCAAAAGAGGTTTTAGGCAGGGTGACACCTTATCGTGTGACTTCTTTAATCTGCTGATGGAGTATATACTGCGCCAGTGCCCAAATGCCAACAGATCGGGCACCATCTTTAATAAAGATGTAATGCTACTCGCATATGCCGATGATATTGACATTATCGGCAAAACCGAACAGGCAGTAAGCAATGCGTTTTCAGAGATTGAGAAGCAGTCTGAGCTAATGGGTTTAGCGGTAAACGAGGACAAGACGAAGTACCTAGTGTCCTCGAAACAGAAGTACACACAAATTGGGCAATCTGTTGCAATGGGAGAGTACAACTTTAAAGTTGTAGAGGACTTTGTCTACCTTGGAACGATGATAACCGGCGACAACAACATCAGCCTGGAAATTCGAAGAAGAATCACGCTCGCAAACCGATGCTATTACGGGCTAAGTAGGGAGCTCAAGAGCAGAAACCTCAAGCGAAGAACAAAAATAGCGCTATATAAGTCGCTTATCATCCCAGTCCTGCAATACGGCGCAGAAGCATGGGCAATATCATCAGCGGATGAGGCGGCGATTGGCGTTTTCGAGCGAAAGATTCTTCGCAGGATTTATGGACCTTTGAAAGTTGGCGAGGACTTTCGCATCCGAAGGAATGACGGACTGTATGAGCTCTACGGGGATACTAGTCTGGTCAAGCGCATAAAGCAACAGCGGCTGCGCTGGCTGGGACATGTTACCCGTATGGATGATCAAGCTCCAGCAAAAATGGTCTACAAGAGGAATGCGAAAGAACTGGGACAAGGCAAGGTGGGACGACCACCTCTAAGGTGGGACGACCAGGTGCGGAAAGACATTTCTAAGCTTGGCGTGAAAAACTGGTGCCAGCTCGCACGGAGCAGAAGCGACTGGCGGACATTAGTTGCAGCGGCCGAGACCGTCAAACGGTTGTGATGCAAGCATCGGGCCAATAAAGAAGAAGAAAGAAGAAGAAGTTCCTATGACAGCTATAAGATATAGTCATCCGATTTTGACCAAAACTTCCAAATCTGTGTAAAAGCGTGTAAAACTTATAATTTCTGAAGCGGAAGGCGTTTACATTAAAAATAAAAAGTTTTTCTCACAAAGACCCACTTTTCGACCGATAGTTCTTATGGCAGCTATAAGATATAGTCATCCGATTTTGACCAAAACTTCCAAATCTGTGTAAAAGCGTGTAAAACTAATAATTGCTGAAGCGGGAGGCGTTTACATTAAAAATAAAAAGTTTTTCTCACAAACACCCACTTTTCGACCGATAGTTCCTATGGCAGCTATAAGATATAGTCATCCGATCCGGTCGGTTCCGACATATTATCAGTGTGCAGTAAAAAGAAGACTCTGTGCAAAGTTTCAGCCCGATAGCTTTAAAACTGAGAGACTAGTTTGCGTAGAAACAGACAGACAGACAGACGGACAGACGGACAGACAGACGGACGGACAAAGCTCAATCGACTCAGCTCGTCGCCCTGATCAAGAATATATATAGTTTATAGGGTCGGAAATGAATATTTCTATGCGTTGCAAACTTCTGGGCAAAATTATAATACCCTTTGCAAGGGTATAAAAATAGAGGCAAGCTAACTTCGGCTCGACCGAAGTTTATATACCCTTGGAGCTTGATATGTGCCTGACAGTTTGTATGGCAGCTATACTATATAGTGGTCCGATTTCGAAAAATTTTGGTGAAATGATGTAAAATCATTAAAAACTTATAAATACGGGCGTTGGGAGCGATAACATTGAAAACAAAAAAGTTTTTCTCACTAAGACTTTTTTTCAGACCTTACTTTTGTATGGCAGCTATACTATATAGTTGTCCGATTTCGAAAAACTTTAGTGAAATTATGTGAAATCACTAAAAACTTATAAATACGAGCGTTGGGAGCGATAGCATTGAAAACAAAAAAGTTTTTCTCACAAAAACTAGTTTTTCAACCGATCGTTCCTATGGCAGCTATATGCTATAGTCATCCGATCCGGCCGGTTCCGACAAATGTGCAGCGTATTTATATCAAAAGACTTCGTGCAAAGTTTGGTTAAGATAGCTTTAAAACTGACGGAGGAGATAGCATAGAAACAGACGGACGGACAGACGGACAGACGGACATGGCTATATCAACTCAGCTCGTCATGCTGATCAAGAATATATATACTTTATGTGGTCGGAGATGCTTCCTTCTATGAGTTACAAACATCCGGACAATTTCAATATACCCTCTCCAAGGGTATAAAAAGCAGACGTTAGTAAATGCAAGGTGTACAGTAAACGTTCTAAAATATTGAGAAATTTTTCAATTTTTCATAAAACCTAAGATTATTATGAAGATTTAATAGACGGCAAGAGTACACGAGTAAATACAGTAAAGGAACATATGATAAAAATCGCGAAATAACACATTTGAGTTTAGGTTATCATAAAAAAGCGTAAGCCGGTAAGTAAAAAGGAGGAGTAGATCAAAGGGTCAAAAAAATCAAAGGATCTAAGATAATCATGAAGATTGGATAGATAGCAATTAAAGACGCTTATACAAGAGACGCGAAATTGGTCAAATTTTGCATTTGAGTATCTCCGAAAGAGCAGGCTTTAACAAATAAGAGGCGTAGATGGAATGGTCCAAAATTTGCCAATTTTTCGTATGACCTAAGATTATTATGAAGATTCAATGGATGGCAATGTAAATGGGTACATAGGAAGTGTAGATGGAACGGCTCAAGGAATCGCACCATTTGAGAATTTTTCATACGTCCAAAGTTAATTTTGAAGTTTAAATAGACGAGTAAATGTATAAAGTGTTAGACGTACTGCCAAAAATTAATATTTGAGGTTGGATTTTTCGCTAAATTTGCAAAATTTTATGAGTTTCGGGAATTATCAAGATTTAATAAATGGCGATTGTAGACGCGTAAATGGCTCGATACTACGGTCCAAAAAGTCGCGGAATTGTATATATAATGTGGATCAAGATCGATAGACTGTCAAAAAGATTTAATAGTTGGGAACTAAAGACGGCAAAAAAGGAAGTGATTGTCGATCGCCTTAAAGAACATTTGTTTAATTTTAATATGAGTTTAGATTTACACGAAGACGTGTGAGCTGACTGCTAATAGAAGATAGATCATACAGACCAAAAAGTCGCGTGGTTTCGGGTAAAAATTTTATATGCTTCGTTTTGTGTTTAAAATTCTTAAGGGTGTGAAATATGTATTTCAAAACAGTTGATTGCAAATCTTTTAGCCGTTTTTAAATCAAATGTGATTTTTATCACTGATTTTCTGTTGTTGACTTTTAATAACCATAGCCTAGTAGGATAATAATTGATCTGAAGTATGTAATTTCATATAAAATAGGTTTTTATATTTATGCAAAAATGTTTTTAGCGGACTTAGATCATATTTCAATAAAAATAAGATGTGTGCAATCAGAATTTAAATCGGACATGCGGTTCAAAATATGCAAATATGAAAAATCCGCTGTCTACTTATGTATATAGGATGGAATTGTACAAATAAAGTTACTTCCGTTTCTTAATGAAGAAGCAACCAAGCAGCCATATATTAATTTCGTTAATGGACGCACACTTCTCTTACCCACTGTAGCCTGTTGTTGGCGTGTATAACAGTTTTACATATTGTTTTTGTTTTGATTTCGACAAAGTAAAAGTTTGGCCATAGCTATGCAAATTCAAGAATTGAGAACGCCCAGCGCCCGTTATCTGGTTGTCGGTGGCTCTCAAAGTGCCTTCAACGGCCATAACGAACGGTCGATCATAATGCACTACTACGGGATCATCTTGATATTGCTTACTGTGGCCATTGCCAAGGCAAGCACTAGCCATGATCTGGCTGGCTATGCTCGAACCGGTGGAGCCTTGGTGCGATTACCCTTTTTCGGTGGCGGTGTAGGTCAACTATTGCGCTATCTGCATCCCCTGGAGATGAGTGGCAATCAGGAGCGACGTTCTGAGCTACGCAGTGAGCTGGATGCCAACTATGTGACCTACAGGGGTAGCCAGCTGTGGAAGTTGAATTTCAATAAAACACGACAAGATGATGATGAGAAGGCAACAGATGATGAGTTCAATGAAATGGTGGAACAATTTGGTAAGTAAGCGCACAATTATAAATCAATTTAAGCCTATAAGGGACCATGGGACTATGGGACTATTGAACTCTTGACCCAGCTAAGGCCAAGACAGAGAAGAGAAATTGTCAAACTGTGAACCCAGCCCAAATGCCGGCAGCAATGAGCTGCTGCACAGTGGTTCAGGTCACGAGCAAACCAAAAAGTGTACAAATTTCTCCCGCTTGACCCTTGATTCTATACGAAGTAGGAAAACAGCCCACTGTCCGTTGTGGTTAATCTATGCATAAATTCAGAATAAATCAAGAAACTAGCCAAACAGCCAAAAGAGATCTTGACCTTCTGTCGCAGTTCATTCAGTTCTTCTGTTTTTGTCGGCCGTAATGCTGCTGCTGGTGCTGGTGCTGTCCACTGGTGCCTGCTCATGCCCAGCTGTTGCTCTGGCGTAGTGTTTCAATGCCGGGATTTCCCGGTATACCGGCTCTTTGGACGCTCAACAGTAGCGAATTATACGAAACCACCTTTGAGAGCCTCCAATGGCTCTCACCCACCGATTTGCGACGCTTTGACTTTCTCTCACCTGGCTCCACATATCAAATCAATCGACGCTATCGCAATAATCTGTCGGTCAAGCGTTATTATGGCCATCAGCTGTGGAAGCTGCACGAGACTTGGCTGGGCGAGCCCAAGCTAAAAGCCTTTTGGCGTCACTTTGGTATACATTTTGGAACACTTTTTAGAGATTTCTCTGACAGAAGTTTTCCACTTTTCTAGGCACGGAAGTGTGGAACATTAATCAGGATGGCATCGATATTCTGATCGATCAGAAGAATGTGGCCGCAGCTCGTCAATTTATGGAGAAGGCCGATTTCAGTTACAACATAATGATTGATGATATAGAGACGGCCATCGATGAGACGTACACGGAGTTACCCATGGATCCAACTGGCAGTGGCAATGAAACGCTGCCCTGGCTCAAGCGTGAGGGCATGCTAATGACCTGGCGTCGCTATCATGACCAGAGCGATATACAGCAATTCATGCAGAAAATGCTCGAAATTCATTCAGAGCAAGTGGAAATTGTACAGATTGGAGTGACGCGAAATAAACGACCGCTGGAGGTGCTCAGGTAAGTTAAAGTTGATGGAGGATTAGGAGAAGAAGTGTTATCTGTCACAAAATATTGAGTTTTTGTCTTGGTTCCAATCAAAACTGTCTCTGAGAGTCGTTAAAGGGTAAAGGGGCGTACTCTGTACTCTGAAGCACTGCTGAAGCGAACTCTCTTTTGGTCATTAACTGACCAATAGATGGCGCCACTACTTGCTTTAAACAATACTGCTTGAGAATTTTCAAAACTGTCCAATAGATGGCACCACTACTGCTTGACAATTTGAAAGCACCGTCGAAAAGCAATCAAAAAACCATGAACTTGGTAGCTTACTTCTCCAATTCATGGCCTGACCAAGCATTAACTCTATGAATTGCCCCAAAACACGCAGAGTCCGTATGGTTCTTAAAAGAAGGAATGGTTTTATTTATGGTTTAGACTCAAACTGATTTCCGCATCCAAAAGAATATATCTAAATATTCTCTTTTCATGCTCTAAATTATTTATAATTATAACAAGATATTCGGATTAAAACTAGTCCCAATCAAGAAAATCTAACAGGTTTTTGAGCTCTATGGCTTTGTGCAAGAATGCCCCAGATGAAACCCGTATTTTCCGAAAACGAACAAAAATATAATTTACAATTTATGTATATTTATTTAGCAACGTCATTGAGCAAATAGTATTAGGCTGCCTTCACACTGTTCGACACATGACCCATGATAGTCTAGTAGTCCTGCTTTTTATTCTGTTTTAAATTTGAATAGCTTGTCACATTCATAGAATTTCATGGGGAAAAGCGGGCCTACTAGATGTCATGGGTCATGTGTCGAACAGTGTGAAGGCAGCCTTAGAGAGAAACGTTTCTCAGTCGACACCGCTTTTGTCAGAGAGTTGTCAGCTATTCGCTCTTTTTGGTCAGCTTTTCGCTCTCTCTGGATACATTTGGGCTATGGTCGTCTCACTCTAACCACAGTGATTTCCTACTGGCACTTTGAAGTATTTTTTTGGGCACTATTGTTTAGCACCAGCAAAATTGAGAGGCAGCGCAAACGTTCTCTCTAATTCTAATTGCTCCATGGCTCCGTATCGTTCGGCAGCCCAGATAGAACTAAACAATTTTACTACATTTCCACACAGATCGAATTCAGGGAATGACAGCTCCATTAGATGGCCGCCTTGTTAGTGCCGGATACTACATTCCTTCTTTGTTTTCCGGCACGGAATCCTTGTCTGGTTTTCCTTTTGCTTCACTGTTATAGAAACATTCTCGTTATCGTCCTTCCCCCTCCGCTTAGTTGCACAATGTTTTCCTCTCTTCCAGTTACTTCGTATTCAGTGTTGTCGAAGTTGGTCGTCATCTTGTGTGGGAATAGGACTTTTTTGACTACCACTTTATCACTCACGTTTATATTTCTCGCACAGGGCTTTCTCTGGCATAGCGACATATCTCCGACGACATATCTCCGCCCAGTACATTTTGCCGGCGGAGATATGTCGCTTTTTTGCTGGCGGAAATATGTCCGCCATATATCACGGCGGAGATATGACGTTTTGAAACGACATAACTCCGCCGCGCTACAAACGACATATCTCCGCCGTGTTGCAAACGACATATCTCCGCGCGGAGATATGACGCTTTGAAACGACATAACTCCGCGCGGAGATATGCCGCTTTTAAACGTCATACCTCCGCCATTGATTAAAGCGGAGATATGTCGATTTAAAACGTCATTTCTCCGCCGATTTCCAAACGACATATCTCCGCGCGGAGTTATGTCGTTTTGAAGCGTCATATCTTCGCGCGGAATTATGTCGTTTTAAAGCGTTATATCTCTGCGCGGAGACATGTCGTTTGAAACGCGGCGGAGATATGACGTCGGAGCTATGTCGTTACCCTCTTTCTCTTCTTGTCAGTATAATCCTTTCCCTTTTGTTTATTTCGAGTATCGTTGTCTATTTCTTGAGATTCATTATACTCTCCTAGCACGTCTTGTAAACTTGGTATTTTGTCCCGAATGACTCTATTGGCGCTGTGCCTGTCGTCCCGTGAGGTGTCACATTATACATTAATATAGATTTATGCACTGCTTTCTTATAGTTTTCTTCCAACGCTTTATTCATGCTCTCTTCTTTAGCTTGTGGCCCAAACGGAGGAGTTTTTATCTGCTCGATCCCACATATTTTGCAGTATTGTGCTATCTCTGCACTGACAAACTGTCTACCATTATCCGTTCTCAAAACCTTAGATATCCTAATCTGGCAAATATTTCCTTCATCTCATTAATAATTGTATTTGATGAAATTGTGCGTATAAATTAAGCTTCCATATACCTAGAGTAATAGTAAATTACTAGACTAGAACATGCTCTGACATGCTGTCACGACATGTACCCATGGACTTGTAGGAAAAGCATGTCTATCCATTTGAGATGGATTTGCCGCCTGAGACACTAAAATGCCAACCATGCAGTTTTTCGCAAACTGTTCAGTTTGGCTGTCCATTAGAGGCCACCACACGTCTTTTCAAGGCCTATTCACCTGGCTGTCCTTCGTACGCTAGTTGCACTACCTGTTCACGCAAACTCAGCGGAATCACAATGCGCGTTCGCCAATTGCCTACATCTTAAAGCAGAATGGTTAGTATCCACTCGATGTCGCCTTATCCCACGAACTGTCACCTAGACATGTAAAAACATCCACTATTCCCTCGTCTCAAATATTTCCGCCCGCTATTTTAGATACAGAAAATGATACTGGTACAACGGAGGTGACTATGTGAAAGAATCGAAACTCTCTGTTTTGTTTAGCTGGCACAATCTAGACCTCGAGTCTGCAATGTGCTCCTTTCCCGACCTGTGGATCACTTTGAACTTGAAAGCTTGGAGTCCCAGAAGCCATCTCTCGATTCTAGCAGGCGGTTTTGATGTTGGCTTGAATATGGTTTCGAGTGGTTTGTGATCAGTTACCAATTCAAACTCATCTTTGGTTCATTTCACAAAGATTTTTTAAGTAACGAAGCCTAGAGTCCCTAAACCTGAGTGACTGAACAAAAGTCACTCAATAAATGTATCTGAAATAGAGTCACTAATTAAGAATCACAGAATAGGACAAACTTAACAAGAATAATTTAACTGGAGTAACTTGAGAAGTGTTATGGGTCCAGAGTCAATAAAGAAGAGTCTGAAAAAAGTAAAAACCACTAAGCAAAAGTCAACGAGTTACTAATCAAGAGTGACTTTACGCCCTACAGAAATGAGACTAGTTAGGAGTCACTGAAAAAAAGTAACTAATAAAGATTAAGTACTATCGAGGCATTGAAAAAGAGCCACTGAACATCACAGTACTAAATTGACTTTACAAGAGTGACTAAACAGGATTTTTAGAACCAGTGTCACTGATTAAAAGTGACAAAACAAAGGTCACTAAACAAAAGTGACTGAACATAACCACTGAACAAGAGTCACTATATTAAAGTGACTGAAAAAGAGTCACTGAATAAATTGTCTGAACATGAGTCACATAACGAAAGCAAAGTGACAGAACCAATTTGACTCTACAAGAGTTACTGAACAAGACTGTCTGAACAAGAGTCACTAAAGTAAAGTGATTGAACAAAAAGGACTGAACAAGAATCACTGAACAAAAGTGACTGCATCAGAGTCACTGAAAAACTGTGACTGAACTAGAGTCACTGAGCAAAAGTGACTGAACAAGAGTCACTGAAAAAATGTGACTGAACTAGAGTCACTGAGAAAAAGTGACTGAACAAGAGTCACTGAACAAGCCCTGAACTAGCCCTGTAAGTTAATAATACAATTTTTTTACGGCCCATACCATATCCAAAAAAGATATTGATTTACTAGAGCTCCAATATTTAATCTTATTTTGATCCCAAATATGTGGTCATATATTCTTTTTTTAGTCGAACGGTCTCAAAATTTTAAAATTTTTTGTTAAATTTATACACAATTTCAAAAATCGACAAAAACGGATAAATGGAAAAAAAGGGGTTTTCAAAAACGTGATATCTCATGTTTGGTTACTCGGATAGGGATAGGGCGGTAGGTGGGCTGATATTTTGCGTAGGACTCGCGCGTAACCAGCCTCGACTTGGTGTCCGAACATAGTATAACACCATATTTTTGATTAAGCAAGCTCTAGTCAGCTCGAGATCACAACTGTGATCGCTGTTTGTCAAGAACCTCCCGTTTTTATAATCAAACGACTTGGCCGAAAGTACTATAACTGGTAGGGAATTGCAAGGCAGCATAAGTGCAAAAACAAAGAAGAACTTGTGTATGTGTCAGCAAGAGAGTGAGATAAGTTTTCTTTGTTTAGTTCTCTTTTGAAACTCACGTACCTATTTTAATTTCGATAAAGGCTTTTTTTTTAATTTTTTAAGAGGTTTCATTTTTGAAATGAGCTTTTTATTTGGATTGATATACAAATCTTAGGATTGTTGCAATCCTTTCAGACCTGTTTCAAGGTAGAATCAAGTACTGAAACTTCGTCTTAGAGGTATCACTTTCTAAGTGGACAAACAGAACACAGTGTGACCGTGCAACAAAATGTTTTAAGCAAACATTTATGGGTCCTGCCTGGTCACACTTATTGTGGATGAATAGAATTTCCTATATATTTTGGACTATTATCAGATACATTGGATGAAAATGTAACATCTTTTAAATATCCTTTTTAATGTTATACCGAAATTGTCTTACGGATCATCAACAAAAATCCTATATTTTCTGTGTACAACAATAAAGAAGGAGTGATATTTCTTCTTTAACTTATTGTTAATCTAAATGTAAATAGTAATGTAAAACAGAGCGTCGAGTTTACTAGATCTTAATCTTATCCTTCTTTCAGAGTCTCCAATGGCAATCCAAATAATTGGGCCATTTTTGTAGATGCTGGCCTGCAGGCACGTGACTGGCTCAGTCCCGCTGCACTCACCTATGCCATTTCCAAGCTAACCCTGTTATGGAGCGAGGGCAAGGTGGACAAAGATATGGAACGCATAGATTGGTACTTTTTGCCTATGGCCAATCCGGATGGCTATCAATATTCTCGTCTCACCGATCGCTTGTGGACCAAAAACCGAAACTACGACAGTTCCAGCAGTTGTTACGGTGTCAATTTGGATCGCAATTTCGAGCATGGCTGGGGTAAGGCGGGCTCCACCACAAATCCCTGCAAGAATCTGTATCATGGTAGCAAAAGCTTTTCGGAGACGGAAACACGTGCCATGCGCAATTTTCTGCTAGGCATGCGGGAGTACTTGGGTGCTTATGTATCGTTTGGTGGATATGGCCAAACGATTACGTATCCGTGGGGCGATGCCGATTATGTGACAACCAATCAACGGGAATTGCGTCAGGCGGGAAGGGAGGCTGTGCTCAATTTGAGGCGACTGAACCAAGCCGAGTACAGTCTGGGCATTAGCTATCGTCAGAAGTTGGCACGACCGGGAAACTCAGCCGATTGGGTGCAGCAGCAAATTGAGCCGCAATTTGTGTACAATGTGTTTCTTAAGGATCAGGGACGCTATGGTTATCTCATGCCGCCGCATTATATAGTGGAGTCGGGTGAAGAGGCCTTTGAGTTTCTGCGCACAATTGCCGAGCAGCTGCAGTAACTAGATTATTTGTAATAAATTATAACACTTTTTTTTTTTTTTGTATTTATAAAGAAATAAAATCGAACCGGCGCCAGTCTGGTGCACAAGCAGAATCGCTTCGCGACTTAAACCTTGTTAATAAGGGTTGTTTTTTTTAGGATTTTTAAGACAACCAACTTTATTTTGAAGCCTCATCATTAGGCTTTCTTTTTCAGTATGTGCCGTTTCGCTAATGTGTAAACAACATAGTTCTTGCGGGAAAGTTTACTTTTTTACTGGGTGGTAAGTGGAATGCAGCACGAATCGAATTTATAGTATCTATACTGAATTTCTTACCAAAACAACTTCTGTCCTTCCCGCGATATGAAAATCTGCCAATAACTAAGACAATAAATATCGACCGATAGCTATATTGCCATACCTATCCAAAGTTCGGGAACATCTTAAGCCAGATAAAATTCGAATCCATATGTCTGACAACCCGCTGTTAAATGTAAAGCAATCCGGCTTGGTTTTCTCCAAACACCCACAAAATCTGAAATTATGCGATTTTTCCTTAAAGTTTGTAATGAAAGCCTATTTAATTCTTCGTTGAATGGTGGTTATCCCAACGAATTTGGATACCGTAAGACAAAGTTATGCGCGATTTTCTAAGTACACCTCGACAATCTAGTATTTTGTTTGAGTTTGCTAACATATTTAGTTTTGCTTTAAGATAATTGCCCCTAAAAGTAAACTCAGATTCGATTGGCGCCAGATTAAAATAATATTTTTAGATACTTAAAACTTGAACTTCTATGTGGCTCTTATTTTTTGTGTTAATGAGCTGAAATTGGCATATAAATGAAAAAAGCCGTGCACAGCAAGAATCGTACACAGCACAGTGGTTTTTTTTTGCCTTTTTTTGGCATAAACTCTAGTTTTTACGTTATTGACCCCAAATTTGGAATATAATCATATTTTGGGCCCTAAGGACGACTTGGAAAATTTTACTCAGTTTAGATCAATATTTGATATAGCTGCCATATAACAGATCTGGCCGATTTGCTTAAACTTTGTTGTTTTTCACGCTATTGAACTGAAATTCGGTTTATACACGTATTTTAAGCTCCTAATACGTTGTACCAAATCTTGTTAGGCTTGGACCGCTATTTGATATAGCTGCCATATAACCGATCTGGCCGATATGGTCCAACTATGTTGTTTTTTACGCTATTGAGCTGAAATTCGGTTTGTACACGTATTTTAAGCTTCTTATACGTTTTACCAAATCTTGTTTGGTTTGGACAACTATTTGATATAGCTGCCATATAACCGATTTGGCCGATATGCACCAACTTCGTTGGTTTTGAAGATGTTAATCTGAAATTCGCTTTAAGCACGTATTTTAAGCTTCTTTAGCGACTTATGAAATATGGTTTGATTCGGAATGCTATTTCATATAGCTGCCATATAACTGATACATCCGATTTGCTCCAACTTTGTTGTATTTTACACTATTGAACTGAAATTCGGTTCGTACTTTTATTTATGGCACTAAATACGTCTTAAAAAACTTTTTTTGTGTTTGACGCAACCAAACGAAAAAAATTTTTTCTGTCTCTCTTGAGAAATATCTTCAACTTAAGCATGATTTCAGCTACAATAAGGCCAATTTTCTCGAAAAGTCGCACGTTGTAGCAAGAAGTGTTAGTTACTTTTTAATCTACACTGTTTCGTTAACAACTTTGCATTTAAGACTTTGTGCCATGCTGTGCCATGCACAACTAATCATACAAAAAACATTGCTACACTTGTTAGGGCCAACATAAAATTACACACAGGCAACACACGGCAAAATTAGACAAAAGCACACAACAATGGCAAACCAGTTATCAAATCTTAACAAAACATACCTGAACTAACAGTTTGCGTTTTTACATTTTTTATTTTGCTTCTAATTTTTTAAACAGACACATTCAAAGTTGGCAAATATTTGCTGCCAGTTTCACAAAAAACACGTCGCACACAAACAGCTGACTTCAAGCGCCCGTCAAAAAAGCAGTGTTGCCACTAAGGTTGAATGGGTTTGTTTTTTAAACTAATATGAGTATAGAAATAAAAAAATTACCAGTTAACATTTGAAATCTGAAAAAAAAAATTTTGGGGTTTATGCCAGAAAAAGGCCAAAAAAAACCACTGTGCACAGGTAGGCACGGTTAAGGCGTGTGAAAAGCTGATTGCTCTCATGGCGCATGCCTTGGCCAGCGTTCGGCTCTTATCGGCCTGAATAAAATGTGTCCCGCCACTAATAACTGCACATCCATGACTATAATAACACAGAACCGCGATGGATAGACCATAGATGTACAGGGATGAAGAATATAAAAACCACTATAAGAGTATGAACGAACCATTAAATACTACACAAGAAACAAAGAGGACGACGTCAAGTAAAAACGAGAGCGTAAGTTAAAGCCGGCTCTAACCGACTTCGATATACCCGTTACTCATGAAAAAACATGTTTAACAGTGTTGCTGCGTTCCTTAGGGTGACCATCCGAAAAGTATGCAACATTTTTTTATGGTGGGAGGGGGGGTAGCGGTGGGCTTGTATCACTCTTTTGCTTATAACTTGAGAACCGTTCATCCGATCTTGATCATTTCTTCGGCAAATTTATTCATTTTGCTAATTACTAACTATCTGTAGAAGGTACGAACCGTCTTTCTTCAAAACTGTAGGAGATATAACGATTTTTCCAAATTGCGGGGGCGGGAGTGGGCGTGGCCAAAATTTGAAATAAACTTGATCTGCGTGCAGATAAAAGAAGCATTTGTCCCATACATGTCAAACCTCTATCTCTTACCATCTCTGAGATCTAGGTGTTCATACAGACAGACGGACGGACGGACAGACGGACATGGCTATATCGACTCGGCTGTTGATGCTGATCAAGAATATATATACTTTATATGGTCGGAGATGATTCCTTCTGCCTGTTACATACATTTGCACGACTTTAGTATACCCTTTTTACTCTACGAGTAACGGGTATAATGAGAAGAAAGTCACATCAGCTAGCCGTAAAGGAACAATGGGTTGCTCATAGCCCGCTTGGGCCTCGACGCCCTGCTCGTTCTTCTGTCTAAACCAAAATAACCAAAATACAATTTGGGATAGAAAATTTAGCTAAAGATTTCGACAGTTCTTCGGAGAGTCAAAATTTCTTTATTTGGCTTTGGCCAAACGATAGGTGTTCCCTTCTACAAGATTTGTGCATCAAAAACGTAGCATGCTTTTAGGCGGTCGAAGCAAAGCTCAGAGAAGCTAAAACATTGTAGCACAGTTCGAACGCAAAATATGGTGCGACAAGTGACGTGGTAGCAGGGAGGGGGGAGGGGGTAACATTGAATTCTTGTCCAACAGCCAAACGTGAAGAGAAATTCAAGCCTGTGCGCACATTAAGCAACTCGGATTTTGCAATAGCTGGCCGCCTGTGGCCAATCGCAAGGGGGGGCGCGCATTATGTAAACCCGCCAAACTAAGAATAGTCAGGCAAAAGAAAAACAAATAGAAAGCCCAGGCGGCCAGAGAGCGAAAGAGAAAGAGAGGAGGAACTTTCACTTTCAATCGCGTTTCAAAACCAGTATGTCAAACTCGGGAGATGGATATTTATTTATTTTACATGCATATAGAAATTATGCGGGGCGGGCGAAAGGCCCGCAAAAAGCTCAAAGAAAGTGATTTACATGCCAAAAAAACAGAACGCTGGGCGACTAGACGGTACCCTCTACACAGGAGCTTGACAGAGCGACACAAAGGGTACAACAAACAAAAAAGTGAAAATTAAACCAAACCAAATCGAACAATGTGAACAAACGAACAACAGTTCAATGTGGAGCCACAACATGATCATCATTATCAACATGATCACAGCGATCAAAGGCAAAAGAAAGTAAAAACTTGCCAAGTGGGTCAAAATTGCGCCGTCATACAGAGAGGCATGTGTATGTGTGTGTGTATAAATGCCCCCAGGCAATTGCCACAAAAAAAACCGCAACAATATGAATAAATTGAATCAAATTTACAACAACGCACAGCGCACGCATCACAAGATGTAAACCTCCTCCAATCACACCCCCCGCACAGAGTGTTACCAAGCCGCTTCATCAGCTGGGAATTTCCCTCTCTAATCTAAAGATCACTATCGATTCACCATATTGATTAGCATTTATTCTCGATCTCCGACGTCTGTACGTCAACGGGCAATAACAAGTAATAATTCTTAATCATATTCCAAAATAAAATCATTTAAGCTAATGATGCATTTCAAAGTTATTCTCGGGCTGGATTGGAAACGGAATGTTAAGCTGAGAGAGCGCTTGCTTCCTTGACCTGATACCAGATTAGTTTTCTTCATCTTTAATTTACACTAGACAACAGGGACCATTTGATAGAAGGTCTTCTTTTTAGGAAAGTGTAACCGCTTTGCCCAGAAAACGTTCTAATGGATCATGTATATGGAAAGATTTCGAGGTACTCTATGATCCTGGTAATCAAATAAGGTTTTGCCCATATACTTTAAGCAGGGCTGCAAACCGGTTTGGAGTCGTGGCTCGCAATTTTTGAAGAGAACTATTTTTATACCCGTTACTCGTAGAGTAAAAAGGGTATACTAAAGTCGTGCAAATGTATGTAACAGGCAGAAGGAATCATTTCCGACCATATTAAGTATATATATTCTTGATCAGCATCAACAGCCGAGTCGATATAGACATGTCCGTCCTTCCGTCTGTCCGTCTGTCTGTATGAACACCTAGATCTCAGAGATGGTAAGAGATAGAGGTTTGACATGTATGGAACAAATGCTTCTTTTTTCTGCACGCAGATCAAGTTTATTTCAAATTTTGGCCACGCCCCCTCCCGCCCCCGCAATTTGGAAAAAACGTTATATCTCCTACAGTTTTGAAGAAAGACAATTCGTACTTTCTAGAGATAGTTAGTAATTAGCAAAATGAATCGATTTGCCGAAGAAATGATGAAGATTGGATGAACGGTTCTCAAGTTATGAGCAAAAAAGTGAACCAAGCCACACGCTACCCACCCTAAAAAAATGTTGCATACTTTTCTGATGGTCACCCCAAGGAACGCAGGAACACTGTTAAACATGTTTTTTCATGAGTAACGGGTATATCGAAGTCGTCAATTCAACACACGTCAATTCAACACCGAACAAAGTCTATACAATAAAAGACTAAACACGTCTATTAGTCATTTTACCCAACACAACAATTCAACACACGTCAATTCAACACAAAACAAAATAATTTATTTATTATGTTGGGTGAAATGACTTATAGACGTGTGTAGACTTTTTTTGTAAGAACTTTGTTTTGTGTTGAATTGACTTGTGTTGAATAGACGTGGAACCGATTTATCCGGTGATAGAGTCAGTAATAATGAACTAATGATTACCTTATTCCAAGTGGGTTAGTTGAGGTACTAGAGTGTTCCACACTTATGTTAAATGTTTAGTCTACTTTATTACCCCCATGCCATCGACGGTGGCCTTCGAAATTGTCATAGAAGGAACATCAAGGACCGAAATGGGTGCACACACATACTCAAAGACTTCAGTTAGTTTGGCTTTTTCGGTTGTTGCCTTTGGAATTCCCCAACAGGCATAGATAGGTAAAGCCTGCTAATGATAAAGCTGGGAGGTTCTTGAAACAGCTGTACAGCAGACCATTTTTCTTTGTGGTGTATGCGTTTGTCTTGTTTTAAACTTCACTTACGCCCCCTGAGTGTGAGTTCTTTTACGGACAATAAGAGCTCTATGCGGACTACCGCTTATAACCAATCAAAACTTAAGAGGCAGTGTACATTTTATCTCTAATACTACATGATTTATTGCCCTGGAGCTTGATAAGACTCTAAACTTCTATATAAATATGAATGAAATTTCTAAGGGACGATTTCTCATCTTCTACAAAGATTCATATGTCTCATAAACTTACAAATAGCAGAGTAAATTGAGAGCTTTTCTGACACACCCCCCTCTTTCCCCTCTTGAACAGATGTGCTTGTAGGCGTGGGAAAGGGACTGTTCTCCCCTACCTAATTTGACCTTTACAAGTGTATCATATTCAAGAGGCCAATAAGAAGTTACTACTCCCCGCCCTGGCAGTAGTGGTGTCATCTATTGATCAGTTTTGTAAATCCCTCATTAATCAATACAAGTAGAGGGTTCCATCTATTGTACAGAGCTTGACCGACTTTCTCACCATCTATACTTATAAATCTGTAGGCCCCACTGACATATTATCAAACCACAGCCAAAACCAGTATGTAACGTTTGGCATAGACCTTCGTTCAGTTTGAAAATTTGTTCTTGAAGTGGATGAAAACGCCAAAGAAAAGTTTAAATGGGGCACATAACGCTACTGTGTCGCTGTTTTGCTAAGAGCGCGAGAGAGAAAGTGAGCATGAGAGGGATCGACTCACACTAACTCAAATTAGGTATGTGTGTATTACAAATCTCTTCGCTGCTGTGAAAGACATTTGTTAGAATTACGGGGGAAGGGGACAAAGTGGAGAGCGGTGGAAGATGGAAAGGAGAGAGGGGAAAAAGTGGAGAGCGGTGGACGATGGAATGGAGGGGTGCCAAAATTGATTTGAATTATAATTGAAGTGTGTTGTGATGCTGCTGTGAAATGTCAATTGACACAAAATTCACTATGTAGTTGTGCGGGAGAGGTATGTTTGCAGAATCCACTTGACTGGAAGGGATAAGTATATAATTCCGAAATGTTCGAGCGCCTAGAAAATTTGGTTGGCCCCTCGAAACTGTCTACAGTCTAACACAGTGTCCCGCAAAACACACATGCTTATTTTGCCTTTGCATGTGTGCGTTCAGACACGCGAGGGCGCTCTCAGTTAGCACATGTTTGTTAGTGCAAAAGAGAGCAGTGTACGCTTGTATAGTGTCTGTGTATCGACGACGCTGCTACAGGGGATGGACGTCGCTACTTGTATGCACAGAACATTGAACGGTGCCGGACACTGGTCTAACACATCACATTTTCTACAATTACTTAAAATCTTGGACGAGGGCAAAGTCACGGCGGGTTCAGCAAGTCCTTTATATTTGCAGCTGACCCCCTCCCGCCCTCCTGGTAACGCTTTTGATAATGCTCTGTATATTAGCATAAGGAAGGTCTAAACGCGTAAATTCGGGCAGAGCCGACCTTATCATACCAAAATTATATGCAGGAATGCCCCTAATGACTGCATCCTTTGTTCTCCTTTGTACAGCTACTGTATTTCTAAAATATTACCTGTGATCTGTTTTGTTAATGCTCTAGCCCTGGGTCGCCTCACTCTCTCTCTCTCTCTCTCTGTCTGTCTCTAGTTTACTTTAGCCTATGTATGTATGTATGTATGTATGCATTAGGATTAACACTTTTCCCCTGGTCCAGTTGTTCTTTCCTTTTGTGTCATCTGAATGCCAAAAACTAGACTATAGGCAAAGCCCCATGATTTTTCATAATTTTCCCCATCAAGTGGGGCTTTTTCCGTCGCCCTATAAGGAGCTGAACCCCTTAAGACCATATGTGTGTGTAGGTGAGTCACTACCAATTCAAAGTCACAGTTTGGCACGATCCGAGCCAGAGTCACAGAGTGTCAATGTCGTTCGACTTGCATTGCATCCGGGGGGATGGGCCGTGGGCCCTCTCAAACACACACACACAGACACTTGCACATGCACACGCACACTCATACAGAGAGTTAGACTTTGATTTTGGTGCGTGGCTCTCCCGCTGGCATAGTCATTGCGCTCGCAGCGTTGGTTGAGGCGCTGCTGCTGCTGCTGCGACTGCGACTGCGGCTGTCACTTCATTCAGTACGCGACGATCGCTCTAAGATCGGTCGTCGGCCAGCAGCGCAATTTTTTTTTTACAACATTTTTACTCTGTTTTGACTTTTTTCATATTATTTTGTGTTTTTTTTTTGTGTTTCGTTGTTGTTTTGTTTTGTGTTTTTGTCCGCTTTTCGGGAAACGCGACCCTCGCCATATAAAAATTGAAGCGCATACAAACGCAGCATTTAGTCGGGCTTCATCGCTGGACCCTATACCAAGTGTGAATCAGAAGAGTCACAAAAAAAACAAACTGCCGCCACAAACGTAAGCTAAAGTACAATTCCATTTTTTGTTTTTGTTTTTTTTTTGTTGTTTTTAAACCAAACCGAAACAAGTTTTAAGGAAAGTGCAGTTTAAGTGGTCGCTCCAATTTCGGAACGAGCTTCCCCAGAATTTTGGGCACGTGATTAAAAAACGCAACCCGATACAATACAACACAGCAGCAGCAACAACAACAACAACCATAACACGAAGGTCGTGGCAATTACGGGCCGGTGTGTGTTTACTTTGTCCGAGAACCTGTTCTCCGACATGGAAGGCGTCATCCACGTTCAACTAAAGTGCCACTTTCTGCAGGGCTATAAAAACAAACAAAAAAAAAAAAAAAACTAGGAAAATTAGCACAATTGTGTGTGTGTGTGTGTGTTAGTTAGTGTGTGCTAAACACAGTTTCAAAATTAGTTTTTTTTTTATTATTTTCGACAACGTTTTCTATTTTCATATTTAGACGCGACTTAAAAGTGGATCTAGGTCTGGGTCTGGGTCGGGGTCTGGGACTGAACTTTGCTGATAAGCTGTTTTGATTTGAGAATCGGAAAAAGTATAAATAAATCACAAAAAAACAAACAACTTTATAACGGGTGGCAACGCTGTGACAAGGTAAAGAATATTTCGCCTAAAAAAAACTTGGAAACCTTGTCAATTTTATTTATTCCCCCAAAATCCGTCCATAAACAGAACTAGAATTGTTAAAGTTTTGTATTTTTTTCGTGTCACGAACACATATCAAAAATATCGAGGTAATAAGAACCAAAACTGAACCTTTTACGGGGAATTCGGTTGGATTCCCCGGCCTTAACACTAAATAATTTCAACTACATTTTAAAGATTTGATGAAAATGATGATAAATAAGCCAAATTGGGGAACTTTTCAATTACTTTTGGATAAGTTATTTCCGTATGGATCCACAGTCTTCTGTGTCTTATGGCCTGAAAAATCTGTTATTTGCCTGTGGGCACTTAGCTTAAGTAAATGTACAGTGTGAAATATTTATGATTCAAATAGAATGTGATGTTTCCAATATATTTCGGATGCACATAGGCATCCGTCTTCATACTTCATACAATACTAAGCTAATGTTTGTTGATTAGAAGTCTGTATATGTGAGCGCTTTGAAGTTAATTCTCTTGTCTGTTGTTGTATCAATGATATGTAACATTTTGAGAGTAAAGCGCTTACTGTAGTTGCTCTCTTGTTGCAAGATGATGGTTTCTTCAAAGGTATAACAGAACATAACTGGGTATATTGCACTCATACTACAACTTAGACAAGTGAATACATATGGGTTGCCATTTATTTATTTTTATAGTTTCAAAACATTTTAATTTTTTTTTGTCAGGATAAAACCGCAGTTTTCAACGATTTTTAATAGATTTTTCAGAATTTTACCATTGTGGAATACAAAGATATAGCGATTCTTTATGTTATTGCTTTTCCTTTACATTGTGGTAAAAATATTTGCGATAGTTGAACTAGAGGAAGAATCCACCGGTTTGTGAAAAAAACAGACATTTTGAGATTTTTCAAAAAAAAAGTCAGGAGTAATCTTCATGATATTCTTATAGATGTGAAAAAAGCTTTATGATGGGACAGCCATAACTTTCCGAGAAATGCAAAAAACTGCCAAATGAAATACCATTTTTTGACTCACCTACAATGAAATTAATGCAGGCCTTAAACCACACCTAAAAATAGATCGAACTGCGTTTTTAGATTCTCCCATTAAGCCTTGGGCATCACCAGCTTCTCCAATATTATGCAATAAATCTTATTAGTGATATTCTTAATCACCACAACATGAAAAGAGCTTAAATCATTTAATTACTTCAGTTCCAGTTCAGTTCCAGAAATCTTAAAGCTTGGTATGGAGATACTTGCGAAAAGTGTGCGAAATCTCTGTACATTATTTCGTCGATAGCAAGTGCGAAATAAGTCGCTCATCTCTAGTTGCTTTGTTTTCAAATTTAGTTTGGCGGGACAATTTAAAATAATTAACAGCGAATGATTATGGTGGCCTTTAATGATGCAATAGTTGTGCAGCAATAGCTTTATGTGATTTGTAAGAAGCTTTAGTGAAGGCACCTAAGGTTCGGCAGTGTTTGTTTAATCCTTACTTCCTGTGAAGATCCATGTGGAGGCAGTTGTATAACTTAAATAAATCGCGAAAAAAAAAATCGTATGTAGGTTCATCGTTACCTTTATGTGTAACTTTTCAATCATTTGCTCCAATTAGCAATTGGTGCTCTTTGGACACGACTAGGGAAATGGCAGAATCGACCATTTCATCTCGACGTTATGTACTTATAATGCAATATCATGGATTAGAAGATGTTGTCCACGACTTGCGGCGACAAAGAAATCCCAAGTCTGACCATTAAAAAGTTCTACGGCTCATCCGGCTCAAAACGACACAAGTGGAGCTAACCGCCACTTCACATCGTTGCGATGGATACTCCACCACCGCTTTCACTCTTGGCGTGCTTAGAACGCCGCCAGCGAACGGTGGCGCTGTCCTTTAATGAAGCCCAAGCCGCGTTGCAATGATCTCCTAGCAAAAACAATGAATTGTGAATAGCATAATTAAACTCAATAAATATCTATACATTTACAGATCTTTTTTGTCAAGCCGCCATCACCTTTTCCTCCAATGAAGAGATGTTCAGCCTTTTTAATGTTTTTGTATAGTTGTCCTACTCATTTAAAAACTCCGCGCCACAACACTTGTATGTATATGAGTATCTACCGCCATGTAAAGTACGAAAAATATGTTTTACATATATTTCACACCTTCGAAATCATCTCTCATCACTTGCCTATCGGGTGACTATCGCGTGACACGTTGACGTCGGGTGGCAACGCTGTGATATCGATATGCCAATTTCGCGCGTGAACTCCATAACAACTCAAGAAACAGCAACTTGCGAAATCCGTGCGAAATCATTTTTTTATATGGACTTTTTCATTTTGCGGGTATTTCGCGGGTATCTCCATACCAAGCTTAAGACTCATTGGATAATTTTGGAAGAGCTGGGGATACCAAAATGGTCAAAGTTTTTTTAAAGACAATTTCAAGAATAAAAATAGAGGCAAGCTATCTTCGGCTCGACCGAAGTTTATATACCCTTGGAGCTTGATATGTTGTATGGCAGCTATACTATATAGTGGTCCGATTTCGAAAAATTTTGGTGAAATGATGTAAAATCATTAAAAACTTATAAATACAAGCGTTGGGAGCGATAACATTGAAAACAAAAAAGTTTTCTCACTAAGACTTTTTTTCAGACCTAACTTTTGTATGGCAGCTATACTATATAGTTGTCCGATTTCGACAAGGCTTGGTGAAATCATGTGAAATTATTAAAATCTTATAAATACGAGCGTTGGGAGCGATAGCATTGAAAACAAAAAAGTTTTTCTCACAAAAACTAGTTTTTCAACCGATCGTTCCTATGGCAGCTATATGCTATAGTCATCCGATCCGGCCGGTTCCGACAAATGTGCAGCGTATTTGTACCAAAAGACTTCGTGCAAAGTTTGGTTAAGATAGCTTTAAAACTGACGGAGGAGATAGCATAGAAACAGACGGACAGACGGACGGACAGACGGACAGACGGACGGACAGACGGACGGACGGACGGACAGACGGACATGGCTATATCAACTCAGCTCGTCATGCTGATCAAGAATATATATACTTTATGTGGTCGGAGATGCTTCCTTTTGTGCGTTACAAACATCCGGACAATTTCAATATACCCTCTCCAAGGGTATAAAAATGCCCATAATCCCTGAACCAAGACTCCGTTGGTAAATCTGGAAATGCAGTTCGGTGCGTTTTTAGGTCTTGCCTATTGCCTACTACTAGACTAAACAGTTACTTAACAGTGACTAAAAAGCGACAAAACAGTGACTAAACAGTGACTGAGCAGTTACTTAACAGTGCCTAAACAGTGACTAAACAGCGATAAAACAGAGACTGAACTGTTACTTAACAGTGACAGAACAGTTTTATAACAGTGACTAATCAGTGACTTAACAGTGAAAAAACTGTGATTAAAGAGTGACCAGTCACACAGTGACTAAACAGTGACTTTGCATCATCTTTCACCTCAAAGCCTCATGAGTGTCAACGACACTCACACACTTTTTAAATGGAAGCCAACTTTCTGTCCGCACCCTAATCTTAAATCATTTTCTGGCCTTCAAACGAATCGTGCGCTAAAGTCAACATTATCAATGCACTGTCAAAACAAACAATCTAACACACGATCTACATCGATTTGTTAACAAAGCCCGATTGAGTCCAAACAAAAGCGAATGAACTAAATGCATATGATAGAAAAATCAAAGTAAGAGCGTTCGTGTAAGCGACGTTAGCATTATTAACACCAGCAACACAATATTGTTTATTCTTCAAGTGTTTAAGTGTTTGAAAACTCTGTAATAGAAGACAAGAAAGTGTTTCAACCCTAATATTGTTTTGCCTGAAAAGTTTTAAGTTTAAATATTGCTCGCATTGCGATAAGAAGGTCTTTGGGGTTTTCGAAAGGAATGCTACAGGCTTTTGGGCATATCGTGAGTGAATAGAGAGAATAGCGTGGGACCTAATACGGTCCCCCTGCGGTACACTAGCCCGAATAATTCTTGTTTGTCGCTCAAGAAGCTCTTGATTTGCAGATACAGTTGGGACGGGAGGAATTTTTTGATCTTCGAGACCCTATCGAAGGCCTGCTGGATGTCAAGGTAATGTGCCATACTTGCAAGTTCCATGACTCGTTCGGAAGCCAAACTGAAAATCCGGTATGGATCGTTCATCGAACATTCTTTCCAAGGGTGGATGGAAGGCTAATCGGACGGTAGGAATCAAGTTCTCTTGTGTAAGATAACTATTCTGGCTTTCTTTCATAAACAATATGGCTTTGTCTGGCAGATGCTTTATAGCAGCGATGACCAGCGAGAGCGAGGCCAAAAAGTGAGAGTGTATTAGTGTGCGAAAAAAAAATCTCCGTGAATTTGCTTCGACCTAATCGCTTCGAACTCTGTTAAGTGACTGAGACTGTCTTGCTCTCTTGATGTCAGCTTCGGCAAGCGTTCGGGTCATGTATGTGTGAACAGCGAAATGTTGTCGCCCCCGGGATGGAACCGAGGGCCAACGCTGCTTTATAGTTATCAATGCCTGGGGTTTTACGTATCACCAGATCCTTGATTTCCCCCTTTTACCTCAGGGAAGGTGATTGGTGGCACTGAGAGGGCCATTTCGAGGAGGCTTTCGAGGGCATCTGAGACTAGTCATAGTTCAAGGCAAAAGCTTCTACTCAGCCCTGTGGTGTTTTAGCCCAGGAACCTTCAGGGCTTGGAGCTCACATCCGCAGTAGCTTTATCCAGCATGCGGTCTGTTGCCTCACGCCTGAGTGTGCTCAGGACTTTCCTTACTCTGTTGGCAACTCTGCGGGATATTCTGTTAATCCGGAGGTCACTACTGTGGTGATGAATTTGTACTGAATCACCTCTTGAGTGCAAATCTGTTATCCCGACTGACATATAATAAACCCACAGCCTAAACTGCTTATTCTATAGATCTAAGATTAGGCATTGACCTTTGTTTAGTTATGCAGTCGCGCACTAAGAAGGAAAATTTTGAAAATTTCACCGCGAAATAGGTGATCCACTTGACTAAAGATGTGCTTATTATATTTCTGTCCCGCACTCATTTGTAGTAAATATATGACAATTGTGCATTTCACAGCAGCATCAGCAATTGCTTGCCCATACCGGATGGGAATCTTTACGTGTGGTGTCACGCGCATCCTAATAATAGTAAGCAATGCTAATTAAATTTAATGAGACATGTTTATGAGTTAGATTAGATAGTAACTTTTAACTTTGGCTCTGTAGAACTCCGGAGCCACACAATCAGTTTTTAAAAACAAATGCGTGCTCTTATGAAACCTTGTCAATTTCTTTCAAATTTTTACCGAATCAAAATCAAAAGTTAAACAAATTGTAGTACAACGTTGCAGTCCTTGGGGTACGCTGATAAGTCATATTGGACTAAGTAAGGAAATGTTATTGTTTTTTTAAATCAAATTATTATATTTTTTGGACATACAGTCAGACTGATAAGCGCGAAATGAAATGGTGATGTGGTCATTAGATTTCTTTTTTTGGAAACCGCAAACAGAATTAGTTGTGTGTAAGGGCGTCTTTCTGTTCTCCTACGCGTTTCGGTAGCTTTGCTAACTATTGGATGCTGACAAGACGGAATAAATTAATAATTATTGTTATTATTATTTGACCATTTCCACCCTTTTCCCCAAGGATTCTGTTTTCTTCTCAACTTCATTTGTGATCTCGGTGCGTTCATTAAGCTGCTCAAATTTCAGTTTTTTTGGTTGTTATCGCTGAAACGCGTTGCATGTCTGAACTCTTTAATCGCACGTGGTGAATTGGCACCAACAGAAAGTTGAGTCAAAAAAATTCCCACATTTATTATCACAAGAAGCAGCTGGCCGAACACTTGACTTAGCAACCCCTCTATGGATTTCTTGGCTTCAAAAAATTTGAAATCTGGCCCAATGTGTCATGTGACATTACATTTTGTGTGTCTTATTCTTACAATTTTAACATGAATCATTTTATGGCCTTAGAGCTCATTCTCTAGATGATCTAATTGAGCACATTCTTTTTGTGGCTTAATCTTCTATCGATATTCTATGGAATTCCAGAGTGTCACCAATAGGAAAGCGCTGCCATCGCAGGGTTTAGGGGTCCAAGAAAGTTTCCTTTCTTTGTCATAGACTGTAAAATTACTTATAAATGAATCGAGGCTATAGGGTGAAGGGACTAAAAGAAGAGCAACTTTGTTCTTACAGCTTTGAATATTTGATTAAACATTTAGTTGATTAATTATATCCAAGTATACTAAAGTCGTGCAAATGTATGTAACAGGCAGAAGGAATCAATTCCGACCATATAAAGTATATATATTCTTGATCAGCATCAACAGCCGAGTCGATATAGACATATCTGATTTGCTCAAGAAATGATGAAGATCGGATCAACGGTTCTCAAGTTATGAGCAAACCCTCTCCCACCCTAAAAAAATGTTGCATACTTTTCGGATGGTCACCCTAGGGAATGCAGAAACACTGTTAAACATGGTTTTTCATGAGTAACGGGTATATCGAAGTCGGTTTAACCTACGCTTTCGTTTTTATATGAAGTTTGGCAGGAATTTTTAGTTTCCGCGGTGCTGGATACCCGGCTTAAAGACGAAGACAAGCAAAATGAATTAAGACGCATTACACATTAGGGCTGCAAACCTCCTAAAAATCGGGAGGGGTTCACTCCCACGAAACTTTTTGGGTTCGGGTTCAAAGAGCAGGTTCAGAAGGTCCCTGAACCTAGGTTCGGGTTCGAAACAAGACACACACACACCACCAAGAAAGATGGTCTACTGTACAACTGTTTCAAGAACCTCCCGGTTTTATTATAAGCAGGATTTGCCTATCTTCTGCAAGTGCAAAAAGTGACTACAACACACAAGGACAAATTGACAGAAGTAGTCATTATGTATGTGTGTACCCCCATTTTGGCCCTTCTGTATTAGTGGAGGAAATTCTATCGCCCTAGTTATCACAATTGGTATAGGTTCATTAGACTGAACGTCCCTTATATGAAAAAAATTTTTTTTGCAAATGTTCTGTTCCTCAATGCGCAAAAAATTCGTAATACTTTCTAGTTAACGTAATGAAAAACAAAACTTGGAAATTTTTAGGTTTAGTGCTGGCGCCGTGGGTTTAAAGATGCTACATTAAATTTTGATTTCCCCTTTTTCATTTTACGTTTTCATTAAAGCAACCTGGGATGCCAAACGATTTGGTTCAACTTAAAATCTGTTGATGTGCCAGAAACAATTAATGCTGTGACTGAATTAAAACTGCAGGATCGGCATACCGTGAGATGAAGTGGTCCAAACATTCCATGTTCCGCTAGCTTTGTTCGCGTGGAATTCTTCATAATTTGACCATTGTCCAAGAATAAAATAACGTGTTGAGCAAATTTAAGCGCTGTGCTTTAACCAAAACTAAAATGGCTTCCTCACTGAAGCAAATTTTCAAAAGATCATTTTTGAAAATGCAGATTATTGTTGCTTCATCATATCGCTCACTTACTTCAATACTGGCATAACTCAAAAAATACGATTTTTGACTTAATGATGCAGAAATGTGCGCGCTCTTCTGTACTATTTTATGCAAAAATTTTCGTATCGCTATCTCTTCTACTTTCCATGTGAGATGAGAATATGTCGCAATATCATTTTTCAGGTTCATTTTCATGTTGATGCAAGAACCGTCATATCTCAGTTGTCCTGCGGTCGATATTGACCAAACATACTTCGTCTTTCAGTTAATACATCATATTTTCAATGTCTATTAATAGGCATTCTAAATTTATAATATTTTACTTAATTAAGTTGAAACTAAAACCACCATTTTTTTTAGGTTAAATCCATTGAGAACTTCAAACCTGTTTTTCTCAAAATGGATTATTTTGAGTTATGCCAGTATTGAAGTAAGTGAGCGATATGCATCTTCACAATTGGCAAAACAGCTGGCAACAAATATAATATAATAAAGTAGTTATTCAAATTTATTCAAAAGAATATTTTTTTTGCTATTATATTTGGATAAGCGTACTATTTCCTCTTCTTCAAAATCCATTTGATATGGATGGCGACTACTTCCACTAGATAGGGACTCCTCGTCATCGGACCTCTGTCTGTTAAGAGCAGCATCAGGACTTAATTCAATCGAAGTTTTTAAAGCTGCATCAAAAATTTCTTCTAAATGGTCCATAAAACTTCTTTCTCTGTTGCGGTACCACTCTTTATCGCTACCAGCATTCTTTCTGAGGAACACATATTGATCATAAAGTTTCCTCAAGCTCTTCCTAGTTTCATGGTAGGCCCATGTAATTTCAATACACCATCCCCACACCACTACCAATACTCCAATTTGAAGGATAGTGCGGTTTAGGCTGTCCCTTAATGTGTATTTGAATCCTCTTATATTATGCAGAAGATCCGCTTTTCTAGATGGTAGCTTGCTGAATCCAGCACTACCCGCAACGCGCTTATCAAATAAATGCTCGAATCCTCTATATCCAGCATTTGCTTTGAATAAAATATTTTTAAAAATATATTTTTAATTCAAAAAAATGGTTGGCATTTCAAAGGTTACTTCTACGAAAAAGTAAAATTAGAAAGGGGAAACTGAAATTTAATTTAGCAACTTTAAACCCGCGGCGCCAGTATTAAACCTTAAAATTTCGAAGTTTGGTTTTTTTTTACGGTAACTAGAAATTTTTCCGAATTTTTTGCTCCCTGAGGAACAGAACATTTCAAAAAAAAAAATTCCCATACGATTATGTTCAGTCTAAGGTTCATGATTAGTGTGTCTTCAGCAATCTTTTATTATTACTGACTCTATCGCTGGATAAAACAAACATGGAGTAGGAAAGTGCGCTGTACTGATACTTGTGAGGCAGTAACAGCTGATTCAACAAATGTGACATCTTTAAGTTCTTCACAATGATAGATTTTTCAAAACATGGTTAAGAATTGTTAATTATTTTTTTTATTTATCATTCTTAAAGCTTTTGATTATTAGCTCCTTCTGAATATTATACAATGAAACAAAATGTTTCTTTGTAAGCTGTTTTTATTTCAAGTCTTACAAATATTAGGAAATGGCAGTATTTACACTAAATTCACATTACAATTCGATAGATGGCACTCAGATGAGTGTTCAGACCAAATAGATCCGGTTCATCTAAGTAGCTTCATGTCTACTCAGACGCCTTATAACACGCTCTGACACTCAGCTGAGTGATCAGGTAGTGTAAACAGAGCTTTAGTGGGTCTATAAATGATAACAATAAGGAATGTGGTACGTTCGACTTCTCCTGATCAAAAATGAAACCTTCTGTTCAATAGTTACAGGAACCGGTTCGTAACCGAACCTTAAACAACAATTTTTACAGAATTGCAGCCTTGAACAAACAATTTACAATTGTGCTTGCGTTAGAGGCAAGTTTTTTTTATGTAAATATTTACTTTTCTGTATTTATAGATGTATAAAAATTTTATTATATTTACTTAAATTTTTATTATACAAACAAACAATAGAGAAAAGCTAACTTCGGCTCGATGGAAGTTTATATACCCTTCGAGCTTCTAAATAAAGGTTTTAAATTATTTTTATTTCAAAAAAATTAATTTTAAATAATTTTGTACAATATTAGTTGACTTATTTCCCAAACTCAACAACAGATGGCGCCACTACTTTGACCATTTGGTTGGCTATACTTTATGTGGTCGGTGCTAATATACCCTCTCTGTATTGGTTTGAACTTGGACGAGTGGTGATTACTTAAACAAAGTCTGATACAAATATCAAGTTTGTATGCCACAAATAACGAGAGACTGGAGAATACGATGTGTGTAAAGCATAGCAAATGCTATTAAACACCTGAGACTTTAAGTTTATCCTTGAACTTGGACGTGTTTGTGGTTTTCGTTCAAAATGTTAATCAAATGTCAGCAACACATGGGAAATTCCCCAAATTCTGCATCATCCACCTAATTATGTTTTTCCATTCTGCTCTAAAAATTCTATGACCTTTTGCTGTTTGAAAATTAGTTCCACTCATTAAATAAATTTTAGTTGGGCTGTGTGACAATTGTGAATCATTTTCATTATTTTAAGTACTGATAAGAATCTCCATTTGTTTTCCAGCTGAAACTGCCTTCAATCGTATGATTATGCTGTCAATGCTGTCCCTGGTCATGGTGGCCCTGCTGGCCACCACAATTTCGGCTCTGGAGAATGTCACACAATCATTGGATGCCAATGAGATCCCCCAGCGTTACGATGAGGCACAATTGTGGCGCATCTACAACATTTCCGAGGCAATGCAACAACGTATGCCCGTGGGGCAAATAATGGAGCAAAAATTTGGTGGTAACATTTGGAAAGAGAACTCCAAATTCCTAGACATCTCTATAGCCAGGGAACATTTGAAGGCGGCACGCAATTTTCTGGATGCGCACAGATTGGAGCCCAAAGTTTTGTCCAATAATGTGCAGAGTTTAATCGATGAAGAGCAATTGGAGGGCATAACAAGTACCACGGGGGAAATGGGCATGCGGACAAGTGAGTGTCTTGGGGAAAGGAGTAGAGAAGAAGGTGTTATACTTATATTATGTTTATTTATAGAAAAGGCCACGGGTAGTTCGATGCATTGGAAGGATTATCATGATTTGGACACAATTTATAGCTTTATGCGTGAGATACGCACAAAGTTTCCAAATATTGTACGACTCTATACCATAGGTAAAACGGCCGAGGGACGTGATCTCAAAGTATTGCGGTAGGTACCAATTTAAAGCTTTCTTTTCGAAATGTAGAGAGGGGTGTAAGCAATGCTAAACTCAGAATCATTTAATCAACAACCTTGAAGAGGTATGAAAAAAGCGTTGAACTAACATTGACGCCACTTAATGTCACGTCGCCCCTATTGTACTTTCAAACCTGCTGCGATCAACTAAAGTTAAACTTAAGCTAGCGTCTTTTCATTAATTTAAATGGCTTAATATAAATAGTACATTGACGCCACTTAATGTCACGTCGCCCTTCTTGTACTTTGTATATGAGAAAACAAAAGATCTGGCAACACCAATAGCATATGAAAACAGTTTCCCTAACTACGGGTAAAAAAAAAGGCAAGTGTGACCCATTCCCAGTTAACTTAAAAATACCAACAACTATAAAATTTGACGTAGTTTTTTGTTTGGTAAGTCTGGTCACACTAGCAAAACTCTTAAGCTCCATTTACATGACCAGATCACTCAGATTGGTCAGAATTTAGATTACACAGTGCAACAAATTTGAAATTGGGTGTCATCAGATTTGGGCAAACAGCTCATTCAGTTTTGGTGATAGCTGCAAACTGTCTTCCGCTAAGTTGTAGCTGACAGTCCACAGTATACATTTTTCTTACAAAGATTTTCAAAAAAATTATATTTTCCGGGAGTTTTTCTTAAAAAACTTTTATTTTTTTTACTTTTTCGAGTATAACTTTTAAAAAATCTGAATTTTTGGTATACATTCTTTGGGAAAAACAAAGCTTTTGAGATAATAAACATCTCTTCTGAACAAGGTTTAACAATCTGAACACTTCGACCTCCTCTAAAGCGGCCCCAAAAGTGTGCATTTAAAAAAAATTCAGTAATTTTTTCGTTAAGCTTAGTATTTAGACAACTAAATCTCTAAATCCCGCAGTGTGACCGTTTCAAATTTAGCGGTTTTAGCGGTTCCAAGTGTTCAGTTGCCGAAAGAGCGTTCAGTGGACACTTCATTGCCACTGAAACAGAGACTGTGTCTAACTTTAGTCCGGGACCATCATATTCACAAAGAGACCAATTCTGATATCGCAAGACAGGCTCGATTTTTTTTTGTTGCGAAACTAGAATTGTCTCAACGCAAGTCGGAAGAACTGGCTAAACTGTTAAAAGAACAAACCCTTTTTGATGCCTGACGTGAAGATAACTGGTTACAGAAAACGCCAAGAAGATCTACAAAAGTTTTCTACCAAAAGACATCAATGCAATACATTTACTTCAAGATGCAGAGTTTAATAGGGCAACCGAGCCAATTAAAGTAGAACAGACTATAGAGACTATAGGGATTCTGATGAGGTTGAATCTTATGATAATAATGGGCGTAATGGTATCAGCAGATAGTTCCGATTAGCGATTGCTGATGAGTCTCTGCTGAACTGAACTTATTGCAGACTTAGAAGATATCCGTTGGCTTTAGTACTTTTTATCAATGAAAAACACTCACACAAAATCTTCAATATTTAAGGATTTGTTAAATTGAAAATGTTATATGATATTCTTAACAAAGGTAGGCTGACCCCGCAATAACACTCAAATGTGATCAGAGATTATATAAAACAAGATCACTGGGTGTTGTGTTCTTCCAACTGTTATGTAATTCTGTTAAGTCCCTTTCGGGACACTGGTTAGTCATTGTTTTGTCGCTGTTATATCACTGTTAAGTCACTATCAAGTTACTGCTTAGTCACTATGAAGTCACAGTTTAGTCACTGTTAAGTCATTGTCGAGTCATATTTAAGTCACTGTCAAGTCACTGCGTATTCACTTTAAAGACACTGATTAGTCAATCTCAAGTCACTGTTTAGACACTGCTTAGTAACCTTCAAGTTACTGTCAAGGCACTGTTTAGTCACTTTCAAGTCACTTTCCCACCACTTCTCACCGCTTTCTTCATCTTTCCACCACATTCCCTCCTCTTTTGACCCTTTCAAAATATGCATTACATCAGCGCAGCGCTGCAGCGTCACGTGACGCTGAAATCAAATTTTAAGAAATTAAAGATGTTTCGCATGATGTTTTTTTCGAAAAGTTCACAAGAAAGTAACAAAAAATCGTTTTGGGGTCGACTAAGTCCGATTATCTGAAGAACTTTTGACGGTAGGGGAAAAACCTTTGCGGGTATTTTCATCTATGTTTAGTACTTCAAAATGATCAAAAATCCCAAATATTTTCCTTATCTGGCTGGATCTGGCCATCTTTGTTCTATAGTCAAAAATGTCTAAATATAATTTAAAACTATTCAGATTTGATATCTAGCTACTAAATAGCTAACATGGCAACACTGTCCCGAGTTTCAAACCTTTGCTTTGGCCAATTCACGCCCCGCCTAAAAGTATACCCTTTTTTTTTTCTTTTCAGCATTTCTGAAAACCCACGCGAATACAAAAAAATTTGGATTGATGGCGGTATCCATGCACGCGAATGGATTAGTCCCGCCACCGTTACATTCATCCTCTATCAACTCATGTCCAATTGGGAGGCTCAGCCCGCCCATATACGTGGCCTAACCTGGTACATAATGCCTGTAATGAATCCCGATGGCTATGAATACAGTCGCTCGGTGAATCGTTTGTGGCGCAAAAATCGTTCACCCTCGCGACGGGCCAACTGTTTGGGTGTGGATCTGAATCGTAACTTTGACATTGGCTGGAATGGTTATGGCTCCTCGACGAATCCCTGCAGTGACACATTTCGGGGCAGTTCACCCGCCTCGGAGTTGGAAACCAAGGCGGTGGCCGAGTTTCTGGCCAAGCGGAAATACAATCTGGAATCGTATCTCACCTATCACAGCTATGGCCAGATGATGGTCTATCCCTGGGCCTACAAGGCGGTCAAGGTGAAGGACGCCAATGTTTTGCAGCGTGTGGCCAATACAGCGGTGCAACGGATCTCACAGAAGACGGGCTCCACATACCGGGCAGCCGTTACCCACGAAGTGTTGGGCATAGCGGGCGGCGGCTCAGATGATTGGAGTCGTGCCGCATTGGGGGTGAAGTATGTGTACACCATTGAGTTGAGAGATCGCGGGGCATATGGTTTTGTGCTGCCACCCAGATACATTAAGGACACGGCACTTGAGGGTTGGACTGTGGTGGAGACGGTGGCCCAGGCGATTGGTTAAGGATGGCCCTGCTAGAGGGCAGGATGCGTGAATGTGATCTGCTAAGTGTGAGTGAGTGAGTGAGCGAGCGAGTGTCCCGTGTTATACATGTTACTTTTGTACAACTTGTAATCAATAAACTATTGCTATTTATTACAATCCCCTCGTCCTTTAAAACATATAAGTCCACTCACCGTATCCTCATCATCATCGGTGTTATCCAAATGCTGCAATTGAAGCTGTGCCAGGGCCGCGGTATTGTGTTGCATATCCTGTGGCGTGGACTCCTCGGAGATGACCGATTCCGATGGCAAATTGTCCACAAAAGCCGCAAAGCCGCTCAGACTGCAGACGGGAGATGGTATGGATTTCGCTTTGGCTTGGGTATGATGAGGCTTAAACGTGGGCGGAGGAGCAGGCACCGAAATGGTGGAAATGTAGCGTGTGTTCAGTCGTATGCTGCTGTGCGGTGACGATTGTGGCGAAGAGGACGAGGGCGTCTGTGGCTTGACCTCATCCCCAGCATCACCACCGCCCTCATCGCCTCCGGCTCCCAAACCGCCCAGGCGCAACTGCTGTTGAATCAAACGTTCGGCCTCCAGCAGCAGTTCATCCACCGAACGCATATCCGTGCTATCGGTCAGACGACTCACTTCCTGGAATATGCTCTCTGGATCCGCTTCCAATGCACCCGAGCAGTCCTGCTCTTTGGCCAGAAATTCAATGATGGAGCTGCTGCTGGTGTAATCCAGCTGGTGGTCCACCCCCGTTGAGGCAGTTGGGGCCGTTTCACGGCGTACCGTTTGTGGACTGAGCACCTTGGACATGGTCCTTGTTTTTTTTTTTTAAACGATTTTTGTTTTGTTTTTTTGTTGTTGTTGTTGGGATTTGTGGTTGTTATTCAAGCTTATTGTTAAACCGAGAATTTTGCACACGGGAATGCGAGACAGAGACACCATGAGCTGTACATTTAGCGTTTTTCGTTAATAATAAAAACAAGTTTATATCCTTAGTGAGACCGCATATGACTATATTTGAGATTAGTGTGACCACACTTGATTACTTTTGATTGGTCTATCGGTAGAGCTGCCAGAGTGTCAGTGAAAGAGCGGGAAATATGAATTTGGATTTTGGTTAAATATGGCTAAAAGTGGCAAATAGCTATCAAAGACACAAAATGTTTGCTTAAATATTGATAAGACTGTGCTTGCACGCTGCTAGAGATGAGACTGCCATCTGTCACAAAAGTAACGATTTGGATTTGTTGATATTTGTAAAGATGACGAATGTCTTCTGTAAATATTATTTATTTAAGCACGGTTCGAATGTAATGCCATCTTTCAATGATGGCCACTCATTTTCACTTCACTTGGAGCATTCTCAGCTATTAATAAAATAAGTTTGAAGTGTCCGCGCTAGCAGTACGATAGTTCGATAACAATAACCAAGTATCGGTTATCGGCTCGGCAGTGGTGGTTTTAGAATCGATTAGTGAGACCGCATTCGACTATTTTGAGATTATTTTTGGGAAAACTCACCTCACCTCGCAACCACAGAACATGGTATAATTAATAATTAATTATATTATAATTAATTAATTATTATAATTCCACCATGCCACAGAAAATGTTGCCGTGGTGAAGGTTTTTCCCCACGACATTTTTCGTGCGGTTGCGTGGGGAATTCGAAAAAAGATCGAAAAACGGTCACTTTATTTGCTGCCTCACTCCCCCCCCTAAATTCCTGCTTCTACGTCAAAATTATTGTTTTCGTCCTACTCCCAATGCACTCGCACAGTCATGCATCGGGAACTGAGGGTAAAATTCGCTGCATATTCCTTAGCGAGTTTCATGCCACAGCTGGCTGCAAGATTAGCTGTCAGGTAAGCCTCCCTCCGCCTTCAATCGCTCACACACCCCATCTCCACCTCCAACTCTTTTAGGTACCCGACAACTACATCTCCAAGGAGGTATTCGATGCCATCAATGTGTACATCATACCCAAACAGCATCTGCAGCGCTGCATCCTCACCGTAAACGCCATGGATGTCAAAATTGTGGGCTATCCGGTGGGCATTGAGGATCAGCAGAAATATGCACGCAATGCTTTCCTGTTCAATTTGTGCTTTGTTTGCGATTCACGTGCCCGATCCGTGCAATATGAGCCTGTGGTGAAGAAACTATCGGAATACCTCATCATGATGGAGGAGGAGTCGTGTTTTCTGTCCCGTGAGCCGGACAAGCAGCGTTTGCAAAACATTTTCGAGACAGTTCTAAGGGATTTGAATGAGCTGAAGGTGGCCACCATTGTAGAGGGTGATAATACCATTTATTTGAAAATTGTCATGCACAAGCCGGATCCGCCTGCGGTCAAAGATCATATGGTGCCTCTATTGCTGGAAAAACTCAAGGACAAACCTCTGGAGATGTGGGATCTGACCACGCAGCAGGTACGTCTTTCCCACTAAATGAGAACTTGACTTTAATCCACATCTCCCTGCAGATACTGCCCTACATCAATGGCATCAATCATGTGGCTCGCATTGCGGCCGAGGCGGATGTGGAAACGGATCTGGTTAAATCTTGCATACAGAATTTGGTGTACTACCGAGTGGTACAATTGCTACCGATTCTCAAGTATAGCAATGTGTACATGACCCAAAATCTGAAACATCTCATCCAGAGCTCCTCCCTGAGCTCGGCCTGTCGTAAATATGTGGCCCTCAATCCCGGCAAGCCGCTGCCCAGCGTTCAGCGTATCTTTCAGTTCTATGCCTCCATGACGCACGGGGTCACTCTGCGAGCAATTTGCCAGCGCCTGTGTCCGCAGCATCATAATATCGATGAACGGAAAATGGTCATCTTTGGCCTGCAGCACAAGTTTATACGTTGTATACATAAATATCCCGTGTTCACGGGTTCGGTGCCATCCGGCAGGCAGAAAATTTACACGGGTTTGATCAGTTTCGATGAGATTTGCTGCAAAACGGGTTTGTCGCCCAGCACCATCGAGCGTGACATTGAGAAGGACACGAATGTGACTGTGATTTGGAAGTAGGGGAGGGGGGTGGGAGGGTGTCCGGGGGGTTAAGTTAATGTTTGTAAATAGATTAGAGTTAAGAGGAAAACCAAAAATGAGCAGGGAGCAATTTTTTTGTATATGAAATAAATCAAAGAAAACTTTTGGCCCACTCTTGGCCGGAGTCTGTTAGTAACTTTTAACATAAAAAAACAAAGAAATGTTGATTGTTTAGAGAGTGGAATCTAGCTACGCCAGAGTCCGACTCTGATATCGAAAAGCGATTGGGGAACTCTTCCTCAAACTACCAAACCACTCAAGTGTCTTCCAGGCAAACATTCAGACCTTCAACGAACGCCTACAGCAGCAGTGTCCGGCACGCCTTATCTAGTTGAATCAGGAATCACGTATATGGCTGCCCAAAATGCATAATTTTCACTCAAAATTGTTTTTCTCGATATTATAGAAAGGGAAATTTTCTTTATGGTTGAATAGATTACTTCAAAACAAACTGATCTGACCCCATGATGGGTTATTTTTATGCCAAGTTCTTAACATATCCTTTTGTGTGAAAGCCTTTTTCTTATAGGGAATAGAGCAAAGTTTACGAAAATTGGAAAAAATGGTGACACACACTGCAAACATTTTGTGGTATAATAAAAAGAAAAATATAATCGAATGATTCTTCTAGTTCTCGTTGGCACGTCACCTTAAAACTTTTTCTGGAGTTTCCCACAAATCAAAGAAAAATTAAAAAATATAAAGAATAGAGATAGATAATATAAGAATACATAAAAAGTCTTGCGGTATTTCCGCAAGCTTGTCTTTGCAAGCGCGTAGTTCTAGTTGTATTCGTCGCATCGGCTAGAGCTTTTTGGAAAGCTCTTTTCACGCGCTAACACACGTGTTAGTCGTTCGTGAGTTATAGCGTCGCAAACATGCAGCAAAATAAAGAGATAATACGGCATATTTCACAGTACCACTACGATAAAGGCAAAAATGCATCTCATGCTGCCAATAAAATTTGTGCAGTTTATGGACCCGATACAGTTTCCATTTCCACCGCACAACGATGGTTTCAACGTTTTCGTTCTGGTGCAGAGGTGATCGAAGATGAGCCACGGTCCGGAAGGCCTGTCGTCGAAAATTGCGATAAAATCGCTGAATTGATCGAAAGAGATCGGCAAAAACATTTTTTCCCGTAAAGCTTGGTATGGAGATACTTGCGAAAAGTGTGCGAAGTCGCTGCACATTATTTCGTCGATAGGAAGTGCGAAATAAGTCGCGCATCTCTAGTTGCTTTGTTTTCAAATTTAATTTGGCGGGACAATTTAAACTAATTTACAGCGAATGTTTATGGTGGCCTTTAATGATGCAATAGTTGCAGCAATAGCTTTATGTGATTTGTAAGAAGCTTAAGTGAAGACACCTAGGGTTCGGCAGTGTTGGCTCAATCCTTACTTGAAAATCCATGTGGAGGCAGTTGTATATCTTAAATAAATCGGAAAACAAAATCGTTTGTAGGTTCATCGTTACCTTTATTTGTAACTTTTCAATCATTTGCTCCAATTGGTAGTTGGTGCTCATTGGACACGACTAGGGAAATGGCAGAATCGACTGGAGGAACTAGGTCCACCTTTTCCTCCAATGAAATTATGTTCAGCCATTTTAATGTTTTTGTATAGTTGTCCTACTCATTTAAAATATGAGAGTCTACCGCCATGTAGAGTACGAAAAATATGTTTTACATATATTTCGCACCTTCGAAATCATCTCTCATCACGAGCCTATCGGGTGACTATCGCGTGACACGTTGACGTCGGGTAGCAACGCTGTGATATCGATATGCCATCGCTTCTGAATCGCAACAAAATCGACCCGTTTTTGAAGCGGATGGTGACTGGCGATGAAAAGTGGGTCACTTACGACAACGTGAAGGTTCTTCTGTGTGTTTGGTGGGATTGGCAGGGAATCATCCACTATGAGCTGCTCAATTCGGACCTGTACTGCCCACAACTGGACCGCTTGAATGCAGCACTCATGCAGAAGAGGCCATCTTTGATTAACAGAGGCCGAATTGTCTTCCATCAGGACAACGCCAGGCCACACACATCTTTGGTGACGCGCCAGAAGCTCCGGGAGCTCGGATGGGAGGTTCTTTTGCATCCACCGTATAGTCCGGCTCTCGCACCAAGTGATTACCACCTATTTGGTAGTCGGAAGTTGGCCACAAGAGAGTCCTGTGAAAATTGGCTCACCGAGTTTCTTGCCAATAGGGAAGCGAGCTTCTATAAGAGGGGCATTATGAAGTTGGCATCTCGTTGGGGTTGGGAACTCATCATCGAACAAAACGGCGCATATTTGACTTAAATCGCATCGTGGTTTTTGTGCAATTGGTTGTCTGATGTAGGCTGATTATAAATTTGGGCATTTGAGCCACGGTCACACCGGCAGAGCTGAAAACGCACTAAAAGTATGATGTCAGCGCGTCTGCACTCTGCTGTTTATTAGTGGCCTTCATAAAAGCGCTTTAGTTTTGAATTAGACTTCGCTTATGGCTTAAACTTCAAGCAAATCTAAACATTGATTTGAAGGAAACAAAGCAAAGTATCTGGGAGGCAGTGTTGCCAACTTTTTCCCAGAAAAAATCTGTTTTCAGTGGGTCGGAGAGGGAAAAAAGCTGAATTTTTCGACAAAAAAGCTTAAAGAAAAGCGAATGGTTTTCCAGTCTTTAATGTAATTTGAATATATCGTCAGAGCGCTGAAATTCCTCGTCCTCATCCACTTGCGCATGTTAGCTTTAGGTAACCAGGGAGGGACCTTATAATCTACGAAGAATTTCGAATGTCGGCGCAACACGGTAGACACGCTCAGCTTCAGAGTTGGACCATTGCAAGAATAACATCTGAATCGCAAACAGGCTAACTCAAAAAATCTTTGATTCCCTCCAAAGTCATTAAAAACGATTGCTTCACTCCAAAACTTTATAGTTTCTTCGTTATTCTCCCATTTCCCTTAATATAAAATATATTATTAACCCTATATTTTCCCAATATTCTTCCAAAATGGAAAAAATTTGTGTATTTGGTTGTATAATGCATAGCCGTTAAGTAATGATTACTAATCGTAATGATAACATATTTGATTATTTTTTTTTTATAGGCAAAATAATGATTACAATACGACTATTTTCAGTTTTACACGATTACTAATTGATTACTTTTAGAAATAATCAAAAATAATCGGGATTATTTAGGATTATCAAAAAATAATCAAAAATAATCAAAAATAATCAAAAAATAATTCGACTACTTTACAAGATTCTTTTTGATTATTTTTGATTATTTTCAAAAAAAGGCATAGCCAGATGTGTGATTTCGTATAGCACTTTTAGCTGCCTACTAATACTTGTCGGTAATGGCGTAGAGGTTAAGGCCTATGACTGAAAGGCAGTAAGTCCTAGGTTCAAGTCCCAGCTTGTGACATATTTTTTTTTTTGTTTTTTTAAATTTTTTTTTTTTTTGTAATCTAAAATTTTAAAACAATTGCATTAGCTCCCGAGTACCAGTTTATGCTATTAAGTACAGCAAGGTAAAAATGAATTGTTTCTCCTTTTCATTTCATCGTGTTATGGCCTGCATTATGACTCCCTCCAGGACTATCAACATCTCGTTTGAAATGACTCTTCGGTTCAGTGCCACCTGAAGTTCTTGTTTCGAGCTTAAGCAAGTCAGTAAAAATGTAAAATTGGCTCTACAGCCCAAAAGGGCCAAGTCAAGCTTCTCTCAATCTCTGGGCGTGTGTGCTCTTATAATTTGTTGCACAAGACAAACAGACCTACAGTTTAACTCCAAATCCGAACGGCAAAGTTTGAGAAGCTATTTCATGGCTTGTTAATTCACAGCTGGCGCCACTAGCTCGTAAAGGGAACCGGATGTGTAAAAGCTATTTCCTACCAAAAGAACAACCCACGACTTCCACTGAGCTAAACACTGGCACCCCTAGTTAGCAGCTACCTCAGTGTAATGCAATTGTTTTAAAATTCTAGATTAAAAGAAAAAAAATCCATGCCCCAAACTGGGACTTGAACCTAGAACTTACTGCCTTTCAGTCATAGGCCTTAACCTCTACGCCATTACCGACAAGTATTAGTAGGCAGCTAAAAGTGCTATACGAAATCACACATCTGGCTATGCCTTTTTTTGAAAATAATCAAAAATAATCAAAAAGAATCTTGTAAAGTAGTCGAATTATTTTTTGATTATTTTTGATTATTTTTTGATAATCCTAAATAATCCCGATTATTTTTGATTATTTCTGAAAATAATCAATTAGTAATCAAATATTTTAAACCAAGAGGATTATATAATCATTACAATTATTTTTAAAAAGTAATGTAATTGATTACTAATCGTAATCGTAATTTAACAGCTATGGTATAATGTAATGAACCGAAAATAGATATGTCAATTTTTTGAAGAATGCTGTGATTTTGAGGCAACCTGAAATAATTTAAATGTCTTAAAACAATGAATTTAATGAAAATCAAATCAGCATAAGACGACTTTAATAAATAAAAAAAATAAACTTCAGCTTCCGCTGCTTTATAACAACAACTACAAAATTTGTGCAGCACATGGTCAACTAGATTTTTACGCTATCCATCTGAAGCATTTAAATCTGCTTCTCAAACTCATATCTATAATATAAATCTATGACAGCAAATTTCTCCAAATCGTCTTCTTGATTTATATTGATATTGGTATTTGATGGAATACTTACTACTTCATACTTCCGAAGCCAAGCCTTACACTAAGGGTTCTGCACCCTGATATCACAACATTCTTGTTTCAAATCTTTTGGCATTTTTCGTATATGGCAAGCCTCTACTTAAGACTCTTAGAGGTGGTAATTGTCGATAAATGACTGACAAAGGTGATAAACTATTAATTTGCTCAAAAACAAATATAAAGCTAAAAAGAAGCCGAAATCACTTTTAAAAAAGCCAGAATTCCCGCTTCCCGCTGTTTGTAAATTTTTCCCGCAATACGGGCTTAAAAAAAGCCTGATATGACGGGAAAAAAGCTGATTTGGCAACACTGCTGGGAGGCCACAGCTATGACCAAAAATGCAATCAATGGCGGGTTTCTATCCATAAATACAAATAAAATTCGAAATTGGTGTCTTTTGGAAATGAATGAGAAGTGAAACTTTATTTGAATATTAATTGACTCCAATCGCCTCCACATATCCCACACAAGTGTCAGGGTCGAAGATGAGCAAATGAGATTACGATGTCTACTTTGATTACCATAACTCTGGAACTATTGGATTTCCCATTTACAACTTAATACAGCAAATTACTGGATACAAGACCAAATTTGTACAGCTTTGAATTCCATTTATTTTAAAATTGATTTCAATAAATGTTCAGGCGCACTTATGTACATATCTTCGGTGATTTTGCTCGGATCTCATTGTGCTACACAGAATAGATAGATGTTGGGCCTCACTGAATATATATTAAGTCACTAGGTCAAAAATTGAAGCTCTGACAGTTTTTCTGGAGCAAACTTAATCTAAGTACGGTGTACACCTTCATACTTGTGGCTCTATCTATTACAGTCTCTGAGATCGACGCGTTCATACAGACAGACGGACAGAAGGACATGGCTAAATCGACTCGGCTGTTGATGCCGATCAAGAATATGCTTTCTTCTCCCTGTTACATACATTTGCACAACTTCATGATCCCCTTTTTCTCATTTTTAATGGGAACTGGGTATAAAAAAGGATTAAACATTGGCTCAGATCAGTTGGTTTTGAAGTAATCTATCCAACAATAAAAAAAATTTCGAGATCCCGGACTTTAGGTCGCACCCCTTCCCTTATCGGGAACTAGATTCATTTTTCTTCTTACTAAATTAAAGTGTTTATAAATTGTTTTTTATTTGAATTTTTTTATAATTAAACTTGTTTTGTTTTGTATATATATATAACATAATGCTTGCATGCCCGTGTAATTTGATGGGCTTTGTGGAAAGGAAGAATCTATGATTTCGCATACAGTCTAATTGTCTCTAGAGCTACCATATCGAATACGCAAGTGGGTTCTAAGTGCTAAGTGGGGGTCGAATTCCGCGATTGTTTAAAATAATGACAAATTTCTGTTTTTGTTTCGTGATCACAAGACTCGATGATGAATGATTACACATTTAGGGGGGGGAAATTAGATACATGTCAAAGGCACAGGAATATGACACACACACACACGTGTACATTGTATGTGTGCTTTGTATATGGGTTGAGGTCCTAAGAACTTAAGCAGGGTATTTGCTGGGTTTACTTGAAAAAGGGATTCTTTGAGGCGGACGACTTCATGGTGCATAAAATCTGGCGCTCTAATTGAAAGTCATAGTCCAGGGATTTCAATAGCGTTGAGATTTCTGGCAGTGGGGGCAGCTGCAAGAGAGAGAGGGAGAAGGGGTTATATAGACATTTTCCCTCTCGTTCATTTCTAGGAAGCTACTCACCTCATTCGAGCCTGTTTGGCTGCGCTGCAGTCTTACATTCAACACAAATGGCACACCCTCCAGTTCGGTGTATGTGCCCAGGGTTCCGGTGCCACCATAAGTACCAGCCGGACGCGGTGGAGCCGGCCTTTGAGGTGAATTGATTTGATAGTGTGCCTGAATTTCCTCATAGTCATGATGTTCGGCCGCAGGCGGCTGTGGCAACTAATGAAAAGAAAGAAGGAAAATTAGAGGAGGTCTTTGGTTTATGGGTCGCACATTCTTACCGGTCCCCTGGAATTGCGTTGACCTTGCAAATTCAGACGATTCAAGGCCTGTTCCACCTCACAGGCTGCATTGGCTCCGGCTGGTATGGGCGGTGGCAAGCGCACGGGTATGGCCCCAGTCTTATAGCAAATGAGCACTCCATTGATATCACCAGCCAGCTTAAAGCCATCCGGGGCTATTTTCAATTTGGAGCAGAGTATGATATCAGTGACCGCATGCGTGACGGTGCCACGTTTGGACAGCTTGTAGGCAATCTGTCGCTTGCGCCAAGCCTTCTGATCACTGTCCGCGGTGCGAGAGAGCAGCGAGAATTCCTTGGGTGGTGGCACTTTCTCGGCAATGACTCTGAAAAGAAAAACACAGGAGGAAGAATGGATGAAAAGTTTGAAATGGACGCTTGACTCTCCGTATGTCTTTGGCGAGAAGTTAAAGAAAGTTTCTAAAAGAAGAAAAGTCCGATACGCACTGAGAGTGGTCCATTCCTCTATTGAGCGCTTTCTAGACTCTGCTAGGAATGAAGCCCACACCAATACCATCAAGTCCATGTAAGACAAGGCGGTACCACCCATAGATCAAAGCCAGAAATCCCTTCTATGATCGGCCAGGATCACGCTCTCACAACTGCCTCCGCCCGCACACTCCCATCTGCTCTGGACTTTGCAATCTACTGCGGATTTCGGGTGAGCAGCCTCGCCATTGAGTTAAAGCACGACTTGAGCTCTGACCATATGCAATTATAGATATCAGATTAGCCGCCTATACCTTAAAGGCAAAGCCAAGGCTCCTTCTTAAGCAGACTTATATCTCACGCTTCAAGAGAAGATTGGATCAGTTGGTGAACCTCAACATTGGGCTGAGATCTCCAGCCGACATTGATGATGCATTTATAATGCAGCCGATCACTCAATGATTCCTCCTCCTAGGTCCCCAGCGATGTTTTCAAAGCCGAAAATTTAAGCCATGGCGAGTCGGTAAGCTCCGAAATATTGACCTTTAATCCATGAAGATACAGTCAATCGTAGACGAATTCGCCAATGGACTTGAGCGCAGGTTCATGCACTTTAACCTCGCCTCTCCGGAAGATGCTACGCGAACTTTTGTAGAGGCTAACTTAAGGCACTTATCGTCCATGAGACCCATCTCCCCCGATAAAATCCGTCATTAAATCAAACATTAAAGACAGCCTTCCTGGGGTTGGACCTTGGGGATTCAACACCCCAGAGCTAGGCCCTTCTTACATAATGAAGGCTCTGATTCTGCCCTTCCTTTAGCTTTCGCAAAGGGAGAAGCACTAGCACAGCAAGCAACCTCAACATCTACGTTCATTATTTTCACCACTTGGATAAAAATAGTGAATACCCAGCTTGATGTAAATTTGAATGGAGTAAAGATTCCCAAGAAGATTTGGGTCGGTGATCAACAATCTCTTGTTCTTGGAAGGAATAGGGCACTCCAAGGCCATAGAAAGAACTGAAACGCTCCAAATGTTGCTCTCAGAATGGTTAGTGGAGTAATTTATGCCAGACTGAGCCCAAATACAAGTTTTCGAGAGCTCAGCACTTATCCACGGCACCACAAAGCCCTCATCCGAGGTAGGCAACTTAAAGCCCTCAACAGAGGCAAGGAAATCGTTTAACCGAGGCATCGCGGTTCGTACGGCCATCGGGTCTTCGCCCCGGAACCGACAAAGTGTCCAGAACCAACCGCGGTCAATGCACACTGGGCCCAGTTATAGGAATAGGAATATAGGAATCTATAGTTATAGAAATAGGACCAAATTGCAGTTTTAATTTTTTTTAATCCAATGCTCGAAAGTTGTAGTGATCTGTGAAACAGCGTGTGATCTCCTATCCTAGTTAGAGAGCTTATTGTGCGCTTTCGCCAAGACAATCTACCGGAACAACCGATGATGTTATTATTTGAGATCCATTAACTATGTTGTATTTTATGCCATGTTGAGGACATTGGCTACCACGGATGATTGGATTGATTGGAAATTTACCAGAAATTGCGATCAATTTAAATCGAAGACTTTCAAGTATATCTATATCCAGTACCAAAATGAATGCTAATAATGTTATATTACACTGTGGAACACTCAAAATTGCCTGGGACTGGGACCAATAAATTGTGAAACTAGAGGCATTAGGTAGCAACACCTCATACCCAGTTTTTCTGGAGCACGTCAAGTTCGCGTTTAATGGGCACTTTTATACTAGCAACACAAAGTTACAACCTCTATTGCTGGTTAAAAAAATATGAGAGCTAAAATTTTGGAAAATTCACCAAAGTTAGAGGGGGTCACCACCATAGTTATACCAAATTCCCGCCTTCAATGGACAACCGGTTAGTACCCCGCCCATAGAGGTCTAATTTAGAAAGAATAATTAATGGAAAACCACTCGATAGAATTGTATAAGATTTTAACTATATTGAGATGCGGACTAATAAAATGTGTACTTAAGAGATGGTAGCATGCATCGAAAAACCGCGATGGTGGGTACCACATTTGACAGCACCCATCATCGAGGCAATATAGGCCATAATCTAGAGATAAAAATAGACTGAATCGCGTTTTCAGTTTTACCAATGAAAGCTTGGTTCGCGGTTCTTAGGCATTTATATACTAGCAATTGCCTTCGAACAACATTGACCATTTAGGTGAAACCTGTTTCATCAGAACTATGAAGTTAATCTTATGAGTAAAGTGCTTCAATACCAGCAGAAAAACAGATCGGATCATTTAAATACATCAGTTCAAGGCATCTTAGCGTATCGCGGTTTGTCCACCAAAGACATTTTTAAACTAAATTTTTGATTTTCTTAATGGAAATGACGACTTTTATTTATAGGATTTATTGCATAATTTTGGAGACGCTCTTGATACCCATATGGTCAATGTTGCTCTGAGGCAATTGCTTGTACAAAGACAGCCATAGACCGTGACTTAAGGGTCCGATGGTGAATCTAAAAACGCAGTTCGGTCTATTTTGATCTCTAGTTTATGACCTATATTGCCTCGATGATGGGTGCTGTCAATTGTGGTACCCACCATCGCGGTTTTTCGATGCATGCTACCATCTCTTAAGTACACATTTTATTAGTCCGCATCTCAATATAGTTAAAATCTTACACAATTCTATCGAGTGGTTTTCCATTAATTCCATATTCTAAGTTAGACCTCTATGGGCATGGTACTAACCGTTTATCCGTTGAAGGCGGGAATTTTATATTAGAATACTGGTGATTCCTTTCAGCTTTGGTGAATTTTTCCAAATTTTAGCTTTCATCTTCTTTTAACCAGCAACAGAGGTTGTAGCTTTGTGTTGCTAGTATAAAAGTGCCCATTAAACGCGAACTTGACGTGCTCCAGAAAAACTGGGTATGAGGTGTTGCTACCTAATGCCTCTAGTTTCACAATTTATTGGTCCCAGTCCCAAGCAAAAAAAAAAGTTGAATTTTGTTCCTCTGTGTTATATAATAAAACCATGATACAATTATATAGGGTAAGGTGCTCTCTGAGAGAGCTCTCTGTTGGGGACTCCAAATTTTCATTTTGTTGCTGTCATTTGATTGAAAAGGTTGTGTGCTAACGAATTTTTTTTGATTTGCCGACAGGATTTATTTATAATTTGTGAAAATGTCGGGCCAATACTGTTGCGAATGTCGATGTAAAGCAGTGCCAGCCCATAGCTACCCGGAATTGATGTCAGTCCTGGATTAATGCAAACGCGAAAAGAACTCTTGATTGTGTGAATCGGTGAACACTGAATTGCAAGTAAGATGCCTGTGGACTGGAGCAGAGACGGCCAAATGGAGAGGACTGAAAAGGGCGCTTGTGTTGGTGAACAAGAGAACTCCCTCCAGACTGCAGAAGTTTAACTTGCAATGAAATCTTCACCGATTCACACAACCACAAGTTCGGCACGCGTTTGCTTAAAAACACGACTAACACCGGCTCGTGAGAGCTGTGGATCGCCGCCTCTGCAATGAAGTAAATCAGGGTTCCCCAAGAAGAGAGCCCGAGTTTGTGGCTGTGTGTTTCTCCTGTCATATTGTTACGGCACTGCATTTTGGGCTGACACCGGCTAGCAAGTCATTTTAGGGCGGGATCTTAACCCCAGACCGCATAGCGAACAATCACTACAAATTCAATTCTTCACTGGCAAAAACGGGTAAAAATTCAAAAAAGCAAACAGTCATTGGCCAAACAATCAAAATTCAGAACAAATCTCTATCGAAGAAGCAGCGCCATTACCAGGCTAGAGTGTTCCAACCGGCAACGCTCCCAAGCAGCGATTTGGCTTTATCAGCTGCCATTTGAAAAGTGCCAAGCGAATACTAATAAAATTTAGTCATGTATATGCTATGTGTTTGTAATTCTGAGGTTGCTTTGCTTTTTGTTTTATTCTCTCTCTCTCGATATTAGCAAAAGCTGTCAGTCCTCGATAAATTCTGAATGCCAAACCTAATATAATTGTATCAAAAAAGACCAATATATTCTCTAAGATGCCGATGCTTTTGAAGATCGAAAAGCCACTTTGAAAAGCCAGGCCACGCCAATCGTGTGCAAAAAAATCGTATGGCGTTACTCATCTTATTATTCTAATGTCTTTGATTGTATCATGAATAAAACATTAGGTCACTGTCAAGTCATTGTTAAGTCACTGTTAAGTCACTGTTGGGCCCCGGTAAAGTCACTGTTAAGAAACTGTTAAGTCACTTTCAAGTCTCTGTCAAGTCACTCTTAAGGAACTGTGAAACAAAGAACATTATAGTTTATAGTACAGAATTCACAACTTGCCCTCAATGCAGCCACTCTTTCCACCCCCACTTCCCGCATACCCACCAGATTCCCACCCGACCAACTCCAGATCCCTACCTGATACTCACGATATCCCCACCTGATCCCCTCCTGGTCCCCACCAGACTCCTACTCTATCCCCACCAGATACAAACCAGAGCTCACCAGGTCTCTACCAGATAACCACCAGATCCGCACCACATCACCACCAGAACTCCACCAGATCAGCTCCAAGTCCCCGCCAGATCCTCACCAAATCTTTACCTGATCCCCACCAGGTCTCTACCAAATACCCATCACCTCCCCCCCCCCACTTCCACCTCACACTATCCCACTCCTAGAGAAGACATACCCCAAAATAATCTGTCGCAAAGACAAAATTTTTCAAGATTTACCCCCCCAGTTTGACGTCCGTAAAAGAGCTTCGCTCTAAAAAGTTTATGCGTTCTTTGTCGACTTCAAGGCAGCTTTTGATAAAATTCCCAGGAAAATTGTATGGTTCAAGCTTCATATGCTCGGAGTCTCGAACAAAATTCTGAACTTTACAAGCATAAATGTGTCCTGAAGTAAATATCTTTAAAATAGAAATTTACCAGTTATTTCCAAATGAAAAGTCTACAATGCCGTAGGTCTATACAAACTTGTGCTGCACAGATTTGGGGTTATAGCTGCTTTAAAGAGGTCGATAATTTCCAAAAAGTTTTGAACCTGCCACTAAATATCAATATATCGATAATATTTTTGTATACTGATATATTTATATCGTGATTTTTTTTACCAAATATCGAATATCGATTTTTTTGGCATATTTTATGATATTTGTGCGTTGGTACCTCTTTGATCTGGGTAGCGAGCGCAAGCGCATTTAAGAGACAGAAAATGGATTCAAATTTGATAAAAGCAAATTAGAGCGACATAAAAAAAGGCACAGCCAAGTGTAATTTGTGCGGAAAAGTATTTGAAGCAAGCGTTTGCATGACCAAATGTCCCGTGTGTTGACTTTATGCAAGCTCAAGAGTCGGAAAATAGCGGGCTGAAGTTATACTTTAGGTTGCCACAAACATCATGGGAAAGTTATCCCTTAATATTCTGAATAACGGGACTATCCAGACTAGCCGTAAGGTGTCTTATTACCCCAGTGTTTTCGGAGCGACTTGCTTCTGCTTTAAAATGCACCATATGCGTCAAAGCGACGCGTCTTTTTAAAGACTTTTAAGGCCCTATTCGGGTCTAAAAAATTTTTTCCAAAATTTTTTTTGTTTTTTTTTTTAGCTTAGATATTCAAAAATATTGTCCCAAAAGGATTTTTAAAAATGCGAAATACTTTAGATGATAAGCTTTTTTTTGTCGACCAATGACTTCTGTAAAACAAGCAACTTTCAAATTACTTTAAACTCATTTATCTCGAAACCGAGTTTTTCGGACTGGTGCACACATTTTCTCAAGTTATTTCGAACCGATTTTGATGATGTAGGGCTTTATGGGCGAAGAATTAACGTGGCTATAGTCCCTACCAATGTATGTAAAAAAAATATATGTTGGAACGACAAAATCCAAACTAAAGACAAGACTATCTGGACACAAGTCAGACAATTAAAAACGCAGCATCATCAATACACCAAAAACAGCGCTTGCGGCCCATTGCACTGAGAGAGGCCATTCTCCAGACTTTGATGCCACAAGCATTTTACAACAAGAGAGCCACTACAACAAACGCTTTACTCTGGAGATGTTGAACATAATTAACTTGCCATCCGAGATCAGGCTGAATTTTAAGAGCGACACAGAGAATTGCGCTCACATATACAGACACCTACTTGACACAAACATTAGACGAAATTAGTTGAATATCAAACTCCGTGGCGAGCACTCGTACTTGTCCCGTAAATATATATGTATTTTTGTTTTATGAGTTTTTTGTTTTATCTTTCCGCCCTTATAACTCTACTCCAATAGCGATTAGAAGACTAAAAATTTAGGAGAGTGAGTTTCTCATTGATGGTAACAACATATTTAATTTTGGTGCTGATCGGAGTGGGGGCAGTTTTTCTATGCTTATTCTGCTATGCCCTTCAGTCCAAATATTGAAACTAAAAGTATTTAGTATGTATAATACATAGAAAACTCGAGTCTCATGGAAAATATTGTTATGTTTGCTTAATATAGACTATATATTTTTATTTTGGGGCAGAGTATTTCCTCTTTTTGGTAAAAACCAGGAAAAAAATTAAAATATCAATTATATCGATATATCGATGTTTTAAAATCAGAGAATATCATCGATACGATATTTTGAAAATATTCGGCAACCCTACCTGCCACCTACAACACCAGACTATGCACTCGCCTATGCACCCCACCGTTTCTCTTTTGGACAACATGTCAATTATATTGCCAAGGTCCGAACGGCTTCCAAAACTTCTATTTAAGAACCTATTTTGGGCCAAGGAATTAAAAGCATTATGTGTTTTAAATCGCTTAGATTGGCACGACATGGAAATCATGAGGTCTCAATGGATCGGATTATGCGCACAGTAAAAACAGTAGTATCACCAGATTTGATGAGTATCTAGACAGTGTTATTGGAGAAAGGCATCTGAATATACCGCCGAGAGACATTTCGTGGTTGATGAAAGCCAGATGTGATATGATTTTGCTCCAGGGAAACAGTTACCAGCAAGTGGAAAGCCCTATCTGCCCCCAGCATGTTCTGGGAAGATGTCCTGTACCAAGGGAGTTCAGGAGTTTTGCGCTTTGGTCAAACCATCTTAGATACAAGCTCCTTAATTGATGTGCAAACGATTGGACGAATTTAGTCAGGTTCCTAAAATCAACATTTGAGTATAGAAAACAAATTTTGACTGTAGAAAGAAACTTCCCAACCGAGACAATGAAAAGTCCTCAAAAAACTCAACCGAGGCATCCCTTGTCCTTAACCGGGGCAAGCAAAGCGCTCAACCGGCACCACAAAGCCCTCAACAAAGTCGAGCAAAGTACATAAACGAGGCAACGCAAAACCCTCGACTTAAGGCAACTGTGCTGATTTTTGGGCCGACTAAAAGATGAACTATCACTATCTTTTGCCCCCCTCATTCCTTTTAGATAGACTCACTTGAGGGTCTCCACCACATATTCGGGTAATCCCTCTGATTTGGATAGGCACAAATATCGTGTGGTTTGCCGTCCAAATAATATATTATAATCCCGCCATAGATCCGCATCGGCATCCTGATCATAAGTGCGATGTATGGCACTAAAATTCTTGGGGCAGCTGTGAAAAAAAATTAATGATTAATGATTTGAGTTTTAACTTTGGTTTGGCTTCCATGCCAGCGTCGTACTGACCGTTCAAAGTCCTCGACAATGTGTAGCGAGGTTATGGGTCGATTGTCGGGCAGAAAGTTCATTATGGAATTGAACACATTCGTACCCGAACCGGCTACTATAGCTGATGGACTGGCTTTGGCTTCGGTGGTGGAGGCGGGGGAGCCAAGCAGGGCGGCGGCTGAAGGGGAATTATTGCTGGCAGCAACTCCACTCTGTATATGTTTGCCGGCTTTGTTCATGATGATGACGATACGATGATGGCAACAAATGCTTCTGAAATTTAAGGAAATGAAATGTTAATCAGAAAATGTTTATTTAATAATTCCCCGCGGAATAAAGGGGGGAATGGGTAATTCCCAAAGAAGCGTGATTCATAATGAAGTATTTCAAATACTTTGTAGGTCGCTGCTGCTGCAGAAAAAATGGGCCAGAGTTTTACTTTGAGCACTTGTGTATGTATGTATGTATGTATGTGGTGTGTGAATTGAATCTCTATATAATTTGGAGCTGACTCACTTATGACAATCTCATCTTTGGCCAATTTGACAAGCATCAACTACGTTTTTTCTGCCTGTGCGAGATAACAAGAAAAAATATGAATCAACTGGCTAATGTGAGACTGATGTCAATGCTTGGCAAAAGATCATGTTCACTGACCAGCTGCTCATAAGGAGAAAGTAAAACAACTTTTTGATACTTCGCTGAAACCAAACAAATACCGTCGAGTACAGCTTTATGGGAGGTGGGTTGGAGAAGTTTTAGGTAGCAATTGGCCATGGAGACCCAACTATTCTAATAAGCTGCTCAAGCAATTCTCTCACTTAAAAGAGAACCTAGAATTGATCGCATGTACCTTGTTACCTTGAACAAGGCAGTTCGGATATGAGTACCAACTATGCCCTTAGAAAACAGTGTTTAAGTTTTTAAGACAGTGCAATTAATAAGGTGAAGCCGAGCAGGAAAGCGCTCTTTCTGTAAGTAGACCCAAGAGGCCAGTGAGTTGTGAATGCAGAGACAAACCAAACAATGTTCTGCCGTCTCTTTTAATTCCACAGGCTTAGAGCAGAGGCTGACGGCTTCACCTTGTTAATTCCACCATGGTTAAGTATATCTAAGGGTTAGCTGGAGCGTATACGAGCCACAAGTGCCATAAAACTACATAGAACAACAATAAGTTTATATGCGGTTTCTTTTTTTCGCCCGAAGGTTTTGTCAGGAGCCATCTCATAAGACTGCAAGGACCAAGTTTAGTTTTAGACTGCAACCCTGTCTGACTCCAACCCAGCCATGCTTGGGTGCAATCAAAATACCACCGCGATAGAGCAAGACAGGGCGAGAATCGAACCTGAGCGTCATAGCAGCGCAGCTGACAGCAAAGAGGGACTGAGCACAGGTGCTATTTATACTTCTCTCATCTGTGGTTGCCAGCGGAGGTTAGCGATTGGCCTCGCTCGCAGTGGCCACACGCTTTCGTTCATTCGTATGAACAAAGAAGGAGAGCGAGAGAGAGAGAAAGAAAGAGCATTGCGCTGGCAAAGCGACGCTGAGAAGTGTTTGATCGAACACATAATGAGTTTGAGGTATGACTCAACCGCTCGATGCGATTGCGGTCGAGCTGAATATATCAATAAGTTTTGATGATTGATTAAATGTGGGTAAGAATTTTTGGCCCGGGTAACAAATAGTCCAGTGTCAAACATTCGATTTCTTAAAAATACCTCCATACTGAAGTATCGATAAATTTTGTACATTAGTCACTTTTAATGAATAGGAAAATTGTCGGGTCATAGGTAAATTCACTTATACGATGCGATTTGGTGTAAAAAGGAATAAAAAAAAACAAATATTTATTGAAAATGGGAATTAGTGGACTCAAACTAGATCACTTATACGTACTATTGCCCTTGCTACACTCAAAGTCACACAAAGTCTAGCATCACAAAATGTTAGAGAGAGACAAGCATATTTTTCTGTCCTCTCTTCCCACCCCTGCCCAAAATATACGACACCCCGGAAATTTTAGTTTCGACCCTCGTAGGAGAATGGGAGAGCATAATACAACGAAATCAAGTATGCAGAATGAAAGCTTAATGTATCGTATCTCTAAGTAGTAAGTTTATATGGTGATCACTCGATCGCAATCGCATCGAGCGATTGAGTCATACCTCAAACTCTTTATGTGTTTGATCGAACAAATCTCAGCGTCGCTTTGCCAGCGCAATGCTCTCTCTTTCTCTCTTTGTTGATAACACAACCTGTTCGACCGATTTTAGCAATATCTGGCTTACATTAAAGCCAGCATCGTGGAAGGCTGTTATTCTGTTCTTTTCCTCAAATTCATTACATTGTTAACAGAAATACATACATACAAATCTTTCGCTCTGACTTTTGTTCTCTTTTTTAACCGCTACTTGAAAATGCGAGATGCAATCAGATTTTAAGCAGAATTCATTGAGCTTTCGTTGTTCCTCTTTTGCTCTCTTGCTTTGCCATTCTCCTGCGAGGGTCGAAACTATAATTTTCCCCAACTATTTATCCCTCTCACTCAAATCACAGTTCGTACCTTTGAAGCTAACCTCGTGCATATATATTTACATAAGGAAAATAACGGTAGTTTGTTTATCAATTCAATGAAATTGTTATTAGTTGATAAGAATTCAAAGATAATCAATTTTATAAACAGATTTTGTAGTCATTTAAGATAAAGCCATAGCATTGAGTCATCCATAATATGGCCAAGACAAGATACCAGACAAAGACAAAACTCTTCCGAAATGACTTGGTAGGGTTTCTGTGTGCAGCGCGCGCATCAGTATCCCCCTCTGATAAAAATAGCCAACTTCTTACATGCATACATATGTGTACAAATCAAATGATTTGCCCTTTTAATAGAACAAGAAAACGAAAGGCTCCCTACTTCTATTAATCGGCCCAGCTTCACACACTTACACGCACACACAGACACACAGACTTTTTTTTGCACTAGAATTGCACCTGAGGCCAGGGCGTGCAAATAAACTGCATTGATATAAACACTTTTAATTTGTTTAGCTAATTTTTAATTCACTAAACTGAATTAAGTTTTTGTTTAACAAACAATAGCGAAATAATTATTTCCGACTTTTTTGTTGCAACCCGCCGCCCGCAAGCAACTTTAGTCAGCTGTGCAACTAACAGTGTGACCGTCTGCTGCCGAAATACTTGGCAGCGGGGAAAGTTTAAAAATAACAAATAAAGCTAAAGTTTCAATTTTTTACTTTAAATGCTTAATAACCATTTGCTATGCCAACATTTTGAAACTTTTGTTTTGTAAAAATGTTAAGTGGATCGAAGTTGCTCAAGCTGGTCATATCTAGCGTGAATCTAGCTGATTCGATAACGATATATTTGTGATAATCGATACTAGGCCGTGTGCACATGGTCTTTGTTTTTGTAGCCTTTATTTCAATTTTACTTTAATTTCTATTAATAAACAATGGGCGGAAAGGGCAAGGTAATAAATCGCAAGCGTAAATTTGTGGGCCGCAAGGCAGATGATCCGGAATTCGATTTGGACAAAAAACACTTCAAAGTTCTACACGTCAATGCCAGCGAAAAGCGTTTGATCATAGTCCTGGAAGGTGCCCAGCTGGAGACAGTCAAGGTGAGTTCACTCAGCACTCAATAGTATGGCAGTACCTCATTAACAGCCCTATTCCCTTTAAACAGGTGCACAACACCTTTGAGCTGCTTAATTGCGACGATCATGCCGGTATCATGCGTAAAAATCAACGTGATCCGGGCTCCTGTCGGCCAGACATTACCCATCAATGCCTGCTGATGCTTTTCGATTCACCCTTGAATCGTGCCGGCCTGTTGCAGGTCTTTGTCCGTACCGAGCACAATGTACTCATCGAGATCAATCCGCAGACGCGTATTCCACGCACCTTTAAACGCTTTGCCGGTTTAATGGTTCAACTATTGCACAAGTTCCAGATACGAGCCAATGATTCATCGCGTCGTTTAATGAGTGTGATTAAGAACCCCATTACCGATCATTTGCCGGTGGGCTGTAAAAAGTATGCCATGTCCTTTTCGGGCAAACTGGTCAACAATTGTCGAGATTTGGTGCCACATGGTGAGGAGGGCAGCACCAGCTATGACGAACCTGTGGTGATGGTGATTGGAGCCTTTGCTCATGGTGTTTTAAAAACGGACTACACCGAGGAGCTGTTCTCCATAAGCAATTATCCATTGTCGGCGGCCATTGCCTGCTCCAAGCTCTGCAGTGCCTTCGAAGAGGTCTGGGGTGTGGTGTAGACAATAGAAATTTAATTAATTATAAGAACTTAGTTAGATTTTGGTAAACTATTTCCGATTGTTGCTAAATACTGAATAGAGTTAATTAGTTGTAGAATAAAGCAGAGTTTTTGATTAAACAAAACGTTGTACGTTGACGTTAAGAAAGAGATGAAGCTTTGTCAGAGAATGTCAAGATTGCCTCAGCGATGGCTTTGAGAACCTTGTTTCTGCATCTTGTAATGAATCTTCGATTCCTTATGGCTTGCCAGTACGACTTACTGTCTCTTTTTTTCGCCTCTATAATCTGCCGACCGTCCCCCCTTGAAACACCACTGCCAAAGGGATTATCTTGAATAAAATTATTTTATTACTTGGCCTACTTTTAGGGGTAACTTAAAAACTATATTTGAATATGTCCCGAAAAGTAGGCTATGAAAACTTTATACATATATACTTTATTTAAATAATATATATTAGCAACCTTTAAACACAATAATTCAAAATTGTTTGAAAAAAAAATCGTATTTCCTCACCCTCCCAATTTCTCTCAGTGTGGCCAAAAAAGCCACACACAAATATTGTATGAGTGTTTCTCTCTCTATGTGTGTGTGTGTGTGTATGTGTTCGTGCAAGCTTTGAGCTAAATTATAAACAACAGCAACAACAAAAATGCTGCTGGCGCTGCGTAGATTTTTAACTGCAGCTTAAATCGTTGGCCAAGCCTCCTCCTGGCCTGGGAGAATTTCAGTCAGTTTCAGTTTTGTTGCTTGAGCCGGACGAGTGACACGCAAAGCTCCGGTCCCAGCACGTGTCTCGCCTATGTGTGTGTATGTAAATACACATACACACATAAATGCCGTCTGCGTTGTCGCGTTTCGACCGTTTTCATTCAAAGACCAAATCCAAAGTAAACCAAAAGAATCAAATGTAAATTGCAAGCAGAAGCACACACACACACACACACACACAGCGACTCACAATGTACGCGTGCGTGAAGGCGCGCGTTTAATGGCTGGCTTTGACCATTTTGGCCACAACACAACAAACAAAGCCTAAACTCATAAATGTGCCAAGTGAATAGCCAAGACAACACCTAGCCAAATGCCGGCCTCTCCTCAAGCTTTTTGCAAAAGCTTTACAAGTTTATTCAACCAGTTGACAGTTATTTCGGTCAGTGGGACAAATGCACCAAGCCAAGAGAGAGACAGAGAGAGAGAGAGAAATGAACGAGAGAGCATTTAATATTGAGATACATATGGTTCATTATCCTGCGGTTAAAGTGGTTTGCAATTCTGCATAAAGCTTGTGACGCACAAGCACAAAAATGTGAAATTGATAAGAAACGTGACGTATGCAATTTCTACTTAAGCCGATTTCCGTTGGGTCAGCAGGCGAACTTTAATTCAATTTATTGAAACAAATTTCAATGATAAGATGTAGCAGAAATGGACAGAATATATTACTATTTGGCTCATAGTGGGTGGTTGTTTTTTTTTTTAGCAGATTTCGGATTCCCAATTTCCGAGTAATTCCGAATCGTTTTCATTCTTTTCGAATGAAAGTTCGAATCGTTGTCGATTGGGCCTGTTCCTGTTTTCGATTCCGTTCAAATCATGCGGAATCGGAATTGCTAAATGAAGTCGCTTCCAAAAAACGACTGTGTTTTTTGGCCTTAACTTCAAATCCCCATTTACCTTCACTAGACCCACTTGATTACAAAAAGATTCGCCCAAATTCTTTTATCTTTTCTTAGAAATCAGAGCTCATACCAATTCCGATCAATCGAATTTGGAATCGGGAACAAGCCTTTATAAACCCGTCAAAAAAGTGAAATGTGTATTCTCACCAATGCTTTTTTAAATCTCATTTTCGACCATATAAAGTATATATATTCTTGATCAGCATCAACAGACGAGTCGATATAGCCATGTCCGTCTGTCCGTCCGTCCGTATGAACAAACAGATCTCAGAGATGGTAAGAGATAGAGGTTTGACATGTATGGGACAAATGTTTCTTATAGCTGCAAGCAGATCAAGTTTATTTTAAATTTTTGCCACGCCCCCTCCCGCCCCCGCAATTTGGAAAAAACGTTTTATCTCCTACAGTTTTGAAGATAGACGATTTGTTCTTTCTGGAGATAGTTAGTAATTAGTAAAATGTATCGATTTGCCAAAGAAATGATAAAGATCGGATGAGCGGTTCTCAAGTTATGAGCAAAAATGTAAATCACCTTGCCCCACCCCCTCCCACCCTCTTACACCGCACACATGAGAGAGAGAGAGAAAGAAATTCTACGCTTGAAATTCTTTTTCTAAGTCTTTAGAGCCTACAATCAGATAAGATACAAATTTAATTCGTCACAATACTTCACATCCAAAAAAAAAAAAAAATTGGTTGAACTGCTTTGAAATCAAAACAATTTTGAACAGAAACCTAACTTAAACGAAGTAATGTGCCTACTTACTTATTTACTTTGAAAAAATGTACAGTGTAGTTTTAGAAAAGTCTTGGAAACTGTTGAGAAGATTAGATATAACGGTCTTTAGAATAGCTTAGAAGCTTTTCAGTTGTCATAAGCTTTAGAAAATAACGATAGTATGGATATATCAATGTTTTTATAAGTCGATATATCAAATATCGACATTGAAAATTTTGATTTTTGATATTATCGATATGGATATTTTGAGAAATATTGACAACCCTAGCTGCAAAAGGCAAATGGCAAAAGCGGCTGGCTTTGCAAAGAGTCCCAGTTGAGCGTTGAAGACTTTCACCTGGAATATGGCAGTTTTTAGGAGAGCTTTTTTCAGTATATGACGGTTCAAAGGTGTCCTATGCGTGCTTGGATGTCCAGGGGGTTGACACCTAGTATGTATTCGGGGCTTTTGTTGGAGTGGACCTCAGTAGCGCCTGCAGCTGGGCTTTTTCCATCAATTGCCATGCAGTAGTATTGGTCGTACTTCTGATATGAACAGCCAATGCTTAGAATCTTCTGGGATGCATATACCCTTTCCTTCACATTGATTCTCCAGTACAGTTTACTATCGATTACTTCTCCAAGGTATTTAACATTCCATTTATTGTAGGCAGTCTCCATTGCGCTACCTTGTATCTCTTGGTGAGGAGAATGAGGTCCGTCTTCTTCGCACGGTTTCTGTCTCTTTGAGCTGACAGTCGTTGGACATTTTCCCATGGTAATTTTGCTAATGTTGTCGGGTTATCTTGGGTGCTTTTCTGCGAATTTGTAGAAAGTTCCATGGAAGAGGTGACAGGATTTCAAGGAATGTTCCCAGGGCAAATTCCTTCTCGATGGTGGCTTCTAGGGAGTGTAGCGCTGTATCCACCGATATTCCTTTTGTGTAAGAGTGCTGCTTACCCTCCAAGGTCAGGTTCATGCCTTCTCTTATGTGATGCGACATATTTGGGACATACTTGGGACATATTTGGGACATACTTCAGACATATTTGGGACTTACTTGGGACATACTAAGGACATACTTGGAACTAACTTGGGACATATTTGGGACATATTTGGGACATACTTGGGACATACTTGGGACATACTTGGAACATACTTGGAACTAACTTGAAACATATTTGGGACATATTTGGGACATATTTGGGACATATTTGGGACATATTTGGGACATACTTGGAACATACTTGGAACTAACTTGGGACATATTTGGGACATATTTGGGACATTCTTGGAAAATACTTGGAACATACTTGGGACATACTTTGGACATATTTGAGACATGTATTCATTCATTACTTCCCGTATTTACAAAATTTAATTACTTTTACAATTACTTAGATAATTATATCTGTAAAATGTGATTATTAAGTAATTGTGCTTTTGATATAACTTGGTTCGAATCGGAGTTCATCAAAAATGTTATGGAGTTGTTAATCTGATGGTGGGTTAAGGTCCAAACTTTGTTTTTCTCTTATTTGAAGGCTCACTCTTCACTTTTAAACATTTAAAACTTCGCCCACAGCGCATCTTGTGCTATCTTCTATAGAAACCACAAACAATCATACCCAGACCCAAGTATAGCCAGACGTATACATCTTCCCCCTCCCTCTCCTCCCTCTCACAATCCATTCTCAATTGAATTGACGTAATTGCCTCTATACAACACTCAGAGGTGTCTGTATATCGATCTTGATCGCCGACATGTAAGCCCAAAGTGGTTTTGATTTCGCCAGGGGGGTTTGGAGGAGATGGCCTTACCTTAAGCTGCTTCCACGTCATTCCGGCATTGCCTATCAGCGTCAGAAAATGAACAAAAATTGCATTTTTTTAATTGTTGCTTGTTATTTATACCGTTGGCAATTTTGCTGTCAACTGTGCGTTGACGACGCCCACAGGCCGTATGAGTGATCGCTCGGTAGCGCCTCCGACTCCGCCTGCGCCCTCGCCTCGTTGTTCTCGTTCACGCCAAGTCTCTGGCCGCCGCGCTGTTGCGTCTGCGTTGTCTGGCCCACTCAGCGTCATCTTGTCCACACTGACGTCATAGACTCCTCTTTGTTGGGGGGGGCGGCGGCGAACACAAAGTGTGATGTGTTGGCGCACAATGGATCAGAATGCATTACAGAGACTCAGAATTTAATTTAAATTTTATTAAATAAAATCTCGAGGTACTTGGGGAAATCACATGGGTTGCAATCTCAAATGTTTGCCAAGCCCTTGAAGTCATCTAAAGACTGGAAATTAAAGTAAATCATGTGATTTTTAAATTTATTTTGTTTTGTTTTTTCAAGTGTTGTGAAAACCCCCCTAACTATGGATAAAAGATGCCTTGACATATGTATGTTATACGCTCAGAAAACTATTCGAAATCGCCCTAAAATTTTGAAGTAAATTCTATATTTAAGACATTTTAATACCCTTAAAATTGTCCGGACGTTTGTAATGCATAGAAGAAAGCATCTCCGACCACATAAAGTATATATATTCTTGATCAGCATTGACAGCCGAGTCAATATAGCCATGTCCGTCCGTATGAACAAACAGATCTCGGAGATGGTAAGAGCTAGAGGTTTGACATGTATGGAACAAATATTTCTTATAGCTGCAGGCAGATCAAGTTTATTTTCAATTTTTGCCACGCCCCCTCACGCCCCCGCAATTCGGAAAAAACGTTATATCTCTTACAGTTTTGAAGATAGACGTTTCGTAGCTTTTAGAGATAGTTAGTAATTAGTAAAATGTATCGATTTGCCGAAGAAATGATAAAGCTCGGATCAGCGGTTCTCAAGTTATGAGCAAAAAGTACATTTCCACCCCCCACCCCCTTCCACCCATTCACAACTAACACCACACAATCTTAGAGAGAGAGTGAAAAGAGAGAGAGACTTTGAGATGAGCGCAGCACCAGCATTGCATTCAGCTTCTACTTCAGGTACAGAGTATGTTATAGTCGGGCTTGACCGACTTTCTCACTTGTTTAATTTGACTTTGTCGCTGTCTCGCGCGTGAGCTGGATGGTCGTGTGAGTTAAAATGACGTCGTCCGTTCAGTCTCTTCGAGGTCCTGAGTTCAAGTCCCAGACTTGGTGAAGCAAGAAAATTTTTCAAATGAATAATTTTAGTAAAATTTAGCTACAGCTTAGAAAGGTTGTGGTCGTCCCTTCCTTCCTTCCTTGCCCTTACCGAGTAACCACCCTGGAGGAGAGGAGTCTTCCACATTCATCTAACTAACTATGGTTAATATTTTGCAAAGCGAGAACAAAATGTTCTTGAAACGAGCACAACATGTTTATAACACAAGGCCTAACCGTTCATGTGTGAGAACAAAATGTTAATGGCATAATGTGAACAAATGTTTATGAATATCGAAAAAGTGTGCTTAGCAGATTATCGTCAACAAAAGTTCATGATTTCTATGCGTTGCAAACTTCTGGGCAAAATTATAATACACTTTTCAAGTCAAAGTTCGCTTACATATGGTACACATGGAAATCACGTTATAAGGTCAGAAAAGTTGAAAGATTTCCCGAACTAAAAGGGTTTTGTGTGTCTTCAAATCATAGAAAATTTGTAAATTTTACACGCTTTTTTGATTGTAGCCATGTACTTAAAGGGTTGCAAAAACATAGATTGTGGAAAAAAATTATCGATATCTGCAGCTTAGATAAAAACATCGATATATCGATATTACCATCGATGTTTCTCCAGCTCTAATGGCTGATGGGTTGGAGTGAGACAGGGCTCAGACGGTTCGAGTTGCGACAAACACGAATGCAGTCTGAAACTATAATTGATTCGACTGAGCAAACGTGCTGTCTAGATATTAAATAGTCGTTGTCGAACCAATCAGAGCTGTAAACTTGAATTACCATTACCATTACCATTACCATTTTTCACATCATTGAAAACAATTCCTGATTACCATTTTTTAATAATCGTAATTGTAACTTGGAATTACGAATATTCAGTGAATATTCCAAAATTTAATTACTTTTACAATTACTTGGATAATTGTAACGGTAAAGGGTGATTATTGAGTAATTGTGCTTGAAAAGTCAAAATATTTATGAGTTTTTAGGTGTCAAATGAAATTACTTAAGATCAATTATCTATTTCATGGTTTAAATAACATGTTCTTGTGTAAAGATAATAAGTTTATTTCATATTACACATTAAATTCAAGTTGGCCTTCATGACAACTTATTTTTGAATCGAAAAATCGGAAATGGCTGGCGTCTTGAGTCGTTAATAATATTAGCAAATAAAACCATTCTTTCAACTGAGGCTGACGACGTTAAACTTTGGATATTTTTTAAAAATCTCGAAATTTCTTAACGGATCAAGCAAATATCTTCCCATTTTTTTTAATATGGTATTTTATTGCAGATAGCGAAGCGTCAATACGTTTTCGTCGTTTGTATGTTGTATGTTTTGCCCGTTTGTAATTCAATCACGCACAAATGGCAAAATCACTGTGGGAGTTTAAAGAAAACCGCTTGATAATAAGATAACAATTTAAGAGTTTGTAAGTAGAAGGTGTAGATCCAATGGTCGAAAAAATCGCAAAATTTTCAAATGATCAAGACTATTATGAAGTTTGTATAATTGCCAATTGAAGACGCATCTTTAAGAGGTGTAGACCAAAAAGCGCGAAAGTTGACAAATTTCGTTTAAATTTTTACGAAAGCGCAGGCATTGGTAAATATATAAGAGTCGTAGATAGAAAAGTCCAAAACATTGCGAATTTGGCAAATTTTTTCGTATAACACTTAGGTAAAGTTAATTATTATGAAGATTTTGATGGTTGCCAAATAGACAAAAAAAGAGTTGTGGATCAAACTTTCAAAACAATCGCGAAATTTCCAAATTTGTAAATTCACCAAAAACTATTATGAAGACTTAAGGGAAAGGACAAGTTGCGGGTCCACCTCATATGGGTACCCGAAAACCGCAACAAGAAGTCATGAAATTGCAAAAAGTTTTTTGTTACTCTACTGGATTCATCGAAATCATAGAATTAATGTTTGGGGATATATGTTTTCTTGAGTCCATTGTATTTCTATGTGTCAAATCATATTTCACTATAACAATTTGCTGAATTTCAACAGATTCCCGACCATGAAAAGCAAATTCCAAGATAAGTGGAATCAGAGATTATGATTCTAGAGAAAGTCTAATGTTGCAAATAATAATGCAATAATGCAAATGCATTGATCCTGACATGATTTTTCACTATCTTGAAAGTAAAGTTTGTTTGGCGTTATTACATTTTTTGATTCTCTTTGGTAATTTTCCGCGATTTAATGATTTGTCAGTAACAAACAATGGTTTGAAACAGTTTTAAGATCTTGGTCAGCCGTGGTATTTAACGCGGTTCAGTATTGACAAAGACAGGGCAATGAAGTTATGAGTGATCATTGTGGCTAAATTTTCAAACGAAAAATCGGAATTGGCATGACCTCTTGAGTCGTTAATAATATTTACATATGAAAACATTCTTTTAATCAATGGCTTTATGAATTTGGAAGAAATGGCACTCAGATAGTTGACAACCTGCACTTGAAGATAGATAACTATTATATAAATGAACCAATTTGTTGAAGCAATTCTTCCGAGACAATATAGATATCGCAATTAAATCAGTTGCAACAATCGCAGTGTTCGCCTTTGTCGAAAGTTGGAAAATATTTGAAAAGCGCTTCTTGACTTTTTCCAAAATACCTTTCTTTACGCTCTTTGTGCTTAATATCTCAGTGGAATTAGAGATTCTCTGCAACTTTAGTGCCAGGGAAAATGTAAATTGTTTACTGCCTGAAGAAAGTCTAAAATTGTTGTTATTGGCGTCGTCAAAACGCGGTATTCTTCCAAATTTTGAATATCTATATATCCATAATTCAATTATAAGATTGCTATTATTAGCTTGGGTTTTGTTACCTTGATCATCAAACCATTAAATTTGGTGTTTTCCAAACTTGATTTGTAAAAAAATCATAATTTTCACCTACAAATACAAAATAATTCAACATTTCAAGCACAATTACTAAATAATCACCCTTTACCGTTACAATTATCCAAGTAATTGTAAAGGTAATTAAATTTTGGAATATTCACTGAATAATCATAATTCCACCTTACAATTACGATTATAAAGAAATCGTAATCATTAATTGTTTTTGCATTACCTAAAAAATTGTGTTTATAGTAATGAAAAGCAATTAAATACGGGAAGTAATAAATACATTACAGCTCTGCATGCTGAATTGTTTAAATGGAATTTTAATATCTCTATACTAGCAATAGTCCTTGGTTCCTCAAAGGAAGCGAAAATATTCGCTATTCACACGTACACGACCCGAACGCTTGCCAAAGCTGAGACCAAAAAGCAGAAAGCCGTAATTCGCCCGCAAGGGTTCGAAGCGATGAGGTTACTCTCTCACTTTTTGGCCTCGCTATATAGCGGTAAAAAGAGAGTGTACTGACTGACTGATTCACTGACTCAGTAGCGCAATCATCGTACAGCCTAAACTGTAAGAGATAGAGGGCTGTAATTTTGACAGGAGTTCTGTTAAAGGGGAAGGTGCGTACTAAGACGGAGCCCACGAGGACAATGTACGGAAAATTTTGCACACTAAAAACTAATTTCGGTTTGTAAGGATGGAAATAGTTTCAAATGTGATTTTTCCAATGTCGGTTTTCATCCGATTGACTTGAGACTCGGTTTGTAAGGATAAAATGCTAAATAATTTGAAGTGTGATTTTCCAGTGATGGAAAGTCCGACCCCGGGAGTAAAAATTCAACATGCAAAATAACTATTTTTTATCTGATGGACTGGATGGGATGTGGGCGGTATGTGGGTGGGGTTAGGATGTGAGCTGATATTGGTTTTATACTGTTAAAGGCGCAGCAAAGCGCGATGGGTTATGTGCTAGTATATATATACATATGTATGTATAAAATACATTTAATTTTTGTCTAAATCAATTTCGCCTCTAGTCAGACTGCTACTCCAACGAAGCAACGGTAAACGAAATGAGAGATGTGCCTCAAAGAGTTAACTGTGCAGCCTCTCCCATTCTCAAAACTTGTGTGTATCGCGTGCTCTTAGTCTAATAGCTAACAGTCCTCTCTGCGGGCATACAGTAGGATCCACCACGACAAACAACTAACTAACATGATACTCCACTTCAGTTGATCATACATAAAAACACCACAGAATGTATCACTGATCGGCAAGCTGCTTTGATGGAGTGGAATCACAAATTTGCTTGCCTCTTTTGGCCCATTGTGCGTCAGTTGTCTGTCAGCAGTATCGCTGTGAGTGTGTGTGTGTGTGTGTGTCTGTGCTTAAATGCAATTACGCGCTCAAGTTAAGAAAAAAAAAAAAACTAGCAAAGCAATTGGAGCGCAACAACAATAACAACAAAAAACGAAATATGTATAAATAAGCCGTTACAACTGTGTGTGTGTGTACGTGCGGGATCATTGCACATTGCGTCAACGTTTCAAGATCACAATTCTACAATTCCCCCCACCCCTCCATGGGCCTAACCAACCAGCCAACCCAATCCAACCTAGCCAAACCAAACCATCCAGAGCCACAGCCACAGTTTAGCCACGACAGCGGCAGGTGGCATTTGAAGTGCGGCGGACCTTTGGTTTCTGTTTTTGTTTTTTTTTTTTTTTTTTTGGGGATGCGACGACGCGATCGTTTCGCTTTCATAACACAAATCCGAGTTTACGATGAGTGCGTGCCGCGATCGCCCCGCCCCCGCCTCCGCCCCCGCCACACGGCCAAAGATAACAACAACAACAGCGTCGTCGACGGCGGCGACGTCAACGCCAACGGTTAATGTTGAAAATAAATGCGCGACGGCAGAGCCAACGACTTTTAGTTATCAAAAAGCAGCGGAGCAATCCGTACGTCCATTCGCATGTGAACAACGACAACATTTGGCCCAGCACAAGGCGCAACTGCGTGCTGCCTTTTTCAAGGATCTAGACAAGAAGCCCCAGAAGAAGTTACCCAGACAAAGCATACAGCCCCTGATTGAGAAGTTCCAGGCCATGATTGTCAAACAGCAGCATCAACAGCCCGAGAAGATGGAGACAGATCCGTTGCCGGGCAGCGCAGCCAATTCGGATGAGGGTTGCAATATGCCCCTATGCGGCCTGAGTCCCTGCAGCAGCGACAACGAGGAGGCATCCCAGCGTCACCCCAAAGTAACGCGATGTGCCAGCAGCGATTCGGCTCTGGGTCTGGAGGTGGATGATCCCCCCGGTGTGGAAATGGCCTCACCGCAGCGTCGCATGACGTTGACCGTGACGGACTTGCCACTGAGACCGGCCCTACTGCCGCTGGCCGAGCCCACCGCTTTGCCCGACTCACCACTGACCTCACCCACGTCGGCGACTCACGGATCACTGGGTATGGTGGGTATACCCACCAAAGTGCTGCTGGAGGAACGCAGTGTGGTGGTGGCCGCACCCTCCTCGCGACGTGAGTCCACACAGAGTTGCATCAGTGACCTGGGTGGTATGGTGCGCTTTGTGCGCACACCCTCGGTGGTGGTCTCAGACTACTCGGACGATATAACCGCCTGCGGGATCAGCATGGAGGAAATGGAATACTTTCGCTTGCAGCGGGCACGAGTGCAACGTCGCTGCTCGCTGGAAGCGGGACAGGGAACGACCACGGGATGTGGTGGTGCCAAAGACGAAGGCCAGTCGGATGTCAGTGCCGCCAGCAGCTGCAGTAATCTATACTACTGTGGCTCGACCATATCCGCCCTAGATGGGGGCGAGTGTATAGTGAATGGTGTGCGTGTGGTCCTGGCACGCAAGTCCAGTACACATAGCAGCAGCGGGGATGAGGATGAGGAGGATGAAGAGGCGGAGGCGGACGAAGAGGAGCTGGGGCTTGAAGATGAGTTGGAGCAGGAGCAAAGGCAGCTAAGCGAACTAATGGCGGCCGCACAGCTAGACGAGGGCACCAAGAAGAAGGTAGGAGGCGGTCAAGGCAGGCAGCCTAACAAAGATGATGATGAAGTTGGCGTTACAATTAAGGCAAATCTCAATTTAGATTAAAAACTGAGAGCAAGAGAGAGAGAGAGAGAGAGAGAGGTTAAGCAGCTAGTTGAAACCATGATACCAGGCTGGAATTAATAAGGTGTAGCCGAGCGAGACAGAAGCTGACGGCTTCACCTTGTTAATTCCACCATGCTTTACTGCTCACTGAGCGCAGTTGAATCATGGTTGAACCATTCTACACAATCAAAGACTTACCTGCCTCACACAAGCACTCTCTCTGAGAGTCAGGCTCTTAGCTAAGCTAAGCTAAGCTAAAGCTTAGTATACACCTCAAGAAAGCTACCGCCCAGACAAAGAACTCAAAAGTTTTGTGGGTAATTTTTTTGTTTTGGCAGTTGATTTGTTGAGCTATCTTTTTCGTACACAGAATCAGATTCATTTGGAATGTATAGTTAATAAGACTATTCAATCCAAATTCCTTTTTTTTTCTTGTGTACCTTTTTTCCCAGTATTCCATTACTTTGCTAGTATTTTTTTTTTTTTTCCACTGTAAGTTTATGTGTGTGTGTTTGCCTAGAAGGCTGTTAATTAATTTGACTTTTATCTTATCAACCCATTCCACACGAAATGAGGTTCCGTTGTTCGGAACCACTCGGTATGTTGAAATTGGGTGTGTGTGCGGGCTGATAAACTAGAAACAGAAAATAGCGTTTGCTCTTTTTGTGGTTTTTTTTTTTTATCAAAGCTTATCACATAGTTAACTGTATATTGTATTATAGATATCTATTATGTATATATATATACCTCTATATGTAGCAGACAAAACACAAAATTTTGTAAAGTAAATAAAAAAAAACAAAACATAATAAAGTCGTATAAATATTTATCAACCTGTGTGCGTCCATACTCTATATACTCTATATGTCTGCGTGTATTTAATGATGTTACCCGCTTATCAAGGGTTTATCTATGGCATGTTTATACCCAGTAAATGGGGTTTTGTGTAAGCGCAAAAAGTGGGGTTTTTAGTGCCCTCCCCGAATCATTAAATTCAACCAACTGCGGTTAAGTATTCCGCACGTCATTGGGAATTTCTCGTTTATTTTGTTGTCCAAATATTGGGTATCATATATGTTCTCTTCCAAAATTCCCGGTATCCTGTCACTTCTTGTTTATTTTTGTTTGGATTTCAAACTTTAGATTTCACTTTAAGAAAACAAAAAAAAAAAAGATGGGTCACTAATGCGTCGTGGACGTTTTTTTAGAAATGTTTTGTTTGTGTTTCGTTGTTTACGTACTTCCAGATAAGATCAACATTATTGTGTGGGTGACCGACAAAAAATTGTAGCGACAATAATGTGACGTCACTAGGCGCCTTCGTATTTGTTTTATGACTTGCTTGAGACCCCAATCGCAATCATTAATAACTTAGCGCGAAATCGAAGCCATTATAAAGTTTTTTTTTTTAGAAATAGCAGAAAGAGAACATTAAGTGCAGATCGAATTTGAGATACTCAGCAATGAATCAAGAACGCAGTTCTCCAAAGCTTAACCATTTAGCCAATTAAAAGTAATGCACATCTTATTTAAGTGCCAACGTAGCAAACAAAGTGAAGTACACCCTAATTATAATACTTTTACACCGCCTACTAACTTATTTTAACATAATGCACACCGTTCAAATCACCCCGACCGTCCTACCCGCATTTGGATATCACCTAAACCTTCAATACTTCATTTCTATACCTTAAACACCCCATTATAGCATTTTTATACCTTAAACACCCCATTATAGCCCTTAAAAAGCGCTAATACTTATTAACAGTAAACTTTAACATCTCATTTGAACATCATATAAGTCGTAAACTTTGAATTTCAGCATTGTTAAAGCAGAATACTTCATTTTAATACCTAAAACACCGCATTTTATTATCAGAAACCGCTTTCAAAAGCGTAAGTACTTTTTTTCAGTACCAGTAAACACCTCATCTTAACCTTAAATAGGGCGTAGACTTATAAAACTAAATTTAAGCTCAAACCTTAAACACTGCATTTTATTATCATAAGACTTAAATTGTTTAATTAAGTACCGTAAAAATCTTATGCTGATACAGTTTTGCCTTTAAAAAGCGTAATTTTATATATTTTTAGAACCCGTAAATACCATCATACAAGGCGTTAACCTTCAATTTCTGCTAAAATTTAGCACAAAATCATAAGTACTTCAATTCAACAGCATTTTATGATCAGAAGTAGCTTTAAATAACTTCATTACTTTTTTTAATACCCGTAAACACCTCATTTTACCACTATATAAAGCTATAATTTGGAATTTCAGCTTAACTTTAGCACAATATCATAAATATTTAAATTCAATACCTTAAACACCTCATTTTCTTATCAAAAACCGCTTTAAAAAGAGCAATTACTTATTTTCAGTATCCGTAAACACCTCATTTAACCTCCATATAGGGCGTAAACTTTGAGTTTCAGCTAAATTTGAGCACAAAATCGTAAATACTTCAATTCTATACCTTCCACACCTCAAAAACTGCTTTAAGAAGCACAATTACTTATTTTCAGTACCCGTAGACACCTCATTTTAACATGATATGAAGCATAAACTTTGAATTTCAGCGAAATACTAGCACTTAATCATAAATATTTCAATTCAATACCTTAAACACCTCATTTTCTTATTAGAAACCGCTTTAAAAAGAGCAATTACTTATTTTCAGTACCCATTAACACCTCATTTTACCCCCATATAAGGCGTAAACTTTGAGTTTCAGCTAAATTTTAGCACAAAATCGTAAATACTTCAATTCTATACCTTCCACAACTCAAAAACTGCTTTTAGAAGCGAAATTATTTATTTTCAGTACCCGTAGACACCTCATTTTAACATGATATGAAGCATAAACTTTGAATTGCAGCGAAATACTAGCACTTAATCATAAATATTTCAATTCAATACCTTAAACACCTCATTTTCTTATTAGAAACCGCTTTAAAAAGAGCAATTACTTATTTTCAGTACCCGTAAACACCTCATTTTACCCCCCATATAAGGCGTAAACTTTGAGTTTCAGCTAAAATTTAGCACAAAATCGTAAATACTTCAATTCTAAACCTTCCACAACTAAAAACCTGCTTTAAAAAGCGCAATTACTTATTTTCAGTATCCGTAAACACCTCATTTTAACATGATATGAAGCATAAACTTTGAATTTCAGTGAAATACTAGCACTTAATCATAAATATTTCAATTCAATACCCTAAACACCTCATTTTCTCTGATAAGAAACCGCTTTAAAAAGAGCAATTACTTATTTTCAGTACCCGTAAACACCTCATTTAACCCCCATATAAGGCGTAAACTTTGAGTTTCAGCAAAATTTTAGCACAAAATCGTAAATACTTCACAACAATACCTTCATAACCTCATGAAACCGTACATTTTTCAGTTACGTAAAGCATAAACTTTATTTTGGCACAGTTTGCCTTAAATATCGTTTAAACCTGAACCTGACCTTTTTAATATCATTTAAGCAGCCAACATTATAGTTTTATTTAGTGTAATTTCATCGCATTTTGTTATTGAACCATCGAAAATATATATATTACACCTTTAAATAATGTTAAAAACTTTAATACTTAAGTTCAGTATCATATCATAAAAGCTTTATACGAGCATAACTATGAAATGCTTTATTTTAACACAATCCTTTAATATATATTATATAAATGAAACATTTTTAATTTCAGTACCGTATACACCGCATTCCATAATATCATATATGTTTTTATCTCTATGCTTTAATAACGAAATAACATTAATTTAGCACAATTCACAGCTTAAAAAATGACATTTCTGTACCCTAAACACCGCAATTTAAGTATCTGAAACACTGAGGCCTGTTACCGTTTTCGATTCCGATCAAATCATGCGGAATAGGAATTATTTAATGTACTTTTAAACTGCCAAAAACCGAACCGAATCGGTTCTTTAAGGGTTCAGCTAAGGTATAGCTCAAACTGTCACATAAACTTACAAATTACAGAGTAAAATTTAAGTTTATTTAACTGGATGAAGAGAAATCGCCCCTATAGCACATTTCCATACGAACATACTCGCCAATTCATACCGAATGCTTGCCAAAGTCATGCTTCACTCTGTATTAAAGCGGGGAGCCCTGTTTTATAAAGTTGTCGTTACCAACATCTGAAAATACAGTTAGACTCTGCTTATCACCTCACTCTCTCTCTCTCTCTCTCTCTCTGTCTTTCTACTCTTGCTGTGTGCAAATATCGTTTGCTGACGTCGACATTCAACGACAACGATCATTTGGATGATGAGTCGAGTAACACCTAACATTATAATTGAATGGTGTGGCTATTGTTGCTATTATTCCGTTTTTTTATGGCATAGTCGTGCACATCCGCCCAATGCCAATTGCAGCCCCCCTTATTCCCCCACAAACAGTTGACGGTTGTCAATCAAGATCGGCTCTCGTCATATCTATGCACTTAGTTAACACATTAAACCAATGGATCCAGGCTCTGGGAATGGGGAATGGGGGCGGGATTGGGAATGTGGCCCTGGGGCCCAAGCGATAACTTCCGTTGACGTCAGTGAGACCACTGAAACGACGACGGCATGATCGTCAAAGTAAATTACATGACTGCGGGCGTTGTTCACGTTGTAAAAAAAAAAAGAACAGGCAAAAAAGTAAAGAAGCAGAATAACCGCAGGAAGCATAAAGCAAACAGCTTCAGCTTTAGCTTCCAGCCACATTTGCGTCATTTGCTCTTGTCGCAGTTTTAATACCCTGTACCAAGGGTTTAATGGGTATATACATTAGGGGGGGTCGATTTGTATGGGCCGAAAAAAACGTACCAAACGAAATCTACGGTCAATTCTAAGAAAATTTCACCAAGAAACCATGGGTCTAAAATGAATTCCTAGTCCGCGCAAATCGACTTCAAATATTTATGTTACTTTTTCCCAAAAATCAAGTTAGAAAGTCGCTGAACACCTACTATAACATGTTCTGTATACCCCAGAGCTTGCATTTATCTGAAAAATTTCATATAGAAGCCTCACAAAGTGATACAGGTGTCAAAAAGTGAGCCCAGTGCTGCCCATCAACGTTGAAGCGGTGCTACCTATCAAAATTTTTTGTTTTACGTATAACTCCGCTATCGATCATCCGATCTTCATAGTTCCTTTGGCGAATCGATAAATAATCATGATTATAAAATATCTCTAGAAGGTACAAACCATCTATCTCCAAAACTGTGGGAGATATGAGGTTTTTTCTGAATTGCGGGGGCGGAAGGGGGCGTGGCAACCTGTGACATAAAAATTTAACTGCCGGCAACTACAAGAAGTATTTGTCCCATACAAGTCAAACCTCTATCTCTTACTAAAAAAGTGTACTTTGAAAGACCCCGAATTATTAAAAATTTTCATCCAAAAAATGTCGGGTTTCATCTATGGTTTATTTTTAAAAGAATTTTGAAAAATTCAGGTTTTGTATAATACTGAATTCAAAGAAACAGTTCGAATAGATCAGCACTGGAAATGTTTCTCCTGCCTTTCCATAATGATCTATTTGACTCGTTCAAAATAAAACAGCTCCAGGGTTTAGGATCCAAACCATTTCATCTAAGAAATGTCTGACGTGGAACCTCATGCAGGGTTCGGAATGGCTAAACCTAATGATATGGACATAAATTCATAAGCAGATACAGGGTATACCAAAGTTGAGTTTGGATAAATATATTACTTGGTTTGTTCTTTCTTTCCTATTTTTTTTTTCGATTTTCGATCACAAAACGAATCCAGGTTTGCATTGGGGAATTGCGTGCCAGAGGCCGGCAGCATATTTGTCATTTTTGCAAGTCCTCCTTTCCTCCCCCGCTTACACACACTCTCCCTACCCAACCATGTAGGCACGTATACCTGAGGCGATTGCCTTAAAGGTTATGTCGCATGTCTTCCGACACCCAAACACAAATATAAAAAAAAAAAAAACACAACTTTGGCGACAATTTGCACACATGACAACGCGACGCCACGCTGAGGCGTCCCATGGTGCGCCTTACTTGGAGGATGCGTTCAAAGCAGCACGAATTGGTTGGTTCTATGCTTACTATAGAAAATTGATCATTCCCCTCCATTTGGGAAGATCAAAAGTTTAACATTTTTTTACTCTGTATCAAAGGTACACAGAGTATATTAATTTTTCTGTCCCAACCTCAACCCCAACTGGAGTAAAAACAAATCAGAAAGAGTTCGGTTCAAAAATATGTTTCTACTAAATTTATTTTTAGTATTTATAATATTTCATTAAAATAAACTAATATTTAGAAAGTGTTTAAAAAACCGTTCAATCCCAACAGAATCTGGGAATCCAAGTAACCAAATATTTTTGATTTAGAACAAAAATAGCTTGCAAATTGTATAATCGTCGAAAGGAACTAACAAATAAAAACATTAATGATTCTGTACCATGTTCATCATCTTGCTTTTCTTGGCATTTAAAGATTGATTAAAATTTCTTATGTATTAAAGGTTTGGAAAAACTATCATTGTAAAGAACTCTTCTTAAGGCACAAGTACATAGCCAAAGAGCCAGAATTAATTAAAGTTTACTGAAATACTCTAATACATATTATATAGAAAATATCAAGACTCTAAAATGATGGCTGACCATGATATATAAATAGGGCATGGTTATTTGTCAAGGTCTTAGCCTTAAGTTCTGCCGTCAGTTCATCATTAAGTCACATGTGTGCGCTCGCCCTTAATGATTAACATTTTGAAGTAATTTCCAATTAGCCATAAAAGAAAATTATTCCCGAACCCCGGTATGAATCTGAACCTTGGTTAAGAAAACTCCTAAGCCCGCTCCGTGAACCCAAACTCAAAAATTTTAGAAGGTTCGAACCCCGGAATGAACCACTTCGTGTGCAGCCCTGTTACAAAGTATATATACTCAGCCGAGTCGAAATAGCTATGTTCGTCTGTCCATCCATCCGTACACAGAGGGAAAAAACGTGTTCAGAAAATAAGTTGCCTTCAACTTAAAATGAGGACAGAACGTTCTTAAAATTTTTGAGAACAATTGTTCTAAATGTTCTTGGAATGAGTAAAGTTGTTCTCAATCGAATACTACACTGAGAAAAAAATCAATCTAAAACCAAGATTATAATCTTGAATCAAAGAGAAACGGTGTCAAAATTCTACTAAGACCAGTATTATATGCTCAATTTTCTCAATTTTAATCTTAATCCATCAATGTTGGATAAAGATTGTTTATACTCGACTTTAAGATGAAACAATCTCATTTAGAAATATGAAAAGAAAAACCAAAAAATAATTTAGTTATTAACAATTTTTTCTATCTGAAATCTGAAAACTTATATAAATGTTATTTATTAATCTACCTGTACTGGGACTTGAACTGAGTACCTCGGGGTGATTGACCACACTGCATCGGCACTCAGCCCTCTCGGCTGTTCAGCCTCATTGTTGGAGCGTCACTAGTCGTTGTATAAGAACTCAGCACGACAATACCAGCTGAGTTCTTATACTGCAACTGGTTACGCGAAAAAATTCCTTCAATAGCAGGGTCGGTAAAGAGGAAGCTAAAAGCTTTATTGGAACGAGAAGGTTGTGGTTCATTTTTTTAAAAAAATTTTTTTTAACAAAATAAATTTATTTATATATATCATAAAGTTTTTTAACTAAAGCTTTACGGAAAACTGTAGGACGGTTGATAAATTGCGAGATGATAAATCTTGTTTTTAAGATTTTGAATCTCATTTCAAGGTTTTTATACCCTTGCAAAGGGTATTATAATTTTGGCCAGAAGCTTGCAACGCATAGAAATATTCATTGCCGACCCTATAAACTATATATATTCTTGATCAGGGCGACGAGCTGAGTCGATTGAGCTTTGTCCGTCCGTCTGTCTGTCCGTCTGTCTGTTTCTACGCAAACTAGTCTCTCAGTTTTAAAGATATCGGGCTGAAACTTTGCACAGAGTCTTCTTTTTACTGCACACTGCTAATATGTCGGAACCGACCGGACCGGATATCTTATAGCTGCCATAGGAACTATCGGTCGAAAAGTGGGTTTTTGTGAGAAAACTTTTTTGTTTTTAATGTAAATGCCTTCCGCTTCGACAATTATTAGTTTTATACGCTCTTACACCGATTTGGAAGTTTTTGTCAATATCGGATGACTATATCTTATAGCTGCCATAGAAACTATCGGCCGAAAAGTGGCTTTTATCAGAAAAATGGTTTGTTTTAATGCTGACGTTCGTGAACTCTGTTGTATTAAAACATTTGCAAGGGTATTAAAACTTTGGCAAAGACGAAGTTAGCTTGGTCTTCTCGTTTTATCTTGTTATTACAAAATTGAAAGATTCTGGAAAAAAAAAATATTCAATCTAGATTTTAGATTGAATTTTTTTTCTCAGTGTATTTGCTTTAAACAGCCACAAAACCGGGTTTCAGCAGAGAGATATACAGAAGAGAAAGCGAGTTGGCTCTCTTTTCGATCTCTCTCTCTCTCTTGTCTGCTCAACAAAGCATAAGTAGCCCTCTAGACGTGCATCTGCAAAACTGTTTAATGGCTGAATTGTCTAGCGCGTCATTTCTTACGTTGAGTGCTTAAGGTACTGGGCTCAAATCCCCGTCAAGTCCGAACCAATTTTTCTGTGTTTTTCTGTAAAACTTAAATGAAACGAGTCAGGTGAAGTGGGTTCTTGAAGCGATGTTTCTGATTCCTATAGGATATAAGGGTGGAGGGAGAAGCAACAGGCACGCATATCCAGGTGTCTTGCCCTCCCTTCACTTCCAATCAAAAGAGGTATGTCCCCGTTTCCTATTCCACGTAAATGTGAGGAATCGCCTACACCTGGTCCAAGTGCAATCAAATTTCATGTTCATGTTCTCAAAAATAGAACAATATCAACTCAATTTGAGTGTTTGCGTTCTCAAATAATTGTTCTTGAAGTGAGAACATTGTACCACAAATGAGAAACCCGTTTATGCATACTTTTTGGTAGCGATTGTGCTCGTTTTGAGTCCAATGTTCTCGGTTTTTTTCCCTCTGTATACGAACAAACAGATCTTAGAGATGGTAAGAGATAGAGGTTTGACATGTATGGGACAGATGCTTCTTCCACATGTTTGCAGATGGTTTTTACCTTCTAGAAATACTTAGAAATTAGCATTATCTATTGATTTGCAGAAGAAATGATAAAGATAGGTTAAGCGGTTTTCAAGTTATGAGCAAAAAAGGAATAAAAAACCCTCCCCCCCCCACGTAGAGAGAGCGAGAGAGAGAGAGAGAGATAGAAACTTAGGGATAAGCGCAGCAGTTAAGCTGCATGCAGCTTCTACTCCAGGTACAGAGCTTGTTATAGTTGGCCTTGACCGACTTTCTCACTTGTTTGTATTCTGTTTTTCCAAAGCGCATTTAAAATTGCTCTGCGGCCGACTGTTTAAGCTCGTGTCTTTCGTCACAGACCGTTGCTGTTATTCTAGCTCTCTCTGAGTTTCTTTTTTGACAATGTCCGCTGTCTCGCTCTAACCAACGTGTTTTGCTATAGAGACTAGAACTTTTGGGTACAGTTGACAGTAAATGAAAATATATGAAAATAACATCCTAAATCCTTATCAAAATTCTTCTAAAACTTACAAAGGCTTTTATGAACTTCCTTGAATCAGGTATAGAATATCCTTAAAGTTGAAAAATCTTTATTCCGGTTCCGCCGCATTTTGTTTTGGAACTTGAAGATGTTACACATCCGATAGCACGGACAATGGCACAATACCTTGGGTTAAATGACCCTATGGACTCCAATTCCAATCCCAATCCCATTCCCTATGTATCTATGCATCTTTGCTTTGCATGCAGCGGCGGCGGTATCTATGACAGCTATGAGCCGCCCCGGAGACTGCAGCAGCCTGCCTGCTCCCCTGCTTATCGGGCCAGCCCATCTGGCTGACTTCATAAAACACTTAAACAAAAAAAAAATGGGAGAAAAAAGTCACACCAGGGAAATGGCGGCGACCAGGGCGTCAAGTGGTCAATTAATACCGTACAAATATTGTGACAGCCGTCCGAGTCTGTCATAAAGTGGCCGGCGGCCAAGCAGCGATCGGGCCCAGGCCAATTTGCATATGGAACTGGGCGATTATGCAAATCAAATGCTGGCCGCAATTAGCAGCCTTGTTGAGGATCATCGTCATCCCGGGCCCTGGGCCCAGGGCCTGTCCCTGACATTTCATTCCGCTTCATGTTTCAATCAGAGCCCATTACTCCATCATGTCGTCGTCTTCTTTGATTTATGTGTCGATTAGAAGCTAGGATTAGCCTTCGACTCGCTCGTCGATCGGTCGTCTCTTCGGCTGGCTGATGGTCGTCGTCGGGGCGAAGCTTTGCTTGTGACTGCCGGCCTGGCGACGTTTTCAGTTGCTTGTGCGCCGTCCCAAAGTCAACAACAACCATCGCGGCCCGTTATATTGATTCGCGTCCTCCTCTCTTCACTCGCTCCACCCCCCTCCCCCGGTTCCCGAGGCGCGTCGATATTTGCGTTGAGTTTTGAGTGTTTTGGTTGGAGCTCCGTTCCAATTTCTGTGGAAATTGAAATATTTGTTGTTGTTTTTTGTTTGTTTTGTTTTTGTTTGATGTGGAAAAGCTTTGCCCGGCGATCCTCCAGCCTGTAAAGAGATTGCAAGTGAGTAGATTGAGTTTGTGTTTACTTTTTAGTTGTTTGTTATTCATTAAAAAGTTGTCTCTATCGGGGGATATATTTTAATATATTTTTCATGTTCTGATTGGGTGAGATAATTTTACCCCCGAGTTCCATTTCAAGTGCATGTTTAGAGTCTTATCTATATTCCCAAGAAGAGTTATGATTGAAAGATTGAGACCATTAATGCCGAGAAAGATTTGACTCACTTCTATGATCCATAGAGGGTAGTCCCCTCAATTTGTAGGTCCTTTTTTTTGGGTATATGTACTTTTATCGGGTCTTTAGAATCGGCATAGAACACGCACGAGGATTTTATTGGGTTTTCGGGCTTTTATTTATACACTAGTTGCACGGTTTACTATTTACAATGTCTCTGTAGGGTTTTTTGTCCATACGGATTGTCTCTACACACAGGTTTCTCCTTCTTTGTCCATTCTATGTTCAGTGAGAAAATCGTTTATGTTTTTTCCCACATCTTGGTGTTCATTTTCAAATAATTCCAAAGTCTACAAAATCTTGGAATGGCCTAATTTTTACAAGAGAGTTAACCAATTGGGAGCTTTAAAAAAGAGAATAAGCATGTCGAATTTTTTGTACCAGTATTTCCTATATTTAATTGAAACACCTTGGAATTGCTTTGAAGCTCATGTGCTTAACTGTGACAAATTGAAGTAACGACTTTGCTAGCTAATTTGTCGTAAAACACCATGAAATTGCCTAGTCCATAACAATTTGGATGGTTGGTAATACATTTACTAGCCGAAAACTTCTTTAAGGAAGAAAGCACGTCTAAACCCCATTCCTGACTAACTTTATACCAGAGTCGGACAATTGGAGAGGACTTAAAGCACATAAGACTACAGCCGAACTATATCAGGGACGGCCACTCTGTAATCCACAGCCGAAAGCTGGCCGAAGCCAATCATTACTGATTGTCAGAAAGAGACAGGCATATTTTTCAGTCCTGTCCATGCTATCTCTTCTTACCGATTCACATATTCATTAGTTCGGCTTGCATCTGTGTAAAAAACGTGATGGACTTCGGCCTCTCGGCCTTCGGACTCTCTTCGCTCTTTTTCCCTATAACAGCGACAAATCTTTGATTGCTTGTATCTACATCAGGGTTCCCCAAAAAGAGAGCGTGAGGCCTGACTTCGGATAGTATGTTCGTGCCCCAGGGACTATGGCAGGGGAACTCTGATCTACATTTTCTTTCAACAGATAGTGACAAACCAAGGTAGATCGATAAATAATATGTAAAACCATATTTACTGAAAATCTGAGCAATCGACCATCTCTAAGATTGATCCGTTCATATGGAGAAGATAATGCGTCAAACAATTTGAACATTGAGCAATAAAAAAGAAAGGATTGCAGAATGCTAAAGAAACAAGGAAGGATGTAAAACTGAAGGGAAGGAAGGAAGAGGAAAAAAATAAAGGAAGAAGGAAGGAAGAAAGAAGTAAGAAAGACAGAATAAAGGAAGGAAGGAGGAAGAAGAAAGAAAGAAAATAAGAAATTGGGGAAGGAAGGAAGATTGAAGGAAAGAGGAAGAAAGGATGAAGGAAGAAAAAGGAAAGGAAGAAAGAAGGAAGGAAGAGGGAAGGATGAAGGAAGAAGAAAGAACGAAGGAAGGAAGATGGGAGGAAGAAGAAGGCAAAAGGGGAGAATAAAGAAAGAAAGAAGGAAGGGAAAAGGAAGGAAGAAGGAAAGAAGAAGAAAGGAGGGAAGAAAGAAGAAAGCAGTAAGGAAAGGGGAAGAAAAGGAGGAAGGAAGAAAGAAGAAAGGAGGGCAGGAAAGAAGGAAACAAGTAAAAGAAAAAAGGAATTTGAAAAAGGAAAAAGAAATAAGAAAGAAAGAATTAAGAAGGAAGGAAGAGGAAAAGAGGAACGAAGGAAGAAGGAAGGAAGAAGGGAGGAAGTAAGAGCGAAGGAAGGCAGAAAATGAAAGAAGTACGGAAGGAAGAATGAAGACGGGAGGGAGAAGGGAAAACAAAGGAAGAAGTAAGGAAGGAAGAAGGAATGAAGAAGAAAGGAAGGAAGAAGGAATGATGAATTAAGGAAGAACGAAAAGAGAAGGAAGGAAGGAAGTACGAAGGAATTAACGAAGTTGGAAGAAAGAGAAAGGAAGAAAGAAGGAAGGAGTAAACTAAGAAGGAGGGAAGAAGAAAGGAAGAAGGAAATAAGATAGAAATAAGAAAGGAAGAAGGGAAGAAAGAAAAAGAAAGGAAGAATGAAGGAAGAAGGAAGAAAGAGAAAGAAATGGAAGAAAGAAGGAAGGGAGGAAGGAAGGGAGGAAGGAAGGAAAGAATATGTGAATAAGAAGGAACGAAGAAGGAAGGAAAGAATAAGAAAGAAAGGACGGAAGGCAGAAGGAAAGAAGAAAGGAAAGTAGTATGGAAGAAAATTAAAGAAGTAAAGAAAACGGAAGGAAGGAAGAAGGAAGACGGAAGCAAGGATGGAAAAAGGACGGAAGAAGTAAGGAAGGAAGAACAAAGGAAGGAAGAAGAAATGAAGAAGGAAATAAGATAGAAATAAGAAAGGAAGAAGGGAAGAAAGAAGGAAGGAAGAATGAAGGAAGAAGGAAGAAAGAAAAAGGAATGGAAGAAAGAAGGAAGGAAGGAAGGAAGGAAAGAATATGTGAACAAGAAGGAACGAAGAAGGAAGGAAAGAATAAGAAAGAAAGGACGGAAGGCAGAAGCAAGGAAGAAAGAATTAAGAAGGAAGCAAGAAGTTAGAAGAAAGGAAGAAATAAAGGAGAGTAGACATGTAGTAGAAAGAATACAGGAATTAAAAGATAATGGCAGTAAGAAATGGACAGTAAAGAAAACGGTAAAGGTGAAGGCAATAGAAAGACAGGAAGAAGAATTAAAAGAGGTATGACCAAGAGAGGCAGTAAGGAAGGAGAAATGAAACCAAGTTGAAATAAAAGAAGAATGAAGATAAAATAAAGGAAGCCAGGAACGGGGACAAAGAAAATGAGATGACAAGAAAAAAAGGCAGTTCATGTCCAAATCAAGTGTCCACTTATGGGGGACATTAGACTTTCGAATACGCACACACTGACATACACACACTGGCATCTGTGTGTGTGTAGCCCACTCATTCCCGGCGAGACGACTGTCGTCTTCTCAATAATAAATATTTGTACTCTTTGCAACTGCCAGATTGAACGGATTGACCCTAGGCTAGGTACTGCTCGGGCTCAGATGGACAGGCGCACAGACAACTGGCCTATTGGACAACTGCCATAAACAGCCTCGGCTGGCCAGTTGCAGTTAAACATTTATGGACACTGCCGGCTGGAATGGTGGCTGCTCCTAGTGGGCAGCTTCAGTCACAGCCATTAATCACCGCCTGGCGACTTGCCACTGCCGCCGCATCCCGGCGATAAACTTTGACATGCAACCGCCGGCAAATGAAGCGATCTTCATAAATCAATTCACGGCACGCCGGACTCCAGTAGTGGACGCCGCCGCTGCCGCTGCTCCTGCTCCTGCCGCTGCTGCTGTGCTCATTTGATTTATCGCCGCTGCGCCAACAAGTTAATTGAAAACGAGGCGTGACAGTGAAATTTGCCGCGGCACGCCAACTCCGCCCGGGCCGACTGGCCGACTGGCCAGCTGGTCGCCGTTCAATTTTCCCCATTTTCCAAATGTGCCACTAAACTGACAGATTTGGCCATAATAAAAAACGAAATGCGAAAGACTGAGGCCTGGAAAATAAGTTGCCAACTTTAATTTATTGTGACATAACGGTATAATCTGACATAAATTATTGATAAGACGAGCGACCATAAAAGTACAAGACAGTTGGCTTAAGCAACCGACACACGGGGCACAGGTGAGGAGGAGGGGGAGGGGGGAGGGTGGCAAACAAAGAAACAACAACAACAACAACGGAAAGCCAAAATAAACACAAGAAGGAGTTCAACGTAAGCCAAAAAGACGTTTGTTTTATACCCAAGCCGAAGATTTGTTACCCTTCCTCCAGGTATTAACCATTTGTCCCAGGAAAAAGCTTATTATCCACTCCATGGTTAGGGTATAACCAACAGCCACAACGCTTATAAATCATTTGGCTAACAACAACAGCCAAAGCAGCAACAGCACCAACAACTCCCAACGAGTTGGAGTTGCAGTCGGAGTTGCAGCTCCATGGAGTTGCTCCATGGCAAAAGTATCTTTTGGATCTATTATTTGACTTTTATGTGCGCATAAATGCGGTGATATGATGACGACAACAACTGGCCAACTGGGCAACTGGGCAACTCGACAAACCCGGCCAGCAGCCCGCAGCCAGTTTAGACCCCAACAAGTTTTGCCCCGAGGAAACTTGAGACTTGAGCTTGGCTCTGCATTGCACTTTCATGTTAATTAACAAGAAATCTTTTATCAGCTGGCCGATTACGCGAATGCCACTTCTAACGCCCCCCGGTCGTCCCACCGTCCCACCGCCGCCCACTTGCCTTGCGGTTGGCGTTTCAGATAAGCAGCGACACACAACAAATTGTGGGCCATAAATATTTGGATTGTGGTTAACTAGCCGCCGTTTGGAGAGAACTTGTGTGAAATGGAATAGCGAATAGTGAAACCAAACACTGCCACGCAGGTTTCCTACGAAAAAAGAGATTTGATTTAGTGTACGGATCCCAGTTTTTGCACCATAATTCATTTGCATTTATTGTGAGGCCTAAAAAGGATGTTGACGCACATTGAAATGGGATTTAAATTCAGCTCCAATTGCAATCTCTTCGAGGATCACTATAACACGGCTGCATTCTGCCCAGTGGGGTGGTTGGGTCGATAATGAGTGAGTGAACTAAGATGAGTTGCTCACTGACGTAAACCATACTCTGTACCAAAGGTACATGGAGTATATTATGTTTGTGCAAAAGTATGTAACAGGAAGAAGGAATCATTTCCGACCATATAAAGTATATATATTTTTGATCAGCATCAACAGCCGAGTCGATATAGCCATGTCCGTCTGTCCGTCCGTATGAACAAACAGATCTCGGAGATGGTAATAGATAGAGGTTTGTACCTTCTGAACATAGTTAGTAATTAGCAAAATGTATCGATTTGCCGAAGAAATGATAAAGATCGGATGAGCGGTTCTCAAGTTATGAGCAAATATATAAACAACTTTCCCCCCACCCACTTCTACCCTTAAAGAAAGAGTTCAGTGACTCTTGTTCAGTGACTCTGTGTTATTTACTTTTGTTCATTCACTCTTATTCAGTGACTCTTGTTGGCCCTTGTTCATTAAGTCGTGTTCAGTGAGTTTTGTTCATTTCCTCTTGTTCAGTGACTCTTGGTTCATTAACTCTTATTTAGTAACGCCTAAGTCACTCGTGCTTGTGCAAACACGAGCTGAAATTATCACAACAGCCCTGGACAGCTCTGTTTTAAGGGAGCGGTGAGCATGAAATTCAAAGAGCGTTGCATTAGAGTAGCCCGACTCTAAAATACCCTGTACAATTAAGACACAGGATCACTTGCTTAAATGTTCTTTAATATTTCAAAAAGTCTTGTCACCCACCCAGAAACCACCCAAATTCTTCCAGATTCCACAAAGATACCACAAAGGTCATACCCAGATCCAACCAAGATCCCATCCAGATCCCGTCCAGATCCAAAACAAGCTAGATTCCACTTAGATCGCAACCCACCCAGATACCACTCAGATCCCACCCAGATACCACCCGAATCCCTCCCAGATCCCACCTAGATCCCATCCAGATCCACCAACATAGTTAGATCCCTCCCAGATGCCTCCCAGTTCCCGGCTAGATACTATATAGATCCCACCCAGATCCCCATAGATCCCACCCAAAAACCAATCAGATCCCACCCAGATCCTACCCAGATAAGATCCCACCCAAATACCACCAGATCTCACCAAGATCCCACCCAGATCTTTCCCAAAAACCACCCAGTTGCCCTCTTCGCTTCCCCCCTCTGCATGTCCTCTTGTGGGTGTGGGAAACTTTCCACAAAACAACAGCACAAAATATGAGTCACGTCAGCGTCACATGACGCTGAAATCAAATTTAACTCTTACTAAAATCGTTCGTACCAAATTTTTTGGTGTTTCACATCAAACATTTTTTCCTTCTCCCTGTTCCATACTTACGGCATTGAATTTTGTTGTTTTAACTCACATCGAAGTGCTGTTTGTGCGTTCCTTTTTATCGAATCAAAACCTCTTTAGTGCAAAGCTCTTTAAACTAAAACTAGAAAAATGTTGTCTTGCCTTTGTCTTTGCATTTGCCTAATTAGCCGCTTTTGCCATTGCCTTAGCAGCAGCTGGGTTGTGTGTGGAGTAGAATGGTGTGAGGTGGGCATTATCCTTAATGTAAAAATTGAGATGCCCATTTATTGAAATAAATTTTTAAATTAAAGGAATTTAAAGCTATAGGAACTAGAGGTGGAGAACAATCGATAGTCGGCGCCATCGATAGTGGACGATAGTTTTTTTCAAACCATCGATAACTATCGATCGTTTTCGATAGTAGCTTAGAAAGTAGATATTTTAGTGAAATTGTAACAAAATCTTAACTAAAGAAGTTAACATTGTTTATTCAATATTCTGCTATTCATTTAAAGCATATCCTGTGGTACATTTCAATATTCCTGTTATTCATTAAAATATTCTTGTTGTACATTTAAAGAAGCCAAGTATTTTTGTTTAAAAATAAAAGTATGTTAAGGTTTTTATCTTTAAGACGAGAACGGCTTTCTGAAACTATTTACCCAGCTTTGCTGAAATCTTTTTCAGACTCAACTGAAGTGGCGGTCACACATAAGTATTTGTGCATTAGCTTTCCAATAAGCCCGAGTTCAGCTTCATTCATCTAAAATTAATAAAAATTAAATTCGGGTTTTTTGCAATATTAAATATATGATGGCTTACTTTTATCCAGAGCAATGGATCTGTGTCCTGTGATGCTACAGCGCTTTACAATCTTCTTCTAATGGTTGTTTGCTCCATCGCTTTTTCCTCAACAAAATCGAAGAATATAGATTCGCTTTTCTTATGTCCACTGGTGAAAGCGGGTTTTCCTTTTTTTGCTGTGAAACCAGTACGAGGTCGATTTCCAACAGTACTGATGCTTGATCAGCATTCAATTCATTGAAAAAACCCAAAATTTTTAAACCTTGGATCCAATATTGTGCTAATTCTAGTGATGCTTCTTTCCTGATATTTGAATGGTCTTTTCTTTATCGAAGAAAGTAGAACGTTCTGATGCATTTTCCCCTCTATATAATTGGTAAGGGAAACCGTCACATATTTTTTCTGTCGCACTGTGGAAGTACGCCAAAATGTTGCAAATATCCTTAAGGATATTTATTTCGTTGGCAGTGAATGGCATCGGTGCAAGTGCGGTGGTTACCTATTTACCTTTGTCGACTTTGTTAAGGAACTTGTCCATGTCACTTTTATGAATTTTAACTTTCATAACACTTCTATGTCTGTAAAATTTTCTCCTGCTCACAATACCGCGTTTTCTAAAGAAGGGAAATTCTTCAGAAAAACTTTCAAAAACTATCGATAGTGCAGGTCTGCCATCGATGGCGGTTCGATAGTGACAAACGATCGATAGTGCCGCTAGTGCTATCGATAGTTCTCCACCTCTAATAGGAACCACATCACATGGAACAGGGTATTTTGCTGTCGAAGCACTCGACCGCAACACTCTTACTTGTTACTATTTCAAGATTGGGCTTATCCATACGAATTCAATCTCTTTTTTGCTAGAACTTATTGTCTAACCTAACCTAGGGTCGATTTCTAATCAACTTATTTGTAAGTTTATGTGCCAGGGCTATTTAGAAGATGAGAAATGGATGAGATTCAAACTGACTCAAATTCTAATTCGATTTCAGTCTTCAAAATGGTTAATCTCAACGTCGCAAACATGCAAATTGCCTTTTGAGTTTTGGCTCGAGTCCAAAATTCCAACGTTAGTATTGAAATTTTTATTAATAAAGTTCGAAAGTGTGCAAGAACTTTACATTTTTTTGAGTCCATCAGTTATTCTGTACTTCTTATCTACGATTATTTCACATAGTTTACATATTTCAGTAAGAACGTAATACGAACATAATGACTAAGTTGCCGTCTGTCGTCATATCATTATACAGTTGAGGTAGAAGTATAATACGTTTTATCTCTTTAGAAATTGTTTATGATGTTTGCTTAAGAGAATACTGATATACAGCGTACGTTAGTTCACTTTCCAAGGTACTTGAGACTGTTTTATAAGTCTATTATGATCCGCAATTAGCTGATGTTAAGCAAATCCAGGACAATGTGGGCTCGCTTGTTGACCCTGATATTTCCTGGCTTTTACAACCATTCCAAAAGAGTTTGATAGTTTGTATCAAACTTTAAAATTAATAAAAAGCATTTCCCACGTCTCCAAACTTAATTGAGTTTAAAAAGCTCTTGAAATCATAAACCGGAACCACAACAGCAAAAAATCACACAACAATTAAGACAAAATTCTAGAAAAACGAGCTCAAGCCAAAGTCAACGTCTTCTGATTTTGTTTTTGTTTTTGGGTTTTTTTTTTGCCAGAAGAATAATCAATAAATTAAGTTTAAACTCTCTTGACTTAAGACAGATTTTATATATGGTTTCTTTCCCCCTCCCCCCTTTCGTTGCAGGTATGTGTTGCAAGTTGAGAATCTAGGAAATAAACTAACCAAATCGAGAATCGCGCAAACAAAAGACTTAGGCAAAGAACTTTGTGATGGCCCTGTTTCCATCCTCCTCGCGTCCGCGTACGCTTATGGAGCAGTTGTTGGCGCGTAAAATTGAAGCGGCGGCAGCATCAGCCAGCAGCTCCACCAGCCCCACATCGCCGAACTCGGCAGTGGTCAGCCGCTTGCGACGCACCGATTCGCTGGACTCCACGAGCAGCCTCGGTTCGCTGGCCTTTGGTGAGGATGTGTGCCGCTGCGATGATTGTCTGCTGGGCATAGTCGATCTGTACGTGATCAGTGCGGCTGAGGCGGCCAAAAAGAAGGTAGGTCTCAATCCCATTCCAATTGTGTGTAAAAGGGAGCTTTTGCGAAAGCTCGTGCCTGGTTGGCAACTTGGCTAAAAAACGAAGCGATCTTCAAGAGAGCTTTTTCGCTGACGTTGGCGTCACATTGTGTTGGACTGTGGGACCGGTCCAAAAGCTGCTGCTGCTGCTGCTGCTTGTCCATTGACGTCACAGAGCCCCCAGAGAGAGAGAGCGAGAGAGAAGCGTAGATCGTTCAACTGATTTCGGCTTTAAGGAAAGAGAAAGTGGAAGCTAATTTGGACAAAGGATCGACAATTTGGCTGTGCTCTGGCCAGAACATAGTTTGCTTTCTTCTTCTTATCGATGATTAAAAATCTCATCATTGGACTAAGTTTTGATTCCATGAGAGCCAACGAAAAACAATTTTATGTTTTAATGGTAGCGAGCAAAACTTTATATGTTGGGAATCCGATTCTTGAAGATTTTAAATATTCAATAATATTTTGTATATAGCAGAATTACGATATAATCATCCGATTTTGATCAAATTCGCCAAAAATGTATTAAAAACAAAAAAGTACTTTTCCGACAGCTATATACTATAGTCATCCAATTTGGATCAAACTTAAACGAATTATGTGCTAAATTAAATTTCAGTTTCCCCTTTCTTATTTTTCTTTTTCGAAGAAGTAACCTTTGAGATGGCAAACTTTTTTGAATTAAAAACTTATTTTTTTTTTAAATATTTCAAGCAAATCAAAAAACGATTCGAGCATTTATTTGCAGCAAGCTACCATCTAGAAAGCGATTCTTCTGCATAATTTAAGAGGATTCAAATACACATTAGGGGACAGCCTAAACCCCAATGTTCTTCAAATTGATGTTGTATTGAAATCACTTGGGCTTACCATGAGTTTCAGGAAGAGCTTGAGGAAACTTTATGATCAATATGTGCTCTACAAAAAGAATGCTGCTCGCTATAGAGAAAGGAGTTTTATGGACTATTTAGAAGAAATTTTTGATGCTGCTTTAAAAAGTTCAATTGGATTAAGTTCTGATGCAGCTTTTAAAAGAAAGAGGTCCTAGTGGAAGTAGTCGCCATCGATAGCACTAAACCTAAAAATTTCCAAGTTTTGCGTTAACTAGAAAATATTATGAATTTTTTCCACATTGAGGAACAGAACATATTCAAAAACGAGAAGGCCAAGCTAACTTCGTCTTTGCCGAAGTTTTTATACCCTTGCAAATCTATATATATAAAAAAGTTCAACCTGACTGACTGACTGACTGACTGACTGGTGACCGTCGTACTGCCTTAGCCATAAAAGATAGGAAGATGAGATTTTCGCAGTAGTTTTATCTTATGCTGAAAGTGAGTACTAAGAACGGATTTTTGAAAATTCTGTCGGCAAATGTGGAAAATTCGCGGAAAACGGTTGTATGAAACTTTTTTGTTTTTCATCCGATCAAGTTCAAACTCATTTTCAAAAATCTATATGAAAATTCGACTACAACTGCATACCAATCTTCCGAAAAATTCACACCGCTGGGTGGAAAGTGGGTGGTCAAGGTTGTATGGGCGAAACTTTAGTTGCCAGCGATTGGCGCCAAACTTATTTTCAAAATTACACATAACAAAACATAAGTTGTAAGCATAATACGCGAAATAGAGATTTTGGAAAATCCGCACAAGAGGAAATTGGCCGGAAAATTCTAAATCCAAAAAAGTTTTTATCATACGATTGGCTTGAAACTCGGTTTGTATGTATAGAATACGAAATAGTTTAAAATGTTATATTCCGAAGTTGGAAAATTTGACCTGACGGTCGAAAAATTCCCGGAAAATTCTGCATGAAAAAACTATTTTCCATCCGACTGGCTTGAAACTCGGTTTGTAAGGACAAAATACGAAATAATTTGCAATGTGATTTTTTAATGTCGGAAAAGCCGCCCAAGAGGAGCCGCCCAAGAGGCCGGAAAATTCTGCATGCAAAAACTATTTTTCATACGATTAGCTTGAAACTCGGATTGTAAGGTCAAAATGAGAATTTATTTTGTTTTTAATTTTCCGATGTTGGAACTATCGCCGGGATGCTCACTGTGAAGTGAATGGGATGTGGGTGGGATGTGGGTGGAAAGTTGTTTTGGAAGTGGGTGGTAAGTGGATGTAAAGTGGGTGAAATGTGGCAGGAAGTGGGAGGGATGTGGGTGGGATGCGGGAGGGATGTGGGTGGGATGTTAATGGGAAGTGGGCGGGAAGTGGACGGGAAGATGACGGGAAGACGGCAGGAGATGTGTGGTATGTGGGTGGGAAGTGGGCGGGAAGTGGGATGTGGGTAAGTGGTGGGATGTAGGGTGCGATGTAGTTGGGAAGTGGGTGGGTGGAATGAGGCGGTAAGTGGGAGGAATGTGGGTGGAATGTGGGTGGGATGTGGGCGGATAGTGGGTGGGAAGTGGGTGGGATTGAAATGGGAGGTGGATGTGATGTGGGTGGAATGTGGCGGTAAGTGGGAGGGATGTGGGTGGGATGTAAATGGTAAGTGATCGGGATTTGGGCGGGAAAAGGGCGGGAAGTGTGCGGTATGTTGGTGGCAAGTGGGTGGGATGTGGGTGGAATGTGGGTGGGAAGTGGGCGGAAAGTGGGTGGAATGTGGGCCTGAAGTGGGTGGTAAGTGGGTGTGCGTTGGTTAAATACTGTTGAAGGCGCAGCGAAGCGTGACGGGCTATTTGCTAGTGTATTAATAAATCAGAGTCTACGAACGTCAGCATAGTTTCTATAGCATAGTTCCTATGGCAGCTTTAAGATATAGTCATCCGATTTTGACCAAATCTTCCAAATCTGTGTAAAACTAATAATTGCTGAAGCGGGAGGCGTTTACATTAAAAACAAAAAAGTTTTTTCACAAAGACACGCTTTTCGACCGATAGTTCCTATGGCAGCTATAAGATATAGTCATCCGCTCCGGTCGGTTCCGACATATTATCAGTGTGCAGTAAAAAGAAGACTCTGTGCAAGCTCAATCGACTCAGCTCGTCGCCCTGATCAAAAATATATATAGTTTATAGGGTCGGAAATGAATATTTCTGTGCGTTGCAAACTTCTGGGCAAAATTATAATACCCTTTGCAAGGGTATAAAAAATGTGTGAGTGTCGTATACACTCACGAGGCTTAGATGTGAAACGCTGATTAATCACTGTCAGTTCACTATTTAGTCACTGTCAAGTCACTGTTTAGTCACTGTTAAGTCCAGTCACTGTTTAGTCACTGATTAGACACTATCAAGTCACTGTTTAGTCACTGTTAAGTCACTGCTTAATATTTTTCAAGTCACTATTTAGTAACTATTCAGTCACTGTTTCGTCACTGTCAAGTCACCTTTTAGTCACTGTCAAGTCACTCTGTCAACTGATTAATCACAGTCAGTTCACTATCTAGTCACTGTCAAGTCACCGTTTAGTCACTGTTAAGTCCAGTCACTGTTTAGTCACTGATTAGACACTGTCAAGTCACTGTTTAGTCACTGTTAAGTCACTGCTTACTATTTTTCAAGTCACTATTTAGTAACTACTCAGTCACTGTTTCGTCACTGTCAAGTCACCGTTTAGTCACTGTCAAGAAACTGATTAAACACAGTCAGTTCACTGCTTAGTCACTGTGAAGTCATTGTTAAGTCACTGAGAAGTCAACTTTTAGTCACTGTCAAAACACTGTTTAGTCACCTTTTATTCAATGTCAAGTCACTGTCAAGAAACTGATTAATCACTGTCAGTTCTTTATTTAGTCACTGTCAAATCACCGTTGAGTCACTGTCAAGTCACTGTTTAGTCACTGCTTACTGTTTTGCAAGTCACTATTTAGTAACTATTCAGTCACTGTTTCGTCACTGATAAGTCACTTTCAAGTCACTGTTGAGTCACTGTTTAGTCACCTTTTGTGACTAAAAGGTTTAGTCAATTTTTAGTAACTGTCAAGTCACCGACTAGTCACTGTCATGACACTGTTAATTCGGTATCAAGTCACGTCACTCATTATTCACTGTTAAGTCACTGCCAAGTCACTGTCAAGTCACTGTTTAGTCACCTCTACTTTTCGCCCAGTTTCCCTCTTCTTTCCACGCACTTGTAATCCTCTCCCTCTGGGACACTCCGCTAAAACAACAACAGAAAATATTCATGAAGTCATCGTCACGTGACGTTGAAATCAAATTTTACTCGTACTAAAATCTTCCGTACCGAAATTAAAGATGTTTCACATCAATAATCTTTTTCATATAAGGGACGTTCAGTCTAGTGCTCAGCCTATTAACAACAAATTGAAACACTAAATTTGACACGTCAAGCATCGCCAGCTGCCACATTGGGAGTGATTCCTTGTACAGTTCATACATTCTTCGAATTTTCGAACTTAAGAAAAATGATTAGTTTCAAATTGATATTTCTGCAATATTGATACAAAAAAATGATACTAGTTTCGGTTTCAATTTGAGACACATGTTTCAATGTGTTCTCTCTCCTTTCGTTGTCTTTGAGCGAAGGCTTTGTTGTTGGCTGGGCTTCTCTTTCTGTTTCTTGCTCGTAACCTCATTCTGGGCAGCTTTGATTTACATTATGAAGGGCGTTTGACTTCTCACTCAAGCAGAGCTCTAATAGTATTCTGATATAAGAAAAGATAAGATGACGCAGGCAGTTGGCTGCTGGTTGTTGAGAGCGGTTGAGGTCTTTGAAAGGACACATCAGCTAAATTCAAATTCAAACGAGAACACAGGCTGGGCATCAATTAAACCACTCCCTGCCAGCTCTTGGCCACTTGGCACTCCCTCGCCCTCGCATTCGGAATTCTGTTTGCGTTTGATGCGCTTTGTCTAGCGTCTACGTATCTCCGTGGCCCTCGCTGACTGTTATCAGTTTCAGTTCCATTGTGTAGTTAGGACACACGGACGTATGTACAGCCCACCGACGCGTTGACGGTGAGACGTCTGCTGCTGCTGCCGCTGCTGCGGCTTCTGCTGCTGCCGCTCATCGCGCATGGAGCTCGAAGCTGAGTCCGACCAGTTGAGCTTTTGCAGCGATCGCGTGCGGCTGTCTGTCTGTCTGTCTGTCTGCCAAAAGCCAATGCCAGAGACCGCGTCAAGCGACAACCGTAATAATAATAACCAGAGTTGTTTCAAAAAAATTCCAAAAAAACACAAATTTTTTAATTAAATTTCGCCTCGTCTCTGGCAGTTTGTGTGTGTATGTTTATTTTTTTTTGTTTTCTGTTTTGTTTTTGTGAAGAAAGCGCGTTGACAGTTGCAACTTGTGTTGTTGCTGCTGCTGCCGCTGCTGCTGTAAAAAGTGTTAATTAAACCCGCACGCGTCAAATGCGGTAACCATAGAAGAAACACCAGGGACTGACATCAAAATTTATTCCAGTTTATGTAAACATTTACACATCAACAACAACAACAACAACAACAATCGAAACGACGACGTCAATGGGTCGAGAACTCTCAGTGAATAATGCTACGCAGTTTGGCGCAAACGCCCTCCACCCTCCTCCACCCCTAAATTTTATTTTGGCATCCACCAAATACACGCAAATTATATAATTGAAGAGGCGGACCCAGACCCCGAAATCGTTTTTATTCAACAATTTCGGCAATTGAAGCTCATTTAGCGTCCAAAAATGGAACTAATAGCCCACCTCCTCCTCCTCCTCCTCCTTCTCCTGCCCGGCCCGTAATTGGCGTCGATCGTTCAATAACATCCGCCGCACAACAAGCGATCGCCAACCACCACCAACCACCCACCCTCAACCATTCTGTGCGTCAATGGCAACCGAAATAGAAAAAAAAATAGTGTTTACTTTATTAATTTTAAGCTTTCGGTAGTTAAAAACAAAAACAAAAAAAACATAGAGAAATTGTTATGCGCTGTGAATGCCGCACATTAGGCTCCAGCCAGAGACTCCCCACACACCCAGGTATAACTTTATCTATATCGAGTTCGAGGCGTTTGACGACATTATCGAAGATTGTAGATTGTACCTGGCTTCCCATTAGATAACCCAAAAGCAAACGGAAAGGAACTGCAAATATGGAGCTGTGATTTCAATTAACACAACAGAAGAGGCAAGCCTCAGACGTCAATTTAGTTCTCCAAATAGCAGGGAATCTCATACCCTCTTGAAACCTATCAAATTAACAATCGACGAGTTTAAGAACTTGGGACCATTTTTAGACCGACAGCTGTAGGATATAGTCATCCGATCCGGTCGGTTCCGACATATAGCAACTAATGTCCGCCAGTCGCTTCTGCTCCGTGCGAGCTGGCACCAGTTTTTCACGCCACCTTAGAGGTGGTCGTCCCACCTTGACTTGTCCCAGTTCTTTGGCATTCCTCTTGTAGACCATTTTTGCTGGAGCTTGTTCATCCATACGGGTAACATGTCCCAGCCAGCGCAGCCGCTGTTGCTTTATGCGCTTGACCAGACTAGTATCCCCATAGAGCTTATACAGTTCGTCATTCCTTCGGATGCGAAAGTCCTCGCCAACTTTCAAAGGTCCATAAATCCTGCTCGAAAACGCCAATCGCCGCCTCATCCGCTGATGATATTGCCCATGCTTCTGCGCCGTATTGCAGGACTGGGATGATAAGCGACTTATATAGCGCTATTTTTGTTCTTCGCTTGAGATTTCTGCTCTTGAGCTCCCTACTTAGCTCGTAATAGCATCGGTTTGCGAGCGTGATTCTTCTTCGAATTTCCAGGCTGATGTTGTTGTCGCCGGTTATCATCGTTCCAAGGTAGACAAAGTCCTCTACAACTTTAAAGTTGTACTCTCCCATTGCAACAGATTGCCCTAGGCGCGTAGACTTCTGTTTCGGGGACACTAGGTATTTCGTCTTGTCCTCGTTAACCGCTAAACCCATTAGTTCAGACTGCTTCTCAATCTCTGAAAACGCCTTGCGTACTGCCCGTTCGGTTTTGCCGATAATGTCAATATCATCGGCATATGCGAGTAGCATTACATCCTTATTAAAGATGGTGCCCGATCTGTTGGCATTTGGGCACTGGCGCAGTATATACTCCATCAGCAGATTAAAGAAGTCACACGATAAGGTGTCACCCTGCCTAAAACCCCTTTTGGTATCAAAAGGCTCGGAGAGGTTCGTTCCAATTTTGACGGAGCTTTGAGTGCTTCTCAACGTCATCATGCAAAGTCGAACGTACTTTGCTGGAATACCTAAAGTAGACAGGGCTTCGAAAAACCTTGACCTTATCGGCGTGTCGAAAGCGGCTTTGTAATCGATAAAAAGATGGTGATTTTCGATGTTTCTCTCATAGGTCTTCTCCAGAATTTGGCGCAATGTGAATATCTGGACTGTGGTGGACTTACCAGGTCTAAAGCCACACTGATAAGGTCCAATCAGTGTATCAATTAGCGGCTTTAGACGTTCACAAATAATGCGGGACAGAACCTTATATGCGATGGGGAGGAGACTGATCCCGCGGTAGTTGGCGCAAACTGCAGGGTCTCCTTTTTTAAAGATCATGCTTTCATCAACCCATATACGGCACAGAAGTTGGTGCATGCACCTTACCAATTCTTCGCCTCCAGCCTTGAACAATTCAGCGGGCAGCTCATCAGCGCCTGGCGACTTGTTGTTCTTTAGCCTTCTTATGGCTAAACTGACTTCCTGTTGGGTTGGTGGATCGATTGGTGGCATCGTTACTTCTCTAAAGGCCTCCCAGTAGGTTGGAAAAGTAACTTCTCGATTTGTTAAGCGCCACTTGCGGATCTGTGACCAGATTTCCCTGTGCGTCTTTGCATTGTGCGACTCTGGGCTTGAAACCTTCTGTTAATTGCTTAATCTTTTGGTAAAATTTTCAAGTCTCACTCGCGCATGCGCCTTTCCTGCTCAAACTTTTTTCTTCTAAAAAGGCGTTTCTCCTCTTTCCTTTTCTCTAGGCATCGCTCTTTAGCAGCCCGCGTTACTCTCAACTGCAGAGTTCTCCTGTAGGCAGCGTTTTTCTCTGCAGTAGCGCGTCGGCACTCCTCGTCGTACCAAGACCGCTTTCGAGGGGGCTCGGATCAATCGAATCAGCTCAAGAATATATCCGCTCACTTACTTCAATACTGGCATATCTCAAAATAATCCATTTTGAGAAAAACACGCTTAAAGTTCTCTTCTCTTTTCTTTTAGTTTCAAGCTAATCTATTAAAATATTATAAACGAAGTATGTTTACGCAATATTGACTGAAGGACATCTGAGATATGAGACTTTTGCATTAACATGAAAACGAACCTGTATAATGATATTGCTACATATTCTGATCTCACGTGGAGAGTATAAGAGAATTCAGCGTATATTTCTGCATCCTTAAGTCAAAAATCGTATACTTAGAACCAAAACTTTACCTTAGAATTCCATACTTCGATCAAGAATGTTAAATGCCGGTGGTACGGTAAGAATAAATATATTTCATCCAAATGCGAAGAATGAATTTTTGATCCCGAATTTTTTGATTCAAAAGTTTTATTTATTAAAAGACTAGAAGTTAAGCAACAAAGGAACTGTCCAAACAACTAGGCACAGACCAACACCACCTTAATCAACCACCCACTTTTTTCTAAGCTGTAATTGATTTTGAGATAGCATTGAACAAAGACTGACGAAGATACAGAAGACGGCATAAGCAAGACCTGGCGTCCAAATCATAGTTAAGAATATAATGATTTTATACTCTGTACCAAAGGTAAACAGAATAAGACTATATTTTATAGCTCCCATAGGAACTATCGGTCGAAAAATGGGTCTTAGTGAGAAAACCTATTTTCGTTTTAATGTTAATGTCTCCAAACTTTGCAATCAATTATTTATTATATGCTTTGATGCACAGATGACGAAGTTTTAGTCAAAATGGAATGTCTATATCTTATGGCTGAAATAGGAATCATCGGTCGAAAAATATGTCTTTGTGAGAAAAACTTTTTAGTTTTCAATGCTAGTGTCCTTACACTGGGCCAGTATTAATACTACATGCTTTCCAACAGATTTGCATAATTTGTCCAAAATCGGTGAACTATATATTATAGCTGACATTGAAACTATCGGTCGGAAAATGGGTCTTGGAGAGAAAAGCATTTTTGTTTTCAATGTTAGAGTCCCCAAACCCAGATTTGCAAATGGTGGTCATAATCGGATGACCATATCTAGTAGCTGCCAAAGGAACCATCGCCCGGATAATCGTTTTTTGTTAGAAACATTTTTGATCTTAATGCTAGCAAGGGTATAAAACTTTCGGCATAGACGAAGTTAGTTCGGCCTTCTCGTTTTTATTTAGTGTTACATAGTCTTTATTTTATTCAATCATTCAATCGATTACTTCCTCACACTCGCAATGTTCAATATTAAATTAATTGACAGCCGACCGCTGAGCTGACATCTGACAACTGATAGAGTACTCAGTACTGATATCAAAAACCGATTTCGCTCTCCTCTCAGTAGTTCCCATGGAAATCGAATCAGTGAAAGCAGGTTAAGCGCTATACTCCCAAAAAGAGAGCTCTAATATGTGACTGTGTCTCGTTCTAACACACAGTGCAAGCATTCGTGGGACTCTCAATTTGAGAACGAAAACTTAAGAGCGAAAAGACTTTCAAAAGCGTTCGTACTTAAATCATTCATTCTACTTTTTTCTTAGTGTAATGATTTTAAAATGAGCCAACACTGAGAGAAGATTGGCTTGGCCCCAATTTTACATTTTACAACACTGAAACCCCTTTAAAATTCTGTAAAAAGTTCAGTTTGGAGACTCTATACAGCTAGGTTTTTTTCCAATATATTTCAATTCAAACAAAGTATTGAGTATATATGTATAGATGGTTAATTTCATGACCTGGGTCTAGACTGGTAACTTGAGCTTATTTTTCGTTAGTATATTTTGATGTTCGAAATAAGTTTATCAACAGATTATTTGATAAGCAAGTTGACGTGAGAACCCTATTTTATATAAATGCTATCAGATTATAATACAAATATTAATACACACAGTACTCGTAAAGTGAAATTTGTATTCGTATTTATATATAGGTACACTATTTTTGATTAGCATGAATAAACGAGTCGATCTACAAACACCTTGATATCAAAGCTACATCAGTTTAAATTGGCAAATTTCTAACTAGATTCTACTTGAATCAAAATCGAAAGGATTGAATTAATCCTAAAAGGGCTGGTATCAAGTACGAATCCTTCTTTAAAATGGAATGATCCTGACTCGATATTCCAATTTCAAGAGCAAGTTCAAAACTGTTATAGCACTTGCAGCTGCTGAATTTGTCGATTGAAGAGACTTTAATAAAGACCAGCCTATAGCGTAATGTGGTTTGTGTCCTGTTTTTACAATTGTATGTAAACAAGTGACCTCGAGCCGGCTAGAGCTTGCTGGTAGTTAAAAAAGTAGCCGGGAGTTCTTGTGGAATGATTTTTTGGGGGCATAACATCGAACTAAATCTCAGTCTCTCAGTTGAATGTATATTTTTGCACCAAGCCGACTTCGAGATCGAATCAATTACGAACATTGGAACTTCTTGATTGGATCCGTTTGAGCTAAAGTCTGGATTATGGTGTACTAAAATAAATCCTTCTCGTATTTGGGTAGAGGAAATTTGAACTTGACCGACTTCTGCCCGGATATTTGGTCTTATGACATCCATCAGATAGAGTCACTCGATTTCGAACATATTTTGCAAATCTGTCAAGTTGGCAAATGGTTCCCATAGAATTCCACCTTCCCATTGTACTCCAGGTGGGAACAATCAATCTCTCTTGGCTATCTAGTTCTGTATCGGTTTCTTTTCAGTTTCCTGAGGTGGAGGTGGTTGCAGTGCAGCTGTTTCGATTGTCCCCGTTTCCACTATGTAAATCGATCGCTTACAAACAAAAGATACTGTGCATGTGGAAGGTCTCGTATATGGTACGTTACCCTAAATGGCACATGGGGACGCGGCGCTATATTGCGGTATCAAGGTTTCGCGTTGTGTCGCTTCGTTATCGCCTGGGGCAATGACGTCAAATGCTTTGAAAGAAATTTCAGTGTAGATTCGTATTCCCATTCTCATTCCCATTCGGTTGGGTAACTGGATAGCCGTTGCCGTTGCCGTTGCCATTTCCATTATTATCATAATGTTTGTGTTTTAGTTTTAGTTTGAGCTTGCCTTGCCCGAGTCGGGCTTGTGGTGCGGTATCTAGCCGCAGATGGAGCTGCCAAGATGCCAGCACGCTCCTACAATGCCCACTTAGAGATTTGTACATATGTATGAGTATGTATGTACATGGCACATACAGATGTGCGTAGATAAGTACAAATGTTTGTACTAAGTTTAATCAATTGTGATTGATGCATGTGCGCCAGTGAGCAGGAACGACGCGACGGCGGCAGGCCAAAATCCAACAGACTTGGACCGCAACGAAGCAAATGATGCCCTTCAAAAGGCTGCGATCTACATTTAAGGGAATGGAATGAGGAAAGAAATGGTTAATATGATCAGAGATAAAATATCATGTTAGTTATCAGCAGTGCTGCCGAGAAAAAAAATCTGTTTTCAGCGGGTCGAAGAGGAAAAAAAAGCTGTATTTTTCTACAAAAAAGCGTAAAAAAGCGCATCGTTTTCTTGTCTTTAGTGTAATTATTTATACAAAACATTTTAAATATATCATCAGAGTGTTGAAGTTCCTCGTCCTCGTCCTTGCCGTAGGCCTCAGTTGTACCTGTTTGCTTAATGTAACTAGAGGGGACCTTATAAAACGTAGTATCTTTAGGCACGCTCAACTTAAGCGTTGAACCATGGCAAGGACAAACTCTGAATCGCAAACGAGGCTAACTAAAAAAAATCGTTGATTCCCTTCAGTCATTGAAAGCGATTACTTCACTCAAAAACTTAATAGTTTCTTCGTTATTCTTCCATTTCCCTAAATATAAATAATATTATTAACCCTATATTTTCCTAATATCGGAAAATTCTTCCAAAATGGGAAAAAACTTTTTATTTGATTATGTGTGTGCTTTAACGACCTTTATGATAATCAAACCATCAATATTAAGCTGGCTCAAGGTCTCGCTATGCTTGCGCATAACTCCAAAAAGGAGGAACACAGCACACCACAAGTGAAGCTAGTTGGTCATACAGCTGTTTCAATGGTATCTCTACCATATCATCATTGACCTTCGCTCGCTTGTACTGGCCCCATCGTCTCCCACTCCATGCCAGCGCTGCCATAATCGTTTGGGAGCTCCTAAACGACTTGACAGCAAAAACCGGCACACATGAGAACAACGTTGGTTGCCAGTATCTTGTGTGTGTGTGTGTTCCCCACAGAAACGCCAGGCAGATTTATACTTCCGAAGTGTTAATTATTGTCGATAAATGACTGACAAGGGTGAAAAGCTATTGATTTGCTCCAAAACAAAAATAAATCTAAAAAGAAGCCGAAATCCTTTTAAAAAAGCCAGAATTCCCGCTTCCCGCATTTTGTAATTTTTTCCCGCAATACGGTTTAAAAGAAAAGCCAGAAATGACGGGAAAAAAGCAGATTTGGCAACACTGGTTATTAGCCATCGAGTCTGGTTACTCCCAGGGTGTACACCCGACCCTAACGCTTGCCGAAGCTGAGATCAAAAGAGCAGAAAGCCGTCATTCGCTTGGCGCTTTATTTTCGCACACCAATATTCTCCCACTTTGTGGCCTCGCTCTAGGAAATCAGAGAGCGTACAGTCCATGAAACACTAAAAAAAAACCCCAGCATAAGATCCTCAAAAGGGACCTCTGTCAGCATCACCTCATGCCCAAGTTTTCCAAATGAAGCCTCAGTTCGCGTTTAATTGATACTTTTGTACTTGCAACACACAACGACAACAATTTTAGCTAAGTTTTTAATGGCTTACGATAAAATTCTCCAAAATTTAGCAAATGTGGACAGTAGGGGGGGTTGATTTTTTTTCGACCAAAGCGTATAGCAAAAATGAAATCTACGGTCAATTCTAAGAACATTTTACCAAGAAACCATGGGTCTAAAATGAATTCGTAGTCCGCGCAAATCGACTTCAAATATTTATGTTACATTTTCCCAAAAATCGAGTTAGAAAGTCGGTGAAGTCCTACTATAACAAGTTCTGTATACCCCAGAGCTTGCATTTATCTGATACATTTTATATAGAAGCCACACAAAGTGATAAAGGTGTCAAAAAGTGAGTCCAGTGCTGCCCATCAACGTTGAAGCGGTGCTACCTATCAACATTTTTTGTTTTCCGTATAACTCCGCTATCGTTCATCCGATCTTCATAGTTCCTTAGGCGAATTGATAAATAATCATGATTACAAAATATCTCTAGAAGGAACAAACCATCTATCTGTAAAACTGTGGGAAATATGAGGTTTTTTCAAAATTGCGGGGGCGGAAGGGGGCGTGGCATCCTGTGACATAAAAATTTCTCTGCCGGCAACTACAAGAAGTATTTGTCCCATACAAGTCAAACCTATATCTGTTACCATGTCAGAGATCTGTACTTTTGCAGGTATATCGCAATATATAAAATTCACATAATTCGCGCAAACGGTTAAGGTACCTCCAGAAGGGGGTTAAACCTTCATTCATTCCGACCCTATCTATCTATATATATAAATCTGTACGCCCGACTGACATATTATCAACCCACAGCCAAAACTGCTTTTTCTAGAAATTTAAAATTTGGCATAGACCTTCGATAAGTTAAAAAGTCGCGCACTAAGATAACAAAATTTGGAAAACTTCACCGGGAAATGAGTAAAAAGGCCAATGAAAGTGGTTGTGGCCTAAGCAAATATCCTAAGAGCGCGCGAGAGAGAGGTAGAGAAATCAAATATCAAATAACCTCATTCAATTGAATTGAATCTAAACACATAAAGAGCTTTAACAATATGTTAACCGTTTTACAAAATGATGAAGTTAAAATTTCACAAAGTTAGCAGCCAAAAAATGGACATATGTACATACTTATGTAGCCGGAACTTTTTCGCTCAGATAATTTTGGACTAAACTGTTTTGCTAAGAGCGCGAGAGAGAGAGAGGCTCTCTGAGACAGTTTTAAAGCTATCGAGCTGATAGCAAATAATGTGGGAGACTTGGAATATGGGTGAGGTGAGGTTATAGTGGTCGACCTCAATGTATGAAAAAGAAATTAACTTAGAAATGCCTCCAGTGTTTGGATAAGCCTAATGCTTGGGGTTGGGTCTTGACCCTGTTAAGCGGTTAGGGTATCCTCCTCTTTCTTAGTAGTCAAGGCACACCTTTTGCTTGATGTCTTCGTTATTGTTTCGATGTGTTGGCTTCGGCGCGTGCTTTAAGGCGCGAACAGGTACAGGTTCAGCAATCCGCAGCAGCAGCAGCAGCAACCAAACAACCCAACAACCAACCAACCAACCGACCGTGTTTCTCTCTGTCCCAGTCTTAGGTTTAGTCAGTCTGCCTCTAGCTGTGGTTTGGCCTGATGTCATGTTGACCTGCCTCCCACTGTAAAATGTCCGTGTGCGCTTTAACACAGACGGCCACCTCACGTCCCGCACGTCCCGGTCCCGTTACCACCTCAGCATCCTCACCAACAGACGCCACTCCGCCCACGCCGCCGCCCTCGCCACAGGTGCGCATCTACGAGGACTTTGACAGGATGAGCGCCAAGGAGGTGTACTACAATGAGGCGGGCAAGAAGGTGACCATTAAGCTGTTGCACTTTCCGGATGTCTCCCCCGAGGACATAGCCAAACTGCGGCTCGATGATGACGATGAGGATGATGATGATGATGGCGTGGATAGCGACAGTCGGGCTGCTGGTTCTGCCCACAAATCCGCGTCCGCCGATAGCGAGGATGCGGGCAGCGAGGCGGAGGCCACTGGCGCTGGTGCTAGCGGTGGTAGCATTGCCAGCCGGAAACTGCTGCGCCGTAAGCTCTCCGCCAATAATATGCAGGCACGGAAATGCAGCCTGGCCTTTGCCCAGGCTCATGGCATACGTCAGCGAGCCGAGAAGAAGCTGTCCATGCCCACCATAAGCATTACGGCCAATGCGGGTGAACACGTTAGCCTGAGTAGCCTGGCCGGTGGACGCAAGCTCTCCCAGCCCCTGGTCATGCAGGGACGCCGCACGCACTCTCCTTTGGGCCAGAGCCTATGCCCGGGCTATATACAGTACTCCAAGTCCCTGCTGGAGGTGCCCATGCCACGAGATTATGGCTATGCCAGCAGCGATGATCTGAGTTCCGAATGGGACTCGGATGTATCCACTTCGGCGTCCACATCGAACAACAACAGCAACTCCTCCTCAGCGTCAACGACGGCTGCCAGCGGCCACAAGAAGGTAGCCGTCCTCCCCGGGGCTATTTGGGAATCAAATGTATCTGCGTTCCAAAGCTAATCCTTGCCTTCGTTTTGTGCCATCTTTGCAGAGTTCCGGCTGGCGGAAGATACGCAATATTGTGCAATGGACGCCCTTCTTTCAGACATACAAGAAGCAGCGTTATCCCTGGGTTCAATTGGCCGGACATCAGGGCAACTTCAAAGCGGGTCCCGAACCGGGCACTGTGCTCAAGAAGCTCTGTCCCAAGGAGGAGGAATGCTTCCAGGTGCTCATGCAGGATGTTCTTAGACCCTATGTGCCCGTCTATAAGGGTCAGGTGACCAGCGAGGATGGAGAACGTGAGTAAAATAGAATACAACAAAAAAATAGAGGGAGAGAGCTCTCTCAAAAAAGGCGGCTGGCTCTAGAGCGCTCTCTCTCTGGCTTTTGAACAAAATATCAAGAGAGCCTGGCGCCAGCTTAAAAGCCAGCACGAAAAAAATCGTATGGCGTTACTCATGATGACCATGTTACCTCAATAGATTCCCTGGAGAACTCTAAAAATTCTTTATCCCTTTAGTTTACCTGCAGCTGCAGGATCTGCTGAGCGACTATGTGCAACCTTGTGTCATGGACTGCAAGGTGGGCGTGCGCACTTACCTGGAGGAGGAACTGTCCAAGGCGAAGGAGAAACCAAAATTGCGCAAGGATATGTACGACAAGATGATACAAATCGATGCCCAGGCCCCCAATGAGGAGGAGCATGCCGCCAAAGCGGTGACCAAGCCGCGTTATATGGTCTGGCGCGAGACCATCTCCAGCACTGCCACGCTGGGCTTTCGCATTGAGGTGGGTATACACGCTCTCTCTCTCTCTCTCTCGTCCTGCGCCTACATCTTTTCCGTGTGTTTGTAATCTGCAGGGCATCAAGAAAAGCGACGGCACCAGTTCCAAAGATTTCAAAACGACCAAGTCACGCGAACAAATCAAATTGGCCTTCAACGAGTTCCTCAGTGGTCAACCACACATTCTGGTTAGTATTGTGTCCCCATTTATCTTTATACATCCTTATCCTGGCTTATCCTTGTCCATTCGCAGCCTCGCTACATACAACGCCTGCGCGCCATTCGCGCCACTTTGGCCGTCTCCGAGTTCTTTCAGACACACGAGGTCATCGGCAGCTCCCTGCTCTTTGTGCATGACCATAACCATGCCAGTGTCTGGCTAATTGACTTTGCCAAAACGGTGGCCCTGCCCCCACAGCTAAACATTGATCACTATTCAGCCTGGAAGGTGGGCAACCACGAGGATGGCTATCTAATTGGCATTAACAATCTCATAGACATATTTGTCGAGCTGCAGGAGGCACTGGAGAAGCAGCAGGAGCAGGAGCAGGAGCAGCAGGACCAGGTGCTGGAGGATGAGGCGCAGATGAGGCAACAATCCTGAAAATACATTCCATTTCGTGTATCAATTAATCCCCCTCCCCAAATGTAGTTTAATTTAGTTTCTTTTTTTTTGGTTTTTTTTTGTCTGCATACATTTAACCCGTTAGGTTAAAGAAAAAACAAAACAAAGACTGAACAGCAACATTTATATTTAAAAATATATAGTTTACACTTTCAATTGTGCGGTTGCTGACAAAAAAAAGGGCTTGATAATTTATTTATGCAAGAAATGAGCAAAATGAAACCGAAAACGCAACAAAAACAACAACAACAACTACTTATTAATAATGTTTTTAATACTATATTTACTTGATTACCAACTATTACTAAAAATACATACTAATCTAATGTGCACTAATAAAACAAATCATGTAAACCATTTAAGCTGAATGAAGTTTTTGAATTTTGAATGTTGGCGGGTGAATGGGTAAGTCTGCGGTTATTATTGTTGCACTGGCAACACTGTCTGTTAGCAGCTCGATTAGAGATGAGCGTGTTACTCAAAGCACGCCCAATTAATTACAATTTTCATATGAACTTCTTGCCCATCTTGACTGATGCGAATACCACCTTTGTTTTACGGCCAAACATGTTCAGTTTGGTCTCTAATTTAACCATGAATCGACTTGGAAACGATTAACGCTTGCAGATTATTGAATTTTATTATCAAAATTCATGCTCGGTTTAGAAAGTGCATTGTGCACTAACATATCGGCCGATGTGTTGGAAAGAATATCCCACAATTCGATTTAGCGTATAAATAGCCGCGGTCAGCATTTACATCAAATCATCTTTCAACATTAAATTATAAAGATCGTTTTTTCGACTCAAATAAAGATTTCATACATTTTTCTAAATTTTATGTATTTGCTTAAAAAGCACCCTAAAATAATCAAATGGTAAGTTATAAGTAAATTTTGTGATTTATAAAAAGGAGCTTTACAGAAATAGTACGTAATAAGTTGATTTTGTGATTTATAAAAAGGAGCTCTATAAACAGGCCCTCACATATATAGAATACATTTATGGCTTAGATAAAATAAACGAAAAACATTATACAAAAACTCCATTTAATAGGGCTTCACGTGCACATCTCTAACATAAGCAAACGCTCTGTTAACTTTTGTGGGCGCTAACAGCGCACCAGAGCTGTCAACTTTTCTGGCCCAGAAAAGCCTGAAATTGTTGCAAAGAATTAATATACAGAGCTATCACACATTTATTTTTGTTTTTAATAATCAATTAATGACATATAAAAGTTAAGCCAATTGTTTTATAGAAATTTAAATATAGATATTTAAACAAATTTTCCCGCCATCAGAAAAAATTGCCAAATTGGCAACGCTGGCCGTGCCGGCGACCGACCTTAGCAGGGCCATTCGTTTTAGCGGCAATTTTATTCGCGAATCTTATTTCGATCGGAGAGGTTGACCTTTTTGCCTATAGCGGAAGTAAATCAATTACAAACGTCGCTGTTTTTTTTGTTGTTGCAGGCTGCAATTACCTTTTCTCAAATTAACAAGTTAAAGTGAGTGTCGTACCATTTCAACATGTTGTTAACGCAAATAATGAGCAAAGTTAAAGAGAAATTACAATGGAGCGTAAGAGGAGACAATCATTTGAAATTAAATTGCTGTTGTACAATGATGATGATTATGAGAGATGATGGCTATTTCACAAGTTTTGCGCACTGAGCATAGTTTTTAGCGTGCTTTATTGGCACGTCCGTCGTCGCACACACGCACACACTCACAGAATGCGAGGCACACAGACGTCATTTGTTGTTGTAATTTTAGCCGGCTGCACAGAAATTGGTAGAGAAATATTTGCAATTTCATTGAATTTTCACATATTTCAAATTTTCAATTAGGAATTTCACATGGCAGACGTGACTAAAGTGCCAATAAATATTTTCCCTCCAGCATTCACCGTTATGACCTCTCCAAGGGGCGGCCATTTTGCCCAAGCGAAACTTAATTGCATAAGTCCCGTTTCTATCTGTATCTCCATCTCTCTCTTCTATGCAGATGCCCCAGTTGCAGAAGCCCGCTCCCGAATTCGCCGGCACCGCTGTCGTCAATGGCGTCTTCAAGGATATTAAGCTGAGCGACTACAAGGGCAAATACCTGGTCCTCTTCTTCTATCCGCTGGACTTCACCTTTGTGTGCCCCACGGAGATCATTGCCTTCTCGGAAAGTGCCGCCGAGTTCAGCAAAATCAATTGCGAAGTAATTGGCTGCTCCACGGACAGCCAGTTCACCCATCTGGCCTGGATTAATACACCACGTAAGCAGGGTGGTCTGGGCAGCATGGAGATACCTCTGCTGGCCGACAAATCCATGAAGGTGGCGCGCGCTTATGGTGTGCTGGATGAGGAGACTGGCATTCCATTCCGCGGTCTGTTCATCATCGATGACAAGCAGAATTTGCGCCAGATTACCATCAATGATCTGCCAGTTGGACGCAGTGTGGAGGAGACTCTGCGTTTGGTCCAGGCCTTCCAGTATACCGACAAGTATGGTGAGGTGTGCCCCGCCAACTGGAAGCCCGGCCAGAAAACCATGGTGGCCGATCCTACTAAATCCAAGGAATACTTTGCCAATGCCTCCTAAACAAGAAGCTATCTAATGGCTCCCGGCGAGCCCATCATACCACACACATACACATTTATATATACACGTATTTAACCCTAGAGCGTAGTTTGGCATCCACAACACCTCCTAACCTTTAAGCGGAAAGTAAATTTTTTTTTTTTGTAATCCGAAACAATAAAATTGTATGGAAACCGTAGTCTGTGCAGCACGTGGGTGACTTTTGTTCTGCTTATCTTGCTGGCGTCTGGCTGTGGGTCTGGAAGATTGCGATTGCGAAATGAGCAATATACACGTCATAGTCGGAAGTCCGAGAGATAAGTCAGCGTCAGCTGTTGGCTTGACACAGTGGCCCACTCACTGCAGGTGCCCGGTTCCAGTGTGGGAAGTGGTGATGCAGGAGAAGGTGACGTGTCGTATATTTCCCCTACCGCTGCTGCCCCTAAGTATGCCTTGGCCTTGTAGTGAAGCTTGAGCATCACGCGGTTTAAGACGTTGGTCGCACGATCCCATCCAAACCACGACGCCAAACTAGTTTTGCGCGCGCTTACACACACACACACACACAGAGAGAGAGATAGAGAGGCAAACTACATATTTATGACCAGCTGCAGAGTGTGGCAAAAGCTTTGATGGAATCTACCAGAACCCTTTCACTGTCTCTTGTTTGTAATGGTTGCCTTTTAGTTGCCAAACCACACAATTCTTATCTGGAAATGGTTCTTAGTCATTCAAACACCCGTGAGTGACAACTTAAACACTTTTATTGAAACGTTTACCCCGGGAAGAGGGTAAACTGGTGTCTATTTGAAATTGTCCTACATGTTTTCTTTTTAAATGAAATTAGAAAATTTCAGGATTTATAGAAAAATTTGTATATGGGCTAATCCGCCTACATCTCTACCAAGCTAACTTCGTCTTTGCCGAAGTTTTAATACCCTTGAGTTTACGAACGTCAGCATTAAAACAAACCATTTTTCTGATAAAACCCACTTTTCGACCGATAGTTCCTATGGCAGCTATAGGATATAGTCATCCGATCCGGTCGGTTCCATGTGTGTATTTACATTGGTCTATAAGCGTTTGTCTCAATACAGGACTGTCTCCATACGGGTTGTCTCTACACTCGGAATTGTCTATACTTGTAATATCGGAGCAAAGAAGTCAAGCACTCGTTTTTCATGGGGTGTGTGCAGAGACCAATGAGAGGAAAGCGTTTTTCGGTTATTGCTCTCATGAGAGCAGAATTCTGTCGTTGAGTGTGTTGTTGTGTAATATCAGGGGTAGAACTGCATTCAATGTAGAGGCAGAAAAAAATCAACAAAGCGTAATAACAAAAATTTGATCTACGGAAAAGTCTAAGAAAATGTCACCCAAAAAAACCAAGGATTTGGTAATTTTTCAATTGGAATTAGAAACCGCAATTCTACAAATAGCGTATAAGATAAGAAAATCAATGGCAAAATACCGTACCTGTATCAAGTTGAGTGGAGAAACTCGTTTTTGAACAGTGGTGCCCAAACACACACTATCAAGCTTTGCGATTGTGTGTGTAGCAGCGTGTGTCTCTAGTACGGCTGGGGTCAATCGGTCTATGTACGTCAACCCAGCGTTGTTCTTTGAACGGTGATGAGTCGTGAAGCCTGTCAAAATTGTTAGAGAGAGAGAGAGAAAGAGGCGTACGCTCCAATTTTCGTCCGTGAGAGAGCGTGTGCAAAGAATAGGAAAGGATTTAAAAAAAGGTATTTCAATTTTCAAACACCCTATCAACAATATATTTCACAACATGCAAGTGGAATCCATTGCAATGCGCACTAATTATTAAAATTTATGATGAAGACGTAATGTGAAATATTTCTATTATACATTGCCGTCAAGAGAGAAGCATCTCTCTTGGGTTGAAGAACCCTCGCTTATGGCGCTCCATGCATGACATTGGGTCGAAAGAGCGTCGCTTATGTTGCTTCTCTGCATGACATTGGGTCGAACGAGTGTCGATAAAGTCGCACCATCCATGTCATTGGGGCGAACGAGCGTCGTTTATGTAGCTTCTCTGCATGGCATTGCGTCGACCTAGCGTGCCTGGAGAGTCGTTAACGTATTGAGCGGACATCCCCTTGCAAAATACGTCAGTCGAGATCATTGTGAGGGAAATAAGCGTGCGTCGACGACAGCCTCAATATCGTCGACGGAACGTTGATATAGCGTCGGTCGGTCGTACTAGAGGGTACAAACAAACACACATATGGGCTAATCCGAAAATTTTTAAACCATGGGTTGAAATTTAAAGTTGTCCAAAATCCAAATGTTTGTTAATGGAATAATAGGGTACATATTCAAGCTTCAAAATATGTAAGCAATATTGTTCTACGGTGGTTTGTCTGCTCTTGGCAGAGGCATACCTACACCTTCCTCTTGCTTCTATTAATTCTTGAAGAAAAATGGTTTTTTTATTGGTCACAAAAATGGTAAAAACAGTCGTTATAGTATTTTCCGCTTAGCAAAACTTAAAGTTTGTTTTGTTTCCTTTAATTTGAGGTAGTCATTATATTTGTAGGATATCTGATATATATTTAAAATTTAAACTAAAAATCGGTTTGCTGTGTGTAACGTCCGCAACGGAAAATTGGGTTTTTTTAATTTAACAGAATGAATTTTAATAATTCGGCTATCCTTACTTACTTTATAAACAGAGTTTTTTATGCTCTTTAAACTGATGAAAAAATAAATATACCTTTATCACACATATTTTTGAAAAACGTTAATGCCAAAATGTGTAACGTCCGCAACGGCATGAAAATACTAAACAAATTTTTTTAATAATATGAGGTGGAAATAGGTGTTAATAATGGATTATTGCCTGCTGAGTCTGAATCTGGGCTCTAAATTGCTCTAGGTTGTCGAGAATCCGAAAAACATAACCTCAAAGTAACAAAAAGTGTGTTTAAATAATAATAATTTTAATAATTGATAAATATCGATAAAAATCGGTATTTCCAACATCGGAAAATGAAAACCCAAATGAATTCGAGTTTTATCATTACAAATTGAATTTCAAGCCAATCGGATGAAACTTCATTTTTTTGCAAGCAGAATTTTACGGAAATTTTGCTCGTGGGCGGATTTTTCCAAATCGGGAAAACACGTGTCGATCTATTTCGCGTACTAAGCTTACAAACCCAGTTTCAAGTCAATCGGATGAAAAAAAAATTTTGTTGTATAATACTATTTGGGTCAATGGAAAAAGTGTAACGTCCGCAACAGCACAAAAATTGAGATATTTTAGTAACGGGACCACTTATAATTCTTTTGGAAGCTGGGTTGAATTGGTCATATATTCTTCTAAATTTTTTGTTATTAGACTTTTTTTGTTTATTATGCAAAATTCGCTAAAAAATGTGGAAATGCACATAAGCCTCAAAGTCGACTTCCATTTTTTGTAACGTCCGCAACGGAACTTTAAACAAGCATAACTTTTTTTCAAAAACAGATAACCTATTATCTTAAATTAGGTTTGAAAGTACTCCCAAAGAACTGCATTTTGCACCAAAAGTATTTCAAATATACCAAAGTGGACGCCAGTTGTGAGTTTAGGTACGCTAGCATTAAAATCAAGCATTTCTCATACCAAAACCCATTTGCCAAACTATCGTCATTCGATTTTGGACAAAATTAGCTAGAAAGAAATTTGGTTAAGCCCAACTGCCACAGAGTTGCCACATGGTCACAGTAGTGGTGCCATCTAATAATCTGTTTTCAAAATCCCTTCAAAGAAAGTAGTGGCAGTAGGGAGTATATTAGCGGTGGGCAGCAGAAATAACGGAAAGGGTACAACAACATTCGTTTGTTTGTTGTAATATCTGTTGCGTCGTGGAATTAGGTAAATAACGGGTAAGAAGGACTATGCGGCTGCCCTCCGCTGGAGTGTATTACAGACGGGCTTCTTTCCTGTTTATCTCCAAAAATGTTCAGATTCTCATTAGAATAAATATGCCTTGGTTTGTGTATACCCTACACAAGCCTTTGTTGCTGCCGCTTCGACTTACTCTTCAAAATTTGTATTTTGTTATTGGACAAGCTTGGACCATTAAGAGAGAGAGAGAGAGAGAGCTCCATTATTTCTTCGCTAAAGTCTGAAAAAGCCCAAGTAAAACTCAATTCTCATTCATCATCATCATCATCGTCTGGGCAACAGCTGCAAACAATGCAAACGATTATCAAAACGTTTGCTGAATCATTTGAACGGAATAATTTCAATTGCGGTTGCCAAAGTTGCGAGAGAGCAAAAAATAAAAAAATGAAGCTATTTTTGGGGAAAGGCGGCCGGCCCCGTTGTAATAATCTCTGTCTGAGTCAATTTTCAGAGTCATGGCGTTCAATTTGCGGTATTGCTGGGCCAACGCAATGACATTCAAATAAAACCCCGGAAAGCCATTACTTACAAGCATATGGTCGATGTCGATGTGCTGTCTGTCGTCTGATATTATTAGTTTATGGACTGATAAGGCAGAAAGCAAGAAATGGGTCGATAGCTAGTCACTCGAATCGAATGCGGAAGGGGAGGGTCGTGTGAAAAATATTGGACTTTGCTGAGCTTCGTCTATTCTAATCAGAGATAGAAGCTCTCGCACAACTGCCAATTATAGTCAATGGCTGTAATTTACGATATAAGCGATAAGGCAAAGCTGACAGACAGGGAGTTGTCTTAGTCAAAACACGCTAGAAGAAGAAGAAGAAGAAGCGAATAATAAGAATAAATCAGCTAATAGGCAATTCATGCTTAATAATCATTTCCGGCTGAACCTGAATAACCTATGACAGTCTAAATTTACCAAGTTTAAAAATTTAAATGCGATATGTAATCGATAGGCCATAGTATAATGTTTCGGTGGCGCCCTCTACTTGTCATTTTTATGTTTCTAACAGTCTCTGTTAAGCAGAAGGTGATGGCGGGTACTCAGTGATGCCAATTAGGATTTGGCTTACATGGCCATTAATAACAGCTACAAACCAGCTACAAAGTTAAGAAATATGTATTATATATTTCCAATTGCCAGATTACCGAATAACAATTCGTAACTAAAACTAAGTGGGACCTTAGCATAGTCAATTCAAATTTTTAAATAATTTACTTAAAACTTTGATCAGTATTAGTCTTAATAAGCGAAACTATTTCTGCACCATTAAAATTTGGACAAATTATTTGTCTATAGCAAAATATCTGATTTTACCAAAGGCTAGATAGTGACTTAAATGTTACCTTATTTCACAATTGATTTATAATGAATTCTTGGTTACTACCGAAACAGCTGTCCAGACATACAATTGCTATGCCAAAAATGTTGTGATTTAATTGTATTAAATTATACTTGACCATGACTTTAAGCCTGTGTAAGCAAAAACTTTGATTAACCCATAACTGAAAAGGAGAAATTTTTTAGGCAACAGATTCAGCCCTGTTTTTGGAGATGGAACTTTAATTGGATCAACTGGTGTTCTAACTAGATTTTCTAATAACGATTTTTTCGAGTTCCACGTCTTAAAAAAAAATAAAACAAAAGTTATAAGTAATAACTTATAACACCAGAGCGACAACATTTTTTAAAAATATTCCCCAAATGTTGTATCTTTTGTCTTTAGCTTTTACTTATGGCCATCTAACAAAATCTCACTCATCAACTTGCTATAGCTAAGTGTTCCTGGGGTTTCATGTGTTTAATAACAAGGGGAACTTCGCCAAATTCTAGCAGTTTTTCAATGTCATATAACTATATTAGTTCCTTTTCATATTAGGGTCCACTACAGCTTCTCCTTCCGACTGAGTTCCAACTTTATCCAATTCGCTTTTGATTTTAATCCCATCTGTTAAAATGCTAACAGCGAGCGCTTTCTTGCACGGACTGAAAAATAGCTAAACTGGCAGCACTGAAATACTTATCGGCATATCGATATATTTCTGCCTATCTAAAACAGCTGTTTTGTTGACCATTTGGGCTATTACTTACTAGATTTTCTATTTAATTTTGTTTCAAAAATATCACATAAAACACAACTGACCTAAACATATTGTAAACTTATTAAATACCTAAAGTTGATTTCTTCATCCCGGCTTGACAACTGGTCAGAACAGACAAGATGAACTTCCTGCGGCAAACCTTTAGCATTACGAAACAATTGACGGCCCAGGGTAAGAATTTGTCTCATTGGAACTCCAATTGTGTGGAATCCTATATGGCAGTTGACATGACGGTGCGCATTTCGCTTCCCCCCCCCCCAATCCGTTTTGATGTTTATCTAGTGATCCTCGTCTGGCCTATGCCCACAATGATTTGTCTAATGTGTGTTTGCTCAATCTCAACTCTTTTTAGATGAGCGCGTGGCCGGCGCACTTAAACCAGCCAAGTTCGCACCATGTGAATATTTTCATTGGCGTTTTCTCAAAATAAGCCCCCTCGCTTCGGTGCCGGCTTGTTTTTAATTGAAAAAAAAAGGGAAACCAAAATTCTTGTCAAATGCACAACAATAGGAATTTGCATGGATCACAGACAGGTGTGGGTCAGGCAGGCATATGGAAATTATTACCTGTGTGTGTGGCATTTTTAATTAAAAATTGTTGTCGCATTTGGTGCGGATCCTGTCAAGCCTTCCACGATGGACAGAACATTTGCTTTTGCGCGTCATTTGGCTGCAATTATTGGCCAACCCGAAACGAGGAGAGGACATTGTATGAGTTTTGCTGCTGCTGTAGATTTCGATTTTCACAGAGATTAGCCACAACAAAAGGCCCATTGGGCATTGTTGTCAATCTTTGTTTGGCTGACCAACTGCTGGCTCTGACCCTTTTCTTTTATGTTGCTGTTGGTGGATTCTTTTGTGAGCCAAAATTGGGTACAGTTGAGTTGGGAAATTATGATTTCAATTTTTTTCTGATATGTGTCCGTCGTGGGTGACAGATGGGATTGATTTTTTTCTTTCTTTTTCATTGCAGCCCTGCAGAGCAGCTATGTGACTGCCTTGCGCGACATGGCCTCGCTCCATCGAATGCATCGAACTGGTCCACACATCAAAAAGCGTCCGCCACGCCAGCCTTTGGATGGTAAACCCTTCGCCAAGGGCGTCGTACTCAAGACCATGATCAAGAAGCCCAAGAAACCCAATTCGGCCAATCGTAAATGTGCGCTCGTTCGCCTCTCCACGGGCAAGGAAATGGTGGCCTATATACCGGGCATTGGACACAATCTGCAGGAGCATAACATTGTGCTGTGTCGTGTGGGACGCCTGCAGGATGTGCCCGGTGTCAAGCTGAAGGCAGTGCGCGGTGTCTACGATTTGGCGCATGTCATCAAGAAGAATCAGTAGTAGTTCCTAGTTGTTCGTTCCATTGTATAATCCAAGAAACACACTGGCGCAAAATTGCCAACTCAGCCTCAGGATGCATTGTTGTTATTTTTTTATGGAAAATTATGCAGCTCAGCCGGCTTAGTGTAAGTAGCGACAAGTGAATGGGAATGGGAATGGACATGAGGGTGCGTCTTCGTCTCTTGTCGTAATCTTAAGTCAACAGGGCGTCCGCCACTACCTGAGTGCCTGCATTTTTACGCTTTAGCAGTTAGATCCTTGTTTTGGAGAATTGCCAAATTTGATGCCAAATAAAAAAGAGCACGCCCCATTTTCACAGGTTCAGCAAATTGAGATTTTGGTTAATTTTCTGTGGAAACTTGCTAAGCAGATCCCATGTAGATCCCAGGTGATCTGCTGTCTGATGCTGGAACATAAATTGAATGATTAAACGGCTGTTTTGTAAGCGAAAATGAGGGTTAAACATGTAACTGCTTTGTGGTAAAAGATTTTCCTTAGCTTTTCAGAAAAGAAAGCTTCACTTTTTAGCTAGTTACTTGGAACATTTTTTTCGGTTCTCAAAATTCCTTTTAAATTATTTCTTTGAATAGAAAGTTTTAAGTGAACTAAACTAAAACACACTGAGCACTGAGATTGATAGGAATTTGAAAAATAAAATGTTATATAGTTAAGCAAATTCAAAGATCGAGGTTAAGAGTGCCTAAATTAACAAAGGACAATGGAATTCAAAGAATACTATCATAAGGCTCAACTTCTTCTGAACTAATGTCGGGTCGACTCAGTAGTTTACCACAAAAAGTGGTCAAACTAATTTCATCATTTTATATTGTCTTATTTAAGGACTATTTGAAATCGATACTCAATCGAATGCGGTTAAAAACCTGCACCATTTCATCACTTCTCTGCCTAACCGTCTCTTCCAACCATATCCAAGATCATCGTAATGTGCGAACAGCACAATTAGTGTCTCATCAGATCTCGCATCATTTTTCATTTAAACAAATTTTACAGCTATTACCAAGCGATTCGGGATTCAACGGAAGTACCACAGTACCAAGATGATCAACGCTTATGTGCCAGAGACAAAGGAGTTTTTATTGATAAAAATTTTGTACGCTTAGGTGACAAAGGACTCTCTGGCCATGTTAGACAACTTGACTCAGCAGAAAATTGCCAAACGATGGGTAAGACAATGGTCAAGAAACACCAAACAACAGAGCAGAATGGCTCAATCAGGTTGGGCAGTAGAGTTAACGGTAACCCGCTCGCCATTGTTGACACAATGTCACAAAAGGGCAAAAGGATTTCTGTGGTCAGAACATCAGGGTTTGGCGACAGCAAACGGCGTCGGCTTACATAAAACGCACTGTTAGCTGGACGTGTTTGCCTAACTGTTTCGTTCCTATCCGGTTTGTATGTGTGTGTGTAACGGTTAACGGTGAATCCAAGGCTTTGATAGTCACCGACATGGACAAAATGTCCAAAACGTCTCCTGGGAAAAGGCAGAGCATGGAAAAAAAGGGATATTCCTATATGCCGAAATGGGATTGTCTGTGGGAAAAAACAGTTGTCCTTATGCGAAATTACACTGCTCGACAGCATTTTTCCCCAAAGCGCCAAACCAACTTTTTCTAAAGTAAATTGGCACGCAGATCACGAAAATCGTTATCGAGATATTATCGATAAACTTTTTTTTTTCGATTTTTCAACGAGTTACCCCCACTTAAACTCTCATTACTTTTTTGTTTATCAAACGATGTTAATGATCTAAACAAAACAAATTAAAAAGACAAAACTTGAAATATGGCAGTGGCGTAGATAGGGGGGTGATTAAGATAATCAATCCCCCCCCCCCCATTGAGTTAACAAATCTGAATTACAGGGAACGAAATCAAATATGAACAGAGCAAAATATCAAAAAACTTGACTTCACTTTGTATAATTAAATAAATGAGATAAAGTTATAGTAAGGAATAGTAGTAGTAGTATTTGATTTATTCATAAATATTTTATAATTTGTGTTAACAAAATAGAAATGCACATAGTGACTTTATTATAAATAAATGCTGGTATCCTTCTGAGCATGGCAATTAAGGCCGTTAGCCCATACTTCCCTTAAGTGGTCCACAATACTCCATTTCCAGTTACTACACTTGACTTCCCCGGTCGTCCCGAGTTATCAAATCGTTCACCGGAAATAGTGCGTAAGAAAACCACTCGCAGGGAAATAACTCATAGATTATCATTAACAGTAATTCAAAAAGAAACATTATTATACATAAATTGAAGTTACAAAATATTCACTTATTGACATTAAACATTATAAAAAAAAACCTATACAAATAAAATTGACACTCCTGTTCAGAAATCCCCTAAAAATTCCTGCCTATATTTGAGGCCTCCCTTAGATATGAGGTTAGAGAGGGCCAATTGGAACCGTTCATTAGGTCAAGCATTTCCCTTCTATCTAGAGTCCATTTGTTGAAGTGCAGTAAACGGTGCTCGCGCTATGAAATGTGCAACATCTTCTCTTTCATCCATATTGCATAGGGTGCATCGGCTTTCCGTAGTTCTGTGTGGCATGTAGTTTAGTCTGAGAACTTCAACTCTTGCACGAAAAATAAGCGATATTGCATATGTGTCCACATCATCCCTAAAATAGTTTCTTTCTCCTAAGTTGTATTCTAGGAGCTTATATGTGCATCGTGTATCACTCTGCCTTGCCTGCCGCTCGAACTCATTTTTTTCTCCATCGTCAATCTTCTATAACAGTTCTATTTGCCACGCATCCCAAGTTGTGCTGTCATTTGTGTATGTCCTTATGTGTGTTCTCCTGCCATACTATCCCATTCATGGAAGAACTGTGATCGGTCTGTCAAAAGTTGTTCAACTATGACTTTTGGGAGCCGTGAAGAGTCCATCTGCATAGCTTTGCCTATATATTTAAAGTGCAGCTGAAGGGTGTATTGAAACAGTGTCGGAAGGCCCGTTTCAATGTATAATGCGTAGCTCGGAATGTTTACAGGCAAGATCTTTTTAATGTAGAAACGAAGCAATCGCTCTACATCCTCGAAACGGCAAAATCCCCAGACTGGGGCCGCATAACACATAATTGCCCTAGACGTTGCTAAAAAGAGTTTATATTTGGTGCAGTTGTTGACTTTCTTCTTCCCAAGCAAATGTTTCCAGGTGCTATTAATAGCGACTTTGGCGTCTGTGCCAAATGTTTCTTAAACGACATATTGGATGAAAGTAGCACGCCTAGGTATTTGTACTCGTTTACTGTTTCTAGCAATACCCCATCTAGTGTCCATTCATCAGCTCTGGCTCTACGTCCTCTTCCATCCTTTACTGTCATTATTTTCGACTTCTCGATATTTATACGAAGACTCCACGTCTGACAGTACCTACTTAGAGCATCAATCATTTGTTGCATCACCTGTGGGCTTTCCGCCAAAAGCACCATATCGTCGGCATACATGAGAACCTTGAAGCGTTGAGATCCAAATTCTACTCCTCCAATGCAAATAGTAGTGGACTCAACAAGCATCCCTGCTTTACGCCTAAGTTCGTTTCAAACCATTCGGATAGTTGGTTTCCATCCCATACTGTGGTTTTATTTAGGCTATAGTAAGGAATACTAGTTCCTACCTTTTCTCAAAAACTTGTTAAGAATTTCATTCGATAGATCGCGACTTACAAAGAACTTTCATGCAAAAAGATCGCAGGGTAAATGTTTGGTACATATGTACATGGTTTCCCTTTAAATAAGATTGGAAAAATTCAGGTTTTATTGAAAAATTTGTTTACGCTATTCATAAACACAACAATTTTGTAATGACTTAAGCCTAGTACTCAGAACTACAGACAAATCCTTTCGTCGCAGTGCTTTACATAGATAGAGACCCTTTTTAACAGCGCATGGGCATCAAAACAAAGCGAAGGTGTTTCCAATTATTTGAAATACTGGATCAAGAAACAGTTGATAAGATATGCTTGAAAAATTCTGTAATGTTTCCTATTAAAGCCAATATTTTATTAAAATGTGGAGAAATCATTTGCCTGTTGGAACTTAACACGAGTTCAATGTTTATTGTTTTAGCGGACTAAATATACAATCAAACAAACATGACTGCGTCGCATTTTTTCCCCATACCTTACCTCATTGACAGCATTCGTTGAAAAATTTTTGGCAAAATTTGAGGAAACGGAATTTGCAAAATATGTTTAAATATTGCTCTTTTCTGCGGTCGTCACCAAAGCACTCAGTCTGCGCAACACTTCAAACATTCTTCGGACTGTAAAAAGAATATGGGCTAAAGCCTTAAAGATAAACAGGACTGTTCCCGTTTTCGATTTCGATAAAATCATGCGGAATATGTTACACGATTTTTAAGTTCAAAGTCCTAATTACCTTCATTCAATCCGCTTCGATCTTGAATAGTTTCTTAGAAATCACAACTCTTCGATTAATCGGATTCGGATATGGGAACAGGCCTGAAAGATTTAAAATGAAACCATGGCTGACCGCCGAGACTTTATTGCACGTTAATTCTTGATAATTCGCGGTTCAGCAAAGGAATTTTTTGAGCTAAGGGGGACTTATACTGGGCAATTACCTTATATTCTTGAAGTAAGTCGTTTAAATATTTATTTTTAATTTGACATTTGGCAATTTTTAAAATTCTTTTAAGAATGAAAATTCCTATCGAAAGACTCTTTTTTTTTAAATTTTCTGATAGAAGGCCGAAGTACTAATCTATTACCAATAACAAAAAAAATTTCTGAATTCATCACCCCCATTGCAAAAAGCTATCTACGCCACTGAATTATGGTTTTGAAAATAGGATTCTTGGAATTAATGTATTTGGATTTTTCTTCCAACCGCATAGCATACGTGAAAAAATTTTATCAGGACGTGTCCAACATGGAAAAAAGATAAATATCGATTCCCTGGGATATTAGTAATATCAAAAATATGTCGTTTGAAATGCGGCGGAGATATGTCGTTTTGAAGCGTCATATCTCCGCGCGGAGATATGTCGTTTGTACCTCCGCGCGGGGATATGTCGTTTTCAACATGACGCTTTGAAATGTCATATCTCCGCCGTGATACATGGTTTTCTAAAACTTCATATCTCCGCCAGAAAAAAAGCGACATATCTCCGCCGGCAAAATGTACTGGGCGGAGATATGTCGCTATGCCTTTTCATGGCTAGTTACATCACAGCTGGCGACAATAGCTGGTGAAGGTGACCGTATGTGTAAAAGCTTTTTTCTAACGATGCTCCGCGGCGGGATAGAACCCTCGACCTCCCACCCAGCAGTCTAGCTCACTAACCGCTGGGCCACACACGGCCACCTAACTACATATGGGGCATTCCATACAAAAAAAACTTTTTTCTTGGATGATGTCTCCGAATTGGATGATAATTGGCCCAAAGGGAGCTTATTGTGAGAGAAGCTTAACCCCAAAGTGTGAGCTTTTTTGGAGCTCTTTTGAGAAAGTTTTACGCTTAAAAGTGTAATATTGTGAATTTTTTAAATTTTCAATAACTCGAAAACGATTTAAGATAGAGCTTGGCAATTTTTTTCCAAATGTTTAGGATTAAAAAGCCCTTTTTAAAAAAATTTGGAAAATTTTTTAATATTTTTCCTTTCTTCAAAAACAAAGGATTTTTTCAAAAAAATTAGTCTAGCAAAAAAGACCCATCCTTCAAAAATTCTCAAAAAAATATATGTGAAAGCCGCATCTTTTCCAAACATTTTGAGTGCTCGAACATGTCTGTAGCTTGAAAATTGAGGAAGTTATGGGCATTTTTGTCATGTAATCTCAAAAATATTAGTATGAAAAATTTGTAAAAAATTTCTAATAAATTTTTTTTTGGTTCTTAATTTGGCCCAAAAATCTTCTTTGAGCTATTAAATAAAATTTTAGGACCCAGAAAAGAACGCATTGGATTTGAAGCTTACAGTAAAATATATATAAAAGACATCCTATTACTTCGTAGTGGAATTCCCAGGACATCGATTTTAAATTATTCAATCGGTAGAGAATTCAAGCAGCGACCTGTATTGGCACGGTGAGTAATGCGACCGGGCGTGCTCGACTGATCTTTTCTTTCTTGTTTTTTTTTCAATTATATTAGCCTAAAAATAAAAGTAAGCTGAAAGGAAAAAATAAACCAATCGCATTCATAGATGCTCTAAAAAATAAACTACACTCTAACTATTTTTGAAATTACACTTCATGATGTCGTCTTGACCTTAAGTGAGGAATCATTCACAGGAACTGCATGATGAATTCCAAGCGTCCCTTTGATTGTTCTACAATTTTCGTACCAGGTTTTCAGATATTCTGCACACTGTTGGTAATCTTTTGTGGTGCAAAAAAAAAAAACATTGATGGTTTTCAAAATATCACTTGCCCATTGATAAAGGTTTTTAGCTGTTAGTATTTGATTTCTTGTTCCTTCCTGCAGGCAGTATTGCCAGGCCAGCCGTTTAACCGCTCCCCTGCCCCATCACAAGCACCTTTTCCGTACTCTTGATTTCAGTAATATATGACAATTTCTCTTGGAACCACTTTGCAAAAGTTTACCATTGTACGTGGTTAAATTAAGAACCAAAAATAAAATGTATTAGAAATTTTTGATAAATTTTTCATACTGATTGTTTTGAGATTACATGACAAAAATGACCATAACTTCCTCAATTTTCAAGCTACAGATATGTTCAAGCACTCAAAATGTTTGGAAAAGATGCGGCTTTCACATATAATTTTTTGAGAATTTTTGAAGGATGGGTCTTTTTCGCTAGACTAAGTTTTTTGAAAAAATCTTTTGTTTTTGAAGAAAGGAAAAAAATTTGAAAACTTTCAAAATTTTTTTTAAAAAGGGCTTTTAATCTTGAACATTTGGAAAAAAATTGCCAAGCTCTATCTTAAACCGTTTTCGAGTTATTGAAAATTTAAAAAATTCACAATATTACACTTTTAAGCGTAGAACTTCCGCAAAAGAGCTCCAAAAATGCTCACATTTTGGAATTAAGCTTCTCTCATAATAAGCTCCCTTTGGGCCAATTATCATCCAATTCGGAGACAGCATCCCAGAAAAAAGTTTTTTTTGTATGGAATGCCCCATATGTATATTAAGTTAAGCCCAATATGTATCTATTCTGTGTACCACAATGAGATCCGAGCAAAAACACCGAAGATATGCAAGTGCGCCTGCCCATTGATTGAAATAAATTTTAAAATAAATGGAATTCAAAGCTATAGGAAACACATTATTTGGGACAGGGTATTTTGCTGTCGGGGCATTCGACCGCAACACTCTTTTTTTGTTAAGAACATGATTTCATACTCGATTGGGTAAAAAATTTGATTGATTTGGAATCAGGTTTGAGAGAGTTTATTTTTGGTTTACGAATAAAAGACATTCTTGAATTCCTTCAATGGTTTAAGAAGCTAAGGTGTGGTCAATAAAATAAACAATAAGAAATAAAAGTTTGTCGTGCTCCGATTAAAATGGACTTTATTGTGGTTCTCACGACGAGATATTTGAATGCCTGCAATGGTTCAAAAAGTTAAGGCGTGGGCAATAAACTGAACAATAAGAAATAAAAGCTTGTGCGTCTTGCAGGCGCCGTGCTACGGTTCGCTATTGTGGTTCACACTTAAAAAAAAAGTGAAATACGACGAGATATTTGAATTCCTACAATGGTTCAAGATGCTAAGGCGTGGTCAATAAAATAAACAATAAGAAATAAAAGACTTTATTGTGGTTCACGCTTCAGAGAGATGGAATTGCTAAGATAATCTCGAATATTTGCAATGGTTCAAAAAAAACAAAGGTGAACAAAAGCCAAAAAGCACAAAAATCGAATTAGTAAATAATAAAAATAAAAAAGAAATAAAAATGGCAGAGGTCTTTACTGGACCAGCAGTCGAAAGCGACTGAATCTGTAAATAGCTTTAGTCGGGGTGCATGGAACAAATGACAGTTTGACAGTTGAGTCGAAGGTAAAGTGTTGCGTTGAAAATTAAATTACAAGGATTGTGGGGTTAGCGCTGCTTTCAGCAGGAATGGAGTACAGTACATGTGGTCCATGTGGTAAAGGAATCATCGAACCCAAGAGAACCCTGACCTTTTTGTCAGTTTTAGTTAGAAGCCAATTCAATCATTTCAAACACAAACTAAATTTATTATATTTTTTTTATTTCGGTAAATTTTCATCTGTATTCATGGATTTGCAATATTTTGTATTAGTCGATATGCTGAATATCAAATGGTTGTGTTTCACTCCGGTAAGTGGAATCCTTGGCAGAACACTTGGGTCTCCTTGACAAAACTGTTTTCCCCTAGCATTATGTGAAAGAATGCCTGAAGGGTTGCCTGTTGATGGTCTACAACCTGTTCTTGATCTACCTTCTGGAACTCACAGCTGTGGTCACTTCCATTACCAAAGTCAGCGACACATGTCCACCAACAATTCCATTGCCCGTGTACTCCGACTGGGATGGCCGCCTGCAGTTGATCAATGGCTATGTGAATGCTCTTTTGATGATGTCGCTCATTAAACCGGTGAGATATTACTCTGGCCTACTCACTTGTTCACTCACTCATCAACTTCCAGCACCGTGCGATGTGTCTGTATGGCTTTATCTTTGCGGCCTGGAATGCTGTGCTCTGTACCAAACTGGAGTACCATTTGCTTGGTCTGCTGTGTCATTACTTGGCCAGCCGGGTCATCCTAGCGTTGCTATCTCCCCTGCTGTACATGCCTCTAATCATGGGCAATTTGGACTTCTGCCTGGACTGCTTCAGTGACCTGGCGTAAGAGGGAGATGGAGATGGAGGGAGAGGGTTAAAATTGCCAAACATTTTATTAAATCTGCGACACGTGTCACGCGTTGCGGTCACTTGGCGGGGGTGGCAAGTTTTGGGGTGGGACTGCTCTCAACCCTCCCCGAAACACACAAACAAAATGGCGCTGGCAAATCCAATTCGAGCTAAAAATCAAAAATAAATGCGAATCCTTAGGGACCCAATCCCTAATTGGCATGTTGTTTGGGTCCATTGTTCGCATTCTTTATAACACAATCGAAATGTCAGGTTCAAGTCAAATAATGATGCATAACCCACTTGAGATGCGTTAACCTAGATTATCCCATACGGAACATCATCATTTTCTTGTAAAAAAAAGACCAAGACCACAAACAACGGGCGGGCCCTACTATACCACACAAAGGATCTCTCTCACCCTCTCTCTCGCTCTCCCTGTCTCTCGTGTTTGCTCGGGGCCACGTGCAGGGCACACTCCAATCGCAAGCAAAAGAGGCCAGGTGAGAGGGCACAAAAAGTGTCAATCACGATCAATTCGCATATGTGATCGACCCTCCAAATGCCAAAGGGGGATGTGGATATTGATCGCATCTGATTCGCCGTTCTGTTTTGCACCTTCATCTTGTTGTGTACCAAATGTGTTTGCTCATGGTCATAATCCAGCACAGGATCGATTCAACGCGCATGCCACGCACGTGGCGTTTGGAAAGAAGAGAAGGAGAACATCATATTAGGAAAATGTGCAAGTTTTCTTTCTGATATCTAAATACAGCTACAGACCTTCACTAGATCCTGTGGATTATACAACAAAACTTTCCCCTCAAGCTATTTAAATTCTTCAAATTATCTTGATATTTCAGGATTAAAAAGTTGTCAAACTCGGGTGAGGTTTTAGGTTCGTGAAATAGTCATACATTTAAAAGGTTTGGTTTATGGTACAAAATTTACCTAATATATCACGAAACGGTCTAATATCAACTAATTGAAATAAAATGTTTGTAGTTGGAAAAGTTTTGATTGAGTTTTTGCTCAAGTACAAAAATTAAAGTTAATGAAAAAGTCTGACAATTTTTTTAAAAAGGGCATAGCCGGATAAGCCTGGGAAAACTGCCCCAGCAGATTTTTGAAAATTTTGAATCAGGGATGGTAGCTATTATGTAGGAGGGTATGTATGCCAAATTTCAAGTCAATAGGTCTATTGGTTGACGAGTAATCTGCAGAAATGCTAAAACATAAATATCGATATATCTGGTCTGACATCACGATTTACCATGAACTGTTGATTGAATATTGAAAAGATTTAACACAGTTATCAGTTATAAAATTCTGGAAATTTTACTCTTATTCCTTTGGTCCAAAAACCGAGGTCAAAATTTTCAAAATTTAAAATGACCACTTTCCAGTTTTGACAATACCATGGAATTTTTACAGTTCATGTGTCCTCTAACCATCTAATTATTTAAAAAACTCAAATTTTTAAGAGTAGCAAGGTCAAATTAAGAAACAACAACAAACTTCTGTTTCATCACTATCTTCGTTGGTAATGGTACATTCAACAGTTGTCTTAAATATATTTGTCAGCATCTCGGCAGGCTTTACGATCCTTGACTTGCATAAAAAGCTAGTTTTTCGAAAACGACTTAAATAATCGGACTGCATTTTGTGGCTTCAGTACTGTTTCAAAATCAGAAATTTCCGAATTGCTCAATTTAAAAGTGGATAGTAAAACCCAAGTGGTTACGTGAAAAGCAGCTTTTATATTTTAGAGGTATGTACGTTACGATTCGTCAAATACTTATGTACATGCAAAAATATATAATTAACGAGAGCGTAAGTTGAAGTCGGCTCTAACCGACTTCGATATACCCGTTACTCACAAAACACATGTTTAACAGTGTCCCTGCATTCCTTAGGATAACCATCCGAAAATTATGCAACACTTTTTTTATTTTGCTCATAGCTTGGGAACCGTTCATCCGATCTTTATCATTTCTTCTGCAAATCGATACATTTTGCTAATTACTAACTATATCTAGAAGGTACGAATCGTCTATCTTCAAAACTGTAGGAAATATAACGTGTTTTCCAAATTGCGGGGGCGGGAGGGGGCGTGGCCAAAATTTGAAACAAACTTGATCTGCGTGCAGATAAAAGAAGCATTTGTCCCATACATGTCAAACCTCTATCTTTTACCATCTCTGAGATCTAGGTGTTCATACAGACAGACGGACAGACGGACAGACGGACGGACGGACAGACGGACATGTCTATATCGACTCGGCTGTTGATGCTGATTAAGAATATATATACTTTATATGGTCGGAAATGATTCCTTCTGCCTGTTACATACATTTGCACGACTTTAGTATACCCTTTTCACTCTTCGAGTAACGGGTATAAAAATATAACTTCAAAAACTGAAAAAATATAGGTCTTAACTGGGAGCAATTATACCAACTGATGGCATCTTTACCTTCAATGAGAAGTTCGACTGGTCGTACAAAGGCTGAGGCTTAAATACATTTTTAATCGAAAATGGGACTTGGCAAAAAGCATGAAAATAATTACTAAATTATTTTTAATAACACCGCCGCAAGTGGTTTCTTAATTTGTAAAAGGAGTAGCAACGGTTTTTCAAAATAATTTATAACCAATCTGCCCTTACCAAATTAATTCTTACGGCAACTACTACAGACCAAATTGTTATGAAAAGTAGGGGATGATAAATTGATGATCATTTGCGATCCGCCATCAAAAAAACACCAATAACATATACCAAAAGAAATCATATTCAGACCAGAAGAACGTCCCTTGTGCAATCCATTCACAATTTGCACCTTCAATGGTTATATTATTGACATGGCAGGCCCATATACTACCAATGTAAGCGACGAAACAATTATATAGCAGTAACTACATGATCAGAACAGACTTCAAAAATTTCTCCACCCAGGAGATATAATTGTTGTTGATTGATGTTTCAGAGATGCTGTTGCGGTTCTTGAAGGGAAAAGGCTCTGAAGGTAAAAAGAAATCAGCTGCCGAACTTGGAAGCAAAACAACAATCCCGGATTGTCATCAAAATTAAGTAGGCATTTAAAGCTGTGCTCGGAATTTTAAAACAAATGTACCAGCTTCTTTGTCGAAAAGTTGACAAAAGTTTTTTTAAATAATTAGATGGTTAGAGGACACATGAACTGTAAAAATTCCATGGTATTGTCAAAACTGGAAAGTGGTCATTTTAAATTTTGAAAATTTTGACCTCGGTTTTTGGACCAAAGGAATAAGAGTAAAATTTCCAGAATTTTATAACTGATAACTGTGTTAAATCTTTTCAATATTCAATCAACAGTTCATGGTAAATCGTGATGTCAGACCAGATATATCGATATTTATGTTTTAGCATTTCTGCAGATTACTCGTCAACCAATAGACCTATTGACTTGAAATTTGGCATACATACCCTCCTACATACTAGCTACCATCCCTGATTCAAAATTTTCGAAAATCTGCTGGGGCAGTTTTCCCAGGCTTATCCGGCTATGCCCTTTATTTTATTTGTTAAAACGTTTTACTAGGGTCTTATAAACATCCTGTAAAACCTTTAATCGACCCTCGTATTGTTAGAAATTCCAAGGTGGTTTCCTTTTTTTAATCAAAAAACTTCATACAAATTATAAAATAATCGCAATTAAAAAAAAAAAATTTGGAAAAAAAATTTCACTTGGAAATTTTTGTATTTTTTTTTAACACGTTTTCAACCAAATTTCTGAAGAGCTATAAAACCGATTTTGATAATTGCTAACACCCAAATGCTTCAAATCTATCAAAAACAATTTGTATGTCATCGAATACAGTTGTCGAAACTTTAAATGCGAATATCTCAGAACCACTTGTTCCAAAATGGTTCCACACATTTAAAGAAAAACTGTAAGCCGATTTTCAAATTTTTTTTTTTTTAATATTACTCTTAATACCCACCATTATGGTGTGAACTAGGATATTTTTGATCGGACAAAAAATAATGGAGCTAGGACCATAACTCCGTTATTTATTGACCGATACGAAATATCGTAGTTCACACCAGAATTACATCAATTTTTAACAAAATTTCGTTTTCATTTTTGCATTCAGACAATCCGTTCTCAACATATTCTTGCAACCATGGGCCTATGTCTTAAATTATTGGTTAACTTTGAACAGAAACACAACAACAACAACAACAAATTTATAATTAATTTAATTAATTACTCGATTACCAATCGAGTTAAAAATCGTTTTGTTAATATCACTTGTAGTCAGGGCTGCAAATCGGTTCGGAGTCGTTTGGAAAATCCAAACCGAACCTGAACCGGAGCAGAAAAATATTTTACGCCCGAACCTGAACCTAAACCGGAGCAAAAAATAGTTTAAAAAGGGTTCGGTTCAGAAGAAAATAGATTACTACAACAAAAATTGAAAAACATCACGCGGTATGATAATTGCCAGCTTAAAATTGCAAACATTTGTTAAATTAACAATTAAACAAATTGAATTATTATATTATTCTGAAAACAATCGGCCAAATTTTATCTCCATCACACTAAAATCATTGGTCATTTGTCAAATAAACTCGATTTTCTTATAATTAACTCTGCTTTGGGGACTGACGAACCTTTGACCAACGATAGACGACTATTGATTGAGAAATGCCTATCGAACTGGTCGGAGCTTTCGCAATGTTAAAAAATTTTCCATTTTTATTATTTTATTATTTAGAAAGTTCTATAAAAAAAAACCTTCTCACACGTTACTTGCAATCCCAAATTCTTACATTCTTTTTTTGGATCCAAGAAACTTAATTTTTTGTCCGTAGAACACAAACTGTTTTGCAATAAGACATATTGCTAAATTGGATAATCGTCAAAAGGAACTAATTAATAATGGTTCTTCACCAAGCTTCTTCTTATAAACATTAAATGGAATCTTTGGCTTAGCTAGAAAATAAAGAATCCGTGACAAATTCATAATGAACGATTTTCTTGCTTCTTTTGAAGGAATTCAAAGATTGCCTAACTATTCTAAACTATCATTGTAAAGAACTAAAATAAGTTGCCTATGCTGCATTAGCTGTTCCTGCTATACAAGTATCTGTGGAAATTTTGTTTGGTCAGTTAAATTTGTTTTGATTATAAATTACGTAATCAAAGCTCGAATATCATATTCAAAATATCAATAATTGAATTAGGTTGTTCCGATTAAAACCCCGGTTCGAACCCGAACCTAGGTTCATCGAGCATCTGAACCCGCTCCGTGAACCCGAACCCAAAAAGTTTAGCGGGTTCGAGCCCCGGAGTGAACCTCTTCCGATTTTAGAGGGGTTTGCAGCCCTGCTTGTAGTTTTTGTAAACCTTTCAAAAATAACACCAGAAGGTAGACAGTTCCCTTAAACGTATTGCAAATAGCTAGCCACAACTTTTCCCTTCTTCGTGGCGAAGCGCCTTTTGAGGCGATTCACCAATCAATTCAATTTTGGAATTCTTCAAGAGGGCTAAAGTGCTGATAGTCGGAATGGGCAATGTCTGACTTTCCTTTTTAGCTTCAAGGTATATTTCAGGCCGATTTTGCTTCAATGCTCGGCTCAAACGCATTAATTTAGTTCGGTAGAGTTGGTTCTACCCGGTTGTAGCAGCTCATAGTACACCACGCCAAATTGGTCCCACCAAATACAGAGCATGACCCGAGCACCTTGAGTATCGGGCTTTGGTTTATGGCGGCCCCGTATGCATTTTCCGGCATTCGATGGCTTTTATCTGCGATTTTCTTTAAATGAAAGTAGAATAGTCAACATTCCCGCAAATTGTGTTTGGCAGGCAGAAAAGTTAAGTACACAAAACTATGTTGTTTACACTTCAGCGTAAAGATAAATATTCTGAAAAAGAAAACCTAACGACATCTCTTAAAAAATCCCTTATTACTTTTTTTTAGTTGAACAGAGTTGAACAGTTCTAGGACCTAAATGTATGAGGTCAAAGTTAAGCCTGTAAATTTCTCACAATCTGCAGGCAGTTCTTCAAAGGTTCGGTTCGCGGACAGGATCCCCCTGTTCCACTGAGGGCGAAACGACCAATTTACCAAGACGAAATTTATATATTCCAAAGTAAATGAAAACCAGTCTTAGTTGGAACATGTTTATATTTATTTTCTGCACCCAATTTCGGGATCTGGATTCTTAAAGAAACTTGCAATAATTTGTACACTAAAAAGAGCTGGTGGCCCATACCTACCTTGAATGAAGCCTCTTTGTACGATCAATTTATTTCGTCTACTGCCTTAATTCGGAGATTACATTAATCTTCTTTAGCTTTTGTGGGCTTGATCAATGGCTTCTTAGTCCCAGACAGAGTCTATGGTCCTACTCAAGTGATTTTTCAATTGACCTACAAATTTGGCTAAGCCCCCGCCCGCTCCTCCCCGGAGACGATCTCTTTAATCCAGTGGATTTACGTGAAACTTTGGCAATGAGTCCTGCTTGCTCCGGAGCACATTATTTGGCAATATACGAGCATACTCTCATGCGAGTGGCCTAATCTTGAGCACTGATCCGTAGGTGTAATCTGAGATTAAATTAAAATGTCGCAGGCGCGCATTCATAATCGGGTCACGGCATACAAAACTCACGCTCTAAATCCGCCGACCAGGCCGACCGGGCGGCTAATCCTTTCGCCGCGGCCTACCTGCCTGATCCCGCCGGGCCATGCAACAGTCGGTCTACACACGAATTAACCTGATTAAAATTGTATTTTTCCCAAATTTATGGGATTAAGTTCCGTTCAAGTTCCTTTAACTCGTTTAAGCTACCGGATTTAACTCAAGTGCTCGCCCAGGCCCTGGTGCGGAGTGAGCCTGAGCCGTCCGTGAGCCGATTTTTATTGGGCTGGCTTAATTAGCACAATTGTTTACAAAATTTACCTTTCGTCATGCTGCAGAGCCTGGATCGGATTGCTCTGTGAAATCCATGGCACGCACACGCCCACAGCTCGACGTGGGCACAGGCCAAACGTGTGAACCGAAGGCAGCTCGAAATTCCATTTAAAAATTAGTCTAATCCAGTGTCCAGGTTGTAGGAACCACAGAACCCGCAGAGCGGACAAAAGGAAGCTCACACTAAAAGACGGGTTCTTGTCCAACTCATTCTGATCGCTTTTTATGATCATGATTGGTTTTTCGTAATGGCCATAATGACATCAGGTTAGTAAAGGCATAGCGACATATCTCCGCCCAGTACATTTTACCGAATCAATATCCCCATTGTTCAACTTATGTAGAAATATGACACCATGGCAGGTTGGCAGATCTATTAGCCGTAGCCTGTCAGTATAGGATGGCAGTGGGCGATGAGGCTCCCAAACAGAAGAAATTGTTTTTGAACACTTTCTATAAGGTCTTGATACTTATCATACTGAGGAGACCAAACGCAAGAGCAATATTTAAGGATTGGTCGAACCAGAGTCAAATTCTTTTGACCAGCGTTTAATAAAAGCCAAAACACCCTTAGCTTTATTTACTATTATGCCGATGTGGTCATTAAAGCAAAGTTTATGGTCGAATAGAACACCTAGGTCAGTCATAGAATTGATGCGTTCTAGATTGTTGTGCCCTAAAGAGTAGGTAAACAAATGAGGTCTATTGCACTTTGAATGATTTAAGTGCAGCAAATTATTTTGGCACCAAGATTGAAGGCTGACAAGATCATTCTGTAACAGACTATGTGAGTCAGTACCATTGAAGGATAAAGAAATTTGTACATCATCTGCATAGATCAAAACGTGTGATGAGGTGATTACCTAGGGGAGGTCATTTATAAACAGACCAAAAAGCATTGGGCCAAGATGACTCCCCTGAGGGACACCAGAAAAGACATTCACTACTTTTGATGGAGTTGAATTAAATAAGACTCGCTGGGTTCGATTTGACAAATACATAGAGATCCGTTTAAGCAGTAATTCAGTGAAACCAATTAATAAAAGTTGATGCAAGAGTAGAATATGATGTACAGAATCAAACGCTTTGCTAAAGTCAGTAAAAACAACGTCAGTTTGCTGCTTTTCAAGAAAACCACGGCGCTTCATAAAACCATGTTGAGTTGGAGAAATTATGGAGCTACAAAAGTGTTGCAACTGAGTTGTGTGATGAGTTTCTCAAATAGCTTGGGGATCGCACATAATTTTGCAATGCCACGATAGTTCTCGATGTTGGCCTTACTCCCTATTTTATGGAAAGGTATAACAAAAGATTCCTTCCATATAGTTGGTAGAAACGATTTGAAATAGAATCGCTGAAGGCTTACATAAGGCACTAGCACAAAACTTTAATACACAACCAGGAATGTTGTCAGGCCCAGACGATAAAGACGGTTTAACGAGCATTAAGTTTTAAAATACCACAAGTGTGGGGGAGTGCATACGGATAAGATGGTGTCGGACGTGTATGTGGACTAGAAGAAGTCTGCAAACAAATGAGCAATGTCCGCATGATTAGTAGCAGTGTCGTTTTTGTAATAGAGAGAGGAAGGAAAAATTGAAGATTTCCTTTTTGAATTAACAAAGGTATAGAAAAGTTTTGGGTTTTCACGAAAATCATTTTTACATCGAGCTAGATAATTATTGCAACGATTTCTCATTGCCCACCGATTCGATTCATGCACACAGAAAAAAAAAGATCCCCGTAGAGAGGATATTCGAAATATCCCCTCTAAGATCCAGTTTTTTAAATATCCTTTTCACATTTTTCAGCTCCTTAGGATGAAGAATAAAGATCAAATAACTATCCTTTTTTTGGCATATCCTTTTTAAGCTAAAACGATCCAAGGGAGCTTAAAATAAGGTGAGCGGGATCTTACATTGGTTGAAGTATGGAATTTTGTTATCGACAGGCGATAGCAAGCAAGTCGAGTATGCCCGTTGGTGCGAAAGAGAAAGACATATTGCTTTCGTTGTCGTATGCGCTGCGTCATTCGAATTGAACAAATCGCAGAGAGCACACGCGCTAATCCACAGAATTATTAATAAATAAAAGCCGTGATGAGTTTTATTAAAGTAAATGTAAAGTGAAATAATAATCGTCAGGTAAGTGACATGTGCTTATTTAAAGATATGGTAATAGTTCATTTCACTGTGTTTTCGCATTCAAAGTCAAAATGTGTATGTGTGTGTGCTTGTTCGCGAACGGCTTGAATTAACAAAACTTACATACATAAACATGAATGCATTAAAATATGTATAAGTTTTGTTTTGCAAGTCTCACGCGCATTACATATACATATGTATATATAGGATGTATATATAGGATTTTTTGGAAATGTTTCCAGAAAAGCAACAGTTATTGGAACTGAAATGGTACGCTTCGCTGGATAAGCTAACTTCATATTTTCAAGAAAATATTTAGAACCCATTTTACCGGAACCTCTTTATAAAAGTCAAGGACAATGTGGATGGCCTTAATAGTAAGTTCTAATATTTTTCCTAAATTCTATCCAAAATTGGTTTTAATAATTTTATTAACTCCTCACTTGTATATTTTATCTTTTATTATTTTTCAGGTGAGAAGAACTTGAACTATTTTATACTGCTTCACACAGTATTGAAAAACAACGTCCGCAAGGTGGCAAGCACAAAAAGTCGGGCATGTGTGTCGGGAGCCAATACGCAGGATTCTGTGAACAGCTGCATTTGCTGACTGTACACGATTAACGATTTGGCACATTTCCATCTTAAATTAATCAGCAAAAATGTATTATGGACAAAATCCCCATGCAACCTTTTGTAGTGACTATAGGTGAAGATGAAATTACCACTGAGGAGTTTTATGTATGCTTATATGTTGTTATATGTTGTTTCATGTTTTTGACCTTAAATATCTAGAGGAATCCCTTCTGGTGTGGATATTCATCCAAAAATATTTTAAAGAAATTTCGCTTCAACATGATTATAAAAGTTTCTATATAACAACTCTCATAGATCACCTCACCACAATTTAGACTATGCATACTCACTAATTGTAAGGACAAAGCATACTACTTCTAAATGGATAATATACTATTATTAATTTAAGTGAAAGAATTGAACTGCATAAAATTGTTCACATATTTGAAAGCACAAATTTTGCCAATCATTTTCAAGCTTACGAGATTAGATCTACGACTGGAACAAAAAGATAAGTTGAAGTAGTTAAGTTTGATGGTCCTTCCCTACATTAATACTTAACATGTAATGGTAAACATATGAAAAGGAGGAAAAAGTTTTAGCAACCGATATTTTTGTGTATTATATATTATATGTATATTATAAATAAATTGATTCAAATTATTTTGCTGTCTTTCATTTGGAAATTATCTTTTTAACAGATCCATGGGATATGTCTTTAAGATCCAATGGAAATTAAAAGGATATTAATAATAGATCCATGGGATATGTCATTAAGATCCAATGGATATTATAAGGATATTTTAAAAAAGATCAAAAGGATATTTCAAAAAGATCCAATGGATATAGAAAAGGGGATATTTTTCAACAGTTCAAATGGATAGTTGTTAAATATCCTATGGATCTTTTAATATCCTTTTTTCGAAAATTAATCGACTTTGAAAAGATCCAATGGATCTTAAAAAAGGATAGTTAACTATCCAGTCCAAATGGATAGTTAAAAATCATCTTAAGGATCATCAAAAACTATCCTTTTTTCTCAGTGTGGACTGCATCTCTTTGCTCTTGTGTTTGCAAATTAAGGCCAAACTAAGGCGAGCGTCGCCTCTCTTTCGATTTCTCGTCCTTCCCATTGGAATGATTCATGTTACAAAGGCTAATGGCATAAAGACTTTGTGGGGAAGTATCAGATAGGATATCTATCTTGAATATCTTAAGAAACAACCCGAAAAAAGGGCCCATAAAGTATATATATGTATATTTGATAAAGATCAACAGCCGCATCAATTTAGCCATGTCCGCCTGATTGTTTTGCAAATTTCTAGAGCCTCCTGCACCGCTTATTTACCCGTCGACAATTGCCAATAATTAAATCTCGATTCTGCTTTTCGGTCAGCGAAATCCGTCCGGCCAGTGTCGTGTGTGCTTACCTTTTCTATATTCTTATGAAATATTTGTTCAACTCTTTGTACCCTTAGAAATATTTTTTGAGACTAAAAATGAATGCAATTTAGAGGCAACCGATTGTCTCTTCTCTGAATATAAATAGTTTTATTTGTCATCTTTATCTTCCGCTTTGCCAAAATTCCAGTATTGCTCCCCACTCTTAATCATCCTTGGCTGGAGTATTCCGATTCCTCGCAGATTCCATTATATGAATCATCAACCAGGCGTCCATTTGACGCATTTTAATGGCGCTAATCTCCAGTTTGCCATTCGCATAGTAACCCGCTTGGGACAAGGGTTTGCGGCTTCTTTCGCGCAACTCCATGATGCAACGTTTGGTTCTACAAATTATAGTAAATTATTGATCTATTATTTTCTTTTTTTTTTGGTTTCCAATAACTCACTCGTACTCCATGGACAGCTTTTGGCGATGGCGCTTAAGGAATTGATACAAATTATTTGAAGAAGAAGGGATTTTGTACTGGGGCCCAGCAAGACGGCGATTTCGACGTCGAGTATTACTCATAAAGTGTTTTAGCTCCAGGACCTCAACATGATTTCGCATTGGCTTATCGATGGGCTTACAGGATTTGAGTTCGGCTCGACGTAAGCAGAGCTTGGCCCTCTCATTTCTAAGACTGGCCCGTACAAACGAAGTCAGGTTGCAGGCACGTATCCAAGCGGCAGTATTGCTAGTTTCATTGCACACGAATAGAGTGTCCTGGAATTGTGTGGAGGACAGGAACAACCAGTTCTTAAACTTGTACACAAGTTTGCCAGGCTCGGCCGGAACGATCAAGAGGGGGCGAACAACTGAAAGTGAACAACTGAATAAAGTGAGTAAAGTTTCTTTTCCTTTCTTGGCAGCTGGAAAGGATTAAGAGGCGCCCGAGCCATTCCCAGGAAGACGACACAAATTTCTACGCTTAAGCAAATAAAAACAAATAGTTATTTCTATAAACAAACCCCAGACGACAATGATTTGGCTGGCCCAAAAGGCTTGTTGGTCATAGAATAACAATTCCCCGAGAGGGAACCCACAGTCGCATGGAGGAACACGTGCCCACTTATTATATGTATTTTTGTTTAGGCGCAGAGTCATACGCTTACTCCTACCTCTCCTCTCGCTCGCTCGTGCTGAAACAACAACAGGCGACAAATTTCCCCTGCATAAAGTTGCAATATGTTGTGTATTTTGGGAAAAAGGAAGCAATCTCAACGCATACCGATCCTGATGCCCCGTTACCCATTCCCATTCAGGATAGTCGCACACGCGCACGAAGAACGCCCCCCTCGAGATTAATGAGATGATGTGCAGCGGCAGCGTCGATTGTTTATTCTGCACCACGAATCCTTTCACTGGACAACCGAATGAGACACATGTGCTGTGTGTGTGTGTGTGTGTGTGCCTTTTCCAGCTGCTGACCACACCACATACTGGACATCATTAAGGGCGTCCGCAGATTCCGCTTAAGCATGAGTTGGCTATTTCTGGCGATCAATTTAGGGAGCACGAGTGTCTAACTTGACTACCTCAAGTAAGGAAGACCGCAGAAAAAGAATGCTAGAATGCCTTAGAAGGCTAGAAAGGATTTCCCTAAAGGATAGGAACTCTAAAAGCCCATAACCTCAGCAAAGACCAAAAAGGTTTAACTATTGCAGAGTCCGGCACGTTCTTATCTACTGTGTATACAACCCTGGCCGTATTTATACTTAAATCAAGATATTCGTTCTTGAGTAATAAATTTAGAAGGTTAAAGACTTTATGGGTTGATGGGTGTAAGAAAGAAGAAGATTTCGAGTTTTATTCACAAAATTTTGAGCTTTAAGTCCACTATCCAGCACTCCGGAAAATTCCTTTCGTCACAATACATTAGCATCAAAGCAAAGCCAAAGTGTGTCTAGTTATATGAAATACAGCGACCAAAGAAATTTTCCGTTGTGCTGGATACAGGCCTGGATTCGAGTACAAATGTATATAAACATATTCTGAATTCAATAATTATTCATACTTAATTTAACTACACACAAGTTCAAAAAGCCATCTAACTGTACCACGGGTTAAAACGGATAATAGCTAGTGTGACTTTTGCTATAGATAGATAGCTTTATGTAGGTTAGAGTTGAGTTAAAGCTATAGTTAGAAGCTGCCAAATAGCAAATCTAAAATGCTATAGAATGGTTTCCATAGAAAACAAAACATCTGCTGTCATTGCACAAAAGGGAAAACTCTTCTTCTCAGAGCAAAAATGATAACAATACTGTTTAGGAGCAATCAACTTCCGAGAACATTTCGAGTTAAGAACAGGTTCCTTCGGACAAAAATATTCCTCAGCGTCAAGTCCTATACTATGCCCAAGTTGATCATCAAGTTGATATTTCTAGGATATCAAATTTATACTAACTTCCAGATTTTCTTCGGAGCACAACTAAAAGATGCCAAAGTAGCAAAAAACACGTTTAATGCCGCAATGCGTACAGAAATGCTTTATGATATGGGGGTTACTAGATACTTTCTTAAGCAAATTTTTCGTCTTCCATAGAATACACACCGAACAGAATGTTATTTTTGGAGACCGGACTATCGCTAACCTAAACTTCGATTACATGCAAAAAGCCATAACCATGAAAGAAAAAGGGGTACCCAGCATTTTGACCGATCATCTTTTAAAAGAACGACTACACAGTTTCAGAGAGTGGGTCAGTCTAGCCACGGATCATGAAGTTCGACTGAATCTTGAAGATAACGCAACATGGAAAACTTGGGCTACAAACATCATCGATCGATTGATCTATAAGCAATTTTAATACCATCTGGAAGAGAATAAATATTTCTCCGATGAGTTTCCTATTGAAGAAATAAGAAGTGATTTATAGCAGGGATCCAAACCGGTTCTGAACCGAACCGGTGAACCGAACCAAAAACCGAAAAATTAAATGGTTCGGTTCGATTCACTTCAGCTAGGTATTGATTTACTTGCGAATAGTAAGCAAAATAGGCAATTAGCTTTACAATTTTCCGAAAATACTTGGAAAAGCAGAGTTGTAAAAAAACTAAGAACATCAACCTTATTAAATTTGCTAAGGACCCAAGATTGTAATTAGCCAAGTCTTGATTGTATTTTTCGTTGGGGATCAACTTACTTTAAGCTCAAACGTTTATTTTTTAACTTTAATTGCGATTGGCTTGAAATAGTAAATGAGTATGAGTATTTCTATGGCTGGCAGGACTGCAAAATTCATGTTGAAGAAAAGGGAGGACGACATAGCTCAGTATTTGTCAACTCTTTGTTTTTGAATTCGATTTCTTAGATTCCTGGAATCAAACTTGCTATCAGAAGAAGAAGAAAAAAGGTAGCTAAATCTCATTTAATGTTAATAATATTATTCGGATAATTCTTTGAACTCGATAAGTAAAGTCGAGTTGGAAATACTTGTCAAACAACTCAGTAATAGGGATTCAATTCCATGAAAAAGTAAAGTATCGATTGTTAGCGTTTACCTAAAGATTATTAAATGTTGGAATAAATATCAGGAAAATCAACTGAAGCATAGCTCAAATAGTTTTAGCAGTTCCACCTACACAAGTGTCAGTAGAATGAACATTTTCCACATTGGAGTTTGTTTTGTCAGACGCTCTTAAGTCTTCAATATCGATGGAAATATGCAAGGACTTGCTTAACTAAAATTCCATCATATTGAATTTAGATTAGGTTTTTTAAAATCTATATTATTCCCTGTTGTTTTGAAAATCAAATATACAAATATAATAAAACTATTGAAATAGAAATGTCTTAATAAAACGAGAGCGTAAGTTAAAGTCGGCTCTAACCGACTTCGATATACCCGTTACTCATGAGAAAACATGCTTAACAGTGTTCCTGCATTCCCTAGTGTGATCATCCAAAAAGTATGCAATATTTTTTTTGGGTGGGAGGAGGGTGGGTGCTTGGTTCACTTTTTTGCTCATAACTTGAGAACCGTTCATCCGATCTTTATCATTTCTTCGGCAAATTGATTCATTTTGCTAATTACTTACTATCTCTAGAAGGTACGAATCGTCTATCTTCAAAACTGTAGAAGATATAGCGTTTTTTCCGAATTGCGGGGGCGGGAGGGGGCGTGGCCAAAATTTGAAATAAACTTGATCTGCGTGCAGATAAAAGCAGCATTTGTCCCATACATGTCAAACCTCTATCTCTTACCATCTCTGAGATCTAGGTGTTCATACAGACGGACGGACGGACGGACGGACGGAAGGACGGACGGACGGACAGACGGACATGTCTATATCGACTCGGCTGTTGATGCTGATCAAGAATATATATACTTTATATGGTCGGAAATGATTCCTTCTGCCTGTTACATACATTTGCACGACTTTAGTATACCCTTTTTACTCTACGAGTAACGGGTATAAAGAACCAGTGTCATCTATCAAAGCAAATTTAGAATTTATTAAAAATTAAATGTTTTTTGTTTAATAGGGTGTGTTCCCAGATCGAAGTCGGTTTCCAAATTAACTTATGGATTTCGAATTAAAATTGCTTAAGTTTCATGTCAGATATTACTGAATCAGATCAAAAGAAAATTGTAATTATTTGACAATTTTGATCCGCTTGGCTTTCAGTAGTCGATATTAAACCGTCAAAGTTTCTAAACAATATCAAGTGACAAAAGATGTTTTCGTCACTTGATATGTAAAGTTTTAGGATTTCAAATTCGTAATTTTGTGCAAGCCCGATTAAGCCTTTGTTAATGAATAATCCCAATACTTGTATCACAAATATGATTCTTTAGTTAATTGAACCGAACCGAACCGTAACCGCGGTTCAGTAAGCCCCAAAAACCATGCAATGAACCGAACCGGCGGTTCAAAAACTGTGTGAACCACTGAACCGAACCAGTCCTTATTTCCAAGTGGTTTGCATCCCTGATTTTTGATTTTAAATTCTTAAAGTTAATAGATCATACATGTAAAAACTTAAAAAATAACGCTTTAAAAGCTTTACTAAAGCTTTTTATGAGCTTTCAAACGTACACAATCGATCAGCTGCTCAGGTGAAAATAAAAATTTTCTCTCCGAACAAAATCAAGAAAATAGTGGAAACTGAAGATTAAGGTATGTAGTACTCACGGTATATAGTACATTTTTGTGTAGTCTTAGTCTTCGAGTTGTGTTTAATGTCCAATTTATGTGTATTTTTGTAGAAAATTAACATGGGTCTCCTGAGTTTCGTGGAATAAAACTAACGATCTGACGCCAGCGGACAAAAACTAAGTACGCCAGTTTGTACATATAACTGTCGTTCTTCATCGCTTGTTTTCACATTTTCCCCGTTCGTCCCCCTTTTCTCACAATTCTACAATATTCAGGGACGTTCAAGTTTCGTCGTAGTTATCTCTTTGATATTTGGAAGGAAATAAAAAAGTTATTTTTAATCCTTTATAAAAGAAAACTTCCAAAATGAAACTATATGGTCGAAATTTTAAGTAAGCTAAGTAATATATATTACAAATATGTATGTAAGATATTAAATCATTCCTATAATAAATGTAACTTGTATGGAAGGCACGAGAGGCCGTGGTCGCACAGACTCAAAAATTTGTTTGCTTACTTCTCGTTCTAAAAAACGTTGAAAAATCGGCTATATTGCAGCTGAACTCGAGAGAGAGAGTTAAATAAATGTTTCGTTTGGTAGCGACACAAAAATGTTTTGTATAAATAAAAGTACGAACCGAATTTCAGTTCAATAGCGTAAAGTTAGAGCAAATCGGACAGATCAGTTATATGGCAACAATTTAAAATAATATGCCGAATCGAACCATATTTGATAAGTCGCTAAAGAAGCTTAAAATACATGCTTAAACCGAATTTCGGTTCAATATTTTTAAAACCAACCAACGAAGTTGGTGCATATCGGCCAGATCGGTTATATTGCAGCTATATCAAATAGTGGTCCAAATTGAGTAAAATTTTTAAAGTTGTCTTTGGCGCCCTAAATATGATTATAAACCAAATTTGGGGTCAATAACTTAAACGAGAAATGACACAAACTGCCCTCTGTGCAACTGGAGGGAGCAAGAAAATGTCATCTATTTCATTGGAGGTTGCCCTATTCTGCTCTGCAGAGTTATGTGATTAAAGCCTTAGCATATAGAAATAGAATCATTAAGGGTACTGTATACCTTCGGAAAATTTTTTTTTTCATTGTTTTTTATTTGCTTAAACATTCTATTAGGATCTTATAAACATCCTGCAAAACTTTCAAGCAGATCCGAAACTCAGTTTTACAGAAATAAACAAAAACAATTATTTTTTCCGACCCTTTTATATGAAAATTGTTTTCATTGACCCTCGTATTTATAGAAATGTTTAGTTTTTTTCACTTTTTTGATCAAAAACTTTATGAATATTTATAAAATGTTCGATATTTTGGAAAAAAAATTTAAGAAAAAAAAATTTTACTTGGAAATTTTTGAAGATTTTATTTTTTACCATGTCTTGACGCACTTTGACCCAAATTTCTGGAGAACGGCTTAATCGATTTTGATAATTTTTTTTTTTCGGTGAAAGCTAAAACTTAAATGAACCAAATCCAATTTTTTCATTTATTAAAAATATTTTTTATTTTATTGAAAACAGATGTCGAATATTTAAGTGCGATTATCTCGGAAGCACTTTTTCCAAAATGGTTGCAAAGATTTAAAGAGTACCTCTTTTCCGCCATTTATTGACCGATCCAAAATATCCTAGTTCACACCAGAATTACATCAATTCTTAACAAAACCCCATCTTCAGTTTGAAATTCAGATCATCCGTACTCAAAAAATTTTTGCAACCATGGGCCTATGTTTTAAATTTTTGGTTAACTTTGAACAGTAGTACAAGACCAACCGCAGGTACAACAACAACAACAAAAATTGCTAAATTTAGTTTAACCGATTACCTAGCGAATGAAAAAAACCGCTTGTTAATATCACTTATAGTTTTTGAGTAATTTAATTTTTTGTAAACCTTTAAAAACTGACACCAGAAACAGTATACAGGTATACAGTACCCTTAAGTGATTATTTTAAAAAGGAAATTTATTGTTTTTATGTAATATATTAGCAAAGATTTATAGATATTATAGATGATGCATGTGGAACCAAAAACGATTGTATTTGAGAGCTGACATTGGATCTCAATTTTTGGTTGTCGCTTCCGTTTCAAGGATACATATTATATATTGGAATTTTGCTAAACATTTTCTAAATTAGCTACACGGCTAAAAGCAAAAATTTATAGATATTTTAGATGACACATGTGACGAAAAAAACGATATTTCTTGGGATCTGACATTGGATCCCAAAAAACAAAGTTTGTATGAGATGCGGTATCTATATATGTAGTGTCTTTGATATTAGTTATTTATAACATTTGTAATTCGTGTTTACACTAATACGAAAACAGAAAGCGCTTGGCTAAACGATCTGGCATCTGGGAAAGATTTGGAAAGCCAGATATTCTCCATGTCGAGACTGTTTTTTTGACCATTTTAAAACGCAAAGAGTTTTTCCAATTCTGTTTCTGTACAAATTGAAGTAAACAAACAAATTTTACTTCTTCCAAACGAGGGCTGTTCTGAGCGGTTATAACTCTACTATCTTTTGTCCGATCTTACCCATTCCTTTATCAGATCGATAAGTAATGTGGATTACAAAATATGTCTAAAAGGTTCGAACCATGTACCTTTGAAATTTTTGGAGATATGATGTTTTTATCGAACTGCGGGGGCGGAAGGGGGTGTGGCAAAAATTGAAAATAGATTTTATCTTCCTGCAAGTATAAGAAGCTAATCTTCCTTATATGTTAAACTTCTCTCTCTTACAATCTCTGAGATATGTGCGCTTATAGAGACCGAGTTGTATGGGCGGTACTAGTGGGCGTGGTCGGTCGGGTCCAAAATTTTGCTCGTTTCCTATTTATATCACTATGTTTTTTTTTTAAGACAATGTGAATCAAATTGATATTTTAACAAATTATTTTGGGTAAACTATGGAATCTAAAGAGAAGCAGAGGGAAGGCCCCTAAAAAATAAATAACAGGCTCGACTCCATAACGAAAATACTCATCCTATTTACCCAGAGTTACTCCCTCTATGGTTTCAAATACAAAGCATTAGCTAATACTTAAAAGCTTATAGAAAGAATCCAGTGATTCCATGCCATTTTCTTTTCTTTCTAACCGTAAGCCAGGCCTCATGTCCCCTGACCAGAAAGAAAAGGATCAAACCTTAACTAACTTTCGTTGAACAATTAGTGTTTGGCTCGTGTGGCTCAAACAATTCCACAGTCAGTGGTCTTCCACTTCTCTCCCTCTCTAATTATGCGTCGACAAAAACCCGAGCGCCTCAAATTACACGGACAAAGTACAACAAAAACGCAACATGAGCTGCACAGATTTAGATGCAAATGGAAATGGAAATGCAAATGCCAGAGCCAAGTTAATTAATCATGGCAACTTGTGCCGCTGGTGGCAAATTGTGTATGCAATGGACAAGCTGACCGGAACCAAAGATCATTAGGAGACGACTGCATATGTGAGTGACTCCCTTTGTGCCAACAATTTGGTGGAAAACCCAAGAGCTAATGATGGCAAGGATGGAGAACTCTTTTCTCCCTCCTTTGCTCTATTTTGCAAACAGAAATATCGTTTCAAGATAAGAAGCAGCGAAGGGTAAAAGAAAGAGCAGGAAGTGCTCGCCATTCTAAGGCCACTTCCACTTGTTTGGCCACAAAAATTGAGATAATCTTTTAATACCAACATTTCAATGTATGAGGTTCCTTTCTTCTTCTTTGCCTGCCAAAGCCAATTTCTGTCAACTAATTCCAGGGGCTATAAATGTGTCAACGCTCCAAATTGATGAATGAAGCAGCCCCAACTCCATATGCAACCCTCTGGGCCAGAGGGTTGTTCGCTGAATTGAGACAACAATTGTCGGAAATTGCCAGAAATGACCAAAACAGCGGTCAGCTCTTGCGGTTTGGCCTTAGCCCACTTCCCACTTCCACTTTCAATCAACCCGGGACCATCCGGTCGGGGGGGTTTCTGTTATCATTAAGCAACCCTTTTTTTTTCTGTGCTTTTCCATTTCTAATAATGCTGATGGGTTAGCTGCTGTCTCTTGCTATTTATTTATTAAATGCCCCGCACCCACACAAGAATGGACAATAATGGTCGGGGGTCAGCTGGCACAGCTGTCACTTTTTCCCCTAAGCCTGCGTCTTCGTCTGCGGCTCTTAAATGAAGTTGGAACGAACGAGTTTTGGGTACAAAATGAAGTTAAAGTGGTGGTTGGTTTCTCGGCTCCGATGATTGGTCGAGCAGCCCTGCCTTGGCACACATTTCGTTTCGTTTGATTGCGATATCACAATTGTGTGGGATTGGGATTGGGATAAGGGGCAAAATGGCGCAACATTTGGTAATGATAAAATGGCGACTTGAGACGAGATTTGTATGACAAAGAGGAGTTGGATAATGAAATTTTTGAAAGGTCAAAAACTGATCAAAAACTGCCAAAAGCAGTAATCAGGGTCGGTCAGCCCATAGCCCCCCGTTGGCCGAAGTCACTAGTGCTTTTCACACAGACGCGAGTCCCGAACTGAACTTATGAATGTGTGAAAGCAATAATCAGCTGAAGCTGGGTGCATATACGATTTAGTCAGTGAAAAAATCAGGAATGAAATAAAGAAATAATCAAAAGTACAAGAAGAACCATTATTCTTGATTCAAGAACGAATTTCTTGTTTAAATATTTTAATCCAATATTGCACGCATATGAAAATTAAATTATAATAACAAAAGAAAAGGTCTTTTTCGTTCCACTTTTTTCTTAGCATTCGACATGAATAACGGTATAAGGTTTTGAAATGTTTAAACTATCTCTAGTTGGGTTCAAAGCTATTGTCAAAAACGAAAATTTTAGTTTTAGTATAGTTTTACATTTTCACATTATTTTCAGTACAAAGAGAAGTGCGGGTCATTTGACCCGTTATATAATATATAACCCATGATCGCAAACATAAACAATATAAATCGTATGAACACTGCGAACTCTTTGCCTAAAGAAATAGCGAAATAGCGTCAGGTCAGAAGCATGCGTTTCTTAAGTGAATTAATACTCTACCAGTTGGTTTTCTGGGGTTTATATTAAATCTGAATCTCATTCCTAACTGAAACCTTGAATAGAACGGGACCAAACTATTAATGCATCATTCGGTAAAAGGAGTCACTCAGTAACAAAAATCAAGGTTTACTCGAGACATATATGTATGTACGGATCCGAAAATAGTCAAAAATGGGTTCGGTTCAAAAATTATATAAATTTTTCTAAATGCTTTAATTGTTAACTTTGTCATTCTCCAAGATATCTAAGTGCACTCTTAGAGAAAAATGTGGCATGAATTTAAAGAAGTCGACTTCTTTTCAAATTTGGCCTGGTATTAGGCTGCCTTCACACTGTTCGACACATGACCCATGACATCTAGTAGGCCCGCATTTTCCCATGAAATTTTAAGAATTTGACAAGCTTTTCAAATTTAAAACAGAACAAAATGCAGGACTACTAGACTATCATGTGTCATGTGTCGAACAGTGTGAAGGCAGCCTTGAGAAACATTTTCTAATAAACAGAAAAAGTATTCTACAACTTCGAAAAATATGACAAACAAAAAAATTGAAGAAAAAGCTTATCCAAAAATTAGAATATGAGAGATTTCTCTGATAACACGGGAGTTCAAAAAAAGGCCAACTATTTCAAAAAGAAAGATACCAAACTTATCATCAATTGTCCGTTTTCACCCAGCACGATACATTTGCATAAACGTGTGTAACGAAAGGTGTGTTTACCACATTTAGTACCTAACCTTTTCTAACCTTTATTGAATTAAATGTCGTTACAGAAAACTCAACCAAGAAGTTTTAGTTTTGCTCATAAGATAAAAAAGATTAAAGATTTTTGATTGGAGTTTGGCGATCAAATATACATTTGAAGAGTTTGCTATGCTTGTAAACCAGTGTAATTAGGTCGAACTTTTTTAGTCGCTTTCTAAAAATTAGTTTAAAATTTACCTTTGATTTTGAAGTAAATTATCTTTTAATATAACTATTATTGAGTTCAAATATTATATTCCAAATATCAAAACTCTACACTTCCAAATATGTTTAACATAAATTTTGTTTTGAATCAGCGAAAACATTATAATTCTTGAACCCCGGCTCGAGCCCGAACCTAGGTTTAGCGACCTTCTATACCCGCTCCTTGAACCCGAACCCAAAAAGTTTAAAGGGTTCGAACCACGAAGTTGAACCCCTCCCGATTTCTAGGAGGTTTGCAGCCCTGATGATAAGTAAATAATAAAAACGAAATAAATGAGAGTACATTTTTGAATTTTTCAGGCAATTGGCTTTAAGGTTGGAAAATCCAGAAATAGTTTTAAGGTGGCGGTCCAACGCAAACTGCCAAAACCATGCCAACATAAAGTCGGTCAAGCCCGACTATAACATACTCTGTACCTGGAGTAGAAGCTGTTTGCAATGCTGGTGCTGCACTCATCTGTAAGTCTCTCGCTCTATCTCTCTCTCCCTCACTCTCTCACTCTCTCTCTCTCTTTCTCTAAGATTGTGTGGTGTTAGTTGTAAGGGGTGGAAGGGGGTGGGGGAAGGTGATTTACATTTTTGCTCATAACTTGAGAACCGCTCATCCGATCTTTATCATTTCTTTGGCAAATCGATACATTTTACTAATTACTAACTATCCCTAGAAGGAACTAATCGTCTATCTTCAAAACTGTAGAAGATAAAAGGTTTTTTTCAAATTGCGGGGGCGGGAGGGGGCGTGGCAAAAATTAAAAATTAACTTGATCTGCCTGCAAGTATAAGAAGCATTTGTCCCATACATGTCAAACCTCTATCTCTTACCATCTCAGAGATCTGTTTGTTCATACGGACGGACGGACGGACAGACGGACATGACTATATCGACTCGGCTGTTGATGCTGATCAAAGAATATATTATATATACTTTATATGGTCGGAAATCATACTTTGGCACAAACTTAATATACTCTAGAGTATAAAAAATGCTTAGTGAATGTCATAAAATTTTCAATTTTCGAAAACTTGGATCTATTTATTATCACTGGCAATTTATTTTATGTCTCTGGCTACTCTGGCTTCCAAGATTTTTGACAGTATCTTAGCGTTTGTTTTGAAGTAGTCTATCTTTCCTTATCGGTCTAGACCTTTTATATTCTTATTCTTTCAATTGGCATGTAGAAATGAGAAAACTAAACGCGGCATGCAGAAAAGCTACACAAAAGTAATGGGTTGAAATCCCGGTCAAAACGTGTAGCAAAACTAGCTTCTAGCTATCTATATTTCAACATTTGCAGAGGTTTAAAAGCAGCAAAGACTTCTTTATCGTGTTTTCTCCTTCTGGGAATCGAACTCAGTATCAGAGACATTTAAGCACACAGCAAGCAAAAAGCCCGGTGCTGCAGATGGAAAACCCGGCGTTATTCTATTTTGACCTGAAACCCCTTAATAGATCACAATTATTCAATGTAACAGAATTGACTTTTAGAAGAAAACTTTTAGATGACCCTTCCCCCCAAATTTGGCCCTCATCCCAATCGGTTTCCGGGAATGCTTACCTGCTGTCTCCACTGGGATTGTTGCTTCAGTTGCTGACATTCTGATTGAACTTAAATCTAAAACAGTTAATTTGAATCAAATAAAAGAATAATTGTTAAAAATATTTTCGACCGATTGTGAATATTTGCTGTTGACTCAAAGAAAATCAAACTAAAAATGGAAAAACTAGTACTAAAAAGTTTGTGACATTTGCCACATATCAACCGGATTGCTGGGCATACAAAAGTCACAGCATTTCATTTTGGGAATTCCCTGAGACTTTACGTAATATTGTGCTGGATTAAGTTAAGCTGAAGTACTTGGTAGCTGAGTGGGTACCTGAGCTTCTTCCCAGAAGTCAGCAAAACTCAGCAAAAATCTTGAAATGACATTTTTCTTTCAGTTTGTTGATACTGAGGCACATTTTGCCACCTACCAAACTCCAGGCACAAAAGGATTAAACCGCTTAAAGATCGTTTAATCTCACGTTTTTAGTTTCATGCGAAAAAACATCGAAATGCCGTATACAATGGGCGTGGCCCAAAAGGCAGGGTTAAATGCTCATATTACGAGTTGGCCAGAAGTCAGAGGCAGAAAAGAGTTATAGGGAATAGGCCAGGGGACACGGGATTTACCGTTCCGTTTCCGCTTGCCGTTCGATTCTATCGCACGCTTCCGCAAACTGAAAAGATCGTGCGAAATGACAATTGACAATTGCCACAGCACTGTCACTTTGACAGCAATTGTCCGGGCCCACAATCCTAACGGGGTTTTGTAGGCGAGCCAAACAATGGCCGGGCCGAAAAAGGTGTGAAAATTTCGAGAGCCGTTTGATAGATGAAGGAGGCTCAGCTCATAACTCTTTTTATGTGGGTTCGCTCGCTCTCTTACATTGATTAACTCCCGCTCCCGTCTAACGGTTTATGACAATGGATGAAGGCAGCTAATCAACAGCAAAATGCATAAAATTAAGTGAGCAATGACAGGGGACGGACACGAGCAACATTCGTCCGGGTTAGGGCTCGACTGGGGTCTGCGTTGAGTTATTAGAAATATTTCACATTTTGCCATTGTAACTGTAACGCACATCCGCATAACTGTACCCACCAGAGCGAATCCCTCGATTGGTTCTCACACCGAGACCGAGGATTTGGTATTCTGGAAGACAACAATGCGCTTAAACGTTGACAGTTCATCAAAACGAATGATGCATGCCAAATTAACTATCGGTGGACAGCCAAGTGGCATACCCTACAGGTCGGCATTATGAGCCGATGGACTTATAATGATTAAACAAGGTAAAATAGGGTTTAGGTTGGTAAAATAAATTTTCTCAAGCTAGTTTCTTCTGAAAGTCTAAGCTTGTTTCCTATACTAAGCGAACCTAAGTTTTTGAAACGAATCTTGATAAAATGAAAGTGATTGCATATCAAAATCATTAGTTCATCTAGAAATATCTCGAGGATTAATAAATGTTTTTTCGGTATTCAGATTTATTTTATCATGGTCTGACTGAATTAAGGGGTTCTTAAATGCAAGCCGAGCCTTAAATAGAATCATATTTTTTGGGATCTTAAGGGAGCGATCTCACTGTGACTGTCTGTTCTGAACATCGACGGCGAAAGTCAACTGGCCCTCTGGCAGGCGGATATTCATGTACTAAAATGCGTGTAAGCGTACCCCAAAACGTTAATTCAATCAACTTGTTTCTTTCATACACTGGAAAAAGTCAATCTAAAATCTAGATTGAAAAGTCATTTTTCGAGAATTATAAAAACACGATTGAAAAACCTTGATATGAGCTTAGAAATCTTTAAAACAAGACACCAGCGGATTAATAATTAATATTTATATAAGTTTTTCAGAAATCTCGAAATGTTAATAACTAAAACAAACACCACAATTTTTTTTTAATTTGATTTTGTCTTTGAGATTCTTTCATCTTTAAGTCGAGTATAAGCAATCTTAATTCGAGATTGATTAACATTGAATACATTGTGACACATTTTTGAACTCAAAAAAGTTGATACGGTCGAGACCAAAAAATTCTGAAAGGGTGTAATGGTAGTAAAAAAAACGCTGCATGGGTTTGGTCTGATTAGCTGCCGTTTTCTTTTCAGCTTCAGTGTAGGATTAATGATTTCATATCTCGTAAGCTATATTGAATTTTGCTTTTGTGTCTTTAGCAAAGTTGTTGCTCTTGGCTTGGCCTACAAAACATTTCTTAGTAGCAAATCAAAAAATTACGTCTTGGTACTTAAAATTACAAAAGATGTCCAAAAAAATCAATTTTTCACAACTTTTTTCAGTTTTTCAACTTTTTCCTGAAATCCTTTACAAATTTGGACAAGTAATGTAGGTAAAAGTTGTTGCTTAGACCAAAATAAACAAACCGTTAGTACGAACAAACTTCATATAAGTACTCTTTGATATAGTAAAAGACCAAATGCATGAAAACTGTCAAAAAAAATTCGAAAAAAACGAATTTTATCGGTAAAAAGGTAAATAAATTAAATTTCTTTAGCTACATTTTTTAAGTTATATAATTTTTGACAATTTTATTGATTTAATACAAAACAATCGAAATTTTTGATAGTGTCAGCCAATTTCTACCAAAAACTGTAGTTTTTCGAGTTTTGGTTGAAATTATTCATCTTTCAGGGTCTTTAACTATATGAAGGACCATTCGAATGAAGTTGGTGTGTTCCAACCGATTGTTAACGTTAGTCTATGCTACTTTTTCGTCCTTCATTGCTTGGTCAAATTCGTTATAGTTTTCAAGAAAAAGTTGAAAAACAGTACAAAATGAGGGGAAAACATTATGAATTTACGACATTTTTGCAATTTTGAGTTTAAAGATGTGACTATTTTGACTTGTTACCTAGAAATGTTTTGTAAATTAAGTCAAGAGCAACAACTTCTTTTCAGACGTCAAAGCGAAATTCCAAATAGCTTACGAGATAGGGAGTTACAAGTCCCAATCATATGCTTAAAACTTCAAAGTGCTATAAAAAGAAATCGGCAGCTAACCAGACCAAACCCACGGAAGGTTTTTGTACTACTATCATACCCTTTCAGAATTTTTTGGTCTCGACCGTATCAAATTTTTAGTGTTGCACAGTGATATATATTCTTGGGTTAAGACCATCTCGTCTTGGTCGATTTCTGACACCGTTTCTCTTTGATTTCAGATTATAATTTTGATTTTAGATTGATTTTTTTCTCAGTGTAAATGTATGCAATGTAGAGCTCAATTGAGCTCTTAAATTCACTTCCGGTTATATAAATTCACTGAGCCCCTAAGGCAAGAACAGGAGGTCGCATTATACCATAAAATGTTGGCTATACAGCTCCTACAACGGGGCCAAGCCAAGCTTCTCTCAATCTCTTGGCGTGTGTGCTTTAAATTTTTCGCACAAGAGAAAGGGACCTACAGTTTAACGCCGGATTCGAACGGCAAAGTTTGAGAATTTGCTTTTTCATGGCTAGTTACTTCACAGCTGGCGCCAATAGCTGGTGAAGGTGACCGTATGTGTAAAAGCTATTTTCTAAAGAAAGAAAAAAACTTTTATTATTAGATGTTCAAAGGCGGGATCGAACCCACGACCTCCCGCCCAGTAGTCCAGCACACTAACCACTGGGCCACATACGGCCACCGCATTATACCATATCTAGAGTAATTATCGGACCCTCAGTAGTGAAAAGACACTAAATCCAGAAACGAAAGCTGTCGTGTTTTTAATTGATCCCAGAGGTACACAGAGTAGGTTAAGTTTATGCAAAAGAAGGAATCATCACTGTTGAGTCACTGTTTAGTCACAGTTGAGTCACTGTTAAGTCGCTGTTGAGTCAGTGCTAAGTCACTGTTTAGTCACTGTTATAATTGTGTAAACCTTCCTCAGTTGAATTGAACTTGCTTCTCATCCATGACTCTTCTTCTGACATATCGTGTGCTTATTTTGAGCCACAAACACCGTGATATTTCTCGTATCACTCTAAACAAGCGATTGTCACTCCTGGCTCTCTATGGTCGAGCACATTTCGTTATTCACACAATTTACATAATTTCATGGAAGGCAAATTTCTGGACGAAAAATTTCAGGGTAGCCTTACTTACAAAATATATATTGATTATTTTTTCAAATTAATAGTGGTATTCCTGAAAGTGAATAAGACTCTGCTGTCATTTTAACATGGAGAACGATGCCAGATTCTGCACTTCTAGTAATACAAGAATTATTTATTGAATGCATTTAGGGCCGATTTCTGTTCTCCCAGATAGCTGCTATGTGTCAGATAGTCATAGAGTTTACACTGCTATTTGTTAGTTTATGTGACAGATAGCTCTATGTAGAAGATGTGAAATCGGCCCTTAGAAAGCTTGCGAGCCTGTTTAAAGGGAAAAGATATGTGGTCTACAATGGATAAAGTAAAAAATACTCCAGCCTTTAGACCTTGTGTTTGACTTAATTACAGATATACGAAATTCCATATTCTTCACCATAATTATCTGCTTCTTCCTATTAGGCCCTTCTAAGATATTGATTATGTTATCAAGGGCGTACGCAGGAGGGTGCAGGCTTTAAAGTATGCTTTGTAAGATTCTTATGTAACAAAAGTTGTGTCAAAAATTCAGAGTAATCATCTTTTAGTTCTTATATGCAACAACGTTTTCGAGCGACTAAATGATCTTTATTAAAATTTCCTGCGCTGGTCGGGTCTTCTCATACGTAAAAGATGTGTCTCTTCTTTAATACTATATGGTCTCGTCTTTTCTCGGACGCACCTCACCTGAGCTCAAGTGCACTGTATTAAAATAAAGTTCTATGTAGTTATTATTCTTTATATATACTTTTTTAATCCATACAGAACGAGTTATTCATCCCAAAGCTATGTCCCTATTTACGTTAAGAGTAGCGCACTCTGCTGTCGCCTAGACCCATAGTGGCGACTCTCTCTATGATCTACCAAAAATTTTGCTTTCTTTGGCTTGTCTTTTGTTTGATATTGTATGTGTTTCCAATAGTTTTGCAAAAGATGGGCGTTCACTCAACACAATCGTCCTTCACAACAGTTACAACGTCCAAAAGGCGTAAGGAAGTAGCAAGTTAGTTTTGCCTTTTAAATAGCATTTTGTTGTCTGCTGGGTGGCCCCCGCCCAGATCAATCATGTGTCCTAATCTTGTGTCATATGCCAATGAACTTTCCTATCACTGTGTGAAGTTTCAATATGCCAACTCTTTCGCTATCAACGAATTGTGGTCAATATTTGTGTTTGGGCGGGGCAAATGTTGAATGAGATTTGAATGATGTTGCTGATGTGGATGACCGCACTAATCCACTGCGGTCTGGGCCAGAATGTCATTTGGGTAATCAAAACCACACTAATTGGCCTAGTAATGCAATACGCCGCGCCGGCCGTAGACGAGCAAATCTGCTTGAGGATCTACACGCTCCAGTGGTCAATGGTGAATGAATTTCCCATTTTCACCTTATTTTCCCTTCGATCTAATAATTGAGCAGCCTTGGTATGGGGATTACGGGGTCTGGTCTGCATAGGAAGGCAATTAGCAAAAGGATTTGACGACGACGACGACTACGACGGAAGCTAGCTGACTGGCCCTCTTTGTCCATGCTGTACTTAACTTGTGTCTTTTTGGTCTTCTTTTTTTGTGCTGTGCACTTCCGTGACGGAAGTAGGTGCATACCTGTGCGCGCATTGTGTACACTTTGCATATGAAAACAAACAAGTGAACGGCTGGAGATCTAAGTTCAAGATCCCTTCTGGTTAGTCTTTTTGGCTCTGGGCACTTCATGTGAGAGTTGATGAGAGAGAAGGGCCTTTTGTCTGGCGAGGCACGTGTAATCCTCAGCCTTACTAACTACTTCCTCATCAGCATCAGCTTAGGAGTCCATTGAAAATGCATAATCTCATTCCGGCTATGGCACAACTAACTAGCCAGGGGAAGGCAACCAAAATTCTTGATTTCAAAAATATTGTGAACATTGTTCTAGGAAAGTGAAGAACTACTTGTTGGATCTGATGTGGACAAGATGTAAAAACTAACCAAAACTTTTCTTTGCATTTTAAACTTCTGGACCCTTCGATCCAAAGAGATATCTTTATTTGCACTCTCACAATTAAAGATCTGTTTATAATCTACACAGAGAAAAAAAAAAGATCTCCGTGGAATGGATATTCGAAATATCCACTTTAGATCCATTTTTTTAAATATCTTTTTCACATTTTTCAGCTCCTTCGGATGAAGAAAAAAGATCAACGAAATATTTTTTTCTGATATATAAATCGACTTCAAAACTATCCAATGGATCCCAAAAAAGGATAGTTAACTATCCAGTCCAAATGGATACCGATAATATCCTGAGGATCATCAGAAACTATCCCTTTTTTCTCAGTGTATATAATACTAGCTGATCTCAGCAAATTGTTAAAATTATGTTGTTTCTTTTAGACAGTCGCTCTAAAAGTCCCTTCCCTCAAGTTGAGGCTGAATACATACCTCTCGCGCACGACCATATGGTGAATTCTGGTTCTAGCGATATTTCCTAGTCAATATATGAAGATTATGGATTTCAAAGCAGCATTAATACTACTGGCCGTTAATGGGAAACGTATAGACTCCTAAGTCCTTTCCAAAATTAAAGAAAATATTTTTAGATTTAACTTCGATATAAGTTCCGTTTTGTTGAACTCTTCCCCGTCCCTTTCCCTGCGCTCTCCACTCTTTTCCGTTCCGTACCTTTACTCTTGGCCCTCCCTCTTCCTACGCTCTCCTCTCTATCCCGTTCCCCTTCAATTCTCTCCACCACCCGCCCTTTTCACTTGTTAATTGCTATCAGGCATGTTCTCAATTCCACTTCCACGCTAACCTTTCGAAAGTGGAATTGATTAATGTTCTCGCCACACCAAAATGATAAAGTTTTTCGTTTTTATACCCTGTTCCCATTAAAAATGGGAAAAAGGGGATCATGAAGTTGTGCAAATGTATGTAACAGGGAGAAGGAAGCATCTCCGACCCCATAAAGTATATATATTCTTGATCGGCATCAACAGCCGAGTCGATTTAGCCATATCCGTCTGTCCGTCTGTCTGTCTGTATGAACGCGTCGATCTCAGAGACTGTTATTGATAGAGCCACAAGTTTTGAAATGTATATAGGTTTGTTTCAGATTTGGAAAATTCCTCCTCCTCCATCTTTAAACAGCGAAAAACTGTCTTTGTCTCTGTATAAACGCGTTGATCTCACAGACTATAAGAGTTAGAGCCAAAATGTTTATACTGTAGCCGAATCGAGTTTGTTTCAGTTTGTTGAAAACTCCACATTCTCAATCACAATGAGATCCGAGCAAAAACACCGAAGATATGTACATAAGTGCGCCTGCCCCATTTATTGAAATAAATTTAAAAATAAATGTAATTCAAAGCTTTAGGAACCACATTACTTGGAACAGGGTATTTTGCTGTCGGGGCACTCGACCGCAACACTCTTACTTGTTAAAAGTAATGCTTGTTAGTTGGTGGAATGATAAGTAATTGCCAAATTACGCACTCTTACAGTTGCTAGATAAACATAAAGTAAATTTTTCTTAATTCTGTCATCAATTTAGAAACTGTTAGTAAAATTTAATTGGCATTCTGGTCTTTGATAGGTTTCTAAAGAGTTTTTTGTTGGCATTACCCAGCCAAACAGAAAAGTGAAACCTTAATTCAGCCTCTCTGATATACGATTGTTTCACTTTCGATCGTTTCGTTGGGAATTCTGGTTTCTCTAGTGCCATTTTCGTTTGATCCAGCGGATTGCGAAAAGTAAAGAGAGAGCAATTTCATTCAAAATTGAGAACACAAATACAAAACCGAAGCGGAATTGCGTTCGATTTACTTTTCAAAAATTAGTGGAATTGAGAACATGCCTGTATGTCTCTCATATCAGCTATCATCTATCATTCCTAATTTATGTGAGTGTGAGTCGTTCCCTCTCTCTCACTCTCTCTCTCGCGCTCCGAGAAAATAAACTTGGTCCACAATATTGCCTCAGCGTCTCAGATCATTTTATAAGGCAAGTACAAACTTTTCTTTTGCGTTTTCACCCACTTTGTGCCAAATCTTAAGATCTCTACGATAAGCAGTTTTGGCTGTGAGTTGATAATCTGTAAGTCAGTCGGGCATACAGATTTATAAGTATAGATTTATATTGCTATTAAGAACAACTTTTTGTCTAGATTTCCTTCTACTAATTGCTGGTCCTTCAAATAATTATAAAGGCTCTTTCAGCACTTCCGTTACCAATCGAGGCGCCTCAAAAACAAACCACAAGAACCGTTGGGTCAATAGTTAAGTAAAGTTAAACAAAGGCTTAGACGCTGTCCCACGCTCAAGGCGGAAGGCATTTTCTTAAAGTAAACAACAACAGGCCACTTGTCAGCATTATCCTTATTTGGCAGAGTCGGCATGAATCAAAAATCATCATCGAATGTCCTTGATGATGCGCAGGCATTCCAGGAAGTGCATACGAAATGCGCCAACGCGAAAGGCTAGCCAACCTAATTTTCATAATTTGTCACGGCAGAATCATTTGTGCAAGATGTGCGCACAAAATTCGCACACACCGGGATGGGCTGGTCAGCAAAAGGATTTGAAGACAAAAGCGCAAAACAAACGGATTAAACATTCGCAACCCTTGAGCATCATCATCTCTTTCCATGTTTCTAGGTAGCTCCCTGCTGTTTATAGTCCTTAAGTCAGAAGCATGATTTGCTGTAATTGCTTTAAGCTTTACGGAAATGTCCTTTAAACTAAATTCGTTTCGTTTGGGTTAGAGGGTCCTTTGGACCCGTTCACCTTCTCCTTCAGTTCATTCACTTTTTAACAATTCATTGAAAGCAAACATCAATTTTAATCTGTATAAAAAAACCACCAACTTTTCCACTAATCCCTGGCCTAATCCAACCGTAAAAATGGTGGATTAAACTAAAATGCCAACCTCATTGAATGGTGTTCGCCTTTACCTGACCAGCCGTCGTCCCTCCGCCCATCATTCTGGGTCATAAAAAGTCGCGGCCAGCGTCCTCTGAAGCCAAAGAGTTGCAATTTTCGGCGTAAAACCCAGATTCAGCGAAAAAACAAACTCAAAAATCTCGAAAATGAACCGTAAAAAACAATGCCATAAAGCAACACGACTGTCAAGACTGTCCCCGGCTGCTGCTGCTGCTGCTCATCGTAATGAGCCCCGGTCCAAAGATGCAATATTTGTGCAATCCTTTAACTCGCGCGTCCCTTGGAACCAGGTAAGCAGTCCGAACGGGTTGTTGGGACCTACATTAGCTATTGCCTAAAAAACGAAGAGCCCTTTTTTTATTGCATAATGGACGCTTCGTCGAAAATTGTCCGCCCAGGTCACCTTTTTTTATGGGACACTAAAAAATGGTCGGGAGCAAAGGGTTTTCTCGGCTTCATTGTGAAAGCGCGAGTTTTTATAATATTTCGCAGCAAAATAGAAAATCAGCGACTAATTGACTAAAAGGGGTTTTGGGTGTAAAAGGGTGCGAATGATTCGCGGAAAAGTTTTTAACTCCTCGTTTTTGGGAATGGGTTGACAAAGTCGTCTACATTTTTGGGAATCATTTAAAAGGGATGCTACATTTGAATTGTGAGGACCAAGAGAATGGAATCTCAATATTGCTCTAAACTAAGCGAGACATTTATATGGAAATGATAAGATAAGATAAAATTAACATTAGATTTTAATATGACAAATATTTGTATTTTCTGATGAAAGTTTAAACAATTCTGAAAAACTTTTTACAGGGATGGAAACCGCTCGGAAATAAGTACTTATTCGGTTCAGTGGTTCACACAGTTTCGGAACCACCAACAGCTGAATCGTCAAATAATTACAATTTTTTCTTGACCTGATCAATTAATCTCCAATATATTTGCATGTACCCCATCTGGTGATGATCGGTTCTGGATGGTAACTCCATATTAAGTATGTAATTGCTTGTAGCGTTGTACTCTGAGCGGAGCTTTTATGAAACGATGCTTAGCAACTAAATTTAGGGCCCAACAGACTGACAGACGTTCACACTAGTTGACATGTTTTGACAAGCAACAGTGGACTGGTGTGACGAGGATTCAGGAGTTGTATATTGAATTCAGGGAAAACCTAGCCAGCACGCACGGAGTGGCGCTTTACCTAGAAGATCATTCTAGCTGGGGATCCTGGGCGCAGCAAACTCTTGCTAAAATGGATGCAGCTTACAGGCAAAATTGCAAAATTCGCACCTTCTTCAAGGCTAGAGGAGAGATTCTCGAATTAAACTTTGTTCCTTATATGGTAGGCAACGACAATACATGTTCATTGCAACTGCACGAGATAATAAATTATCTGAATAGCGACAACTGGACGGCACTATTTAGTTTTATAAGTCAGTCTTTAAGATTCCGGAAACGGCAGATTAAAAACGGCAACACTGCTACTTGGATTCCTAACTACGCAGTTGAACGATCTGATATCTGGGGAAGACCTGGGAAGTCAGGTGTATTAGACTGCGTAGCAACGGAATTGGGTAGCAGTGATCGACAGACGGTTAGACACCAAGTCGATAAGGATAAACTTCTTTTTAAAATTTAAGCCTATATCCTTAGATAATAACTATAAATGTAATAAAAAGGTGAACAAATATTTTATATAAAGAATACTACTACTTCCACTACTATTGAATTTAATGCATTACCAGAATACAATGTGTACATTAGACTGAACATAATCGTATGGGAATTTTTTTTTTTAAATGTTCTGTTCCTCAGGGCGCAAAAAATGCGGAAACATTTTTAGTTACCGTAATAAAAAACCAAACTTTGAAATTTTAAGTTTTAATATTGGCGCCGTGGGCTTAAAGTTGCTTAATTAAATTTCAGTTTCCCCTTTTTAATTTTACTTTTTCGTAGAAGTAACCTTTGAGATGCCAAACATTTTTTGAACTAAAAATATATTGTTAAAAATATTTTATTCAAAGCCAAATGCAGGATATAGAGGATTCGAGCATTTATTTGATTAGCGCGTTGCGGGTAATACTGGATGCAGCAAGCTACCATCTAGAAAAGCGGTTCTTCTGCATAATATAAGAGGATTCAATTACACATTAAGGGACAGCCTAAACCGCACTGTCCTTCAAATTGATGGTGTATTGAAATCACTTGGGCTTACCATGAAACTAGGAAAAGCTTGAGGAAACTTTATGATCAATATGTGTTCCTCAGAAAGAATGCTGGTAGCGATAAAGACTTGTTGCAACAGAGAAAGGAGTTTTATGGACCATTTAGAGAAATTTTTGATGCTGCTTTAAAAAGTTCGATTGAATTAAGTCCTGATGCTGCTTTTAAAAGACAGGGGTCCGATGACGAGGAGTCCTTATCTAGTGGAAGTAGTCGCCATTCATATCAAATGGATTTTAAAGAAGAGGAAAAACATACGCTTATCCAAATAGCAAAAAAAAATATTCTTATGAATAAATTTGAATAACAACTTTTAATTGCATTTTACATTTTCTCTTTAAACCCTTACGAACATTAGAGCTTTTTCAAGCAGCGAAATAAATTAAAACTGAATATCTATGTTTCATTTGTTATCTTTGTGCCAGCCATTTTGTAAATTGTTAAGATGCAGATGATGAAGCAACACAACGAGGACAGGAATCTGCATTTTCAAAAATGATCTTTTCAAAATTTGCTTCAGTGAGGAAGCCATTTTAGTTTTGGTTTGGTATTCGGCTCATATGCATATCCATGATTAGTACAAAACCTTTATAACACAGCGCTTAAATTTGCTCAACACTTTATTTCATTCTTGGACAATGGTCAAATTATGAAGCATTTAACGCGAACAAAGCTAGCGGAACATGGAATGTTTGGGTAAAAAATGCCTACGCCCAAGGACAACTTCATTTCACGGTATGCCGATCCTGCAGTTTAAATTCAGGCACATCAACCGTTTTTAAGTTGAACCAAAACGTTTGGCATCCCAGGTTGCTTTAATGAAAACGTAAAATGAAATAGGGGAATTCAAAATTAAATGTAGCAACTTTAAACCCACGGCGCCAGCACTAAAACTACAAATTTTCAAGTTCGGTTTTTCATTACGCTAACTACAAAATATTTCGAATTTTTTGCGCATTGAGGAACAAAACATCTCAAAAAAAATGTTTTTCATATAAGGGACGTTCAGTCTAGTGTACATATTAAAACACAACAGCTGCCACTCAAGTGAGGATTCGACTATATGATATTTGGTAATTGGGCATATTCCCATTTTCACTGTCCATTTATTTTCAATGAAATAAAGCATAATTAATGTATTTAATTCGCCTATGGGTAGACTCTGTGAAAAGGCTGACGTTTCGTATTGTTTGCCCTCTCAAAAGGTGTCCCCTCCATTACACCATGAGCACGCCTTCCCTGATGTTCAAATATTATATGGCCACACACGTTCATTTGATTGCAGTTCTTGATGATTTGTTCACGGAAACTCATTCCGGGCATGATGTTAAATCAGAGCGGGCAAACAAACGAAACGTTTAACGAACCGTTCGCGAAAGGCCAAGGAACGATTCATTTGTTTTGAAGCTGTTACTCTAGTGAGGGAAAACGAAACCACTAACTTTATATTGCCGAAGAGCGCAAACGAAACAATTGGAATATTGTTCTTCCGAAAGCTGCACTGCCTTGAAACGTTTTGGAACGACAACAACAAAGCTGAGAGAAACAAAGAAGTAAGCAACAGAAAAAAACAACAACAATGCAAATACAAATACAAATACAAATAGAGCAGCAAACGATTCCGAACTATTCGCGCTCGTTGCATATCGTTCCGATTCCCTTTGTCCGCAAATCAAGATGAGAGCATTTCGCTTTACGTTAAGTTTGCGTTGACGAACGCAAACTGAACAGAACTCATTTTGTGTTACAGTTACTTTTCTGGGGTTTTGTTTGTGTTTCGCTCTGTGCAAAGAACGAAACGAAACGATTCAGAAACGTTTCGTTTCGTTTGTTTGCCCGCTCTGTGTTAAATAGTTCAAAATATGTCTTTAAAATATTATTGGGTTGAATAATCCACGGATTTGGAACCGTTAATGGCTCGGTTTGATCGTTAATTTCAGCTGATTTGCTGGAAGTCGCTTCAGTGGTGGATAATTTGCTGAAGGAATTCATTATTATGCTTTTATATTTGAAATTCTTTCGTACTGGGTCTTTCAAATATAGCTTGGGACTAAACTAAAACACACTGAGCACTTAGATTGTTAGGATAGAAATCTTCTTCCTGTTCATTTTTGACTTGTAAATATTAATAAAAATTGTTTTGCCAAAAGTTAGTATGAAAGAAATATCTTTTTGATATAGATATGAATTTAAACGTCAACTAAAAAAAAGGGAGATATGGAAGGCTGTGAGCCACTTTTGCCAAAATGACGGTTTTGACTTCCGAAGATGCGCAATAAAACAAATAAAAAGCGCTCCAAAAAAGTAAAAAAAGGGAAACACAAATGAACAGCCACCAGCAAAAAGTGCTCGTATATAAAAGAAAACAAGCCTGCTGCCGTCAATCAATTTTCACTTTAGATTGATATTTCCTTATTAATATGAAATTTTCACAGAAAACTATGTGTCTGACACTATAGCGAACCGACTCATACTGAAAAAGAAAGCCAAATGACGAGGCTTCCAAATGAATTTGTGTGCCGACATTAAAAGACGTTTTTAGAGTTATACCAAAGGCTTGGTGTATAAACCGTCAGCCTGATCCTCATACCATCCTCATGCTAGTACTACACACGGCTGCCAAGCTCGTCTCATCGTTCCCAGCATAAAGATGGATTAAAGCTCCCGCTCCAATTGTTTTTACTCTATTTAATACTCATTAGATTATTAGACTTTATTATAAATTATTATTATTATTACTATCGTTTTCTATTCAACAATTCTGTGCCGGTACCTTAATGCTGCAGCAACATAAGAGGAGAGCAACTTCCAATTTGCTTCATTTAGGAGTTCCAAGATCATATCTCTTCCAAACGCTGTTCCCCCAAAGTACCATTCCCTCGTCTCTGCTAAAATGGGATTTCTTTATTCAGAATATAAGAAAAGTTGTTGATTTATCATTTAATAAAGCTTGCTTAAAAACACAATCCCCACATATTTTCCAAATGTCTAAAACTCACTTTTTTTTCAATATTAAATTAAAAAAAAACCCAAAAATTTGTTATTTAAAACTAATGATGAGCAAAGTTACATGCATCTTTTAACTAAAATACAAAATTTACAGAACAAAATAATATGGATTTTTGGTAAAGTTATTTTCGTAAAACAGAACAACGATCACAACCCCCATCTTCCCCAATAATTATTACTTTTAATCTGACCTCGAGCCGGAGAACATACATCTACAATTAGAAAGGTTGCCAAATCACAATTGCACAATTATAATTTTCAATATTTATTAAATAAAAAATTGTCAAGTTTTTTTAAGCACTTCTCGGCCATGTATCCAATCTTCATGACTCTTAAGTATTTTTAAAATGATGCAATTTTCGCCTTTTTTCTTGATCATCTGATGTACTTCTCCTATTTACCCGTCGGTTAACTCATCTTCATGAAAACATAATTCAAATGATAAGTTTTTAAAGTTTGCGATTTTTTGGCCCCTTCAATCTAAACCAAGGCTGCAAACTAATAACTCGATTAAATGAATAGATATTTTAATGAAAATTTAAACTTAAGGTTCTTAACGCAATTATTACTTATTCTCTAAATATAAATTTTCTAGGTCAACTATATATCATAGCTATATGAATTTTTGAGTTGTTAACATTTTAAATTTCTAATTAATTTATTTAAAGTATATGAAGCAAAAAACCATTTAAATGTGCTAATAACTAGGCAACTTATCAGAATCTGAATCATTGAAGGAATTTTTAAAAATTTTAATACATTGTGCACAGAAGACAAATTTAAAGTTGTGTCCATAGCATAAAAGCGAAATGCATCTGTATTAACTTCATATCCACTAAGTAAAACACGTAAAATTAATGCGGGCTGCTAAATCTGGTTGGCAAAACAGTCGTCTGGCAGTATTACCGTTATTAGTATTGACACTACCAGTCATGGGTATAAGCACCAATAAGTCCATGTAATTTTTAGATTTTTGCTATTTTTTAATTGAACGTCTGTTCGAAAATCGAATCCATGCATTGAGAGTTGCTAAGCCATATATAAGCAGATCTACATCAACTGGATTACTTGTTACCAACAGAGTGGGGATTTTTTTAACTTGATTGAAAGTTGAAAACTAATAGTTGATCAACTTAACTTTTTAGAATGATTGAAATTTATTCATGACTAAAAATCAACTTTTAGAATGAATAAATTTTATTCATGACTAAAAATCAACTTGAATAAAATCAACTTGATTGAATATTCAACTTGACTAAATTCAACTATTGCAAAGTTGATTTTTCTAGTATATGATTTTTAGTTAAGTACACTCCGTAACACGATATAAATTACAGACTTTGTTGTAGGTGAGTTTTGTAAACCTATTTACCGTGACTGACGACTTTATAAATCGCGAAAAGCATGGCAAAAAGGCTAAAAAATATAGTAAAAATGAAAAACGTTAATGCCAATTGGGCTGAAAATAATGCCAGAATCAATGAATAAGCACAATTCATGGATAATGTCTCGCCATGGTAACAAAACCGTTAAATGCTTAAGAAACTGCTTTTTAAGCCCCGAAATGACCACACACAACTACATATATAACCATGATTATGGCAATATTAATCAGCGGTTAATACCATTGATGACCAATGGTACAAAATATGGTCAAGATCATAAAGAATGTTTCAAACCACTTTCCGTTACTGACAAATCATTAAGTCGCAGAAAAATACCAAAGAGGATCCGAAAACGTTATATTGCCATACAAACTGTACCTTCAACCAAGCGGAAAATCATGCCAGGATTTATGCATAAGCGCAATTCACAGCTAACGGATCTCCACGGTAACAAAACCGCTAAATGCTTAAGAAACTGCTTTTCAATACCACAAATGGCCACACACAACTACATTGCCATAATTTTTACCATGCTTAACCCCGAACCTCGGATGAGTAAGTATGAAAAACATTGTACAGCATAAAGAATGAATCATGACTAAAAACCAACTTGAATAAATTCAACTTGATTCATACTTAGGTTGCCGTTTTCTCATGTTTCTGTATTTGGTGCTTCAAATCTAGTATTTAGATTTGCAAAAACAGCAACATGAGAAAACGGCCCTTAGTATTCAACTTAACTAATTTTAATTATTGTAAAGTTGATTTTAGTGGAATATAAAAATAAAAATTGTTATCTAACTAAAGTTATTTTCGATTTATTTTTGCCATATTGGCCTTCATCATATTGGTCAACATATTGGTCCTCAATTGCGCGAAGTGGAATCATTGTGTTTATAACATATTTCGCCAAATCATTGTTAAAAGAGTCTTGTGACAATATCTCTTTCGGCTCTGTTGATTTGCATGTGTTCCTTATATTCTGCGTATACATCATCTCCATGCTTTCTTTTCAAATGGCATATAAAATTTGACGAACTGGAATGATGTCCACTGATCCGCAGTTGGCATCGGATACATAATGCAACCGAGACTGCGTCCGTCGATAAGGACTCATCTCATTGGAAAAATTTGCCATCAAAAATCGCACAGAGTTTTTTTGAATTATTGGTTTCCATAACTACTTCATAAATCCAAGTGTACATTGATTTGTAAATAAAACAATAGTTGAAAATGTAACTTTGATTGAAATTTTCAACTTAGTTGAATTCAATCAACTAAATTTAACTTTAGTTAAATTTAATCAAGTTGATTTTAGTCAAGTTGAGTTAAAGTTAAATTTAATCAAGTTGAATTTAATCAACTAAAATTTTAGTTGACTAATCAACTAACTAAAAATTTCAATCGATTGAGACCCACTTTTTTTCCCAATTTTAAATTTTTTATTTTTTTTTTTTTTGTAAAAAAACATCCAATTTTTTTTTTTTTTTGTTGATATTTTTAGAACGCTAAATGTTTTGACACCCAGCTTGGTGCAATGAAATACATGGGAAATTATAAATTAGTTGAAAATTGTTGGCTTAATTGAAAATATTTGGCTATTATTTTTATTATTTTCAAAAACGTGCGAGTTTGCTTCTGTAATTCGGTCTACAGTATATATTTACTAAGCTCTGCAGTGTTGTATGTGTTCAATTCTTGAAGCTTAATGCAGCTTATGGCAACTTTGCTCTATATCTGCATTTCTTTCCGTAGCTTTTATGTATGACCGACATTTCACCTAAAAAGTGCAACAGACATAACAGTTGGTAGTAGTTGGTTATAATGTTTGGAATTTTTACACCACAAGGACCTACTCTTTTCATAATTCACATAAAAAATGTGGAATTTTCAAAAATTGAAATTCGACTTAAATCCCGCTAGATTGGTAATTTGGGCCACTGTGGCGGGGGTTCGAACCCGTTCAAAAGTCAAAGGTTCGATTCGCGGACCGGTTCCTGGAGCCCCTGGACCCGTATTGGTTCGAACCTTGGTTCGCTTAAACACAAAAGAATAGATTCCGAGTTATCATTAGTTATTTTCTTTTTAAATAATATTCTTTTGTTTAATAATGTAATTTTACAGAACTGCTTTGTTTAAGTTAATTAGGATTACATCTTCTATACTAGCTCTTAGATCTAAATGTACAATCTTCAGTGTTGAAAAGGCTCGTTCAACTGATACCTGAGTTGCAGTTAAAGCAAACAACATTTCCAACATTTTAAAACATTTGTCAGTCTATGACAATTTTGGAAGGAATCTATAACATAATTTACAGATTTTGTATTCGATATTTGCTTATTGCTTTTGCTTCAGACGTTGAGTTAATTAAAATTAAATTTTAAGAACTCGTATTAAGAATTTCTTTTTTAAGCTCCTCCATGTTTGCAATGCGCTGATTTGCAATATTGGTACTGGGCTCAAAAAAGAAAACCGTTTATCAAGGAACTTAGATAGTGTTAACTTTTCTCTAGCGAGCTTGTGTTAATACCCTGATTATATGGATGTATTTACAAGCATAAAAAATGCGTGAGTGCAGTCTAGAAATTTTATGTATTAAAATTTTCAAACCGAATTAAAATTTTTTGCCTTTATATGTGTAGTTGGAAAAATATGCTCGGTTACAAGATGTTCAATGCAATTTAAATTACGTTCGGACGGTGGCTTTTTTATATGTTATAGTAACCATATTCCAACCAAAAACCAAAATCCATCCAATTCAGGAGCCTTGATCTAAACCTCTAATTCACCAATGTCTGTACTTAAATGACAATTTGACACACTTCTACACTTCTAATATATGTTTCTTCAAATATCATTTATCCAATATTCATAATAGTCTTAGGTCTTATAAAAAATTTAGCAAATATCCATTTGGATTGTACACCTTCTATTTACCAACTCCTGCACTGTTGTCTAATGATCAAGCGCTTTAAAAAACACATTTGAAATAATTTTGGAAATTTCGCGGTTCTTTGGACCATTCTGACTCTTCTCTGCGAAGTATGCCGAGTATCACGGCTAAATATTCTTAGCTTTCCTCTAGTTTCTTAAGCATCGCAAGGGTTAAGAAAAATTCTTGTAAATTGTGGTAACTCAAAAACCACTGAGAATGGGTAAAAAATCAGATTCCTAGCCCATCCTTTTGCCAAATTACGCTAAATGGCGACCAAACAATGCCAAAGACCAAAGGGAAAAGTAATCTTACAATATTTTTCGCGAAAAATGCACAACCACCCTCTCGATCCAGGGTTGTAAAACCCTTTCAATGCCAGAGCGAGAGAGCGAGAGAGAGAGAGAGAGTCCAACAACTGTTACTGTTGTAGTCACCCCTTTGGTGTCGTCGGCTACTCGTCCAGCTACCTGCCCTTCGTCGTTGACTTCGGTTTGTCCGCCATTGCAACGAGGGGTAAGTGAATGGGAAAAAAAGGCTACGTCGGCGTCGGCGTAGCCGGGTTGAGGTTGAGTTGAGGGGTATAAAAGGTAGAGGTGGCGGGTGAGATGAAATCAGTTTGCGTTTGACTACGTTTGCGTTGAGTTATCTATCAGCTAGCTTAAACTGTCGAGTAAAATCGCACAATTTCTGGATTAAAAAGAGTAATTTTTTGGAGTAAAAGCGGAATCATGTTGATGCACGAGAAACTCATGGCCGGGCAGTTCTTTGATTTGAAGACCGGTAAGTGTGAGACACGCCCCCTTTGTATGAAACAGCAAGCTGATTCTCTCTCTCCCTCTCTCCCTCTCTCTGTAGATCGCAAGCCTTTGCTGCATCACCACCATCATCATCAGCACCACCATCACTCACATCATCAGGCACAGCATCAAATGCCTCATCAGGCCCTGCCCAAAATGGATTTGTACACGGCCTATGCCTATCAGCAACAGTTGCTGGGGGCAGCTCTCAGCCAACAGCAGCAGCAGCAGCAGCAACAGCCCGCCTCCGCCGAGGTCTTAGATCTATCACGTCGCTGTGATAGTGTGGAAACACCACGCAAGACACCCTCACCCTATCAGACCAACTATAGCTATGGCAGTGGTTCACCCACGGGTTCGCCCAGCAATCTGCTGTTTGCCCAGCAGCAACAGCAACAGCAGCAGCAACTCTCCACTCTCTATCCAGCCCTGTACTATGGCAACAACATCAAGCAGGAGCCCAACTCCAAGCCCAGTCCCAATCCCACGGCCAGCTTGTTGCAAACATTTGCGGCTGCCTCCGCAGCTGCCGCTGCTGCCGCCGTGGCTGCCTCACCCCGACCCGCCAGCACCGCCAGCACCATGCAAATCGATGTACTCGACACTCCTCAATCTCCACCCGCTCAGCCCACCACACCCACCACCAGCACCACCGCCTGCAACAGCTCTGCGGATGTCACCAAGAACACACGCCCCTTCAAGGCATTTCCCCGTGATCCTCTCGTCATAGCCGCCAATTTTGCCGCCACCGATGTTCTGCTGGACAATCCGCGGGTGGAACGTTACACCGAGTACCGCAAGCGTGTGCTCGAACAGATCCGCAGCTCGAATGGTGGCTCCCGCACCGTGACCAATCCCAAAATGCGACGCACCAACTCGCGCAGTGGCAGTGTGAACGAGGGCAGCTCCTCCAACAACAACAGCGAGAGTGAGGATCGTGTGGAGGAGTCCAGCGATTGCGATTCGCATGCGGGTAACTTTGACAAAATGGCCGGAGGCGGCCCGAGCTCTGCTTCCACCGCCAACACCAGCTTCAATGGGGCCTCCTCCAGCAGTTTGGGTGTCGGCCAGATCAAGGATGCGGCCTACTATGAACGTCGGCGCAAGAACAATGCCGCCGCCAAGAAGTCACGCGATCGTCGCCGCATCAAGGAGGATGAGATTGCCATCCGGGCTGCCTATCTGGAGCGTCAGAACATTGAGCTGCTGTGCCAGATTGATGCGCTCAAGGCGCAGCTGGCGGCCTTCAACAGCAAGGTGGCCAGCGCCTAGAGTGTCGCCAGCATCTCCAGCGGCTTGTTGCGTTGAACGCGTGCGAGTTGCAGTTCACCATAAATGTTCCATTTTTTTTTTTGTTTACCCGGACCCGGGGGCAGCGTATCTGTGAATATAAATGTATATTTTTTTATTAGGGGGGGGACACGATCACATTTCAGTACGTTCAAGTTCTTGGAGCTGTACAATGCTGCGTATACTTGATAGATTTTAAATGCCGCGCAATCTGACCAGTTACATTTAATATATGAATATGTGTATGTATGTGTATGTATGACTATGCTGCAAATTTTTTTTCTCCCATAAACTTAAGTTTTTTATGTACTAAGACAAAATTCAAAATTGAATTTTTTTCATATTTCATAAGCGAACAAATTTAATAAAAAAATATTTTTAAAAAATGTTAGATTTTGTCTTTAAAACTCACGGAAAGACTTTGGCGGGAGATTCAGCTCTGTTTTTAGAGATGAAGCTTCAATTGGAACATCTGGTGTTCTAACTAGGTTGTCTAATAAGAAAATAAAATCTCCAGAAATTTCTGTGGCACCCCCGTATAAGGCAAAGTAATATCTTGGACACGAACCACTGTTTGGAAGATCACGAACTTGAAGGGTTGTGTCTTAGATAAATATCGTAGAGCAAAGTCAACGGTTGTGGACACGCTCCGGTTGTGGTCCAGTCTATTTTTTTTTTTACAGGTAACAGATGCCTTGTGGGAAATTAGTTAATATAAATGCCTTTATCGTCCGCAGCAGAATTGTGAAAGTAAAAGTGCAGTCCAGTGTAAGAGGTAGGGTCGATAGCCACGTCAATTCTGCGTCCATAAAGCCCTACAACATACAAATTGGTTTGGTAGAACTTGAGAAAACCATTTCCATCTCCAAGTCCAAATTTGCTCTAAAAACCGGTTTGAAATAGCAAAAGATTTACGAAAGTGGAAATGGGAGCATGGCTGTATATCTTTTAAGAGCTGTTAATTTCTACTAGCTTTATGATTAGAAAAATCAAACTTGAGTGTTAAAAAAATTCTTCTTCCACAAATTTTGCCCCACTTTACTCACATTTTTAATACCGCCATTACAACTTCAGTCTTCCCCGTAATGTGGAAATCCGCTAAAATAGTCCCTATTCTATAACCTGACAACAAATTTCGACCGATTGCAATTCGGTAGCCTTATCTGTCAAAGATCCTTGAGCACCTAATGGCAGACCAAATCCGGCATTTTATGACCAAGAACTTACTATATAACGATAAGCAATCTGGCTTCAGGAAGAATAGAAGCTGCACCACAGCTATTCTAAAAGTCGTTGAGGATATCCGAAAAGAGATGGATGACGATAAAGTGACTTTTCTCACTTTGTTGGATTACAGTAAAGCCTTCGACACAGTGAACCATGACATACTATGCACAAAACTTAATAAAATGTACAATTTTTCAAACTCGGCATTAAACTTAATGAAGTCCTATCTGTTAAATAGGTGTCAATCCATTGTTGTATCGTCATCCCAGTCCTCTTTACTACATGTTAAACGTGGTGTCCCTCAAGGATCCGTCCTTGGTCCTTTACTGTTTACCATCTATGTTAATGACTTACCCAATATTTTGTGTAAAAGTGATTGTCATATGTACGCTGATGATGTCCAATTATATGTAAGCCGTCCACTGTGCCAACTAGATGAGTGTGTAGATATATGTAATAATGAGCTACAAAAAATCACAAGCTGGGCAAAACATAATGGTCTCTGTCTAAATCCAACTAAATCTAAATGTCTAGTTATATATAAAAAACACTTTAGTATAAGCCATGTCCGTCCCCTTTTAATAGATAATTCTCCTATAGAATATGTTGAACAAGCTAAAAACTTGGGCTTCTATTTTAATAGGAACCTAAACTGGAATACCCATATTATAAAAGCTGTAGGAAGAACATATGGGCTATTAAGAAATCTCAACATTTCTCAACAATATCTCCCTACAAATATCCGCTCACTTATTGCTAATGCATATCTGTTGCCAGCACTTTTCTATGGTACAGAGGTGTTTGCAAACATTTTGGCAAACTAAATGTTGCCCATAATAATATTGCTAGATATGTTTATGGATTAAGACGCAGAGACCATATATCAAGTTTTTCAATTAAATTATTCAACCTCCCTCTGAAATCTTGGACAAACTTTAAGGTTTTGTTATTACTACACAAAATTATATACAATAAAGAACCATACTATCTTTTTGACAAGCTTCAGTTTTCAACAACAAATAACCTAATATCCTTAAAACATAAGCTGCTAATCTCTGAAAGACAATTTGGCATTCATGCTGTTCGCATCTGGAATGAACTACCCAACGCTCTAAAAGGTACAAGCGGCGCAAGGCAATTTTACAAAAATCTAAAAACACACCTTCAAAATCACGCTCTTTAATTGACTCACAATTGTAACGAAAAGTTAGGAAAATGTTTAGGGAAAGTTAGGGAAAGTAAGGGAAAAGATAGGGAAATAGATAGGAAATACAATATTAATTAATAATTTATATGATAACACAATGATCTAATAACTTTAGTATATAATAGGAAAGTAATGTCAAATTTTTATATGAAAACCCAATTTAAATTATTATTTTTTATTAATAATATTAAGTCTAAGTTTAATATGTTTGTAAATCCAAGTTTGTAAATGTTTGTGACTAGTGCATTAATTTATAAGTTTACCTTGTAGCACTAGGAAATAAGCTCAATAAATCTAAATCTAAAAAGGCACTGAGACTTTTAATATCCCTGGTTCTCGTAATGCGCCCAAGGATTTTTGCCTGGACCTCTCCAATCTTTGTCAGGTGATTCTTCGCGGCGATTCCATAAACTTATAGGCCGTGTCTCCGTGTCATGCATACTAGGACTTTATTCCTGAATGACAGCTTGTTCTTGGAGTTCAGGAGCCATCCCATGAGACTAGCTTTGGCAGCCACTGCCTGAGCTATTGCCTTGATATGCTGTCCAATAGTCAGGCTTTTTTTACTTCTTATGCTCCAAATAACGTGGAACTTTATGCTCCATAAGCTGGACTCACCGAAGCACACTTGTCCGTGTTTCAACTGGGCAATGTTCCATCTAGGGACCCAGTTGCTAAACTTATTCAGGTATTCTTGAAGGGAATCTGTGTTAAGAATACTGAGAACACGTAGTAATAAAAAATGATTTGTTAAAGATTTTAGAATGAAAAGCAAGTGTAATAAAGATCAATTGGTTGTGAATCGTTCAGCTCTAAAGAAGTTCTATAAATTGGAACTACGTTTCAATCAAATATTTTAGATGGAACTCGTTTAAGGAACTCTGAATTAGGTCACTGTTAAATCACTGTTAAGTCCCTGTTAAGTACCTGTTAAGTCACTGTCAAACAAAAAACATTATAGTTTTCAGCACAGAATTCACAACTTAACCTTAATGCAGCCACTCTTTCAACCCCCACTCCCCGTATACCCACCATATCCCCACCCGACCAACTCCAGATCCCCACACGATCCCCAGTAGAGCCCTTCCATACCCCAGGTAGAGCTCACCAGACTCCCACCAACTCCTTACCAGATCACCACTTGATCTCCCCCAGATCCCCACCAGATCTCCACCAGATCACTACCTGATCCCCAGCAGATCTCCACCAGATCCCCACCAGATCCCCACCTGACCCCCAACAGATCTCCACCTGATCCCCACCCGGTACCCACCTGATCCCCACCAGATCCCACCAGATCTCCACCAGAGCCCCACCAGATCCCCCTAGATCCCTATCAGATCCCCACCAGATCTCCACCTGATCCCCACCTGGTTCCCATCAGATTCCCACCAGATCCCTACCCAATCCCCACCAGATCCCTACCTGATCCACACCAGATCCAAACCAGAGCTCACTAGGTCCCTACCAAATAAACACCAGCTCCCCACCACATCACCACCAGAACCCCACCAGATCAGCACCAAGTCCCCGCCAGATCCTCACCAAATCTTCACCTGATCCCCATCAGGTCCCTGCCAAATACCCATCACCTCGGAGGTGACACCTCCCCCCACTTGCAAATCACACTATTCCACTCTACACACAACCCACCTGCTACTACGCGGTAATGATAAAAGCAGCTGATTTTGCAAATACAAAATACAAAACACAAAATCAAAGACATACCCCAAAAAAAACCTGTCGCAAAGACATAATTTTTCAAGATTCACTCCCCCAGTGTCACGTCCGTAAAAGAGCTTCGCTCTAAAAATCGTCCGATTCAACAAAAATCAATTTTAATGAGCTGGTCGATGCCATTTAGCAATGCCTCATCGATAAGAAGGATAAGAAGGAATATGGGCTTCCTCGAACCACTTTGCTCCGGTATTTAGATAAAGTCCGCCCGGTATTGTTCCGTTTGACCCTTTCAGCTTTCTCCGAAGCTGACTTCATTGAGGCTGCCGAGCGAAATGCAGTAGAAGTCGCCACAGATGCTGATCTTGATAAAGACAACCAGCTTCTTATCGTCGTTGCCGCCGATCCAAATATTGGGCGAGAAGAAGAGGTGTTTCACCTCCCCCGAACCATCCACTTCCCGAGCGTCTTCGGCTAGCCGCTTATCACTGTTGGATAAAATTGGGCCGGTGCAAGGAACTTCTCCGAAAAAGCCATCGAATCTCGGTCCCAAGGTTTTGCGCGAAAAGGCAAAAAAATCAGCTCAGAAGAAGACCCCCCAGAAACGTGGCCGGCCACCAGCCCCGCCGTCGGCCAAACGCGATGCCAAGAAGAAGGCGTCTTCGTCATCGAAAGAAGACGAAAATGTCGACTTCTGTTTGATTTATTTGGCGCTCTTGCCAAAGAAAACTGACCGCTGCAAATTTGATCCATTGCGATCGTCCTGCGCATTTGAAGGCATGACGGCCAGCTATTTCACATGAAAAATTTGCATTTCGGAATAATATTTTTCATTTTGCCACTGAAGGCTTCTAAAATATATAAACGTTCGTTTTTCATCAATTCATGGCCATTTTACTTCATATTTTTCCATTTTTAGTGATTTTACAATGGTGTCCACAACCGGGTAAAAAAAATTTGGCCAAAAATCATCTCTTCATATACATGGCTGCAAATTATTTTCCTTTTGTCTAGAACAATAGATTACTTAAGAGGAAAGTTAGCTAGAGTCTCTAGCTTTACAATGATGTTCATATCACCGCATAATGTTGACTTAGAAAAAAGTTATTAGTGAAAAACGCAACTATGTCCACAACCGGAGACTCTCCCCTACTTTTTAGTATACGATTCAGTTTAAGTACAGTTCCCAAACGCTTGGTACATCATTAATATAAAGTTTTATGATTTCGTTCAATTCAGAGAACCTTATATGCGAATTAAGAACATTTAAAGCGAGTTTCGCACGATTTAAGTACGTTAATTATAGATTTCTCTTCTCCCAGATAGTTATGTGTCAGATAGTATTACATTTTAATCTGTTATTTGTTTAACTAATGTGACAGATATCACAAGGTAGAAGATGTGAAATCGGCTAAGTAGACTTCTTTTATACGAATTAAGACTCTGCAAGAGCTTTTAATGTTCTCCATGAAGACTAGAGTCTTTCTTAAAACTTTATTACACTTAAGCTTACATCTAATTAGAATTAGTTTAGTTTTTCACTTCTGAAAGAGCTTTTTCTATTTTAATCTGCCATCTAAATTATGTCTAAAATATCCCTTCTATAGACCAACGCTTTTTTAAGATCTATTGTAAGTATTCGATGACAAAGTAATAAGGTCAAGCCGCGCTTTCATCACCACCCATGTGATATTACAGGTGGCAAGATGCTGTATGGTCGAGGAATCTGTAGATTTTGTTTGGGTAGATCCTTCGTATTCTGTCTATGAGCTTCCATTATACTGAGTCTCGTTCTATTCCAATCTTGAACGGAGCTTAGACCATCTTTCCTGTTAAGAGCGAGAGGAGCACATACCTTACCTAGCACTTGCGCCCAAAAAATGTTTTTCTTGTGCGTTCCTTCCATTTGTGTTCATTACATCAAATCTCATATTATTATTAAGTTTTTGATACAGAATTTAGCGTCACGCGTAACAAAATAAAAAATGATCGATGAATGATGAAATGACATAGTTTTTTTTATCCTTAAATAAACAGAATATTAAGTATTAAGCAAATTCGATCCATTGCGATGTTTGTGAGCGTCCTGCGCATTTGAAGTGCGCTGGCGGCCAGCTATTTCACATGAACAGATTGCATTTCGAAATAATTTTTTTCATTTTGCCACTGAAGCCCATTATTTTTTGTTCTTTTTGCCCCTTCTTAAATAAATAAAACTTCTTTTTTCATCAATCCATGGTCATTTTACTTCATATTTTTACATTTCTAGCAATTTTACAAGGGTGTCCACAATCGGGTACAAAAAAAATGTTGGCCAAAAATCATCACTTCATATACATGGGTGCAAATTTTCATCCATTTGTCTAAAACAATAGGTTACTTCAGAGGAAAGTTAGCTAATGATGTTCATATCACCGCATAATGTTGACTTGGAAAAAAGTTATTAGTGAAAAACGCAAGTGTGTCCATAACCGGAGACGCTCCCCTACTTATACGGGTTTGTTAAGAATCCAGAGAAATTTTTTGGGCGAGAAAGGGCAGCCCGGCTTTTACATTTGGTTAGAGATGGGCATTAGCATGGACACAAACCTTTCAACTCTATTATTTGTCATTGCTTGGCTGGAGGATGCCCAGACAAGTTCTTCCATGTACTTCAATTAGCCCCACAAACAAAAACAAAGGAAAACCACCTGTGGAACATTCAATTTTTATGAACTTTTGTTTATTTTTTGGATTTTTTGGATTTTCTTGCTTGTTTTTGTGTTGTTTTTTCGACTCTCTTCTTCTGCTTCTGCTTCTGTTTCGCATTCGTCTGCCATTTGTCATAATTATAATTAATACTAAGTGTACGCATTAAAGGTAAAATATGTTTTACTTGTTTAATGTTAATTGATTTCTCATTTCGTTTCGCTTACTAAAAAATTGTGGTATAATTGTTATTATTGGATGCGCATATAGTTAGTTGCTGTCGGTAAGTTGTTCCATTCATAATTCATAATTATTAGCGGTAGGCGCTTAAGGCTAGGTTCTTTACTAAAGTGTTGTGTGTGTGTGTGGGTGTGAGTATGTTACATGTGGGCTGTGGGGGGGGGGATAAACGGCTTTCATATGTAACTATGTGCATATATGTATGTAGGCATGTTTATATAGTATAGCAAGAATAATAGAATTAAAAACTGTTTTTATGTGTATTTTTTGTATATTTTTTTTTTCAATTTTATTTTCATATATATTTTATGGTTTTGTTTTGTTTTTTTTTTTTTTTGTATGGTTTTTTGTTTTTCTCTCTCATTTTATTTAAATGCTAAAATTAAGTATAGAAAAAAAATGGGTTTTTTTTTTAATATGTTATATGTAGGGATTGTATATATATATATATATATAGATCATAAAAACTAATTTACACAAAAAAGTAAATAAATGACGTGGTGATTATTTAGTTTGTTTGTTTTTTGTTTTCTTTTGAATGGGTAGAGGGGTTAGATAGGAGGAGCGCGTGTGTGTGTGTGTGTGTGTGTGTATATAATAAATCTTGTTACATGCTGCAAAACTCACACATTTTTTACCGACCGATATATATATATACAAAACATCATGCAAACAAACAACAGCACACAAAGATCCACTTCAAAGATCCATTGTCAAAGAATCATTAAGTTTACAATTTGAAATTTTTGTTACAAATACAAAATAGTTGTACGAATTCTCCGTGTTGTGTATATAAGGGTGAACGCCCTACCAAAACACTAAGCCACACTGGTTACAAAAAATTGAAAAAAACAACAACACCAAATTTATGTTTTTGGAGGTAATTAATCTTGGTCTATGGTTCGTGACTTGACTATATGTATGTTATACAAGGTATAAGACTTGAATCGAATGAAGGCAACATGAGATTATAATTTAAGGAAAGTTACAAAAACAAAAAGTCTACTCCATCAAAAGAATGCAAAGCAGCATAAAAACTGTAAAAAAAAAGTGGGTTTTAAAAAACCGTTATTTAAAAAAGTTCTTGCCAAAGTTTACACACAAACAGGGATTTCTTTACAAATACAAATTCTAGAATACACTTCAAATAATATTTGTTTTTTTCCATAAATGTTAAGAAATTAATTCTGAATACAAAAAAAAAGCAGGTTTGAAAACTAATTGCATGTTTCCACTAAAGAAATGCAGCAACATTTCTTAAAGCAAATCAACATTTACAAGGGAAAAGGAAAGAGAAAAGACTCTTTAACAGGAATGCAAACCGATTGGGAATTCAGATTGGTTCGGTTCTATTTCTAATAATTTTCGAAATAATCTTTCGTATAAACATTTGAACTGGTCATTTTACTCTTACAAATTTGAATGGAAGGTGTAAAGAAAATGTGTGGCTTCATTTTTGTTGTCACTTTTATTGAAAACGGATCTAGTGTCACTTTCCATACAATTCAAACGTTTATACATAAACCGAAGTGGAATTGAGAACAGGCCTGATAGATATTGTAAGCAATATTGGGTTCATCTGCTGGCTAAGAAGACCATATCGAAATCTTTAAAACTGTTAAATTCATTCCTTGGTCTAGATCAGCTAGAAAACGTCATTATGTCAAATATGGGCTACAAACAGACGCACAAATGTTGTGTGTGTCGGCTGCGACGCTGGCAGAATTATGAATTCCTATCACACGGGATAGGGCAATTGACATTTGGGCACCACTTGTCTACATAGATTTTTTTTAGATGAATTAGAAAACTTTCTTCAAAAGAATTTAGATAGACAACTTTAGAAAATGAACCAAATCAGAATATCAGTTTGCTCTTCCTTAAGAGTTAGGTGGGAGTTGGGGTTTGCATCCCTGCTACACAAATTTAAAATTGGAATTTAGTTTGTTTTTCTTTCACAAATGACAAAAAAAAATGATAAAGTTAAAGAATCCTACCGGTTCTAACTAGCTTCTTATCAGGCTGGCTTCAGTTTTTGTTTTCGGTATACGATATTTATCTTCAAAACTTTTGATTGAATTCTTTAAACGCTTTTTAGAATTCACAACTCTTGACAGGAACAGAGCTGAATTAATCCTGGTTTCATGAAACATTGTAAGCATTCCCTTGTGTTCTACAAATCGCTTTTGAATTCCAAAACTCTTCTTCAGTATTTTACGGTATTTGTGTGCCCACAATCAAGACTTTAAGAATTGTCAAATTTGCTTTACACTAGAGTCGACACAATTATTTTGACAAACAAAAAATTCCAAAACTGTGAAATTTTTGATCAAATTTTGGTATAAAAATAAGCTTTCTATAAAACATAAGTGGACAATCAGGTGCTTTGGTTAGAAAATATACAGGCCTGTTCCCGTTTCCGATTTCGAGTCAAATCATGCGGAATTCTCGCTTCCAAGAACCAATTGTGTTATTTGACTTTTAAATTTCAAATCCCAATAACCTTCATTCAAAGATTTGATCGAATTCTTTAATCGTTTCTAAGAAAACACAAATCTTGCCCATTCCGTTTAATCGGATTCGGAAATGGGAACAGGCCTGATAATTCAAAATGCAATTCAGCACAGAACCTCAATTGGTAAAACAATGATTGATTCCAAAAAGGATTTTTCAGGCTGAAGACGAATATGTCTATAGAAAACCCACATCTCTAATGGGTTAAAAATTAAGAAAATGGCTTATTTGATCATTTTTCAAGTTAAAAAAAATTTGATTTATCCAAATATAGTACTTATTCTTATCTTATTAGATATAAGTTCGTATTCGATCTGCAAAATATGGCAAATTTGATGTTGTTTAATATTTTGTTAAATTATTTAAGGTATATTTGGGTGCCAAAAAAAATTTATCATCGATCGATCAAGAACTTATACCTTATAAAAATGAGTACTACTTTGTCCCTTTTCTAGGATACATTAAGAGATATGGAATTTCTAAAACCAGATTCAGGTTCAGCGGGAAAAACTTGTCTAGAAACAATCATTCTTGTACCATTTTAAGTTATGTGCTTTCCTCCATTTGCATATATTTTCATATATATTCTCTTACCTAAGCAGCTTTATTGAGAGCTTACTTTTATACCACTAACCGATAGGTGTAGACCTTGATGCCGTTTCCATGTTTTCAGTCTGTTATAACTCAGAAAGTTTGCAAAAATGAATGTCTGGGGCTTGCCTAGAATCAGAATTTCATGTTTCTCATGTTGCCTTACATTGTCACATTCAATTTGCTTTTAGTTTTTCTTTTTACATATATATCATAGGTCTTAGGTCTTATAGCAATGCTGAATTGGACCTGAGCTTAAGAAATTGCTTCACATTTACTTATTATGACTCAATTAAATTTAATTTGAATATTTTACACAAAGAATTGACAACTGCTGCTGTTATTGGAAGCTTAACTCTCTGAATGAATGAATGAATGGAAGAACAGCAGCTGCAGAGAAGATAAACATGGAGAGAGAGAGAGAGAGAGAGAGAGAGGGAGAGCAACTTATGTTGGTCCTATTTTGTTAGATGTTTATTTTACAATTGTTTTTGTGGTGTTGTTCTTCGGTGCGCGTCACATACAAAAATTTTCGTTGCTACTTAAAAACTAAATTTTGCTCTCATTTCAAGTTGTTGTCAAGTGGGGTAAGTGGAAACAAAAAAATAATAATAAAAAAAAAGTTTAACATTAATTGGATTTTGTTTGTGGATTTAATTCTGTTTTGTTTGCCTTTGCCTTGGATCTTGTTTTGTTGTTTTTTTTGATTTAAATTAGTTAACAATTCTATATTTATATCTTGTATTAAAAAAAATAGTGTTTATACTTAAGTTTAAGCATTACAAACTAGATCTCTAAATCATAAATCAAATACACAAATAATAATCGTAATCATATTCATATAATTTATATAATATTGGAAAAAAATAATCAAAAAAAAAAAGGAAAAGGAAATATGCCTTTTGTTGTTGTTGTTGTTGTAGTGGTTGTGGTTGCTGCTGCTGCTATACATAAGTAAGATGTATTTTCTGTGATTTTCAACAATTTAGTCAAATTGTTATCGTTCTGCTAGCTGCTAGACCAGCAAAGCTGTTTGTCCAACGTTGTCGACGTCTCTACTTCAATTGCTGTCGCTTTCTGCTGCTGCTGCGCCTAGAGTTCTGGATGGGGTTATTCTTGGTGGACAATTCTTCGGTCGATGTTGTTATGGCCATTGCCTACAGTGTCTCCTCAAAGGCGGCCATGAGATCGCTCTGCATGTTCATATCAATTTGGCCAGCCAACTAAAGGAAATAGAGAAAATATTAACTTCGTTGTTTCGTTCAAAGATAACATAATATAATAATATAATAGCTGAAATGGACACAGAAGACTCAGCAGCGCAGATTATAAAACATTCTCGAAAACTACCCGGATCTAAAATATATGTGGAACGAGATCTTAGTGATGAACGACAGATGAAAAAGAGAGCCATGCTGCACATAAAGAGGGAACTTTCATCAATGAACAATAAGCACCGTGTTACCGTCAGAGGCGACAGCCTAAATGTAAATGGAAAGTGGCTTAAATTCGACGATGAAGGCCGACTAAAGTGGGGAGAGCAGGATGGGAGAAGTTTATTGGTGGAAATCTATGGCGCGACCCTACCTGATCATGACCTTACTCTCACTTCACTATTAAACAAGATCACAAAAATCTAAATAATACCTGTAGACACAACTCTTATAGAAATAATAATTTAAACAACCCAGATGACAAATTTTCACAACACTCTAGAAATATAAATATCCTATCTTATAATGTTCATGGACTAGCAAATAAGTTTATTTACCCAGGGTTTTTTGACTTTGTACGGAAAGCCGATATTTTCGCACTGATAGAAACGCATGTGGAGGAGCACGGAGTCAGCAGGTATCAGAACACCTTTCAGGGTTTCCAGCTTTACTGGCAACCAGCAATAAGGAACAGCAAATTTGGCAGGGCTATTGGAGGTACTGTCATTGGAATTAAAAGTGACCTACAATGCAATGGCGTATGCCACACATATGAATGCATAGATGGGCACCATATGATCAAAGTAATTGGAAAGGATATTATATGTACGATACTGCCCTTATACCTGAGAGGCACAAACTGGACTTCTGACTTTGCTAAGATAAAAAGCTTCTTCCAAGCCAATGACGTCTTGAATCCAATATTACTGGGAGATCTTAATGTTAGAATTGGAGATTTGCAGCAACCTATAACTGAAGACCTTCTGCTACACTTTGATGGATCCAGCACCCGTAAGTCCCAAGACCACACTGTAAATGCTGCGGGAAGAAATCTAATGGAGTTTTGCGATGATAATGGGTTAATCGTTTTAAATGGCAGAGCGAAGGGAGACAGTGATGGTAAATTTACATTTGTCAGCACAGTTGGAAGCTCTGTTAACGACATATGTGCCGTCGGCTGCAGCTTCATAAAGAATATCGTGGAACTAAAAGTGGAAAGCGCTATATGGTCAGATCATTTACCATTATGTCTGACCTTGACAACACGATGCGAAAACCCTTGTACCCAAGATCTACGACTGTTACCTAAACTTATATGGAAAGAAAAACTACAACCACAGTATAGCATGAAAGTTAGGTTAAACATAGAATCTAAAAAGCAAGAAAACTCCGAATTACATATAGCGGACATTTGCCAAATTATAAAATCTTCAACATATTCAAGACCAACAGTGAAGAAAACATTTCCTCAGAACAAGTGGTTTGATGCCCAGTGTGCGAAGCTTCGAAAGAGTGTATTCAATGCTCTTAACAAGTACCGAAACTCTGACGATGCTGAGCAAAAATTGGAGTATTTAGATTTAAAGAAGAGATACGACACCCTGTGCACCATAAAAAAACAACAGCTCATCGCAACCATAGAAACTAAAATAAATGACGTCCAAAACAGTAAAGATTGGTGGACACTCGTAAGAGAGTTGCGGTCACAGACATACCAAATTGGCTCAGACATACTTGGCAGCACTTTCAAGGACTACTTTAGAACCCTATTAAACACAACAGGAAATATAAATAGGATGCACTACGCCTTAATGCTAAATAGGGACTTTTGCCTCCTACACATAAATTAGCATGGGAAAACTAACAAGGATTAGAAATACTAGCAAGAAGATCAGTTGCTCTTGTTTATTGCGCTGATCCGATAAATGATGATGTGTCACCCACTCAAATACCACCACGGTGAGATTCCAAATGCCACCCAGATCCTACTCAGATTCCTCCCAGAACCCGCCTAGATCCTACAAAGGACATACCCAGATCTATCCAAGATACCACCCAGATCCCGCCCAGATCCCACAAATCTTCTACCCAGAACCAATCTAACTGAATCCTTCTTAGATTCCACTCAGTTCGTACTCAGATCCCACTTGGATCCTGCCCAGATCTCACCCAGATCTCACCCATATCCCATCCAGATCTAACTTAGATCCCAACCAAATCCTACCCGGATCCCGCCCAGATCCCTTCCAGATCCCACTCAGATCTCACCTAGTTTTTACTCTGATCACATCCAGATAACTCCCTGATTCCACTTAGATCCCAACCAAATCACACCCAGATCATATTCAAATCCAACCATCATATTTCACCCAGAAACCATGGGTCTACAAAACATTGGTACCCAAACACACACTATCAAGCTTTGCGATTGTGTGTGTAGCTGCGAAACAGGAAGTTACAAATGTGTGTGCGTGCTCAAGGTATACTAAACACAACTTCCTATATTTTTGTCAAAGAGAGCGAGAGCGAGAGAGTAATATATTTCAATACAAAGCCTACTAAGCTACTAAGTAAAACACCAAAAATTCATCCGCGGAGATGCTTCGCTTACAACAGATGCTTACTGAGAGAGTACGTAGGCCTAGCTGTTAAGTAGAGCACTCGTATTCTCTCTCTCTATGTGTGTGTCGGCTGCGATGCCAGCAGAATTATGACTTCCTATCACATGTGATAGGAAAATGACACTTTGGGCACCACTGGTCAATGAATTCGTAGTCCGCGCAAATCGACTTCAAATATTTATGTTACATTTTCCCAAAGAAACAAGTTAGAACATTATCTATATCCCCCAGAGTTTGCATTTATCTGATCAAATTTTATATAGAAGAAAGTGAGTCCAGTACTGCCCATCAACGTTGAACCGGTGCTACCTATCAACAACCCATACAAGTCAAACCTCCATCTCTTACCATATCAAAGATCTGTACTTCTATATGGACTCTGTATCTCCATATTTACTTACCGCTTCTCTTCGGCGTCGCTCTTGTTCCGCCCTTCGCTGCTCCGCCCGTTTGGCAGCCGCACGATCCTGCGGCGATTGCTGAGCCGCTGGCGAATTTTGTCCCTGGCCGGGCGAGGCCTTGATGTCATCCACGCGCGATATTTGCGGTTGGGCATCATGCACGCTTTTCCTGTTGATTCAAGTGGGAATTATTGTATATTCGATCGACTGTGGGACAACAACAAAACTCACCTTCCGCTTTCCATGGCACCCAAGGGTGAGGCCAGTATGGCAGCCGTTTGGGCGGACACTGCTGCCGCTGCACTTGCCACATGCTGGGCCTGCGCATTGGCCGTTGCCACCGCTTGATGGCCATTGCCAGGTGCAACTGCCCCACCACCGCCGCTGCTGCTCTGACTATTTGAGACGGCTCCTTCTCTCCCGCCGCCGCCGCCGCCGATGACGCCACCCACACTGCTATTGCTATTGCTACTGACCGTTCCGCCGCTGTTGCTATTGCTGCCCATGCCGACCACAGCGTTGACCAGTGGCCCCACGCCGACGGTGCCGCCGCTGGCACTGCCACTGTTGGGCCCACTGCCGCCGATGGCTCCCCCACTGTTGCTGCCCGCGCTACCCGGACCATTGCTGTTGGCGGAATTGCTGTTGTTCCCAGTGCCATCCGGCATACTACTCTGATTGCCAGCTCCTCCTCCGCCGCCGCCGTTGCCGCCCCTCTCCCGTTCGCTGGCCTGCGACTGCTGCGAGGCTGGGACATTGCTGGAGGTATTCGCTGAGCTGGCCGAGGATGCGGCAGCGGCTGCTGCCACTGCTGCTGCCGCAGCTGCGGCTTGTGCGGCCGCCGCTGCTGCCGAGGCGGAGGCCGATGACGAGGATGAGGACTTGTGATGCTTGCGCTGTTGCTCCTTCTCAGCCGCCTCCTTCTGATGCTTCTTCTCCTTCTCGGCCGCCTCGAGCAGTTTGAGGCGATCGCGTTCTTTGGCTTTGTTGCGGAATTGCTGAAACGAGTCCATGGCCGGTTTGGCCTTGCCACTCGAGCTGCTGGTCGAGGTGTTCTGCGGCGAGCTGGCCGAGGCCAGGGATGACCAGGAGCTGGCGTTTTTCAAATTTTGGGCGAAGTTGCCGCCACCGCCGCCCTGGGCATGCAGTTTAAGGTCTGAGGGCGATTGCTGCGGTGGCATTACCTTTTGCTTATCCGGCGGCGGACTGGGCATCATGGACTCAATGGGTTTGGGTATGATGAGCATTTTATTGGCAGCAGCCTGCTGCTGCTGTTGCTGCTGATGAGCGTGATGTTGCTGCTGCTGGTGGTGTTGCTGCTGCTGCTGCTGTTGGTGTTGTTGTTGCTGCTGCTGCTGCTGGAGTTGCTGCAACTGTTGCTGCTGATGCAAAGTCTGCTCGAGGTCAAGGAATGCTGTTGTGGCCAGAGCCAGATTATCGAAGCTGGCCATGCCGAAATCGGGAACACTGTAGCCATTGTTGTGCGCCTGTTGCTGCTGCTGTTGCTGTTGTTGTTGCTGCTGTTGCTGTTGTGGCGGCAACTTCTGTTGGTAGGCGGCTGCAGTGGCCAGATCCAGATTGAAATTGAGCAAATGATTGCCATTCAAGCCGGCCACATTCTCAGCTCCCTTGGACAGCAGCTCCGTCATGTAGTCAATGTGCTGCTGCTGCTGCTGCTGCTGCTGTTGCTGCTGCTGTTGCTGCTGCTGGTGTCCGAATGGCTGCTGCTGTTGACCGCCCGGCTGTTGCATGAGGTGTGCCTGGTGAGCCATTAGAAAATTATCCGTTAGCACTCCCCCGCCACCACCAACAACGCCCGACTTGCCCGTGGAAGCTGCCGCGGCACTAAACTCTAGCGACGCCAGCGACTGCTCCACGGGATCATCGAATTGCGGTATCTGTTTCAAGCCCGCGGCCAGCGAGGCATTAACTATGGCAGAGGAGTCGCCTCCACCCAGTGTGGCGCCGACGCTCGACGTCAGGGCAGCCGCCAGCGCCGCATGATGCTCGCCCAGATCACCGCCCACAGCAGCAGCTGTACCCAGACTCGGCTGCTTGTGCAAATTACTGGCTATTCGTATGCCACCGCCACCCCCCCCGCCGCCGCCGCTGCCACCTATGCTGGTGGCCTGCGCTCCGGCCCCGTAGGAAGAGTGAGGCGGCAGCGCGGCGGCCACCGCTGCAGACGGTACCTTTAGGTCGTTGGGTCCGTTCTTGTGATGCGACCCATGCAACATATTGGCCGCCGAGCCCACACCGACAGCGGGCACAAAGTTGCCACCACCCGGCGGCAACACCGCCGCCTTATTGTTATTGTTCAGCATGGCAGCCGCGGCCAAGGGATTGCCCAACAGGTTTGCTAGAACATGGGGAACACACATGGTCACGTTAGTCACATTGACAGGGACACTGCGAATGTATTAGTGGAGGAAGGGAGGTGTACTTACTCATTTGTGATGTGGGGGTATTGGCCGTGGATGCAACAACTCCGCCGCCAGCTGTATTGTGCACATCCAGACCCATGTGCAGCAGGGTGTTTGGTGTAAGGCCACCTCCTCCGGCCAAATTGGCACCCAACGGGTTGCTTAGAATGGGATTATTTACCTACCCAGGGGGAGAAGCACAGGAGCAACGAGGGAGAGAGTTGGAGAGATGGATGGGACAAAGATCAATATATGTGCAACAATTGACACCAGCACCCACACATGTATGTACAAGGGATGATTGTTGTTGTTTGACAAATGTGTAAAACCGAAACCTACATTCGCAGAACCGATAATCTAGGAGTCGACTCGATACTCTGTACTATTAACTCGATACTAAGTACTCCTCGATACCAAATGCTCGTTACTCAGTTCTCGATACTCTATACTCAGTGCTCGATGATCGCTAACCGATACTCAGTACGTTACTTTATACTAAGTATTCGATATTAATCGATATCGTTACTCCATACTCGATACTTTAATGCTCAATACTCAGTACTTTATAAAACACCACTCGATACTAAGTACTTCATACTCAGTACACTTTACTCTTTACTAAGTACTCGATACTTAATGCTTGTTACTCAGTACTAGACACTAAGTACTCTATACTCAATACACGTTAGTTAGTAGTACTCGATAATCCATAGTAAGTACTCGATACTCAGCTAACGTTACTTAATACTAAACACTCGCTGGCAGCAGCGCAAAATGGACCTTCAAAGGAGATGCTATAAAAATTGCCACAGAATATAAGTATCTCGCATACCCTTACTTTCAAGGAACATACAGGGTTGCCCATATTCGACGGACCCATCTGGCAACGCCATAACTTTTGACAGAGATGTCAGATCGCTTAATGACATACCGCGTTTGAAGCGTCAGTCCAAGCAGATTTTTACCATGGAACAATACACGCCACGCGAGCGCTCTGAAATAGTTGAAATTTACATTCAACAGAACAAGTCAATTGTGAAAACTCAACGCAATGTAAATGTAAATGTTGGCTATACAGCTCCTCAGACGGGGCCAAGCCAAGCTTCTCACTCAAAAAACTCAACGTGCTTTTAAAAAATTAAAAAATGTGAAAAGTGCACCATTAAGCGTTTATACAAAAAATTTTCGACTGGTGAGGCTCTTTCTAATCCGAAGAGGCCAAATAAAAGTCGACCAAGGCGATCGGCCGAGAATATCGCTGCCGTACGAGCCAGTGTTGAGAGGTCCCCAAGAACATCCCAAAAACGCCGTTCTCAGCAGTTGGGCATGGCTCGGTCCACTTTACAACGGATTATTCGCGTTGATTTGCATTTGTTCCCGTACAAAATTCAATTGACGCAAAGATTGTTGCCTGCGGACAGGACAAGCCTCGTCGATTGGAATGGGCCCAAAGAGTCATCGAAATGGCCGAAGATGACGAGCAATTTTGGAACAAAATTATCATGTCCGATGAAGCCCATTTCTCATTGAATGGGACCGTAAATAAGCAAAATTGCCGTATTTACGCCACTGAAAATCCTCAGGTGATTCAAGAAGTGCCTCTTCATGACGAAAAAGTCACAGTTTGGTGCGGCGTTAGTGCGAAAACGGTCATTGGGCCGTTTTTCTTCCAAAATGAAAATGGCCATGCTGTTACCATCAACCAGGAGCGTTATCGCGACATGATGACCAATTTTGTGATGCCAATTATTCGTCGAAAGCGTATGAGGCAGTTCTGGTTTCAACAAGACGGCGCTCCACCGCACACAAGTCGCATAACAATCGATTTTCTGAAGAAATTGTTTCCGGGCCGTTTGATGTCAAAAAGTGGTGATTTGGACTGGCCACCGCGTTCGCCCGATTTGACGCCGCCTGACTTCTTGTGGGGATATTTGAAGTCAAAGGTTTACGTTAACAAGCCAAGGACCGTAGAAGAGCTCAAGGACAACATTCGTGAAGAAATAGCCGCTATTCCGGCCGAAATGTTGGCGAAATCGATGGAAAATGCTGCATAAAGGGCACAATACGCCATCAACGCCAGAGGCGGCCATTTAAGAGATGTCATATTCAAAAATTGATGTAAACAAATCTACTTGGAACAAATTAAATGATTAAGATTGCCAACCGCCAAATTTTTATTTTTTTCTTTGATTTTTTAAAAATAAAAATGGGTCCGTCGAATATGGGCAACCCTGTACATATATTGAGAAGAAAGGCTGAGGCAAAAGCCAGCATCAACTGCTTATGGAAGCCCTTTTTGGCAAAACCCAATGAAATGGAAACTATTTAACGCTGTATACATACACTTATACACTTATTTCGAGGTGGTGGATAGTCTGCAGACATATTTCCTAAAGAAAGTCCTTAGGCTGCCACCGAATACCTGCGTGGATGATGCGCACCTCTATACCTTGGTTTACACCTTGGATACGTAGGAAAAACCCGATTTTTCTATGAAGAGAGTCGACTGCCCCACTTTCTTACTTTGACTCGGCTGTTGATGCTGATCAAGAATATATATACTTTATATGGTCGGAAATGATACCTTCTGCCTGTTACATACATTTGCACGACTTTAGTATACCCAGTAATGGGTATAAGAAAAAGAGTGCAAGGGTGTCTAAAAAAAAGCCGATTCTGTTCAAAGTGGTTCGGTTTTGGAGGTGTATTTGTTTCGAAAAGATAATGTTTCAGTTGGTAAAGTCTTAAGATTCGGTTTACTTCTTTGTAGTTGAATATATAGAGATACCTTGGAGAGGGTATATTAAAATTGTCCGGATAATTGTAACGCATAGAAGGAAGCATCTCCGACCACATAAAGTATATATATTCTTGATCAGCATGACGAGCTGAGTTGATATAGCCATGTCCGTCTGTCCGTCTGTCCGTCCGTCCGTCTGTTTCTATGCTATCTCCTCCGTCAGTTTTAAAGCTATCTTAACCAAACTTTGCACGAAGTCTTTTGGTATAAATACGCTGCACATTTGTTGGAGCCGGCCGGATCGGATGACTATAGCATATAGCTGCCATAGGAACTATCGGTTGAAAAAAAGACTTAGTGAGTTTTTTGTTTTTAATGTTGTCGCTCCCAACGCTAGTATTTATAAATTTTCAATGATTTTACATAATTTCACCAAGGCTTATCGAAATCGGACAACTATATAGTATAGCTGTCATACAAACTGTCAGGCACATAAACTCTGGAGCAAAACTATAGACGCACCTTGTTTTTTCAGTGTACGCGTAGAAAAAGCGGAGATAGAAAAACTTTGTGATTACCTTTTGAAAAAGCGCTCAAAATAAGAGATAAAAGTGACAAACATCAACACTCTCAATGCAAAAATAAACAGTTATGTTTCACTTTCGTTTTATGATTGGTGCATTATTATAGACGCACCATTTAATTTCTTAGTCTGTGTTTGGTGGTTGGTATTGCTGATGTTTGCACTTGGTTGAGTTACTTTTTGTAATTAATTTGTAAGTATGCCAAGTGGGCCAGTGCTGTCAGATGTTGAAAAGGGCCAAATTCTAGCGCTCAAATGTGAAAATTGCTCATTTTGTGAAATTGTCGGAAAATTGGTAGCTACACAGAAAAAAAAAAGATCCCCGTAGAAAGGATATTCGAAATATCCCCTCTAAGATCCAGTTTTTTAAATATCCTTTTCACATTTTTCAGCTCCTTTGGATGAAGAATAAAGATCAATAAACTATCCTTTTTTTGACATATCCTTTTTAAGCTAAAACGATCCAAGGGAGCTTAGAATAAGGTGAGCGGGATCTCTTATTGGTTGAAGTATCGAAATTTGTTATCGACAGGCGATAGCCCGATAGCAAGCAAGTCGAGTATGCACGTTGGTGCGAAAGAGAAAGACATATTGCTTTCGATGTCGTATGCGCTGCGTCATTCGAACTGAACAAATCGCAGAGAGCACACGCGATAATCGACAGACTGCAGCATAGCCGGCATTTTAATTAAAGCCGTGATGAGTGATATTAAAGTGAATGTAAAGTGAAATAATAATCGTCAGGTAAGTGACATGTGCTTATTTAAAGATATGTTAATAGTTTATTTCACTGTGTTTTCGCATTCAAAGTCAAAATGTGTATGTGTGTGTTTGTGCGCGTACGTCCCTTCTAGTACGGCTGGGGTCAGTCAGTCTATATACGTCAACCCAGCGTTGCTCTTTGTACGGTGATGAGTCGTGACGCCTGTCAAAATTGTTAGAGAGAGAGGGAGAGAGGCGTACGCTCTAATTTTTTTCCTCTCTTGGGTTGAAGGAACGTCGCTTATGTCGCTCCATGCGTGACATTGGTTCTACAGAGCGTGCCTTATGTCGCTCCATACATGGCATTGGGTCGAAAGAGCGTGCCTTATGTCGCTCCATACATGGCATTGGGTCGAACGAGCGTCGTTTACGTAGCTTCTCTGCTGGCATTGCGTCGACCTAGCGGCCCTGGAGAGTCGTTAACGTATTGAGCGGACATCCCCTTGCAAAATACGTCAGTCGAGCTCATTGTGAGGGAAATAAGCGTGCGTCGACGACTGTCACAATATCGTCGACGGAACGTTGATATAGCGTCGGACGGCCGTACTAGAGGGTCTAAACAAAACTTACATACATATACATGAATGCATTAAAATATGTATAAGTTTTGTTTTGCAAGTCTCACGCGCATCACATATATGTATATATGTGTAAGAAATGTGTATTTACTTGATACTAATTTAATTTTATATTTTTCTTGTGCTCTATTACAGATTCAAAAGGATTTTTGGAAATGTTTCCAGAAAAGCAACAGTTATTGGAACTGAAGTGGTACCCTTCGCTGGATAAACTAACTTCATATTTTCAAGAATATTAAGAACCCATTTTACCGGAACCTCTTTATAAAAGTCAAGGACAATGTGGATGGGCTTAATAGTAAGTTCTAATATTTTTCCTAAATTCTATTCAAAATCGGTTTTAATAATTTAATTAACTCATCACTTGTATATTTTATCTTTCATTATTTTTCAGGTGAGAAGGACTTGAACTATTTTATACTGGAAGTTCACACAGTATTGAAAACCAACGTCCGTAAGGTGGCAAGCTCAAAAAATCGGGCATGTGTGTCGGGAGCCAATACGCAGGATTCTGTGAACAGCTGCATTTGCTGACTGTACACGATTAACGATTTGACACATTTCCATATTAAATTAGGCAGCAAAAATGTCTTATCTACAAAATACCCATGCAACCTTTCGTAGTAACTATAGGTGAAAATGAAATTACCACTGAGGAGTTTTATGTATGCTTAAATTTAATTCATTTATCAGCGCATTAGACTGCTGGCTTATGTTGTTTTATGTATTTGACCTTAAATATCAAGAGGAATCCCTTCTGGTGTGGATATTCATCCAAAAATATTTTAATGAAATTTCGCTTCAACATGATTATAAAAGTTTCTATATAACAACTCTCATAGATCAACTCACCACAATTAAGACTATGCATACTCGCTAATTGTAAGGACAAAGCATACTACTTCTAAATGAATAATATACTATTTTTATTTTAAGTGAAAGAATTGAACTGCATAAAATTGTGCACAGCTTACGAGATTAGATCTACGACTGGAACAAAATGATAAGATGAAGTAGTTAAGTTTGAGGGTCCTCCCATACATTTATACTTAACATGTAACGGTAAACATATGAAAAGGAGGAAAAAGTTTTAGCAACCGATATTTTTGTGTATTATATATTATATGTATATTATAAATAAATTGATACAAATTATTGAGCTGTCTTTTATTTGGAAGTGATCTTTTTAACAGATCCATGGGATATGTCTTTAAGATTCAATGGATACTAAAAGGATATTAATAATAGATCCATGGGATATGTCATTAAGATCCAATGGATATTAAAAGGATATTTAAAAAAGATCAAAAGGATATTTAAAAAAAGATCAAAAGGATAATTCAAAAAGATCCAATGGATATAGAAAAGGGGATATTTTTCAACAGTTCAAATAGATAGTTGTTAAATATCCTATGGATCTTTTAATATCCTTTTTTTCGAAAATAAATCGACTTCGAAAAGATCCAATGGATCTTAAAAAAGGAGAGTTAACTATCCAGTCCAAATGGATAGTTAAAAATCATCCTAAGGATCATCAAAAACTATCCTTTTTTTTCTCAGTGTACGACAAAGTGAAAGCGAAATTTTTGTAAAAACCGAAATGAATATGGAAAATATAACACGGAGAACGTAAGCCGAAGATAAATAAGCGTGACCAGCGCCGATTAATGAGCGCTGCAAGTAATTTATTAAAGAACACTAATGCATTAGCGGCTGAATGTGGCCTAAAAGTGTCTCGCTGGACCATTGCACGGGCTATAAAGGAATCTGAAAACATAGTGCTATAAAAATTGAAGGTGACAGAAAGGTTGCCAGACCGCCAAAAAGAACCCCTGATGAAATTTGCCACCATTACACAGTGGAACAAAATTCAACTTTATTTTTTGCCTGGGGCTGGGACCAATAAATTATAAATTAGAAGGAATAAGTTACAAAAACTCATATACCCATTTTTTTTGAACGTCAAGTTCGCGTTTAATGGGCACTTTTATAGTAGCAACACAAAGCTACAACCTCTGTTGCTGGTTAAAAGAAGATGAAAGCTAAAATTTTGTAAAATTCACCAAAGATAAAGGGAGTTATCCCAAATGTTATTAAAAAAATCCCCCTCCAATGGACAAGCGGTTAGTACCCCGCCCATAGAGGTCTAACTCAGAAAGTGGAATTAATGAAAAACCACTCGATGGAATTGTATAAGATTTTAACTATATTGAGATACTGACCAGTTTAATGTGTCCTTAAGAGATGGTAACATGCATCGAAAAACCGCGATGGTGGGTACCACATGTGACAGCACCCTTCATCGAGGCAATATAGGCCATAAACTAGAGATCAAAATAGACCGAACTGCGTTTTTAGATTCACCATCGGATCCTTAAGTCACGGGCTATGGCTATCTTTGTACAAGCAATTGCCTCAGAGCAACATTGACCATATGGGTATCAAAAGCGTCTCCAAAATTATGCAACAAATCCTATGAATAAAAGTCGCCATTTCCGTTAAGAAAATCAAAAATTTAGTTTAAAAATGTCTTTGGTGGACAAACCGCGATACGCGAAGATGCCTTGAACTGATGTATTTAATTGATCCGATCTGTTTTTCTGCTGGAATTGAAGCACTTTACTCATGAGATTAATTCCATAATTTTGGTGAAACTGGTTTCACCTAAATGGTCAATGTTCGAAGGCAATTGCTAGTATATAAATGCCTAAGAACCGCGAACCAAGTCTTTATTGGTAAAACTGAAAACGTACTAAGGGGTTCAAATTGTCAATGGAAGCATGGGAAGAACTGTCCCTTAGTGATTTAAAACATCGTAAACAGTATACCATGTAGGATCTATGAGTTAATTAGTGCTAAAGGAGGTTACACTCATTATTAAAGTGAATAAAAATATATAAATTTGTTAACATTTTTCTATATATTATTTAATTTAGTAAAGTGCGTTTATAATAGTGCACCACATAAAAAAAAAAAAAAAAAAAAAATTTTTAATTTTTACTTTAATGTTTTTGTTTTTTACGCTTTTTTTTTTTTTTTTTTTTACCCTTTTTAAATTCAAAGTTTTTTTATTTTTTTTCTTTTTTTTTCTATGCGAACACTGAAAAAACAAGGTGCGTCTATAGAGTTTATCAAAGGGTATATAAACTTCGGTCGAGCCGAAGTTAGCTTTCCTCTTTTCTTTTATTATATAAAATTAAATGTACTCACATTGCTGCCATTTGTTGATTCGCGTGGCTTTTTCTTGCGTGGCGGTCGTTCATCGCCATCACCTAGAAAAATGTTGAAAAAATTGCAAATTTATTTTAAAAAAAAATTTTGATTTTGATTTTCAGTGTGTAAAGCTTATGGAAAAGGGAAAGGAAGGAAGCAGTAGAAGAAAAAAAAAGCCAAGGGGACAAAAAGGAACAGATCTTATACATATTACACACATTTGTATATATATATAAATATTTAATATTAATCAAAAGGGATTTACATACATACAAAAAGAGAGAAAATACCTCTTACAATGCCGAACGGTGAAACAATTGTGTGTTGTAGACGGGGGGGCGGTTGTTGGGTGAGGAATGGTAATCCTATCTGTAAAGTAAGAAGTAGGTGGAACTGGCACGCAACCCGCAGGAACCAAACCAACATTTTGTTTTTCTATTTCAATTTCATTTCAGAATTTCTGTAAACAAAAAAAAACTTTGCGCCCAAACCGGTGAGGGGTGAGGGGGAGAAATGAGGAAACACACAGTTTTTTTTTTTTTTTTTGATTTTTCTTTTTTAATAAACATTTTCATTTTGTATTCATTGCCTTTTTAGTTTTAGTTGTTGTTGTTTCTTTTGCTGCTGCCTTTTTATAATAATAAATATTATTATTTTTACTATAAATATTTTGTATATGTATAATGCTAAATGTGTGTACGTGTGTGTGTGTGTGTGTGTGTGTGTGTTGTTGTTGTTGTGTGGGTGTGTACGATTTTTACTATTTGATCATTGTGTTTATTTTATTTTATATTTTATTTTATGATTTCTTCGAGACGCCTCAAGCAAATTGAAACCAAAAATGCAAAATTTTTTTTTCTTTTTTTGTGTATATTTTCTTTAAATATTTTTTTTTTGTTTTTTTTTTCTTACAAGAGTTTGAGCGTGTTTACAAGTGTACGTGTGTGTGTGTGTGTGTGGACTTAAAACAATTTCAATGAGGGGGCAAAAATGGGGGGAAAAATTACATCAAAATTAAAAAAAAAAAAATTGAATAAATAACAAACACCAAAAGAATAAAATAATAGAAATTTGTTTATAAAAGTTGGGAAGGCAAAACTAAACTCTGCCTCAAAACACACGCTCAATTTATGTTTGTTTTTCTGTTTTTGTTTTTTTGAATGTTGAAACATTTTGTGTGTGGATTGTTTTTCATTTGATTTATTTAATATTAAGAATTTTTATTTAAATTTATTTTATATGCAATTATTTGTTGTTCATCATCATCATCTTCTTCTTCTTCGTCTTCAACATTTTCCATTCTCTTTTGAAAAAAACGTGCAAACAATGTGTAAAGGGGAAAGCCGACAGCCGAAAAATAAATAATAAAATGCTTTCAGAATACATTTAATTATTATTTTTGTTGTTTATCCAAAAAAACCTCTGGTTATAGCTAAATATATATATATGTATATGTATGAGAAATCTAGTTGGTGTTTCTTATTTGCTTTTCATTTTGCAACTCTCTCTTTTCAGTCCTGTGTTCAGTTTTGCCACCCCTAATAACCGCGGAGAGAAAGTTTTGCTGTGTTTGTTTTTGTTGTGGTTGTTGTTGTTATTGTTAGTGTGTGGTGTTTATCTTTATACATTTATGGTTTTTTTATGCCCTAACTAAAAACAAGGCAGCAGCAGCTCAGCAGCATATGGAGAGATAGATAGGGGGAGAGAGAGAGTGTCTGTGTGTGTGTGTGTGTGTGTGTGTGTGCGAGTGTTTGTGAGAGAGAGAGAGAGAAAAAGTTTAACCGTAAGATTGCTGCAAGCATCATACATCTATATAAGGTATGACCAAGATATACTAAACAAGGTAGCGCACCCGCTCTCTTGACAACTTGTTAAATTTCAGTCGGTAAGCAACTCACAACTCGCTCTCTCTCTCTTTGACAAAAATATTAAGAGTTGTAAGAGAACGAGTGCGGCTACCTAGTTAAGTATATCTTGGGTATGACGGCCGCTCAGTTCTCAACCTAATTAGTCGAGATTTACACGGTGAAGCAGAGGTGTAAAGTTTACTTCACATAGACAAAAAGAGGCAAAGCAACAGCAAAGCGGGTCTAGCAGAGCTTATGAACTCAACACACATTTAGGTCGCGCGCACACATGCGGCTAAAAGATGAACTAATGGCTGAGCATAAGAAATTAGCCGGAATAAACAAACTTGCTTGATTTTAAGCATACTAACCAATGATTGAGTGTAATTATACGTCAAGATTAGCCTTTAGTTGAGTCCTTGGTATAATTAACAAGGTAGAGTCGTCAGCAAGGTATACTAAACAAGGTAGGCGCACTCGTTCTTTCACTCTCTTGACAACTTGTTAAGCGAAGCATCTCCGCGGACGAATTTTTTGTGTTTTACTTAGTAGGCTAGTAGGCTTTGTATTGAAATATATTACTCTCTAGCTCTCGCTCTGTTTGATAGCCTATTTCCACTGGCTTCATTTCTTGCCATTTTCATTTCTAAAAATTTTGCCGTTTCCATTGACAAATTGTCATTTGTTTAACATTCACAACGATACGTTGTGAAAAACAGCTGACAAGTTTGATTTAAATAACAGGCGCCACTTTCAAATTCACGTGGAATATTTAGCAAAATATAACATACCCGTTATGACAGCAATTTTCAGGGACAAACGCATTGTTATCATTCTGAATTATCAACAGAAAGCTAAATACACAACTTTTATTGACTAATTTATATTTTAAACAAAATTGCGCCTACTATTTAAATTCAAATTAACAAATTATTGGTGATGACACTTTCCGTTTCCAGAGAGTAGCGAGTAATGCCAGAGAGTAGCTAGTATTTTTTAAAAAAATACCAGATTCCTTCGTGGGGAATGTCATCATTTTTCATCATTTTTCAGAAATGAAAGGCAAAATGAAGTGGCAATTCGTATGGAAGAAATGATATCATTTTCTTCATTTCTTGTCATTTCATGAAATGAAGCTTCATTTGTTCAGTGGAAATAGGCTATGACACAAACATAAGGAGTTGTGAGAGAGCGAGTGCGCCTACCTTGTTTAGTATACCTTGGGTACCAGTACATTCCCTTTTGCTACTGAGTGTTCTTCACCAAAAATGAGGCAGCCTTCTTCAATGACTTCACCTGGTATACTTCCACCATGGTTCAGTCGCATTTGTGCGCTTTCGGCTAAGCTGTTGGTGTTGGAGTGCTAGGCTCCCATTCTTACTGTCTTTAATTTTAGACCAAACTTGGTCTCTAAATCGCAAAAATTTTCAAAAGGGGAACATGGGCTGTATGTCTCAATTTTGCTTGCCAATGTAAAGGTTGCAGCGGTTAATGAGGCGTCTGGTTTCTGCCTTTAAGGCAAGGGTGGCCATCCACAGCTCATACATATGAGCTGAAGTCAGTCGTGTGTTTATGCAAACGTGAAGCGGTGAACATTGTCTGAAAAAAACGCACTTTTTTTTTCTCTTACAAAAAAATAAAAAAAAAGAGCGAGGCCAAAACACGTCTATTGTCTGGAGAGAGCCCACCTTTCTGTCCTCTCCATTTGGCCAACGAGAGCAAGGCCAGAAATCTCTAGAGGTTTTTCGTATAAACTTAAACTCTTATAATTTCAAGCTAAAGCAGTTTGATTTTGTATATGAAGGGGTACAAATTGATATATGAGTTTCGATTGTCGTAAAGACGGCTTATCGGACGGATAAGCAGCTGGGTAAAAATCGCAGAGTTTTAAGAATTTTGTGAGTATTGATTATTATGAACACGTGTAAATTTACGGATGCTAAAGACAGAAAGTTCTGACTAATGACGTAAATGACTCAATTTCCGTATAAGTTAAGATTATTTACACACGGATGACAGATCGATTAGACCACAAAATCGCGAAATTTGCCAAATGTAAAATTGAGTTTCGTTTTGTGTTTGAAAATACTAACGGGGTGTAGCAATGCGAGCCGGGACAATTGAAGTAGGAGCAGGTTTATGACAAACAAGTGCTGCCATTTGTATTGTCATTTCCTGATGAGTGGCAGCACTCTTTTGTGTATCATAATAATTCGCTTCCCAATGGATTTCGGCTTAAGAGTTTGCTTGATCAAAACTTAACGTTTATACGGAAATCGATACGGTGTTGAGAATCGGAGACGCTTCTCCGCTTCCGTTGCCTAACCACCCCCAGATGTAATCTCACTTAACATAACACAATTAGCCAAATATATGTAAACTCACTGAAGTGAAATCGCAGGTAAACACACATAAAGAACAATCTTAAATGTTTACTTACTTTTAATACGACAGATTTGAACATCAAACGACATGTAATATCTTAACTAAATGATTGACACTCCAAGACTACTTTTTAAACTAATGCAAAACATGTTTCCCCCCCCCATATACTACGTTTCAACACACTAAATTTATTGTGAGTAATGCCCTTCAAAGTATGCAAATCTTTTTATCTTTTTATAATAACCAAATTGAACGTAAGACACATACAAAATCCACACGGAATATTCAACCAAATTGTCGAACCAGTTTAAGGTATAAATCATAGTCAAAAATACAAATCACAATACATTTTGTGTGTATAAACGTAGTAATAGTTTCAGTAGTGCCTTGGAAATATCTAGAGAAGCACCTCGAACTAAACTGAGACTGAGAATCCGACCGCCTACTAGATTATGTGGTAGAAAAACTGTACGAATCAAATCTGCTTGGCTTCGAGCAGGCGATTTCAAATTGCTTAACTTTTGTCACCTAATCTAGTAGCCAGGAATATTTGAGCCTTTTGAAATATAAATTCAAACAGCTTTAATATGAAATGCTAACGTTTATACGAAAACCTCTAGAGAATAGCTCATTTATTTGCCCCATACAAACTTTTCTTTGGCGTTTTCACCCACTTCGCGGACAAATTCTCCAAATTTGATCTTTTAGTGCGCGCCTATGACAAATCTTAGATCTCTAGGTTGATTATCAGGTCAGTCAAAAGGGGCCTACAGACAGAAAGGTTAACCAAAAACCATTTTATGCAGCCAACTTATTTTAGGTGTATCATTATAAGTTCCTTTCAAAAAGCTACAAAAGCACATTTGGTCTTCAAATCGGTGAAAATGAGAGCATGGCTGTACATTCAAAAACTAGTTTTAAGGCCCTATCAAATAAGACTCTATTCAATAGATTTTGTGACGATTTTTAGTCTTTCGTTTTCAAACAATTCACTCACATTCTATTCAGAATGTTTAGGGTTCCACACAGCAATTTTTTTTACTTTGGTTAGCAGTTTTTTGTGAAAATGTCGGATTTTTTTTGGGGTTAAAGCAGCAAATAAGTACCTTAAAGAGTTCGTTGAGCGAAAGACTTTGGGGGGAAAAAAGGCACAAAGGGACGGCCGAAATTGACCAAGTTTGGTGTGAAGAACTGGTGCCAGCTCGCACGAAACAGAAACGACTACCGAAAGATACCACAAAAAAAAAAAAAAATTAAAAAAAGGGATGAGGGAGGAGGAGACAAAAGTCACAGTCACAGCAATTTAATATTTCCATTCTTGTAAAACTATAAATTAAGAACATGAAGACTCAGGCTGCCTTCACACTGTTCGACGTATGACCCATGATATCTAAGAAGGCCTATCTATCTCGTGTGTCGAACAGTGTGACAACAGCCCAAGATGTGACATCTCATACAAAATAATGTTGAATTCTGTGTGGTGTTAGTGTGTATGTGTATGCTAAGCTCTCTCTCTCTCGCAGTCCCCCTCTCACTGTCTCTCTCTCTCTCCTACCCGCGCTGTTGCTGTCTTGACCTACTTGCTCTCTTAATTTTACACATTGTCTGCAAGTGTATTAATTATTGCATATTTATTTTCCTTTTTCCTTTTTTTTTCATTTTGCATTTTTAGTTAATAATTTTCTTTATTTTATTTGGATTATTTGAATTAATTAAGCATACACACACATATCAATTTCGACTGTCAGAGGTGGGGTGTGGGTGTCAGTGTGTGTGTGTGTGTGTGTGTGTGTTTGTGTGCGAGTGTGAGAGCCCCAAAAAGTATGCTGTGAGTTGTGAATGAAACCAAAAAAAGGTGAAAAAATGGTAACAAATGTTTTTTTTTTTCTTCTTCTTTTTTTTAATTATAAAAAATGTGAAAAATAAAATTTTGAAAACACAAACAAAAAATGAATTTCAATTTGATGGCTCCGCGCGCGCTTGCTCTTTGTACTTCTCATACGGACTAGGAGGAGGGATAGGGATAATATATAAAGGGTGTCGGTGTCTTGCTGCTGTACATCATCTTATTGATCATATTGAAATAGTCTTGATTGCTGCTGGCCGCCACCGCCTCATCTTCTTTTGCTTTCTTTTCACCATCTTCTTCATCCTCTGTTGTGTCTGTATCTTGAGAATCTTCTTCTGTGTCTTCGTATTATTAAAAGAAGATAAAAGGTTTTGTTTTTGGTATGATTTGATGAATGTATAACAACAAAAACAAAGGAAACAACAAAATGTAGTGTGTAAAGGTGTAAGTGTGTGTGGGTGGGTGTGTGTGTGTGTAAGTACTATCATAATTATTGATAAAAAGAAACTGATTCTCTTTCATGGTTTGCGTTTGATTGGTTTGGTTTTGGTTTTGGGTTGGTTTGGGTTGGTTGCTCGGTTCTCATTACTTTCTTTTTCAGATTGGCTGCCCCCAATACACAATTGCTTCACGATTTTTTCAGCATTATCTCATAATAATAATAATAATATTGTTAATAATAATGTTTTTGTTGTTGTTGTTGTTTGTTTCAAAAAGACTTAAGCTATTTTCTTTTTTTTTTTCTTCGTTTTTGTTTTGTTAGATAGTTCTTGTTTGTTTGTATGTATGTTTGTATGTAAGTATGTATGTGTGTGTTTTTTTGTTATTTTCATTTAAAAATACAATTCGTTTAATACCTAAAAAATGCTTAAATACAATATCTATGATGCATACATACATATATATATATATATATATATTTTATATATATGTTAATGGTAATGAAGTATATATATGTATATATATATATATACGTATAAACTAGACCTAATTAGTATTGATTATATATAGTTTTGTTGCAGTTGTGTACGTGTGAGTGTGTGTGTGTGTGTGTGTGTGTATGTAAAGTTTTGCTAGTCGTTTGTTTGGTTGTTAAATAAAATATATAGAAAAAATCGAGAATTAATTTTGATAATTTCAAAACAAAAACACAAATTTGACAGAACAGAAATGCTGCAGCTACTAATGCTGTAGTTGTTGTTGTAGTTTTTGCTGTTTTACAGCAATTTGTGGTTGAATTTTTATCATGTCTTGCTTTTGAAATAATCATTGAAACAATTATTATTATTGTGTGTGTGTGTGTGTGTGTGTGTGTGGATGGATCAATAAGCAGCCCTTTTTCTCTGTGCGCTCTTTCACTTTGGCATTGCTCGCGTGAGCGCTCTCATAACAAAAGAGCGTAACGCTCTCAGTTAGCAAAAGAGAACAGTCTAAGCTCGTATACCCCCCCAGCAGCGCAGAGCTCAACGTATTCTGATGAAAATATGCATTACGCCTGTCGAAAATGTAATGCAATAGCAATCACCGCTACAAACATTCTGTAAGCAATACAGGCTGAGGCATGCACATATGGCACATGGATATGGGAGTAAATCCATTTTGTAAGGGCTATACACAGAAAATAGAAACGTGCCAAACTCTGTGGTGTACAGTTGTCACTTATGCTTGCACAGTTGAAAGAAGTAAAGATGGCACCTTTGTTCGGTCCCTCTCTTCGCTCAAATAACACACAATGTACCAAACAGTAAGCATTGTTTTCCAAAAGGTTTTGAACAGTGTTCTATAAAAATTTTGTCAGAATAACGAACATTGATAAATAACACAGACAAAGTGTGTGTTTCTAATACAAACATTGTGTAACAACCAAGGTATACTTAATAAGGTAAGCGCACTCGCTCTCTCACAACTCCTTATATTTGTGTCAAACAGAGCAAGAGCTAGAGAGTAATATATTTCAATACAAAGCCTACTAAGCTACTAAGTAAAACACAAACAGATCGTCCACGTTGATGCTTCGATTACAACAGTTGCTTAAAGCAGGCCATCCACACACCAATTTGTTCGACGTACATTCATTTGCCCACCAATCAGGCGAACATTTTTCACGAACATCATTTGCTTCAAAATCTCAACGAATAAACATGATGATATGAACAGAACTCTAAGAAATATTTTTAACAAATGATGTTCCATTAACAAACATGTTTGCACAAACACTCAACATTTCTATTCTCTACGAACAAATAGTCGAACATTTCGTTGAACAAATTCGTGTATGACTGACTAAAACAGGGTTCCCCAAGGGGAGAGCGCTAAAACGTGACTGTGTCTCTCTCTCTAACACACAATGAAGTATTACTTCGGCAATCATTCGGCAAGTAAGTTCGTGCTCCCGGGGCTATCGCTGGGGAACTCTGGACTAAAACATAACAAGTTGTCAAGAGCGTGAGAGAACGAGTGCGCCTATTTTGTTTAGTATACCTTGGCTGTAACTACCAATTAGATTAGATTCGTATTGATATAAAATACAGCTATTATTTGAAATTGAGCTGTGGTCTGGTAAAAAAACGATTCATATAGAGATACTAGCAAGTTATTGGCTAATACTTCATATGGATGAGAAAGACCGCACAACGGAACCGTAAAAAAAGCAAACATAAGGACAGAGCTGCAAATATTTCAATTCTTTTAAACATAATATACCCAAAAGGCATTTATTTGGTGTTCTGGATTCTTGCACTTTAGCTAGTTTTACTTCTCTTTGGTCGTTTTAAAGGTGAGCGACTGAAAAGCGGTATTAAAGACTCTTCGCTGATTTAAAGACTCATCAGAGACTCTATTAAGTGGTTTGAGAAACATTCTTAATGCACTTTTTTATGTCATCGCATTTCATTTTCAGTCTTGAATCACGGTTTTAGAAGTATTTAATTGTAGTTACAGCTGCCTTCACACTGTTCGACACATGACACTTGATAGTCTAGTAGTCAAGCTTTTTGTTTTGTTTTAAATTTGAATTGCTTGTCAAATTCATAGAATTCCATGGGGAAATGTGGGACTACTAGATGTCATTGGGTCATGTGTCGAACAGTGTGAAGGCAGCCTTATTTATCAGTGTTCATCAAAACATGTTTAAACAAGTGTTATTTACGGGCCCTAGATAGAAGAGTCGCGCGGCTACGATACTGTTTCCTCTCAACGGAAGACTCGCAAATGGCTCAAAATGTGATTTATTTTAAAACGAATCGAAACAGACTCTTAATGACTCGGAAATGAGTCGAAACTAATCCAAAAAAAAAACGGGATAGAAATGACTCTTGTGACATTTGTGATCAGAAAACTAGCGTGACTCGAATGTGATTAAAAATTTCAAAATATTCCCTTTCAAGGTAATAACTGGTTCTCTTCTTTCATAAACAATGAGAATCAGAGCCAATTTGCGAATTGATTTTGCGAATAATGTGATAAAGTCTCTGATCTAGAAATTCTAGAGCTTCCTGAGATATGCCCTAAGGTTTACAATTACCATTTTTGGGTAATTGAACATTTAATTACCATTACAATTACTTTCATGGCAATGCAATTACTTTAATTACCAATTACTCAATTTAAAGTTACAATTATTAAAAATATTGTAATGATAATTGTGATTTACAGTCCCTTATTGATCCAACCAACTAGTCCAGAGCCAACTTTGCCCTAGCGCCACACACACCACATCTTTTAAATATTATTTTCAAATTTTATTTAAAATAGAAGAAAAAAAAATTACAGGCATTTTACTCAATTCTCATAAATAAATGTTTTTTTTTTTTTTTTAAATATTAAAAGAGTATAAATGCATATTGCACTTGGACTTGAACTTAGTTCTGGGGCATTTCCAAAAAAAAAAAAAAAAAGGGGTCAGATTTTGTGCATTCAATGTTTCTGTCAAAGAGTTTCGTTTCGTTTCTTCGTGTTGGGGGGGAGGATTAGGAAAAACTGCAAATTAAATTGATTTTAGCACACAAAAACATAAACAAAATGCGCTAAATAAATAAATTAGCATTAATATTTATATGTTTGTGGGTTTGATTTAAAAACTAAGCAGCTAATAAAAACTGAAACAACACTGCACTATATATTCTCGCTCGCTCACTATTTGACTTGACCTAAGACTCGGTTAAAATTATAAACTAAAATAAACACAATGTTAATTAATATGTGTGTCTCTGTGTGTGTGTGTACAACTCCTAAGTCTATATCCAATTTGAATTAGTTAAGCCAAAAGTTACTTTCTTCAACTTGATATTTTATTTATAATTTCTCCGACCACTTTCTACTTGTTTGCTTACTTAAAACTCTGTTCATTGATTTCTCTCTCTGTTCTGTTCTGTTTCGTTTCGATTTCTGTTCTGTGTTTCATCATTCAGCGAGCTTGGCTTACTCCAAATCTTAAGTTGTAAATTAAATAATAATAGAAAAAAAATCGACTCTTGTTCTGTGTGTGTGTGTGTGTGTGGGTGTGTTTGTTTGTGTGGGTGTCTGTCTGTGTGTCTGTAGCTTAAAAACAAACATATTTATATATATGCCTATATATATATATATAGAAAAAAAAACAAACAAACAAAACGGCGTCCTAACCTGCTTCACTGTCACTCGAGTCACTTGAACTGCTATCACTCGAACTCGAGGACGATGAATCGCTGGAACTTGAACTCGACGACACGGGATTCGTGGGCTGAACAGCTTCCTGTTTATTGGAAGTGGATTCATCTGCAACAAACAAGAACGTAAGTTATAAACATCTTTGGATTAGGGAAAGAAACCTTTTCTCACATACCTTTCTTGGCGGTTTTCTTGCTTGCTCCGAGCTGGCCGGTGACGTCTTGTAAACGTTTCTCTAGCTCTTGTTTCTTTTCGGCCATCTGTTCATCCTTGGATTTACCCGAAGGCTTTTTATCTGTGTGGTGCAAGTGAAAGGAGAAATTTTTAGTTAAGGGCAACAAAAAAAACAACTCATAAGGAGTGAAAGCAAAAGAAAGATATATATATAGCACGAGAGAGAGAGAGAAAGAGATAGATAGAGAGAGAGAGAGCATGAGAATTGACAATAATAATACCCCAAAAAGAATTCAAAAAGTTTCGCTACTACAATTAGAAAATTGAACATTAAATGGTTAAAGGATCATGCTGGAGGAATGGAATTTGTGGGTGAAAAAACACCTGGGGGAAGGATGAGGGGTTTCCTTAGGTGACAAAACTCATCAAGTGGCAGCTTTTTGTGGTGTAGCGCGAGCGGAGAGAGAGAAATAATGGCAAAAATGATGTTAAATTATGACTTAGAACAGGGTTCCCCAAGCAGAGAGCGCTAAAACGTGACTGTGTCTCTCTCTAACACACAATGAAGTGTGACTTCGGCAAGCATTCGGCAAGTAAGTTCGTGCTTCCGGGGCTATCGCTGGGGAACTCTGACTTAGAACATTCTTTAAGAGTTCTAGAATCTGCGAAAAAGGAAACGAGCTCTTCATTTGCGTTTGTGGCAGGATTTATCATCACTATCCGATCTCACCGAGCGCATTCTGCATCATTTGCAAACCGTCGACCAAGTCTATACCCTCGATTTGGACGCACTCTTTGAGCTGGGATCATCACGCGCCTGGTGAACTTGTCAAAACGGAGACTGCCACACACGAGAAACTGGGACTCACGGACGGAAGAACATGCTGTGGCAAAGCAAGGCAGTCAAGAGGCGGCCCAAACGCCAAGGTAGGCTGCTTCAGCAAGGCCATGTCGCAGGGTTGGATAATGATGGATAGCATTGCGATGAGGGACAATGTGAGGATGCAGCTGCTACGAGTGGCTGAGCGAAAAGGAGCTCTACTCAAGGAAACCACCACAAAGAGCAAAGGGCACGCTGACCAAACTGGAAACGGCTCTAACTATGGACATAAGACCGTGCCTGCCTTATATGAAAAGACATTTTTTGTCTAGTTCAAAGAATTCTGTATGTTTTTATCGTATGGAGAATGTCCGGTCTAATGGACATGCTAATCAGTGGCCTGTGCCAGCAGTTGAAATTTAAAGCCTACAACTTTGATGCTCAAATCTTTCTCGAGATGGGCTTCTCGGTGATACGTGGAGTCTTTATACTGGACCTTTGATGCCCTGTTCCAGACACATTCTTCGTCAATCATCCCAAATTCCCCCAGGAGTATCTTGAGCGAGTGAAAGCGATGTACTCAAAGGTTGGCTATGGGATCACTAAAGCTGGAGGAGGCGCAGAGGAACATACCGAGAATCTATGAATATGAAAGCGTTCCAAGAACAGAAATGGGTTAAAAAGTTCCTAAAGAAAGATTTTAAAGTAATACGAAATAACGTTTAATACAGGCAACCGTAGTTCTTTACTCGTGCAGAAAGGCTCCACAGATCACACTAGTATGGTGTCCAGGGCTCGAGGAAACAATCAATCCTGAACAATCTCATTAAAATACAAAGAACGACTTTAACGGAAGCGCCAACACTATTTTTCACCTTCTAACACTAGAACTTGTAGCAAAACAATTGGCTATCAGAACAGCCTAAAGCAAAGTACGTAGTAAATTTGGGATTTTTAAGTTAACCTAACACGGTTTATGAGAGTTTAAAATCGTCAATATGAAATATGGATAATTAAGAGTGTAGCCAGGGGGCACCTCTTACGCACAAATCGCGTTGGAAGAGGAGAAAGATAAGAAAGATGAGGATTCCAGAAGCAACCATCAATATCCCAGTTGCTTATGGGAAGATTTTCCAGAGCTATGAGTATTCTGATACTTCACACAGAATTAAAATCATGGTACCCTCTGCAAGCACTGAAAAGTGCATACGAATCAATCAGCCTGGCTGGTGGCTCCCGACTCCTGGAGTCTCCCAGATAGCCGTTTGAAAAGCAAACAGTTGGACATGACAATTCCGGTTGATATAGACCTCCACTTCGAGACTCAATTTAAAACTCAGCAAGCCCCAGGCTTGGTTCAGAGGGTAATAAGGACTGGGGTCAGCATAGTTGTCACGCCCGTTATGACGAGGGACGGCATCATACCCCTTTCGGGACGTAGAATCTCTCCTCTTAAAATTGCTGGAACAGCACTTGGTAACAAAACGAAACATCCTCTCCAGGCGGTTCAATCAAAACACTTTTACTGTTGTTACTTTTTTCCCGGACATGACTGCTGAATGCTCTCCATGTCAACTGCATCAGAATTATATTTATTGGTGAGGTTCCAAATACTTATCTTTGCCTCTACGGTATTAATCAGCGCAATTTGTTTTTCCCCTCATGAAAGCTTTTCAAATGATTTTACGTTCACCCTTCTTCTTGTCGGACAGTCAAAATGAATAAATTTAATTACTTTGGGCGCCCAAACAAGGTTTGAACATCTGCTCATACCATCCACAAATTTAGAGTTCGACGTTCGAGTTCGATGTTCGATGTTCAGTACACATCGTAAAACGTTTGACGTCAAAGGTTTACAACGTTTTTTTTTATATGGAGTTTTTCGTTTGCGAGCGCTTTTTTGAGTACCCCATACTGTGCTTTAAGATTAAGGGAATGCGATGCCCGGGAACAGGGTTAATTTGGGACCCTCAACCATACTCGAAGACCAACAGGGTATACCACAAACATGAGTGGGAATACCTTCCTTGCAGTAGAGCTAACGCCATTAACATCTCGACGAAAAAGTAGGAGGGGGCACTTGGTCAAGTCGCCACATACAAACAATGCTAAAAACATGTACTAAATGTAACGTATCTCTTAACGAGACGGCACGACATTTCACCTAGACACGATTCTGCGGACAAACTGGTCTGAATAGAAACCACCATCGAGCTTCTTTCAGAAAAAGAGCGAATCGGTGGAAAACCCTTTCTTCCTGTTCCTACATTACGTCACAGAAGGGACCACATATCACTTCTGGTGAGAATCCTAACGGGTTACTGTCCATGACTTGACATGACTTCTCTGCCATTGCCCCGCTCTGAGTAGAAGGAAACTTAGGACACTTGGTCATATATCCGAGCTAGAGATTCCAGCTTTACCAAAGTTTATTCTATGGATTTGCTTTTTGGCCGTTTTTTGTTTTCCTGCAGTCAAAACACTTATTGACTCAGGTTTTCTCCTACGCGTTTCGGCAAATAAAAATGGAATATTATTTGTACGGTGATTTTCTACAAAATTAAGAGGAATCCAGGAACAGAAATAATGGTTTGACATTTATTCCGTAGCTTTGCAAGTTGGGACCTGTCGAATAAACGGACTTTAGGGTTTTAAATATTTTCAATTAATTTTTCTTCAGCTATGCCTAACACAACCATATTAGCTACAAAACTGAACTAAACACTAAGCAAAGTTTTTGGCCCAATGAATTGAAAAGACATGATAGCGTTTTTACACGCCAGAGACTTTGTTCCAATGAAGAATACTTTTAACTCCACACACCAACATCCAAGGTATTCGTCCTGCTACTTGGTTTACAGAATCTAATTCAGATTAATCGATTAGGTTTATTACCGAAAAGTGAGCTTATAGCTTATGTTGGGGGCTGAGTCACATTACCAAAGAATTTTAAACGATTTAGAGCTCTGAGACTAAACAAGATAAGGGAGAAATCGAGATCTCGATCTTTGAAAGACTTGGGCGCTTCGAATTTTAACAAGTTTAATTGCATCGATACGAAGTTCGTTATCAACGCCGAGGCACAAGCTGACGGCGCAACAAATGCAAATAAGGCTTGATACATAAAATATCAGATTATTATTCAGTCAGAGGGGTTTAGGGGACCACATTTGGGGCAAGCAGTCGAATGGACACAATTGTTGCTCAAACTTTCAGGGTAATAATATAAAAATCTTAAAGGACAACAATCTGTGAGAGGAACGAGTACAGTTAGTCACCAGAGAGAAGACCCAGTCCTTTCCCCCTATTTGTGGAGAGTCCTAGGATTTTGGGAATAAATAGAAAGGGGGGAGAGAGCATGCACATCTTAAGTGTAAGTAATTACTATAAACTACAAACAATTTCTTTTGTTTTATGTTTTTGTGTTTTCTTTGTTTTTCTAACCAAACATGACCACTTTCATTTTGTGTTTTTTTAATGGAAATGAAATTTGGAAAATTCTTTTGATTTTGGTTTTCTTTTTCGTTTTGCGGTATCATCGATCGAAAATCTCAATCTCATTCGGCCAAACAGCAAAAAGCAACAGAGAATATAATTTATAGATTGTTCTTGCTGTTGTTTTCGTTTTCGTTTCGGGTTGGTCTTTCGGTGGTCTCGGTTTAGTTACAAACTTACAATATGGCTTACGTGTTTTTTTGCGCAAACACGACGCCACATAGCTTTCAAGCTCGCGCAGCGTCGACGGCTTCAGTGTCTCGAAATCGATCTCAATCTCATCGGGATTTGAGTCGCGGAGCGAGGGCTCGCGATTCTGGATAATGTGCACAACACGGCCCAGTTTGTCACCTGTGGAAGGAGTGAAAGAGAGAGAGAGAGAAATTGATTAATGGAGATATAGAATATCATTTGAACCCAAAGGGAATCATTTGTTTAACGCAGAGTTTAGACATGAGTTTTGATTTTTGAAAATGCGCTTCCAAGTTGAATTTGATCCTATCTGCGGAGACCTGGAAAGCTCCTTGCTTATAAGTCTATTATCTTGCCTTCCTGGACCTGAGGGATCCCGCTATGAGGTAATCAAGAATGTGAAAAGCCGAAATAATGTCATAACAGGGGGGGAAAGAAAAGGACACAATCTCGACTACTTATAAAGCCATTGAAAGATCCATGACACTGCAAGTCTTATCCAAACCACGACTGCCCCAAGAAGAGGCATGTCAAGGAGACCCAACGCAGTTCGCTACGATCTGAGGACTTAACAACTCTTGGAAAATGTCATGATAACAGCAACAACATCCTCTGAATCCAAAAAGAAGGTTGCCTAGAAGGCAGGCTGCCATCCATCAATCCAGAGGAGAAGATGTAAGCCCCCTGAACCAAACTGATCATCTCACGCCCCTAGACTTATGGTCCCCTCCAGTAGAGGGGAACTGGACAGGGAATAGCTTCTCCATATCAAACTAATCATTTACTCTATCCGATGACTTTTTATTTCCCTTCTACATCTGCACTTATTAAGATTCTCCTTGTGGTAGAAGGCAGCCAAGAGACTGAAAAATCAGTCGAATGTTATATTCTCAGATTTAAGCAATTAATCCCCTTTGGCTCTGAAAGAAATAATTACTTTACGGTTTTCCCATTCTCTTGGTCACAGAAGGTCTTATTTAACAACAACCTCTCCAAGCAGGTTTATGTCAATTCTCCAAGTTCCAAGTATGTCCCACTTATGTCCCAAGTATGTCCCAAGTATGTCACCTAGTATGTACCAAGTATGTCCCAAATATGTTCCAAGTATGTTCCAAGTATGTCTCAATATGTCACAAGTATGTCCCATGTATTTCCCAAGTATGTCCCTAGTAAGTCTCAAGTATGTCTCAAGTACGTCCCACTAAGTTTCTTTACATCTCACTTCTGCGACCTAAATATACTTGAGTACTGCTCATGCGACTTATTGTTCTCCTGTTCACATAATACCGCTGGGCCTGCCATGGTATGTGAATAGAGTCCGTCTATTAAGCCCACCGTCCCTGCAAGATCGTAGAATCAGTCGCGGAGTTATTCTTCAATCTGTTCAATGCAAATCAACCATACCCTTATCGGCTAAATAAATCTAATTGTATTTTTAGCCCTGTGATAACTGAAAGCTCTCTTCTTTGTGATCTTAACTCTGTAAAACCTGTCTATGCAACGGGACCCGGCGGAGTACCTGGTTGTGTACTTAGGTCTTGCGCTGATGCACTTTGTAAGCCTATTCATAAATTATTTGAATTGTCTTTGCAATCATCCACTTTCCCTATGTTATGGAAGGAATCTTTTATCATTCCTCTCCATAAAAAAGGAAATAAGTCTGATGTCGAGAATTATAGAGGTATTTCAAAGTTGTCTGCAATTCCGAAAGCTTTTGAGAGAATTATGACAGTTCCATTATTTCACCCTACCAACACGGCTTTGTAAAGCGTCGATCTACTACAACTAACTTATTAGAGCTTACATCGTTAGTGATCAAAGGATTCTTATGTAAAATGCAAACTGACGTGATTTATACTGATTTTAGTAAGGCTTTTGATTCTGTCAATCACTGCTTGCTGCTTCTCAAACTGAGTTTAATTGGTTTTCCAACCAACCTTCTTATTTGGATCTCTGATTACCTTAGTTCTAGAACACAAAAAGTTCCTTTTAGTAATTCATATTCCAAACCAATCCAGGTTACCTCTGGTGTACCCCAAGTAGTCACTTGGGTCCATTGCTTTTTACACTCTTCATAAATGATCTTCCGTCAGTCTTGACTCACTCTCGTGTGCTTATGTACGCCGATGATGTGAAACTATGTTTAACATATAACGATTTGGTCTCCCGCTTTAATTTGCAAGCTGACTTGGATGCATTTCATTCTTGGTGTAAAGATAACCTACTAAACCTTAACAGTTCCAAGTGTAAGGTTATGACATTTTATAGAACCACACCACAATTCTTCTCTTATATGATTAATAATGTCCCACTAGAGTGTTTGAATGATACAGTCAATGAGGTAAATGATCTTGGGGTTATTCTAGATCACCGACTTAAATTTGACTCTCATGTAACGGCTACTGTTTGTAAGGCCAGGAGTATTCTTGGGTTTATTAAGCGCTGGTCGAAGGAATTTGATGATCCATATACGACGAAAATTTTGTACATTTCTCTTGTCCGCCCTATACTCGAGTACGGATCTTGTGTGTGGTCTCCGCAATATTCGACCCATCAAGACAGAATTGAATCTGTGCAAAAGCAGTTTTTATTGTTTGCTCTTCGTGAGGTCCGTTTACCGTCATACTCTAGTAGGCTACTTTTGATTAACGTTCCCTCCCTCATTAACCGTAGAGTTATGCTTGGTGTAATTTTTATACATAGATTGATTAATGGTGAAATCGACTCATCTGAGTTGGTTGGTCAAATTAACCTCAATGTTCCTATTAGACCGACTCGCAATTTTATACCCCTATCACTAAATCGTTGTACCACTAACTATGCTTTGCATGAACCTTTTCGTGTTCTCTGTGCTGATTACAATAAACTCTACCGAGTAATCAACTCGGAAGCTTCTCTTCCTGCTTTAAAAACTACTATTTTAACATATTTGGCCCGTAGTTGACATTTCTTTATGTTTTTCCTTCGCGATTCGTCTCATACGTAAGTGTCTCCGCCTCTCGGTCGGTTCGGCTACTATTTTGGGCTACTATTTTGCCTGCGGTTCGCGCGTAACAGGCCCTGGCTTGGTGTCGCATGGGCCACTTGAACGTACTGCGCATTGTACGTCAACGTCCAGACAAAATCACTTTTATCCTACTGTTACCCTATCTTCAGCATCCCTTCTTTCTCTTGATCTCTACCATCTATCTATTCACTAGTATTTGTAATACAAATCTAAACTCCTAATAAATATTAGCCAATTTCACGACTTTGGACCACTTGATCTTCACCTCCTATTTACCCAGTCAATTTACTCGTCTATTTATCCGACTGTTGCCAATTATTTAATATTCATAAAAATCTAAACTTATAAAATGTTTGCAAGTTTCGCGATTTTGTTGGACCGTTTGGCCCGTTAAACTAAGTACACAATTCAGCAAATTTTCACAACTTATTTGAACCAATAATCACCCTTTACAATTACAATTATCTAAGTAATTGTAAAAGTAATTAGATTTTGGAATATTTATTACCAAAAAAATTGCGTATTTAGTAATGAAAAGTAATTAAATACGGGAAGTATTGAATACATTACAGCTCTGCCAAGTATTTTGTTAAGTAAACAAATGTAACGAAGTCTATAGCTATAGCTAGCGAGCTCTTAATAAACCAAAAAACTTCTCCAACACATCCTGGTTGAGCAGATATGTTAGAATAAAGTTCTTAGAATACTTCATATTAAGGTCGGCAAAAACTATAATTTCAATAATCGAATTGTCTGACCTTTCTTCACGCGCACTGGAGCATTTGTTTGCACTACCTTGTTTTCATTGTATGATGACGTATACGTATTTCAACTTTTGCGTCCACGTACTACTTCAGCATACTCAGTTGTTTTGTGTGAGTAATACGTAGCCTACTATTCCTAATGCGTATGCGTGCTTTGGGGTACCTTAAAAATATGCGTAGTACGCATTAATGATTTCAATAAGCATTTATCCCGACTTTATATTAATCTAAGGTCCTATGAATTTTATAACTAAATTTATTTAAATAAATGTTATATAGCATAGCATCATCCGAATCCGTTAATTTTATACCGACTGGGACGGAACAAGCATTTGGGGACTACACATAGACATCACTGCGTGCTTTAGTGCTCCGTTTTTAAGGAAAGCCGAATCTAGCTACGAGAACTTTGAAGAAACCTTTTAGATATTTGGACCAAGTCTAATCAAGATCAAAGATGTCAATTTGTGATTGATTGGTCATTTGGACTTCTTAGGATTTAATCCAAAAGGAATCACATTGAGGAAATCTCTTTAAGAGAGTCCTAAAAGTAAACAACTCTTCCTTTTTCTATACTAAAGTATGCCGATTACCCCTTCCTTTATACTTATTTATACAGTTTCAAACTCTGGATTCCAACACATTTCCATTGTCCAAATTATATGGTGCTGCCACGTCACGAGCCATGATTCCCCTTTTTCTCCCAGTGTACTCTATCTCTACTCACACTCACCTGGCAACTTATTAATGTCCAGCGACAGCTGTCTCTTCTCATCATACGACATGGGCTTGGCCGTGTCCTCCTCCTCTGAATCGAAGTTCATCACCTGGCTGGGTTTCTTTTTGCTACTGCCGCGTGCTCCAGCACCGCCGGCCCCACCAGCGTTGCCAGCATTGCTGCCGCCGCCGCCACCGCCGCCGGCTCCGCTGCCGCCCTTGGCGCGTTTGGAGGCATTGCTCGTTTGATTGCCAGCCCCTGAGTTGGCACCACCGGCTCCACCACCCACACCGGCAGCACCGCCGGCCACGGCCGCTGCTGCATTGGCTCCTACACCACCGCCGCCGCCGCCGCCTTTACTGCCGCGCTGGCCCTTGTTCTTAGCACCTTTACTACTGCCGCCGCCGCCACCCGTTGCCGCACCACCGGCACCCGCAGCTGCTCCAGCTGCCAGTGTGCCAGCCAGAGCACCGGCCTTGCCGCCTGCCGTGCCGCCTCCAGTGGCCACGCCGGCACCAAAGCCAGCACCGGCTGCAGGTCCGCCGCCAGTTAGTTGGCTCATGGCCATGGCCACGTCATGCGCATGGCCATGGTGCAGAGCAGCCGCTCCTCCGGGCACTCCGCCAGCTCCCACGCCACCTGCCCCGCCGGCACCCACCACAAGCGAGCCACTGAGCAGGGCCGAGAGATTGGCTCCCGCCGCCCCGCCCGCTGACGAGTGAGCGCCCACACTGGCCGGCACGGAGACCGGCAGTGAGGCATTGCCGGCGCCACCGCCCGCACCGGTCGTCGCATGGCCACTGCCCGGGCCCAGGCTTCGTTTCTTGTTCTCCTTGAGTTTCTTTTTGGCCTTCTTTTTCGCGGAGGCCTCCTCCACCAGCTTGCGGATCTCCTCCTGCAGGCCGAGCAGCTTGGACTCGAGCATCTTCAGCTTGGCACTGCGCTCCTCATCCGAGTTGGATTCGTTCTCCGTGTCGCTGGACTCCTCGCTGGACGAGTCGCTGGCGTCGTGTTTGAGGCTGGTGCTGGAATAGCCAAGGCCACGCCCGAGGATTGCGGCATTGGCCGCTGGCTCGTCGGGTATGTTGGCATAGCGCATCTCGAACACGTCCTGCAGCTTGCGCCCCATGGCCACCACATCGTGCTCCGGCGGGTTGTACTTGTAGCAATTGGTGAATATCAATCGCACATCGGCCGCAAACTCCGGCGCACTCTTGTACTCCCGATTGTCCATTTTCCGCTTCACCGTGCCCAGGTCCATGGGCTTCTTGATGATGTCGTGGTAGTCGTGCAGGCGCAGCAATTTCGCGTCCACCGGCTTGTAGAAGGGCCAGGCATAGCCCGAATGCTTCTTGGAGAACAATTGCTTGAGGATTCCGTTGCAGGACTTGAGGGCATCCGATAGCTTCTCCTTGGACTTGGCACCGGCAACGCCGACAGTGCCACCGGCCACCATACCGGGCACACCGTCAACGCCCAATGGAGACATGGGATAACCAGAGCCCTGGAATGTAAGATCCTGTGTTGAGATTCGTTTTGGGGGTGTTGGTTGGTGGATTTGGTTGGTTGGTTGGTTGGATGATGCGCAGAGTGATGTGGAAGCGTATTTGGTGTGTGGTGCAATGGAAAAAAAGGAAAAGAAAAATGTTTAAATAAAAAAAATGCAAAAACAAATGAAACACAAACAAGGACAAGAGAGAGAGCATGGGATTAGAGAGCAGGGGTCGGCATTGCGAATATGTTTTTACTTGGCAGTAAAAGCTTCTCTGCTGGCATTGCCGACCCCTGGATTTTGGTGATTTTTGTACAATTTCGAAATGAGATTCGCATGAAGGTCAACTGAAAATTAGAGTAAAAGGCAAAGGCAGCGTTTTTTGTGTATTATACAGATATATATAGATGGGCACACTCAATGACCCTCTTTGCTGCACTGTTTCTATACACTGAAAGGTGGGAAAGGGTGGAACTCATATTAAGTGAAGCACTGGAGATGGAATGATGCGATTCGAAGGTACAAAAGGTGGTGATCCCAAGGGTTTGGTTCGAAGAAGGTCGAAGGTAGACTACAACCTATGCTAGGATCTACACGGGGTCTAAATATTCCTTTCTCATAATCTGCCCTTCATTTCCTCCTTTTCATCTCAACAATTCCCAATTCTTTGATTGATGTGTAAGGGGGTGGGGGTAGGGGGGTGTTAAGGGGGGTCTGGGCACCACATCCTTCGCTGGCAATGCCCTTTTACCCTTACCTTCTTGCCAATTACCTGACGATTCGATTCCCTTCGCGTCGCTATCTTGGCCGATTTGGAGTCCATTTGGGCGTAGGGCGATTCAAAGGCATTCGCCGTTGGCGTTGTGGTATCCGCCTTCCGTTTGACACCCTTCTTCATTTTGGCTGGTTGCTGTGGCGGAATCACCGCGTCCACACCCACTCCCGCCGTACTATTCACATAGGCTTGGACAGCATTGGCGGTGGCCACGGCAGCCGCTGTTGCCGCCGATATGGCCGCTGCACCGCCTGCTCCCGCCGTTGCCGCACCGACACCAGGTGTGGGTGCGCCGCCAGCGCCCGCTGCTACCACCGAGGATGCACTGCTTCCGTCTAGGAGAGTGGTTTGGTTTGCATTTGGATACGCCGACTGCTGTTGCTGCTGATTGGGTTGCTGCAGGAGACTGGCCATGAGGGCAACCGCATTCGCACCGCCCGCAGCTCCTGCTGCGCCTGCCGCAGCACCACCGCCGGCTCCGGCCATGGCTGTGGTGGTGGTGTTGGTGCTGCCGGGAACAGAGTGCGGTGGCATTGTGCTAATCGGTGGTATGGACGGTGCACCTCCTCCCCCGGCCGTCGATGAAACCGTGCCGCCCATGGCCGAGACGGGACGTGCGGCGGCGGTGGGAGCTCCTGCCGCGGCGGGCGTCAGCTGGGAGGCGGCGGCACTTACTTTGTTGGCGCCGCCGCCGCTACTGCTGCTGCTACTGCTGGGCACAGCTCCGGCTCCTGAGCCCGCTGCCTTGGGGGTCGTCGGGGTTCGTTGCTTCTTCTTGCCACCCTTGGCCGTCACCGGCTCCAGCTCGAGCTCATCCTTGGGCATCGACTCAATCTTCTGCAGAAATACCTTCTCCAGGGTTTGGGCCATCACCACCACATCCTCGCCGGGCTTGTTGTACACGTAGCAATTGTTGAACATAGTGTTGAAGTCCGAAATGGCCTCCTTGGCCGACCAGTAGTAGTTGTTCTCCAGCCGCTTCTTAATGGTGCCCATGTCCATGGGCTGCTTTATGATCTTGTGGTAGTCGGGCAGGTTCAGCTTCTTGGCGTCCACCGGCTGCTGGAAGGGCCAGGAGAAGTGATGCTTCCAGATGACTTTCATCACGGTTTTGATCAGATATTGCAGTTGGTTTGTGTTGCGGCCAGGACGCTCCGCTGGCGGCACAACCGGTGGCTGGACGATGCCATTGACGGGCTCCACGGCCGGCTCGTAGCGTGGCGGTGGTTCGTTGGACGACATGGCGGTGGTTGCGGTTGTTGGGTGATTCTCCTAATGGTGATGATGATGGTTATGACGTTCTACTGTGCCTGACTGAGACGGCCGGACACCAACACACACACACACGCCCGGGGCCGTCTCCGTCCGTCCGCCGCTCTCTGCTGCTGCTGCTACGACGGCTCTAGAAACTGTTGGACTAATGCTGCTGCTGCTGGTGCTCCTCCTCCCGAGCCTGATCAAGGCAAGCTCCTCTTGCTGCTGCTGCTGCTGTTGCTCTTCTTGTGGTAATTGGAGTTTTGTGTGTCCGTTGCTTCATGCTCGGCAATGTTGTGAAACTGGGCAAGAGGAAGAAGAGGAATTAGTTTGGGAGGCAAGAGGATTCGATGTGGTCCTCCTACTTACCACCACCCACTGGCTGTGGCTGTGTTTTGGTTTTTGTTCTTGTTGTAAGTTCATGGACACGACATTTTGGGAGTAGTTGTGTAGAATTAACGGTTTTTATCTAGTTTCTCTGTGCTCTCTTCTTCTCTCAATTGCAGCTTTATACAGTTGTTGTTGTTGCTGTATCTGCAAAAACAAAACAAATGAAATGCATTTAAAAATCAATTAACTATAATTAATCAATTAATTATGATTACATAAACCACAAAATTGTCTCAAACCCTCAAGAGTCCATAAACAAAACAAGAAAAAGTATTTTAGAAGCATAGAAAATGCAACAGCAGCAGCACAAGCAAAGAGCAAAAAGACCAAACAAATTTTTTTGCCCCTGCATATATTGACTAGGCAAACACCCTGTTTAGTTTAATCAAATTGTTTACCATCACATTATTTTTATTAAATTTTAGTTTATATGCTTAAAAATGTTTGATTTGCTGTTTTATTTTCTTCTTTCTATTTTTCTATTTTCCACCGTGTTGTATGTAGTTACTTTGCCGCCGTTTTGCCACTCACACAGCAACAGCGCAAAGAGAGCAAACATGCTCTCACGTTTCGAACTTCGAAAAACATGAGAGAGCGAGAGGGAGAGTGGACACACACACACTCACACACGCACGCACATAGAGCTGTCTCGCTTGCACTTATTGCCATGCACATTTCAACAAACGACATGGATGGCGTTTGGTTAATTTTATTAAAAAATAAAAAAATTGTCTTTTTAAATATTAAATTAAACGAAAAGCGCCAAGTTAAATTTCAAAACTGTAGGCAAGGAGTGTGGTGTGTGTAGTTTATGGGACAAATTTTATTTCACCACGCCGCCTTACAAAATTTTTTTTTAATTTGGTTTTGTTGCCATTTTATTTAGCTGCTGCCTCATGATTCATGCATAATAAACTCGCTTTGTTTGTTGTTGCTGTTAATGTTGTTGTTGTTGTTGCTGTGGGCAATATGCACGTAATTTGTAATTTCTTTTGGTTTTTTAACACCCTCAACTGGCGTTGTGGTGAGAAGAAAAGCTGCTGCTGACAACGAAACACACACACACACACACATACGTATGCTCAATTGTCGATGCTCACATACAGTTTTTGCCGTTTGCCGATTTCCATTCCATAACCTCCCCTCCCTCCCTCCCTACGTCAAACAACTCTCATCCTTAAACATTACAGTGGTTCAACAACTTGCATTTTTATACCCGTTACTCGTAGAGTGAAAAGGGTGGACCATTTCCGGGGGAATCATTTCCGACCATAAAAAGTATATATATTCTTGATCAGCATCAACAGACTTGTCCGTCTGTCTATATCAACACCCATATCTTAGAGACCAGAAGAGCTAGAGACACCATATTGTCCCACAAAATAAAAATAAAATCCCCTAAATAAAAAATCTTATATCAAGTTCAAATTTAAAACTTCAATTTATATTAACAATAACCATAATCCCTGAAATTTACAAGTTCGGATAATAAACTTTTCGGATGTTTAACCATATTTTATATTTTTCTGTCCTCTCCATTTGGCCTGACCTTGGTTTTGCTTGAGCGAGGCAGATTAGAGTTCCCCCAGACTCACGTATAAGAGCCGAATGTTGCCGAAGTCATTTCTCACTGAATGACTGAAAGTCCAATACCTTCCAACGCTTTTAAAAAAAGCATTTACACATTTTTTGTCCTCTCTTCTTGTGGATCCCTGGTGTAACGACTAAAGGTAAGCGCGTGAGGGAATTTCTTCACGTCAAATCACGTATCAAATACCCACTGGGTTAAGGTACCTTAAGTTTGCCATTCGGAAGACTCTTTGTTCCTTCTGTTAAAAGGTTGTTCACAAAAAGCAGAGACAAAGACAAAGATATTACGAGCAAAGCCTTTCCCCAAGACTAAGTTCAATTTCTGTCTCAATCTCGCAGAGAAGGCTTCTGCTGACATGCCGTAAACGGGCAAAAGGCTGCTGATGATGGGACCGAAAGGTTCCTGAAATAACAGTACAGTCCATCATTCTCAAGCATGGAGTGGGGGGACAAGTAAGCTAAGGTCGCTGACGATTTGGTAGAGATACCAATGAAACAGCTGTTCTAACAACTAGCTTCCCTTGTGGTGCGCTGTTCCTGCTTTTTGGAGTTATGTGCAAATGCATAACGAGACCTGAAGACCGCGTTTTAAAGTTAGTTCTCATATCTTAAGTAGAGCGTTAGATCAAGTTTTAAGGGCTCAGCTTACAGTTAGTTAAATAAATAGTTTAAGTCGGGGATGCCCAAACGTTTTAGAAGTATACAAAAAGAATATAATATTCGCTTAAATGTCACAATCTCAGAATCATACATTCGAGTTCTCGATAAGTTTGTGGGCTTAAAAAGTTCAAAAGTAGGTTAACAGGTTTTCAGTCAATGAAAAGGTAAAAAACTATAGCTCTGATTTAAAAACAAATATAAAATTTTGTTTGATTTGATGATTGTGACAAGAATGACCAAAAAGAAAGCCTCTCTATAATTTTCAATCGATTCGCTTTGACTTGGGTTTTCCTTTCCCAGAGGACGAAGACATTTCGCCGAAAGCCTGCCGAAGCTAAGGCCAAGAGGGTAAGCAGCAGCGACAAAAAGAGCGAACCTATCGTCTTCAATGAATCGGAGAAGAGCATTGAGGAGACTAAGAGACTGTACTGCCTGCCGAAGTCCAATTCCTGCCCCTTGCCCAATAAAGCAGTCAATAAAACTAACTCTTCGCTTGACCCTACTAACCAAATCTCGCCCCGCAAAGCCACTACTTAAAGAGGACGCACACATCTACTTAACAGCAATGAAGAGGGCCGTCCGCCGCCTGTAGCTCTGGCTAGCACCTTTGACAAGTTCTTCAAAGATTTCTGGGAGAAGCGGCAGTGCCAATTACTTTTCCAAACTGATCTTCTTCAAGATGTGTTCTGTTTACAGAAATTCATTACTCTCTTGCTCTCGCTCTGTGAGAGAACGAGTGCGGCTACCTTGTTAAGTATATCTTGGGTCAACTCTCACTTATTGGTTCCGCTCTTGCTGATTAATCCTGAGAAGTGAGAGCCCAAAAAGTGAGAGTGTGCGAAAATATATGTAGCTCTGACCTACTTCAGGGACTGCACAAGCCTCGGCATGCGCTTGGCTCGTTTCGGCCCCTGCGGGCCAGGACGTGACAGGATGGAGGTTTGCAGAAAAGGAAAATTAAGAGCAATTTCACTTAAAATTGAGAACAGGAAAACAACGGAACCGAAGCGGAATTGCGTTCTATTTGTAAAACTCTAGAAAATGTGTCCTGTGTTAGAATATATAAGCCCAACGCATGCCGAAGCTGAGCCCGGGAGAGTAAACAGGCCTGGGATGCGGATATACTCTCCCCTTCAGTTCTTGTAGCTAGCGCAGCTCCAGCGATTAGGTAACCCCTTACTGACTACCCGCTGGATTACCGCTAGCGAAAATTTAGCGATTCTGGCGCTAGTGATCACTATTTGGCCTCACTCTCGTTGATAATCACTGTTTTTTGGTATTATATCGTGTATGAGCGTAGTTTTGGCTACGTTTTAACTTGATTTATGTAATAAAGGTTAAATAAAACAATAAATTATGCATTTCTTAACCACATTGCATTTACAAGTTATGAGACTTGTTCCCGTTTCCGAATCCGATTAATCGGAATTGATAAGAGCTGTGATTTCTAAGAAGAGATTAAAAAATTCGGTCGAATCTTTTTGCTATCTAGAGGATCGATTGAAGGAAATTGGGTTTTCAAAGATAAAGTTCGAGAACTTTTAAAAATTCCGATTCCGTATGACTTGATCGAAATCGAAAACGGGAACAGGCCTGTATAAAATTATGCTCGTTCCTTTGTGGTTCAAAATTTAAAAACATGCTCTTAAATTTAAGGTTTCATAAAGTCAAACTAACAGAGTTACTATCTTGCTTTTAAGCCCTTGTTATATATGTAATGTAATGTTTAGCTGGTTTTTCATAATTAGAATTTTGTAGCTCAAGGCTTCAGATACATTTCTTATGTTAGTTATGTGTAGAGATCAACAAGAAAACTCAATTTATACATATTACATATTATTACATATAATAGACACAACAACTGACAAGGGAATTAACTACAAAACGGACACCGAAAACTGCTTCCAAATATGAACAAACAATAGCTTAGGATTGAACTCCACGTTAGGCGGTGCAGACATGTTAAATTCGCATCTGTTGCATTAAATTGATTCAGCTAATCAGACTAAAACGTTTTAACTTGAATCAGACGTGTAAAGAGTAATTGATTGATTGTTGAATAGAGAAGAAAACAAATGAAAAAAATTGGAATTCACTTTAGTGAAACCCGAAACATGGCAGGATATTTATGTATGCACGCATTTTGATAATAAAATTCAATAATTTGCAAGCGTTTTTCGTTTGTAAGACGATTCATGGTTAAATTATAGGCCAAACTGAAGATGTTTGACAGTGAAACAAAACACGAAAGCAAAAAGATAATAGCTAAAAAATCACCCTTTATAAAAGTTCAACTTAGAAATTAGAAATTTTTCCAAGGCCGCAGGGCCTAAACCACTGTGCGACTCTATTTTGACGGATAAGTTCCACTGTGCCCCAACAACTACATAGCTCATTTTTCAAAACATTTCAGAGATTAAGCACTTCGAGCCAATTTTAAATTAGTTTAATCAATAAATAATAATAATAATAAGCATTAGCTACTAGGATAAAATTCTTTAAATGAGTACACACACACCACCAAATGGTATGAAATGCCGCCCGGCAAAATAAATATTTTATTATTTTATATGTATATGGGGCTTTCACTTTTATCGCCGTGTATTAACTTTCTTTTGCGCAAATTAACTTGATGCCGCGTAAATTTAAGTCCGACCCACTGTGCACATGTGTCTGTGTGTTTGCGTGACGCAAAAATTAAACGGAAGAACAAAAATCAGCTAGAAAATAATAATATGACGTATGGCAATATTTTTTTTATAAGGCGCAATTCTAAACATTATTTAAAAACAACACACACATCACGCTCTCCCAACAAAACAAAACATTAACTGAGAGAGCAAAAGACACACCACTCTCCCTCTCTCTCTCTCTCTCTTTCTAGCTCTCTTGTAATTATGTAGTACAGTAGACGACTTTGAGTTTTCAACAAAAATTTGACGTAGAACGAAACGACGTACACACGTACGTAGGCGCGTGCATGTGTGTGTGTGTGTGTGCATGTGAAATTCAAGGCAAACACGATGACGTAGAGTTTTAGCTCAGCGCATGCATCCGCCGTGTAGTGGGAGAGGAAGCAGGGGAGGTCGCCGCCAGCAACCTTTAACTAGCAGAGCTTAAGAAATTTATATTTTTAATAAATAAAATACAACACATTGCAGCTGTCAGAAAGGGACAACTCTACGTCCTACGTAAGACGTACGTAGTCAAATGCAAATATGGCGGCATAACGAACACACATACAGAGAGCGAGAGAAGAGCACGCGTATACCGAAAGGCGGCAAGCAAAATTCACATTATTGTTGTTGTTGTGGTTGTTGTTGTGTATCTGCAAGTATGCAAGATGATGGTGACTCTAGCCCTCTCTGCCGCCGCTGTGTAGGTTAATAAATCGTGCTAATAGTGGCACGAATTTAAAGCCGGTTTACATGCCACTGCTGTTGCTGGTTGCTTGCTGGCGGCTGCAAGGCATCAATGAAATTTATTTCGAATTTGAGGCATTCTTTCTTATTTTTTTTTGGCGCGCCAAATCAAAAACAAAAATCAACAACAACCAATAAAAGAGACAAGCGGCTAAATTGACTTTAAAAACATGATTTGATTTGAAATTTCATTTTAGTTTATGTCTGTTTTTGTCTGCAATGATTTGCTGTGTTGTTGTTGTTGTTGTTTGTGTTGTGTTGTTTACCCACCTTAAAGAGAGCCTCTGCTGGCGCTCCAAGAGGCGGGAGTAGGCACATGCCAGAGATGAGCGCGTGTCACATTCGGCACGATAAAACAATTTTTGGACACGGCATACAAATGACACCAAATTAATTGTTTTAATATGGAAAATATTTATTTAGCGAGTTTGAAATTATTTCTCTTTTATTATTTTAAGATGAAATTTCAACCTGTAGTTTGTCTAAATTTAAAAAATAAATGTAGAAGACTAAAAACATATATAAAAAATTTTCAAGAAAGTTAGAAATATTTTAGAACATTTATTTTAAGAAATTAGAAATAATCACTGATCCAATTAATAGATTGGAAATGGCCAAATATTTCTAAATTTTCTTTAACCTGAAGAAGAAGTAACTGACTTCGGAGCCGAATAAAAAAAAGGAATTAGTTTAGAAATATGTAAACTTTTACAAGCAATTATAACACAGTGGAACACTCTAAATAGCCTAGGAACAAGTCCAATAAATTGGTAAACTAGAGCAGTGGTGCCCAAACTCACATTATCAAGCCAAACATGAGCAACAAGAAAACGAACAAATGCCTCGTGAGAGAAGAAAAAGACGAATGGACGCGTCGTGAGAGAGCATGACGACGAGCGTTCCATTTCTATGCGTGTGTCGGGCTGCGATGCCGGCAGAATTATGAGTTTCTATCCCTTGGGATAGGCTTTTGGAATTTTTGGCATCAGTTAGCAACACCTCATACCCTGTTTTTTTTTCATCACGTCAAGTTGGCTAGCAACACATATGAGCTAAAATTTGGGAAAATTCACCAAATATTAGGGGGAAAGTTTAGTAAATTGAAAACCATGCGATATAGACCATAAACTACAGATGGAGTTTTACCAATGAAGTCTTGGTTCGCAGTTTATAAGCAATTGCCTTGACCAAATTTTTGGAAATTGTTTCTTCAACAACAAATCATATCAAGGCATCTAAGCGTATGGCCTTTTCCCACCAAAGACTTTTTTAAACTATTTCTTAAAGGAAATTACGAATTTTCATAGGGTTTATGACATAATTTTGGAGGTGCTCTAAATTGCTAGTACAAAGATACGTAAATAGCCCGTGAACCAAGGCTTCGACCGATCTCTAGCTTACTTAAAATGTGTTCGATCGTCCCCTTCGACAGAATGGAAATGCCCAAAATTTAAAGCAAAATTTTGTTAGGTGTTTAGGAAATATTAAAAAATAAAATATGGGAATATATTTTAGCAATTATTTTTAAAAATGAATCAACTTTTAGACGGCTCGAGGTCATATTGTACAAATCGCCTGTCCCCGTTTCCGAATTCGATTGATTGGAATTGGTATTTGGTTCATATGAACATTGCAAGCAAAATAAAAAGAGAAATGAATAAAGAAGCATTAAAATTCGATTAGGTCACACTGCAAATCGATAGATGCCACCCAGCTAAGTGCTTAGACCAAATAGAACCGGTTCTATCGCTTATCTGAGTAGTTTCATCTTTACTCGGACGCATTTTTACACGTTCTGATAGCAAATCAAACGAAAACTATGCTGAGTGATCAAATCGTGTAAATAGAACTTAATAGCTGTGATTCTAACAGAATTCGGCGATGAATCTTTTTTCTCATTAAGAAGGTCAAATGAAGGTAAATGGGAAAAAGAACACAGTCAATTTTTGATCAGAACCGAAAACGGGGAACATGCCTAATAATAATAACCAACTAGATTGTACAGCTGTTTCATAAACCTCCCAGTGCAATCTTGAAATTTAGAAATATTTTGAAAATGAAGAAAGAAAATTTTGGAATATCGTGTGAAAACATTTTTTTTAAATTTTTTGAAGACAGCGGAGAGGAGCGAGATTAAAAAGTGAGAGCTTCGGAGAGGAGCGAGATTAAAAAGTGAGAGCTTCTCAGCTTTAGCATGCGTTCGGCTCGTATATGTGTAAATAGCGAAATGTCTTCGACCGTTGGGGGGAACCGGTGACCATTAGAAAGTGCGAGTGTATTGGTCTGACCGAATAAAATTGTCGATCAAGAGATCAAAGATCGTCGTCTAGAAGCGGGTTCTAGTCTGGCCTAATTAATCATCAAAGAAAAACTGAATGTCTTACTTTTTGATCTCTTGCTTAAAGCCTCATAATCAGAACGACAGAAAATTCCTTTCGAAACACTTTCTAAGCAAAGCCAAGGTGTTTCTAATTACATATATGAAAAACTGTGTCGTTCTGGATAGGAAACATTTGCTAAATGAGTTAAATCAAAGATTCTTTCAAGATTTCAAAAACAAACTAAAAATGCTCGTTTGGTCTCACAATCCGTACCAGAGGATTAAAAGGAGAATAAGTTGAAGTTGGAGTATCCTTAAGACTAAAATAAAGTGCGAAAGGCAACGCCAACGACATAAGGAGTTCCCGAAAGGAAGGTTTCGCCTATATTAAGACGAGAGGGGCCTAGAGTTTGCTCAATTTTAGGTAGAGGAGGTGGGAAACCACTTTGAAATGTATAAATATAGGTTTGGTGAGACAATTTGCCATCAGTGAACTAAATCTATGAACAAATTTAAAAATATATCACTATTTACTTTGATTTTTGTCCTGTTCTGAAATATACACACAGAAAAATACAAAAAATGTGCAGTTTTTTGTTCTGTCAGTTGCTTTGTTAAGGTTTATGTAAAATCAATGTTACAACTATTTGATTTTTAATAAATTGTTGTATGTTTACTTGTAAATGATCATTTTTCTGTTGAATTAAGTAGCCTTTTGACAGTTTCCATACAAATTTTTGAGTGGAATTCTAGTTTCCCTCCCATAAACTGATAAAAAATGTCATAAAAATCACATAATTAAATCTTATACTCGAATAACTAAAATATTAATCGAATAAACGAGCTAGCTTAAATGGGATGAGAGTAGTCTGACTTTAGAGGGCAATAAGAACACTTTGCACCATAATTAAAACATTTTTGGAAACTGTGAACATCATAATTTCAAAAAAACCGGCATTTTGTTGGCTTTAAAGGCAAACATTTCAATTACCGAATTTTTTTTATCCTCAAAATAAGCCTACAATTATTTTTTTTTAGTGCGTGTTTTGTTATCTCGTGTCGTAAGCACGAGAACACACGCGTCCAGCTCTAGAGGATTCTCTCCCTCTCTCTGGTTGGCCGTTTAACTGCAGTTTTGACTGATGTTGTTGTTGTTGTAGTTGTAAGAGAATGCAGCGCAGCTGCCCCGTAAGTTTCAATGAATATTGATGCTCCCCCCGCTACCCGGTCTCCACACACTGCTGCTAAAGGGGTTGTTATTGTTGTTAACGGGCACGTTTAAAGCGCGGGCGCACGCCTGCATTGTGTTTCAATATTTTCGCATGCGCCACGTGCGTTGCAATTTTTGTTGACTGACAACAACAACAATTATGTGTACTTTAATACACATACTTACATTGTTTTTGTGAGGCTATATATCCAAAAAAGTATCCGATTTGCTTGGTGGCGGCTGCTGCTGCTGCTGCTGTTGTTGTTGTTGTTGAGTTCTTGTCGATTATGTGTTTTATTGACTTTCTTTTCATTAAACAAATACAACTGCAAGCAATAAAAAAAAATGTATATGTATATTTTTCTTTTAATCAAAAAGAACACAACAAAAAATTGCTTTACGTTTTCGTTTACGTAGATAACGTAACGTAACGGCGGCAAAAAAAAACACACGCGCGCCCGCCTGTTACGTGTTACGAAGCACGTAATACATTTTTTTTTTTTAATTTATGTGTTGGTTTTTTTGTGCAAAATATTTTACAAAACCCTAAAATTTAAAAAGTTTCACTTAAATTTTTTGCATTCGAAGCTTCTCTTTTCTTTCTTTTTTTTATTTGTTAATATTATTCACTGCGAGCCTACACATACACACACACACACACACACAAACGCACGCACACAGTCAGCTTTGCTGCTTCTTTTTCGTTCGTTCGCTGCTTTTGTTCCACCACCAAAAAAAAAAAAAATAAAAAAAATTTTGTCATGTCCATTGAAGTCTCACATTTTTCAAATGCATTTTTGGCGCTAAATTCACAGCATTTTCCATCAACTTGATGGCCCGACACACACTGGGCAATTAGCACTTCCAGTTGCTGATAAATTTATATAATTTTTGCTGATTTTTACCACAATTTTTTCCGTTTTTTTTTTTTGTAAGTAATTTCCACACACACTCTTCTGCCGATATATGTACGTACGCGCTACGAGATTTTTCGACAAACGCGCGTTTCTTGTGAGTAAAAAAGTAAAGCAGCCGCAGTCGTCGGTGTCGCCGTCAAATATACAAAAATTTCAGTTCGAAATTACTCAAAATGCGAATACACAGAGAGAGCGAGAGGGAGAGCGGAATCTAGCTGATATAGCTAAACTGCTTACACGCCTGGTGGACAGAGCCAGTGAGCAAATGCAATGGCAATAGAAGAGAGCGGCAGGGTTGGTTGTTAGTATGGGTGAGAGTTGGTTGGAAACAAAATGGCGAACCAATGAGCATGGAAAATAATAAATAGTGAATGCGCTTGTTAATGTTTCATTTAAATCGAAATAAAACATAAAAATGAGCACAAGTAGTTTTTATAATGATTTGGCATTTAATTTTGAGCTTAGAAGGCATTTTAGAGCCAAGTACCATAAATTGGTGTGACCAGAGACCAGAAACAGCTGGCAACAGTCTGGCAACTGTGTGGGGTGAATTAGAGCTGGTAAAATAGCAAATAAGCCGGCAAGTGAACTATCGTTAAGTATCGTTAGGCCATCAAAGCTAGTTAATTTTGTTGAAAACCGTACACAAATGACTGTTAAATTTCGACTTCAAGTTGCACGTCTAATATGCAAGAAATGCTCATCTCTCTCATTACACTTAGACAAAAAAGTGTTTTGACACAGAAAAAAAATATTAAAATTTTTCACGTGGCTGGAAAGTTGTTGTTTAAAATTGTCAAGAAAGTGTTTAAAAATATGTCAAAACTCATACATATATTCTCAGTACAAAAGCTCAAAACGAAAATAATTGTTCTCCATATTTCCAATAAATTAGCTGTTAATTTCATCGTTGCAAAACCAATACATTTTTTGAGAGCTCCAATTCAAGGTTACGATTAAAATAAACAGCTCATCCATCAGATTAGGGTTCAACCACAATTTTCCATTTATAGAAAAGTGAATTTTTTTCCTGCGTCAAAACACTTTTTTGACACACTGTAGGCAAAAACTAGAGATGAGCATTTTTTGAATAAACGTTCTTTGTTACGGCATTATTAAGAAAAAAACTTACTTAAAATTTAGATTTGCTAGATTCTACATGTATAGGTGGAATTTTATTTAATTTATTTAATGGAATTTCAATTCTGGAACCAGTTCCATTTGTCACACTTAATGTAGGATTTCTTGCCTACAGCCGCTACGGGCACACTGCATTCCGCTGTGTCGCAGAAGAGATTTCTATATATATATATATACACGCATATATATACGTATATATACGTACATATATACATTTACACAGCTTAGTCCCCAGTTGCCATCATGCCACGAGGAAAATTCGTTAACCACAAAGGCCGCAGCCGTCACTTCACCTCACCCGAGGAACTGCAACAGGAGTCGGAGGAGGATAGCGAACAGTCCAGCAGCGGCAGTGGCAGCGATCAAGAAGCCACTGGTGCCAGCGCCTCTGCCTCCACATCCAAGCCCAAGCAGACCACATCCGCCACGGCGTCGTCGCGCAAACCGGCCGGCAAGCCCGCCCAGCGACAGAAACAGCAACAACAACGTGGCGCAGCCGCTGCCGCCAGTTCATCCGAATCGGACTCCGAGGACACCGATTCCGATGACGATTCGGAGGCGGAGGCACGTGACGCCAAAAAGGGAGTGGCCTCGCTCATCGAAATCGAGAATCCCAATCGAGTGACCAAAAAGGCCACCCAAAAACTCTCCCAAGTCAAGCTGGACGATTCGGCGACATCGGCCAAACCGGAATTGACACGACGCGAGCGCGAACAGATTGAAAAGCAAAAGGCGCGCCAGCGTTACGAGAAACTCCATGCGGCGGGCAAGACCACAGAGGCCAAGGCGGACTTGGCCCGTTTGGCCCTGATCCGGCAGCAGCGTGAGGAGGCAGCCGCCAAGCGTGAGGCGGAAAAGAAGGCCGCCACCGAATCGGCCAAGAAGCCGCCCAAGTAGTCCATAGGAGGGCGTTTGGGGGGGGGGAGGCAACCACCACAACTGCAGGGGCTAATGGCAATTAGTTTAGTTCAAAGCTGAAGCGAAACCTTAAACACAAATCTTATAATTTTCCCCTCCCCTCCCCCCGCCGCCACCACGCAGCACCACTTCTTTACACCCCATTTTTTTAAGCAAATCGTCTTTTGTATTTGACAGAATCATCTAAAAAACAAGGAACTTAAATAAATAAATATAGAAATCTAAAGAATGGACAAAGGATCAAAAACATTGAAATTTCTAAAGGAACTCTTCCCCTTGAATCTTAATTCTTTACTTCTAAAATGGGTCACAACTTTTGTTTCTGTATTTAACATTTGATATTAAATTGTAAAACAAAAAAATGTGAAACAATTATTTTTGAGCTTGGATCCCAGTTAACAGGACATTGGCGCTGAAGCACGAGCAACAGGACGATTTGGATAGATTCACAGAGAGAACGTGTCGTATACGTAATATTGGTAGAAACTTTAAAGGCTTTTCGCAGAGGTCATCTTTAATTTCGGTACGGACGATTTTAGTAGGAGTAAAATTTGATTTGAGCGTCACGTGACTCTGACGCCAACCATATTAGGTTGCTCTGTTTGCTTTGTGCAGTGGCTCGGTCGGTAGAGTGATGGCAGGGGGAGGAGCTCAGCCAAAAAATCAAAACAGAGAAAACTACCAACAACAACAACGAGAGAACAATATAGAGCGTACTCCCACAACTTTTGCTGTAAACGCGAGAGGGAGAGTGAGTGCTACTAAGTACTGAGAAGACAGGGCACTGAGAGCAGCATCAAACCGTTTTAGTTGCATCATGGTTTTCTTCTTCCACAGATGAGGTAAACCTAGATAAAACGTTTGCTCGGTGCCTCTTCGCTGCTAGCTGCGCTGCTATGGCGCTCAGGTTGGAACCTCGCCCTGTCTTGCTCTTTTGCGGTTGTGTTTTGTTTGCACCAATGCTTGGCTGATGAGTTGGAGTGAGATAGGGCTCTGACGGTTCATATTTTGTGCAGTTTCCCGGCAAACACACACACACAAGATGATTGGCAGAGGTGGGAAGTGAATAGATAGGAAAGATGCTGAAAAGGGGCAACTGGGTGGGTTCTGGAAACGATCTGGGTGTGATCTTAGTACGATCTTGTAGTATGTGGGAGAGATTTGGGTGGAATCTTATCTGGGCGGGATCTGGGAGCGATATGGGAGGGATCTGTGTGGGATCTAGATGAGGATCTGGGAAGGAGCTGGGCGAGATCTGGCAGAGTACTGGGTGGGATCTGGGTGGGAATGGGTGTAAGATCTGGGTGGGATCTGAGTAGTATCTGGGTGGTTTCTGGGTGGGATCTGGAAGGGATCTGAGTAGTATCTGGGTGGGATCTGGGTGGGATCTGGATGGGATGTGAAAGGCATCTGGGAGAGATCTGGGTGAGATGTGGGTGGGATCTGGAAGGGATCTGGGTGGGATCTGGGTGGTATCTGGAAGGGATCTGGGCGAGATCTGGGTGGGATCTGGGTAGGATCGGGGTGAGTTCTGGGTAGGATCTGGGTGGAATGTGGGCGGGATTTGGGCGGTATCTGGGTGGGATCTGCGTGGGATCAGGTTGAAGTCTGGGAGGGATCTGGGTGGGATCTGGATGGAATGTGAAAGGGATCTGGGCGAGATCTGGGTGGAATGTGGGTGGGATCTAGATGGGATCTGGAAGGGATCTGGGGGAGATCTGGGTGGGATCTGGGTAGGATCTGGGTGGAATCTAGGTGGGGTCTGTGTGGGATCTGGAAGGAATCTGTGCAAGACATGGGCGAGATCTGGGTGGGATCTGGAAGGGATCTGGGTCGGAGCTGTTGGTATCTTTGGGGGTGAAACATCATCATTTATCTTTCGTTCAGCGCATTAAACTTCCTGAAAAAATTAAATAACTTTGCAGCAATTGATCCTGTTTTTAGTATTTCTACTCCCCGTTATTTGTCTTCTTTCGAAAGAGCGAACTTGCTGATTTATATATCATTGAGAGAACTTGTGATTTGAAAATAAGCTCTTAAACTTATCATCATGTTTCACATCAAAGACTCGTGAGTGCTAGCGACACTCACATCTTTTTTTTAGTTTATTATGTACACCCTAAAAGTAATCGTTTAAGATGGTATCAGTTAACTTTTTTATCGGCATCCACCCTAGTGAACATTCATTCCTGGTTCTGGTTTTCATGCATACCAGAGAACGGCTTCATTCGATTGCAAATACACGAATGAACTGGCTCTGCGATCAATGCATCGAACTTGCATACGCAACATGCTCGCCCTTGAGTTTAATTCAACTCAATTGTTGGCACTCTGAGTATAATCAACCTTGCTACATTCCACTCAGCTCGGGTGATTTGATCGCGTTCTCATAAAGCGACAAAAGTTCGCTCAGTGACGCGAGGTGAAGAGAAGATATGAATCGTTGAATCTTCAGGTTTTCAACCCATACTCCAAAGTTCTCAGTTTTCTAGATACTTTTCACTGCTGATTAGGGTGTCCCAAAAAAAATTTGTTTTTTTTAATTTCACGGGTGCACCGGCATTTTCTGAAAGTTAAAGGAGTAAAGTATTTTTGAGATTTTTTTCAGAATTTTCGAAAGACGTTTAGAGGTCGCACAAATCGAATTTTTCCCCAAAAATCGGGTTTTCCGTATGGTTTTCGAATTTGAATTATAACTTGGCCAATGACCATGATTTTCTTAGTCTTCAAATCAACATTTTAAAGAAAAATGTCCAAATTTTACTTTTATGAGCAAAAACAGTTAGTTTTGGCTTTGCATTTGCTTGTTTAGGTACCATATATAAAATTTCTTTTAAAACTTTTTCATAAATTGCGTAAAAAACGCACTATAACTTTTAAAAATTCTATGAGAATTGAAAAAACTAGTTATGCAGTTTAAAAGATGATTAAATTTTTAAGAAACTCAAACTTAAAGTTGAAATTAGGCTTTACCGTTCCAGAGTTATACTCTTTTAAAGCTTTGTACCCATTGCAAAAAACTAATAATATTGTAAGCTGTTGGGCTGGCTTGCAACGGATTTGCTTCAAACTTTGAATCATGATGTTTTTTTTTCCAACTGTCTTTTCAGATTCACCACGGAAGCCTTGCTTCGCGTTTTAAATGAAATTTTGTATCAGCAATTAACTTTGAACAACATTTACCGTTTGAGTATTCCCAAAAATTATACAATTAATCTTATGGTTAAAATTGGTCATTGTTTCCAAAAAAAAAGTAAAATTGTAATAAAAATTGTCTTTGGTGGACCAACCGTGGTACGCCAAGATGTCCTGAACTAAAGTATTCAAATGATATGGCCTGTTTTTCTGCTGCTTATGAAGCACTTTACTCATATATTACTTGATTTTAGAGAAGCTGGGTTTACCCCAAATGGTCAATGTTTCTAGTAAAAGACTAAGTCTTCGATGGCAGAATTTAAAACGCAGATCT